>JAXCHB010000080.1:8787500-9987500 GCA_036926305.1 Uropetala carovei | reverse complement strand
ACGTATAGAGAAAGTAAAAATCTGATGTGGCCAACACATGACTTTCTCCATATTTGGGGTATGGATATTTAAATTATTATGAATAGCATTATGAGGCGAAATTATCATTTCGTATCGAAAAAGAATAGAGTCGTCCTTATTGCCGTAAATTACGTATATTTTCAATATGTTTACAGAATTCACCGCTAAATGGTGGTGGCGCTGCATACTAGAAAAGCAAAGGAGATGTTTGACGGAAACCGATTATTTATTAATAATTCCAAAACAATAACTGCTTTGGAAATCTAGGGACAACAAAACACGTATGTCCGTTGAAATCTCGACGTCGATTTTTTCATGAAACAACACTTTCTATGGAGAAAGTAGAAATCGGTATAATATACATTGTACAAATTTTCTCGTATACCATTTCGTCGTTTAGTTATTTTTACTTTCTCCATACGTAGTAATGGGAAAGTACTGTGTTCACGAAAAAAATCGACTTCGAGATTTCAACGGAAATACACGTTTTGAGGTCCCTAGAACACGTTTAGACTATTTTCAAAATGATGTCTGTGTGTGTGCACGCGAGTGTGTGTGATTGTGGGCGCTCTAACTCAAAAAGAACCTGCCATATCGTTACATCATTACATCACTACTGTATATACAATTCTATACAAAGGTTATAGAGAATTTAATTTCCTACAGATGTTATTTGAAACAATTTTCCATAGCAGTTATTGTTTAGGAATTATTTATAAAAAATAATCGGTTTTTTCGGTTTTCGTCAAATATCTCCCTAAAAAGGTCGTAATTTGTCATCTTCGTAAGGATCAAAGTTGTAGAGAATAATATTTCTTCCAAGTTTTGTTTGGAACAAATTTCCGTAGAGCTATCCATTTCGGAGATATTTTGCTTTTTCTAGTATACAGCGCTACCACCATGTAGCGGTGAATTCTGTAAACATATTCAAAATGTACCTAATTTGCGGCAATTCCATCTTCTCGTTTTGCGCTTAGTTTTCTCTTGATCGCCCGATTTATATGCGGTCTTGCTATTTGTTGGCTTGTAAAATTCTTTTTAATTCTATCAGGAATGAAGACGGGAGCTTGGGACACGCCGTGTTCCGGAAAACTACGAATACGAACAGATTCCTACACGCAAACTCCCACCATCATCCGAGGCAAATCAACACCGTGATGGAAACAATGATCCATCGTTTCCAACCACCTGCAACCAGAATTTAAAGAATTATACAGAATTTTACAAGCCAACAAACAGGACTCGCGATAAAGTTTATATAGGGGATACAAGGAGAACGATCAGGACACGAGTAGAAGAACACAAAAGAACCATTAGACTCAAACAAGCCGACAAATCAGCAGTAACAGAACACGTCTCCATGGGACACGAAATAGATTTCGAAAATACAAGAATTCTCGCGAAAGAAAAACTTTATGGAAAACGGGAGGCATTAGAAATAAGGAAGCACGGTAAGAATTTCAACAGAGACAGCGGCTATAAGTTGAGCAACACTTGGACCCCAGTGATAGTAAAGAACATGATAAAACGAATGCCACAGAAAACTCACCCCACCACCAAATCTCCCCTTCCTATGACTTCTGCAACTCAATTGAGCATTCTGCGATTTTTTTCAATGAGTTTAAGTAAATTATGTTATCTGTATACCTGGCTTTTGCATCACCGTTAGTGAATGACAACTACTAGGCATGATTTCTGCTTACGGCACACCGCAGATTCGGTTCTGCATATTTATTATGTATTTGTAAAATTAGTGTAATAAAGAGAAGAGTTACAAGGTAGTAGTATAATAAACTTATTTCCCTCATTTCTCTCTCTCTCTCTCCCCCTCTCTGTGCTTATCTCTTTTTCTTTAAAGTTCCTGTTTTAATTCCTCTCTCTTCCTTCGTCTCATTCTCTCTTCTCATTTCGAATGTCGGAAATCTTACAACCAGCTTTGGGGGTCCTTTTGTTACCCGCGGTTTATAGCTAAGCGTGCCGTCTTGGCGGATCCCTTTACTCTTAAAGCCGCCTATGACCACGTGTCTAACTGAATGTTTTGTCTAAAAATATCGGTTTGCGTTTCCCATCCACCCGCACTCCCATAAAACTTCTACTAACAGTGCGAAAATTGAAGGGCATTTTCGCCCTTTTGCTGTCAAGAGGACTGTCCCGTGAAAAGATTCACCTTATTCGGTTCACTCCGTATAGCAACGATCTTACGGTCTTCAATTCCAGCAGAGTTTTTGCTTTAATGAAGCGGCTCATCGTTGCTAAACCAGTTAGCTCTAATTACAAATTTTGGTACTTTCCTGTTAACGGGAATACCTCCAGGACCCTTCGCAGGACCTGGTACTTACGTATTAACCCCATGCCATACTTACCTATAACACTAACAGAAACTGATTGGCCTGTCTCGACATTTACAAACCCAATCTCTGGACAACGTGGAGGGTTTCTTTGGTTCCGGGCGAGGCGAAGGGCGCGGTAGCGCCCGGAGACGACTACCCATTACAAGAAAGCGAGCCGAAGGCTCGTCAATATATCTTTTCAATGTTATATCCTCTTGACTGTTGTGCCGCAAATTGAGGGGATATATTGACGAGCCTTCGGTTCGCTTTGTTGTAATGGGTAGTCGTCTCCGGGCGCTACCGCCTCGCCCGGAACCAAAGAAACCCTCCACGTTGTCCAGAGATTGGGTTTGTAAATGTCGAGATCGACCAATCAGTTTCTGTTAATGTTATTTTTAAAATAAAATATCGTAAATCCAACAATAGGTCAATATATCCTTTCAATGTTATATCCTCTCAAACAATCATAACAATACATGTTCATTTTTAAGGTATTCCCGTTAACAGGAAAGTACCCATATTTTATCTATACAGTTTTTGTTTTTTTATTAACTATGCGTAACTTTCTAACTTTTTCATACAAATTATCTAGAAACTTATTGAAAGAGAATTGCCTAACAGATCCCTGAGGATTTCGAACATAAATCAGTTACCTCTACAGAAAGGAAGGAAATCGCTAAGTGTTTCATTTTCTGTTCATTTATGCTTGCGTCTTTGAAAATCGAAGTACACACATACTTATCCTATGACCACCTTGTAAATCCGATTTCTTAGATTTTGGATTTATTTGGTGTTATTTTTTAACTTCTATTTTCACCTTGTTCGTCCGTCTGCCCATGTGCAAGTTACTAATTATAATAAAAGGCAGTATTAATTGGTTTATCCTTTGACTGGTTGTTTGTTTGGTCCGTGTGTCAAGCTTTAAAGAAATTCGGACAATTTTTTAAATGGTGTACACAGAGGATCGAAAATTTGGCGGGGTGTTTGAATAGGATATGTGAAGGTAACGGCCTAATATATCTCGAAAATTATCGCGAATTAGACCACTAGAAATTATTTTCATTTCTAGTAAGATAATATGTAATACATATTTAAAATTCCACTCAGCAGCCCTTGTTCCTATTGCAAATGAATATTGAAGAATTTAACATGCGTTCTAGGGACCAAGAATATTTTAAAGAAAAAGGAACATTTCTTATTTTTAAATTCAATTTATCCTTCGATTCGGATTCGCTCGAATTTAACTTTTAAGTGCCCAATTTGGGCGAAATTCCGCCTTTTAATGGAACCATGCCAACTGTTGTATCAGTTCACGTGTGTAATGCAAAAGTGTCAATGCGGTGCCTATATGCGCTCGAAAGAGGTGTAGAGGGAGGAAGGCGAGAGGGTTGTAGAGGAAGGAGGTAAATATTGGTATTCAACCGGAAATACTGGAGGTTTTTTCAGGATAAGCAGAAGATTCATTTTTCATAACCTTTACGATTAGATGCAGTTAATACTAATTTAGTCGACGACCAAAATTAGTTCTAATCATTTAAAGATTTTCTGTGGATTTGTTCGTATTTTGTGATCATACCAGTGGGTATGCACATCTTCCAAGTTTTACAAGGAGCATGCTGATCAAAAAGGTTGAATATCACCGAGATATAGATGGGAAGAGGAAAGTGAGGGGAAGAAAGATCGGGTGGAGGGATAGGCTATTTGTGTCCAAGTATTTAGCAGGTCGGAGTGGATTTTAACCATTGCTCCAAATGGAAAATGTTACGAAACGGAACGCTTGTTATAAGGAACGGTATTTCTAAATGTCTGACGAAACGGAACGGTATCATCGGCGCATGTGACGAGCCGGAGCGGCGTTCCGGTGCGTTCCGGGCACTGATTTTAACCTGCTTCAAGGGAAAGGCCAATCATCACGCGCGAAATAAATTATTCATTTAAAGTATACCTTAAGTTAATTTCAAGAGGATATTCAGTACAGTGATAATATAATCCATAGTGATTCATTGGTGTGGATTTGTGGCCAGTTGGGGACCAGTTAAATAAAATTTTCCCGGGTTGGGAAAAATTGCGTTCGCCCCTGGGTAATAGGCATTTTTGTGTTTTGCCCCCCCTCTGCAAAATTTTCTGCTGACGCCCATGGTGAAAGAATAGCGTTATTCGCTTCGCTCTTTTGTTTAAGCATCGAAATTATTGCTGTAGCAACGACAAACTTTATACATAACAACGTAAATATTTACGGATAATTATTCAGTTAACCACAGTTAACTGCGTATGGGAAGCGTTTCTAACGATTTTATCAAAGCAGTTGAATTTTCATTTCATCGTTTGAATGCTGGAATCTTAATTCTTTGTAAGTAGAACCATTATACATCTATAAAGCTTATTAACCCAAATAGGCTCACACATAAATATAAAATTAGATGAGAATAAAATCCAAGGAATATGGCTGAACTTTGTGGTAATTGATACTCATACACAACGAAAAACACTTGGTTAAATTCCACAATTCGTGGAATTTAACCAAGTGTTTTTCGTTAATATATGAGAATAGGGACACATGTTATTTCTGTCTTCTCTTCATTGATAATCCAAATAAACGTTTGCATTGATTGTTATATAAAAAAGGACATATATATATCATAAATATCAATAAAAATAACAAAAGAAAATTAAAAAGAAAAGTTCGCGATAAATTACTGCGTAGCATTAATTTCCTGTCTAATATGACTTTTAAAATGCAGATTTGTGACTGACTTCGCATAACAAATGCGAACACGCGAACCTTAAATTGGGAGCCATATTCAGGCAGATCCCGATTTACGAAAGAGTAACGTTCTTCAAAAACCTTTCATAAATCGAAATTTCGTAACTCGAGGTATAATTTCTCATTTACTTCCATTATAAAAGGGGAGATACGTTCCTATGCCAAAAAGTCTTGCCCTAAATATAGTAAAATGACACTGTATATGTTTCTTAGGATATTTATTACGGAAAACAATTGTTCTAAACTTATTATTATTAAAAATGTTACAAGTATCCATCGCTTAGCGTCGTAGTTGCGTTCCTTAAAAACGCGATTATAGGCGAAAATACGTTAAGCGAGAGAGTTTTCTCCATAAGAAATGGCTAAAATAAGGAAGGATACGTTCCTTCATAGTAGAGTAGATGCCACTTTGAAAAACTTCGATTATTCGTGAAATACATCATATTGAAGTGAGTTAAACTACCATACTATATGAACCATTTCTTGAAAATAGATTGATTTCAATGTTTATAAACTTTGTATAAATAGTTTTGTTTAACGAATATAGAATTTTAACTTAATTATTCCATTGCTAAAGAAGACATTGTTTGCAATATTAGAGTTTAAAACTTTAAAGTTTAAGTTGAAAAAATTAAATAGTACAAAAAAGTTAGGGGAGAACGATTATTCATGCGTTTATTTCTTACATATATCAATTAAGAACAAGTATATGTGTTTATATTGTATATTCTTCTAATATTCTATTTTTAAAACGTAATACATTTATTTTTTGTTCTTTTTTGAGATATTATAAAATGGATAACCAGAGTGTGCAAAAATAAACACCACTGCAAAGACGTCGACGACAAAACAGAGAAGCACAAGCAAGAGGTAGAGCTCGACAATCGAATTAGCAAATAGAAGCAAGGAGAAAACAGGATCGTGAAAGAGCTTCCAACAGGAGACACAATGAACGTTATGCTCAAATAATGGCAATTCAGAGAGCTATTGAGAATGAGCAACAAAATATTGTTAGACCTCTATATCATAATGTTAATTCAATCCTTATGGGTATAAACTTGCTTTGAATGCTTTTAATACGAGAGAGAGGGGGAGAGAGGGAAGTAGAGGGGGAGAAATAAGGGGAACGGGGAGAAATGAGCAGGGGGAGGGAGAGAGAGGGTGTGAGAGGGGGTGGGGAGGGGCGAAAGGGAGGGAAAAAGAGGCAACTATTTTAAGTTTAACTAAAGATAGCCCGTCAACAACAGAATATTCACTAGAAATGTTGTATATGGCAAAATATTTCAAATGTAAAAGTGTGATATTAATTATTTTAAATGAAGATATTAATAATCTATTTATCTATAATTCTTCCGTTGATATTTCAACGGGCATTACACTAGTCTTATATAATAAAATTGAATGTCTATCTGTTCCTTATAAATTCCCACGCCCTTCGAGCTATCGGGACCAAACTTTGCAAATTGACTTCATATGACTCTACGAGTAACATAGGGTACCGGGATTTCCAAAATCGACCCGGGTTCGAATCCAGGAGACAATTTTATTTTCCCATAAGTTTACACGGGATTTTCGATTTTTCAGAGTGTAAGGTTTTTTTCCTTCATTCATTAAAACGTAAACATGGACCGATTTTCTTCCGTTTTGCTTTATTCGACGGCTAAAACTGTATACTATCTTATTCTTGCGATGTTTACATGTTACACGGTCGAATCATACAGAAATACGCAATTGTTTTCGAAATTTTGCGGATATTTCGTACTCTTTCCGGACGTTGTCGGGGCGACCGTAATTGTTGCCTCCGATTCAATTAATGCCAATTTAACCTTTAAATAGGTGAAAGAATAACGTTATTCGCTCACACTTTGTTTAAGCATCGAAATTATTGCTGTAGCAATGTCAACATTTAAACATAGCAACATAAATATTTACGGATAATTATAATCTTCCTATCATCGTTTGAAAGCAGGAATCTTATCTCTTTGTAAGTAGAACCATTATATTATACACCCATAATGTTTATTAACGCAAATAGGCTCAAGCATAAAATTTTAATTAAATAAGAATAGGGACACACGTTATTATTTTAAACACATTACATGGTTATCTTCTCTTCATTGATATTCTACATAAACGGTTGCATTGATTGTTATATGAAAATGAAGGACATATATTTGAATAAAAAGAAAAGCATAAAAGTTCGCCCAGTTCATAGGTATCAGAGATATCTTAGAATTAGTTTTTACTTTATCCAATATACGTAGTATAGAGAAATTATTGTTTTCACGAAAAAATTAGAAATCGAGATTTCAACGGAAATACACGTTTTGAGGTGCGCAAAGGGAGAAATGATTGTATTACCATATAATAGGTATTTAATTTTATTCGCCAAATACATCTGGCATAACCCGGGCTTCTCCGGGTACTTTCAGCTAGTTAAGAGTTAAATGTGAATTTTTGAGATCACAGTCGCTTGGTTTGGAGATCGACTCATGTTGAGCGCCTTCAGCACCTTGACTACAACCATATCTCCCTTCCTGTCCTGAAGATACGGTGCCCGAAGCAGAGCAAACGTATTAAAGGTTGATTTTTGTGGCAATGGGTTAGGTTTATATCGTATTATTTTAAGAAATGAATCGGACTCAACAAACATATAATTAATTCCACTTCAATCTATATTCTGCACAATTTCCAAATACGTCACCATTCGATTCTCATTTTCAATTTTTATCATCTTCCTGAACATAAAATCAGCTAGCTATATCATTTTTGAATTCAGTGTTTCTGCTAGTGCCAGTCACCACAAAATTCAAGCAATTCCATTTGTTTACAAATGGAATTGCTTCATGATTCCATACACAGAGGTGCTGTCATCCTAGGTGTCTTATATCAAATCTAATAAGCCTTAATTTTTTATAAATTAACTGAAAAAAACCGCGCAAACATTGCGCGGGCAAATCTAGCATCTCTAAAAATATGTAAAACCAAATTTCCCCAATGGACGGACACAATGCAGTATTTTCATGTCACCAGCAGTCAAAACTTTCTACGGCATAGAGAAGCAGTTCAAATTCTGCTTACATCCCCTCCATTGGGCGCCCTCCCCTCTTTTCCCTTCTCTATCTTTTCCACGCCTATAACCACCAAAGAAGCATATCTCAAACTGCTTCTCAAGGTCTACTCAATAACAATTGAGTAATACAAAATGCAATCAAGTTAGTAGAAATTCATTCAAATGATGAAAATACTAAATATGCATATTTCACTCAATTTTATAATAGCAACTAAAGTTATTTTAAGTAACTAAAAAAGTTTGTTGCATTGTTGTTTCACTAGGCTAGCAGTGCTTGCATAGCTTGCATGGACCAACCATCCCTGATTTAAACTAAAGGTGGGACTACACCAAGGCAGCAACATGCAACGCTGTGGCATGTTGCAGATTCTTGCCATCTGCCGCATGCAACAAATACACCGCATGCCACAAAAATACCGATGGCGCACATTGTTGCAAGGCTTCCCTACTGAGGTGGGAAGCAAGGAGTGTTGCATGCAGCATTTGTGATGAATTGTGACAGGAAACAAGTTTTTCAGGAAACTACCTGGTGCAAAATAAACCCAGATACCTCCCTCTCCAACAATCTTTTTCACTTTGTTAACTGATAGAAAATCTGCTGCTTTGGTTTAAATGGTCATGAGGTATGCAGTACATGTTGCATGTTGTTGCATTCAACGGCATGCCGCAGAAAGAGGCATGCGACAATGTTGCACGTTGCTGCCTTGGTCTAATCCCACCTTAAGAGAAGTATTACTGATGAAAAAATAGAGCTTTCATCGGAATTACAAGATTTGATGTTCCATGAATATGTTTTGCCTATTCTCGAGGATGTCTGCATATGTTTGACAGAGTTTATCATTTACATATTAAATATTGTTTTGCACTGTGTCTTTGCAAGTTTTTCTCATCCCCATTACTTTGTGTTTTCTTCCATTATGAGTTTTTCCTCAAATACCCGGTAGCAACAGATTTTTCTCCCATAAGCCTACTGTTTTTACTTTCTCCATTTCATTCATGAAAAAATCAAATCCGAGATTTCAACGTAAATATATGGTTAGAAGTCCTCTGAGTATGTTTTGGCTATTTTCTTGATGATGTTTGTGGGTATGTGATAGGAATTCTCTAATTCAAAAGTAATAATCAGATCAGCACAAAACTTTTATTTACTATATTTATCAGTAAATGAGGACCTGAAAAGGTTTTGGCTGGAACTGGTCTACCGGAAGTGGGTGTTTATTCTAGTCATTTTTCAGTTTTTTCCAAATATCTCCTTTAAAACTCAATTTTAATAAATATTTGTCATTGTAAAAGTTAGAGAAAATTACATTTTCTACAAGTTTTGTTTGAAACACTTTTTCATGAAACTGACAGTTTAAGAGATATTTTGATTTTTCTTCTAAATTTTTTAAATATGTTGCTGATACCATTGTTTCCTCTGCTATGATAAATTTTTCTAATTGTTGATAGCATTGCTTATGATGCCAAGGGTGATTTTAACTGCTCATCGAAATTTTGTTATACATAGAAAATGCTAACAATTTTATTTACTTATTGTATTTTTAAATAAAGACTATTGAAACTTTTAAAATTACCATGACTGTAATTGCTTATTATTATTTCTGAGAACGCTGATGTCAAGAGCAATCATATTCATTACTCTGTAAGGTGAAAGTCATGTGCTGGACACATCAGATCTCCTATAATAAAATGCTTGATGTCTTTGTCGGTGTGTGCCCGGACGGTCTCATCAGTTAGTTATACAAACTGGCAGGAGAAGGCAGCACTTACCAGTACAATTAGTGCTGCCCCTCCTGCCACTTTCTATAACTAATTGTAGCCACACCTATATTCATTTACGTAAATTGGATGGATGGTGCTTACGTACATATTAACGGGGAGTCCAACTTAAAAATATAAATACGGAACAAGTACCATATAAATCATGTTTTAATTTTTAAGAACATTAAAAGAAACCAATTAACATTTAAATGATTTGTTATAGATAACAATACAAAAAACAATCACATTTTAATTTCTGGTGGCCAATATTTAGCAATTTCTTCTAAAATGTTATCAAAAGTGTCTCAACTGATCAGCCTGTTGCGACATTTACAAACCCGATCATCGGACAACGGGAAGGGAAAGTTTGGTTCCAGCGAGGCGAAGGGCGCGGTAGCGCCCGGAGACGACAACTAAAATAAAAACAAAGTGAGCCGAAGGCTCGCCAATATCCTCTCTATTTGCAGCGCAACAGTCAAGCGAGATACAATTCCTTTGTAGACTACAGATATATTGGTAGAAATCATTCGGTACTTACGTATTAAGTTGGGCTCCCCATTAATATGTAAGTACCGGATGGATAAATGCGGTAAATTACGTATTTTAAAACATGCTAATGTTTGAAATAATTCGACGATGTTTTAATGTGCCTTCGTTGTCTTATTGAAGTCTTTCTGAATATTAAAGGCAGTTGCTTGCGCTGTGCCTTCGCATTATCTGAATATAACAGATATTATGAAAATAACTTTTTTCGCGCTGTTTATTTTTAATTCGCATCAATCCAATTATAGGGTAACCAACCAAACAACGATTACATTGTTATCTAAATAAATAAGGTATATGCTCTGATTGCGTGTGAATTGAGATATCTATTGAGATTGTTCTTAACTGCTGTTTAGTGGAATTGAGCGATTGATTGTGATTACTTACTAAATATTGCTTTTCACATGGACAGCTGTATGTAGCCATAACTAGAACACGTGACAAACATAATTTGAAATTTTGGGTTAAGGATAAAGATAATCAAGGGCAATATTGCTGTTAAACGAAAGAGTATTTACAAGGAAAGTCGTTATAAGAGACCTACTGAATAGCTAAAATAACATTGTTGAGATATAAGACTGTTTTTCTCTTAATTTTTTAAAACTATCCCTTTGTTTTCATTTGTAGCCGTTCCCAATCTTATTCATCTTTATAATTTTATCATTTGTTTGTTGGTTTTATTTTTATATTGTTTGTTTTCAAAGGCTGTTTTAAATGGGCTGATTTGCCTAGTTTTTCAATAAAAGTATGGCCTCAAAAATTGGTCGACTGGAATGAGAGGTTTATTCTTGCCATTTTCCTGTTTTTTCCAAATATTTCCTTTCAGACTTACAATTAGTCTATGTAAATATTATCACTAACATAGTAGTAGACAATATAATTTTCAACAAGCTTATTTGAAACATTTTTGATAAGATTGTTTGTTTAAGAGTTATTTTGATTATTCCTCTTAATTTATGTAATACCATTGTTACCATTACTATGATAAGATTTTCTAATTGTTGACAGTGATGCATATGCTGTCTAGTGTAATTTTAATTGCACATCAATATTTTGTTATCCATAGCAACAGCTTAAAACTTTTTTGTTTATTCTTTTTTCAAAATAATGATTATTGAAAGTGTTTACACATTATTCACGCGTCTAATTACACATAATTATTCTCAAAGACTGAAGTTGAGAGAAATCATATTCATTACTATGTATGTATGTATGGAGAAAGCTGTTCTGGACACATCAGATTTTTACTTTCACCATATACAAAGTATACAGAAAGTATTGTTTCATGAAAAAAATTGAATTCAAGATTTCAACGGAAATACACGTTTTGAGGTCCCTAGAAAACATTTTGACAGTTTTCTTGATGTCTGTGTCCATGTGTCTGTATGTCCATATGTGTGTGACAGAAATTTTGTGGGCGCTCTTAACTAAAAACTATTCATCAGATCAACATGAAATTCTAAATTTGTGATTTTATTTATTTTTTAAGATTTGAAAAGCTTTTCATAACAATTGGTCAGTGGGAAGTTGCGTTTTACACCTGTCAAATTTTAATTTTTTAAAAATATTTCGCTTAAAACTGAATTTTTGTTATAGACATATATATATAAAAGTTGTAGATAATATTTTTTCCTAAAACTCTTGTTCGAACTAAATTTTCATAGGAGGAATATTGCAAGAGTTATTCAATTTTCTTTGAAATTGATGGTTAGTAGGCAGCTTGCACACGTGGTAATGACAACAATTGAATCACTAGCATTCAAATGTGTAAGTTGAACTTTTCCTATCACCGTTGACAACTTACGTATGGAGAAAGTCATGTGTTGGACACATATGTTGGACAAATATGTTAACTACAAGTATTGTTGGAGAAACAAGTTTAATCCTGTAAGAATTTTAAAATGGGTCATACATCAGATTAGATTATTAGATATGACATTTATAAGAACTATCTTTCTAGAGACCCATTGCCACACTTTGAACTGATGGCTGGTGCAAAAGGAGAGGTATAGCCGAGGGAAAATTTTCGGCTGTAGTTTGCTGCAACTGTGAAGCTGGTGATGAAGCCTGTCGAACACTCATTTCCCATGTATCCAATAACTGAGAAACAGAATACTGAGATGGTAACTTGCTTACACGTGACCACAATGCCTTCTGGACAGTGGACAAAAATGGAGTGGAGCCTGCAAAGAAAATATCAACCATGTTGAATTTAATTTGAACATTAAATTAAAATAACATTCCAAACAAAAATTCAATCTTGGCTTAAGTGAACATTTTATTAAGCATACCCTTACCGTACTCCTGCTGAGACAGCTCACACTTAGGAGGGCTGCTGGGATAATCTCCTGGAACTGTGAGAGAGATTGGAGGCACACATGGCAAGTGACGGTCATCAAGCCAGCACACCAGGTGGACTGATCGAGAGCCAGGATGTTGGGTGGGATCCAAGCTGACCTAATGGGAGATTAAAGTGCACTTTTCAGTCACTTATGACCAGAAATGAACAGTTAATTGATCTCTAAAATAACTCTTGTAGCATTGTAACAATAAATTATTCTTCAGAATTACCATATTGTGAGCCTTTTTTGCAAAAATGGCTCACCAAAAACTTAACTATGGCTTTGTGCACAAATGACGTCACGCAGTTTGGAGGGGAGGGGAGGGGAGGGGGGGGGGATGGGTCAAGCGTGATAATGCGTGACAATGGGCGAGGGGGAAGTCGAGGCATCCGTGACGTCACTTTCACAAAAATGAGGAATATTAAAAAGAAATGCCCCGCGAAACGCCGGTAGAAGGCTGTGCTTACACAAAGAGAGTTGAATAATTTGACTGTGATCAATGATCTCTAGTCTTATTCTTTTTCGTTTTGCTGTTTCTGATCTCCAGTCCCAGAGAGTATTTTCCTATAGTATAGGGAAAGTATTGTGATCACGAAAAAAATCAACTTCGAGATTTCAACAGAAATACACGTTTTGAGGTCCCTAGAACATGTTTAGACTACTTTCGGAATGATGTGTGTGTGTGTGGATGTGTTTGTGTATGTGATTGTGGGCACTCTAACTCAAAAAATACTTGCCATATCATTACCAAACTTCATACATAACACTTTAGCATGAGCACAAAGAACTGATTAGTTTTTGGGCAATACCGGTTAACCGGAAGTCGAGGTTTATTCGAAACCCGACTCGGTTTTTACGATATTTCTCCAATAATATGTCATTATTGTATACATTGACCATTACAATAAAATGTAGAAATTAAAATTTCCTACATCTTTTATTTCAAACAATTTTCCGTAGCAGTTGTTGTTTAGGAATTATTTATAAAAATAATCGGTTTTTTTGGTTTCCGTCAAATATCTTAAAAATGTCGTTATTGGTAATCTTCGTGAGGACCAAAATTGTAGAGAATAACATTTTTTCCAACTTTTGTTTGAAACAGTTTTTCGTAGAACCATTCATTTAGGAGATATTTAACTTTTTTGTAATTTCCAGTATACAGCACCACCACCATGTAGCGGTGAATTCTGTAAACATAATCAAAATATAATTTACGGCAATAAGGACGACTGTATTCTTTTACGATGCGAAATAATAATTTTGCCTTATAATGCTATTCATAATAATTTAAATATCTACACCCCAAATATGGAGGATGTCATGTATTGGCCAAATCAGATTTTTTGTTCTTGTATTTGACCTCCATTCCAAGAGAAAAGTTTCCTATTTTATGCTTTGTTTCCTAATGTTCCTCAACAGATAGGACAGATTTTTTTGTATGGTTAATACTGTTTCCCAATATGCTTGTCCAAATAAAGTGCAATTTTACTGAGTCAGTTTAATTCATTTACCCGAATTTCTAAAAAAAGCCATTAAGTATAACCAAATACTCGTCACCGTCTACATCTGCTTTCCCATACATTCGCAATATCAGCTCTTTGGTGTAAAACTCAGCTTTGACTCATTAAAAAGGAAAACATTTGCTGTGGAAAAAACTGCGTGAAATCTGGAAAAATATTCGGGAAGTGTGACGTCATTTTGGGGGGAGGGGAGGGGGAGGGGGGTCAAAACAGTCAAAAATCGGCGTGACGTCATTTATGCACTAAGCCTATGTACATATGTTTGTTCGAAGGTATTGAAGGATTCCAGTGGTAAAACCTGCATAAGAACAGATTAGACCTAACTACTAATGGTGATAGTAGGAGAAACAGCAGCATTTACTCATAGAAGATTGAACAATGCAAAACTGCTCTCTGGATGCAAAAAATTCAACTGGATCTTATTAGCATATATAAATGAGATACTAGCCTGCACACTGCAGAACAGCTTGCAAAGTTTTATTTATTATTTATTTATTTTTCACTAGCTCATAAACAGCATTTTACAGCCTTTACAATGAGCATAACAACAATAACAAGAATGAATGCTCTTGACCATGAATATGTAATGTTATATCCACATAAAAAATAAAAAACACTAATTTTATTCATGTTCATAGATTGTTTTTGTAAAGGTTTGACAAAAATAATGATTAATCCAAATCTATTGAAACAATACAAGTTTTACATTTTTAATTACCCTGTAAAATACATTATACAAGAGCTGATCATTTAATTTGTGGACTGCTGCTGCTACCTGCTAACAACGTATCATATCATAATCACGGTAGGTGACAGTAGTGTGGTTATCAGTGAACACTTATGAGTTGTTGCAAGTTCAGGCCTGTCATAGTTCCAACAGAATTTATGATGAAATTTAACTCAATCTGGCCCATCATCATGATGACTGAAGAACGGTACGTTATACCAAACTGTGTTCAGCAAGGTTTAAACGGTGCAGAAACAGTTAAAGAAATGACTGAAGTTTACGGTGAACAACATTTGAGGAGAAGTGTGATTTTCAAATGGCAAAAAAAAGGTATTAAGGAAGTGTGTGAATGCATGACTGCCAACTTGAGGTATTGGCAGCACTTCCATAACTGTGCAGCAAATTGCACAAGCACAGGATATTCTGAAGGAAGACAGGAGAATCACACTTTGACAACTAGGATATATGAAAAGGTCGAGAATTTGTGCTCGCTTGATTCCATACCAGATGTCCCCTCCACAAAAACAAAACCATGTTGAAGTTGACTTGCTGGGACGATTTGAGCGAGACGGGAAAGATTTTTAAACCGTATAGTGCAGGGGCCAAATTCACGCCAATTTTACTTTGATTAAATGATAATTTTTTATTATTTGATCACCCCCAGTTTAAAAGGATCGCTTTGTAAATGGTATGCATTTGTACCTATCGGTCTGAATTTCTATATTTTGTGTTCATTAGTCACAAAGGCAGCGAGAGAAAACACGAGAACACATGAACTATGTGAGAACAGTGTTACAGAATTAGAATAAGCAGACTTCGAGGTGAATAATTACTCTTACTATTAACTACAACTTTAGTTCACTAAATTTCCAAAGGTCTTTGATTGTACCACATACTTATAATAAATATATGAAGTATATTATTTTTTTCTTTCGCATGCCATTCAAAATCACCTCATATGCCACTTTTGGCATGTGTGCCATAGGTTGCCAACCCCTGGTATAGTGACAGGATATGAGACTTGGATCGTTCACTATGATCCAAAAACAAAGCAGCAATCGAGTGAGTGGAAGAACTCAGACTCACCATGGCCCAATAAGTTTTCAGATGTCAAGTCAGCTGCAACACAAATGGCACCGATATTTTTTATTGTAAAGGTATTCTCGTTATGCACTTCATACCACATGAGACTACCATTAATAATAAAGCTTACAGCAAAGTTATTCGCACAAAGCTCCAACGTGCAATTTGCAAAAAACGACCTGAGTTACAAGGCAGGAAATGGTTCCTGCATCACGAAAATGTCAGACCACATACTGCAGCTGTTGTCCAAATTATAATCGCTGACATTGGTACAGAGGTGTTACTGCATCCACCCTATTCTCCCAACCTTGCCCCTTGTGATTTCATTCTGTTCCCAAGGTTGAAAAAGATGCTGAAGGGTTGATGTTTTGCAACTGATGAGGAGGCTCAACAGGTCACATTGACGGCACTTCAAAGACTTGCAGAAAATGGCTTGCAGGAAGCATTCAATAGTTAGTTAAGCATTGGCACATGTGTGTCCAATTTAAGGGGGAGCATACTGAGAAAGAAAAACCATCTGCAAGCCACGATGATGAAAATTAATGTTATTACAGTCCACGAATGAAATGATCAGTCCACATACAATTAATTGTATGAAAACTAAAATTCCATCTAAAATGGGCAATTCATTTTTATTACTTTTTGGCTGAAATGTGAAGAGGTGGGAACATCTATATTAGGCTTTTGAGATGTTCAAGCAAACAAGACAGCTGACAATGAAAGTAGCTAAGAAAAACAAGAAAGTACAAGAATAGGAGAAAGGCAAATGAACATAAAGACTGTAAGATAGAGAGAGAGGAAGGTGAAATGGATTGAACATTATCTTAGGAAATAGAGCATGCTTAGAGATGCATTAAAAGGGAAACTGGAAGGAAAAAATGAAAGAGGTAGACAGGGTCTCTTTAACCCTCAAGTACTCGCATCTGGGTCGAATCAACCCAGATCAACTTTAAACGTCCATATCTTTTTATTTAAAAATTCAAATAACTTCTTTCTCCTAGTAGCTGAGTTTTACAATGTTTTGAACAAGTCACATATGTCTACGAGCTCGGCACTGAAAATTTAATGATGAAAAAAAAAGCAAATTACTCTGGTAGGTGGCGCTAGGCAAGAGAAAAACTCTCATGTAAAATGTTGCCCCCTTCATTTATTTTCCACTTTACTAGATAGAAATATTTTGTAATGTTCTGTTATATTTTGTAATGCTACTGATGAATTACTATGTGATTCGTGGTTTTATTTGTAACATTTCTCATATGCCAACCATTTTTTTTCAGTTTTGAAGAGAAAATAAGGCATTTTTACAATACAATTTTTACTGATGGTTAGTTGTAATCTCCACAGCTAGAAAACTCGCTAAATCACCTTATTTTGGAGTGGTCACCTATAATTTTATAGCCTTTATGTGAGTGCGTACCAGCCTGAGGTGCATTGCATCCTTACAGCAATCCAAGTGGGATGGCAGCAAGAAAATTTCGGCTGAGGTAATGGTCAGTGATGGGTCTTTTACCCACATTCATTTCTGTCTCTGCATTGGTTTTTACACCTCTGCTTCCCCACCCTGCTCTCATTTGTTTTCCAGTGTGAACAAGACTCATCATAAAATTTTATGGTGCCATGTGTACACCATGTATTCAAGGGTGAAATTCTACTGTATCATCGGCAAAAATAAAGGTGTTCGGAGGTGAATGGGGATGGAAGGGGAATGTTTGTTATATTTCCTTTGGATGAGGGTATACCTACTGGCAAAATGATCTGAAGAAAGACGGGGAGTTATCGGTCGTCTCCAGATGTGAAACTGGAAAAGGACCCCAAAATGGAATTTCTCTCTCAGTTCTAGCAGAATGATGGTTGAAGAAACATATTCATATGATGTGCATCTTTGTTGTACTTTGTTTTGCAAACTGACTCCTTTATTCAAAATAAGTACTGCAGTTTTTTCATTGATTTCATCATAAACTTCATAATAATTTTTATTTGGTTTATGCTGATAAAATTTTTGTTAGAAATAATTTTTGATATTATCCTATATACTAGCGTAACTGCCCGTTGAATATCAACGGGTTTAATGAATCTAAATTTTCGTCAGTGCAACATGTACAAATCGCAATAAAATTGTGCACTGTTTTCACCATCGAATATTTCTATATTATAAGTCTGTTTTAATTAATTAACTAAAATCTCACAGAAATTCCTTGTGAATAAAATAGTACCTTTCTTTCTACTAAAATAGCCATTGTTATTAGTTTTAAATTGATTATATTATTAGGATTTCAATTTCATTAAATAAGCAGAATTCCGGTTCCAAAAAGTTGGTTCAATCTTCAATTACCTCTCTGATAATACTTTAAATAGATTTTGGAATATAATGCACTCTTGCCTTCCCATTTTCCGAAACAACCACTTTCACCAGTTTTAAATGGATTTCAAACTTAGAAGAGAACTTGATTCAATTAAGTTAAAATAACCACATAACAAACTTCTTATTCCAAAGAAAATCCTTTTATAACATGCAATGTTAACCTATAATTCATTCATTCCGAAAAGTGAATAAAAGTAACATATACATATATTTCTTTCAACTAAAATAGCCACTCTTAACAGATTTTAATGGATTAATGCATTAACATTTCAATTTCATGAAATAAGCAGAATCCCGGTAACAAAAAAATTTGTTCAATCTTCAATTGCCTCTGATAATACTTTAAATAGATTTTGGAATAAAATGTACCTTAATATCGTTTAGCGTCCGCTCACCACTCTGGACTTCTCAGTTTCCGAAACAACAATTTTCAATAGTTTTAAATTGATTTTTGCTTTGAAATGGTACTTTCCTGTTAACGGGAATACTTAAAAAAATAAACACGTATTGTGGTGATATGTTGTGATATTTTGTTTGTTAACAATGCATAACAAATCTCGTTAAGACATTTACGTTGATCCCTTAATGATGAATTTGTGGAGCTTGCTGAGGAGTGAAGAAGAAGCTGTATCTTTGCTTCAAGACCATGATATTTTATCTAAAGGGCAAATGTGCAAGAAGGGCCATATTATGAAACTTTACTTCTGAGACAGAATATTTTGGAAATGCAACGCGAAAGCCTGTCAGCAGAAGAATTCATGTGGCGACAACATAACAAAGAAATCGACATATTTCCAGCTATTTTAAATGCCATAAAGACATATTGGCCCCCTAGTAACATAAATTTAGATTGTATTAGTAAATAAGTTTCAAAAAAGTGTGATTTTTAATTAATTCCCCCGTTGTTACGCATTGTTAACAAACAAATACGTCGTAACATATCACAACAATACGTGTTTATTTTTTTAGGTATTCCCGTTAAGGGGAAAGTACCCAAAATACTTGAGTCAATTCAGTACAACTTCCACTGTACATACTGTAAATTCCGAAGTAACTCCTTTCATATTAGACAATGCTAGCCTAAAATTAATTAATTCTGTAAAGTGAATAAATAAAGTTCTTTCTTTAAACTATAATAGCCACTGTTATTAGATTTAAATGGATTATAAGCCTTATAACTTACTCTGTAATAAATAAGCACCAAAATTCCTTTTATAAAAAGAAATCAATTCATTAAAAGATCCACTGTTCTTTCTTCGAAAATTGCCTGTTAACAGTTTTAAATGTCCTTTTAATTTTAACTGAATTTTAATTTATATTCGTTTCCATACTTCAGCCATTGTTACGAAATTAATTCAAGGAATAAGAATATAAATTCGTAAGCACGTATGGTTTACAAATAATTTAATTTAAGAATGCTATTTATTTCCAATTTTTCTAAAATCACACTGTCGATACTTAAAATTTTTTATATTTACGTTAATATACTTATTTTCCACAAAACACGCCAATCTCTCCCCTTCCTTCCTCTCTCTCTCTCTCTTGTATTGAAGCTAACAATGATAATGGTCGACATAGCAACATCATGTTAAAATGGCGAGATTTTCACAAAATATGGAAATTAAACGTTTAACATGGAATATTTCGAACTGTGGGCGAAAAAAGACGAACGGAATAAGAAACTTTACAATTTTTTCTTCAAAATGGTTCAAATCCGAGTGTCGTCTGTTAATTTCTTCTAATTTTAATTTCCAAATGAATAAAAGCCTGCACGTCGAAAAATCGCGTTTCACATGTTAAGTAATGGGAAATGGACATAAAAAGCCTTTTAGACAAAGTGTTAGAGCAAGTTCAGAAAATGTTTTTCAAAATGTTCAAAAATTGAACAATTATTCAAAAAATGTGCATACACCTATAGAGAGCTGGCTATTATTGTTCACATTTATTGATGAATTTGTTGAATGTACAAACATTTACATTCATAAAACTGAACAAAGATTCAAAAGAGCGTGTGATGTACAAAGTACAGACACTGTCGAAATGAATGCATTGCTTGGGTTATTGTACTCAGTTGGAATCTATAAATCATCTCATCTCAATGTAAGAGATCTTTGGGCAACAGATGGCACAAGTTTGGAAATGTTTTATTCAACTATGTCCTATAATAGATTTCTTTTCTTGATGCATTGTATTCGTTTTGACAATGTGGCTAGCCATGAAGATCGTCGCAAAACCAACAAACTAGCTGCAATTAGAAGCATTTATGAAATATTCAATGACAATATTCGAAAATCGTACAATGTTGGTGTGTATGTTACTGTTGATGAAAAGCTGGAAGCTTTTCGTGGAAAATGTAGTTTTAGACAATACATTCCCAGTAAACCTGCAAAGTATGGCATCAAGATATTCTCAGCAGTAGATTCTTCCATGTTTTACACTTCCAAGTTGGACATTTATTGTGGAAAACAACCTCACGGGCCATATGAAACTGATTTTAAACCAGCAGAAGTTGTAAAAAGGATTACAAGTCATTTACAAGATGCTAGTCATAATATTACAACGGATAATTGGTACACAAGTTACTCACTAAGTGTAGAATTATTGGCAAAAAAAACAATGCGGGTGGCACGCAGAGAGAGAGAGGTAGAGTTCTCTCTTCTCACTTGCAACGTTGTCACTTTTGACATGACCCGAACGAAGGCAGTTGGCATGCAGATTTTATATACCTTACCTTGTTTTATTCCGAGTCACTGTCATCATCTTCACCGCACAATTCGGAAGAATCAGACTCCCTCAGATTGACGATGATGGGCTCCAGAACGTTGTCTACAACAATCTCCCTCTTCAAATCTTCCTCTTGGAGGGTCTCAGCATGTCGAACACAATCTGCCCATGTCGAAAAAGATATACTGTCGATGGCTTCGTGTACCAACTTCTCCGTGTCAGCAATTTTGAATACTGTGTTCTGTTCTGCCACGTATCCTTTGACCTGTGCCCATACCAGCTCAATGGGATTATAATGGCAATGATACGGTGGCAGACGAACCACTCTATGGCCATGTTCCCGGGCAATGGAATCAAGTTCATAATTTTTCATGCACGATTTGCTCATTTTTACTAATTGCAGGAGCTCATGGCGCGTTTGTGAGGCAGTGTGGGGAATGTTTTTGCTGCAGAGCCATGCCAAGATGTCAGCTTTCCTACTATTTGTGCTTGATGGTTTGTTATGAATTTTTGAGTGATAGCTTGCATTATCCATCATGATGACGGATTCTGGAGTGAGGTATGATAGGAAATCCTCTTCAAACTACTTCTTAAATGTCGTTGCATCATTTCGCAATGATAATCACTAGCACTTGCATTCTTCTTTTTTGATCTAAAAACTAATTTACTTTGTGAAATAAATCCGGTTGCAGCAGAACCAGCATGGCAGATAATTAAACGACCACCTTTACAGATGGGTACATTTAAGCCGCCAGAGCCATCACTCATCTTTCAGCAAGTATTTCTTGCGTGGTTCTGGTTAACCCATGTCTCATCCAGATAATAAATATTTGCATGTCCAGCCTGTTTAATTTCATGCATTGTGCGCAAGAATATTGCCCTTGCAGCGGCGATGTCACTGCGTTCCATGAGGAACTTTCTGCGTATTTGAAGCTCTTCAAAATACGTAACATTGACTTCGTAGATCCCTGAAACCCCACAGCTGCATTCATTTTCAGGACTAATTTTTTTGCTGTTGGGAATTCTCCTGCAGCGTACATGTCCAATATTGAGTGCCTCAAGACATCTTTATCAAAGTCATCTAATTCAGTAACAGGTTTCTTGCGCTTATGGTGTTTGCCTGGCGACTGAAATTGTATACTACCACTCTTATTCAAAGAAGATTTTCCCTCGCTAAGAATTCTTTGTACACTTCTTATACCTATATCGCACATTTCAGCAGTACGTTCTTGCGCTTTGGCAACATTGAAGAGCAGCATACCAGCATCCACTTCGTGCTTGAAGAAACTGAATACTTTATAAACCATATCTCTGGCCTGCTTATGAAGAACCTGGCACTTGCCACATTCACCTTCCATGTTTTAATACACTAAATGAACAGCTAATGCTTCACTTAAACAAAAGATTTGATAAATATTTCACAAACACAATATCCGCATGAACTACGAACAAGACTACTTTCCAAGCGAGCAAACAGCAAGTGTCTTAGGCTGATTGGCTCACGAGATCATGTGACAATAGCTGTGCAGAATGGTAGAAAACTCGACCGCCTTCGTTTGTGACTCCTACTATAGAAAGAAATGATACACCTGTACATAAGGGAAATAGCATGCTAAAGTTCTTTTCTTCATAATAAATAGCCCATTTTCTTCTTATTTAATAATATTACATGTATGCATAAGGATATAAAACGTTTTTTGTGAGATTGTTTATCTTAGCAACAATGAAGAAGTAACCATTCATGAAAATTTCTAAGTTCAACTCGAATTAAGACATTCTGGTTTGATTTTCTTGATAATGGCTACTCTTACAATAAAAATGTATAGGAATAGAAATACTCTAATTTACTTACCAGTTCTACAAGTTTTATTTTAAAAATATTTTGATATGATCAATACTTTACGAGATAAGACGGAAGGTTCTTTTTTGTCACCAGTAAAGTGGTACCCCTGATTTGCATACATGATTCATTTTAGCGATTTTCTTATTGTCTTTGATTTTAAGTCTTTAATATCAAATTTCATGAAAATCCGTTTTGTGGAAGCCGAGAACGAACATCTGGACGGACGGACGGGCAGACAGATGGACAGACAGACCGATGACAATAGGCACTCATACTGGAAGCGAAACGTGCCTACAAAAGGAACTACTGTATATTCCGGCGTATAAGTCGACTTTTGAAGCCTAACAAATTTTTCCTAAAACTTAGAGTCGACTTATATGCCAAACATAGAATGTGGACCTTAAATTACAAATGAATAACATCAATATTTATGAAGACCGTTGATCTTTCAGTGGGGGAAATCTCTATTCTGAATCAGCTGTTCCAGTGTTTAGATTTTATGACATTTATTTTAGAAGATTTATAATAATTAAATTTAATGCTGTAAATGCTTTTTCGGGTTATCCAGCATAAATTTTATGCATTAAACACCAATGTTTCCTCTCCTTTGCCGGAGAATTCTTTAGAGTGATCAGATCACCCTCTGGCAAAGGAGAGGAAACATTGGCGTTGAATGCAGAAAATTTACGCAGGATAACCCGAAAAACCATTTATAATCTCCGCATGACAAGCACCCGCGAAAGCTTCAACCAATTTTATACTGTATTTACTCACATAATCTGCATCCTCATGAACAATGGGCACCCCTATTTTTGGACCAGTTTGAGGAGAAAAAATAAATTCGTGCTTTAATAAGCTGACGTCTACGGTGGCGGAAAATTAGAAAAAAATCGAAAAGTGTGGGTATTCCCCGTAGGTGTTTTCTCTCCATGGTTCCCTCTATGTTGCATGGTAGCGCAGCAGTTTTTGAAGTGCCATGTACTAAATTTTTCAAGCATGCACGATTGTATCTTAGAATATATTGGAATGGTTACGTCAACCCTGGTGCACATCCGTGCATTAGTGTCATGTAGGCACACACAGCGATATTCATTCAGCCATGGATGAAAAAAATTAGAGGGAACTATGGTTCTCTCCAGGGTTAAAGGAGTGTCGGTGGCTTACGATGAATTTGGCGAATGCAGATACCAGATGCCACCTTATTCCGGCAAAAAGTGTAGGTAGAAACTGATAGTAAATTTTTAATGACAGAACTGCTTTTTTAAAGTAACAATAATAAACTTAAAACTCAATTAAAAGGTACAGCTTTAATATTATAAAAATATTACATCATCTCAATGTTGAAGATGCACCAACGGCAGTATAAACTGTTCATTTAAGCCCTAAACGTTTCTTGGTCGCGTAGCTACATGTAAACCTCGTAGAATTCTTCGTCTTTTGCGAGTATAAACGTAGACACAAGCATGTTGCAGTAAATTTACTAGGAAACTCACAATTTTTAAAACTTAGACAGATATCTTCATGTATGACAATGCGCTGTCTCTTTTTTTACTGACATTTTGGGAAAAAAGGTGTGCGGGGTACAGATTTGCGATATTTTATTGAATTTCACCACCATAGAGATCGATCACAATCACTAGGTATAGTTCGTTTCGATAGTATCATTAACAGCTGACATCAATCAAGTTATAGGAAACTTTATTTAGTGGTTCAAGCTCTCGAAGAATAACAGTTTCTTATTGGTTGAAATTAAAACATCTGTCACATGGAATGCTCAAGAAGAATAGCATGGACTCTAAACAGTATTATATATATTTTTATTATTGTTTATTTCTCTTTTGTTAAAACTTGGATTGTACATGACTTTGATTTTGTCTGAATATGATTTCATGAGAAGTATTTTTAAGTGAAAAAGTGTGGGTCGACTTATATGGTGAACATATGACTAATCATGTATTTTCATCCAAAAAAGCAGGGGCCGACTTATATGCCGGAATATATGGTATTTCATCGTTTAATTTATAAAATGATTTTAAACATATGGTGTGAAACTTCTACACACAATACAGCCTACAAACAAAGGTTTTAACACTAGAAGGGAAGGCAACTCATACCTCCCCTAGAACGGCCACAGTGCTCAAAATGACTGCACATACAAACAGCAACAATATAAGCAACACAATACGCTTAAATTAACATATCACTTTTTGCTGAATTAAGAATTACATAAATACACAATACAAACCTAGTTTTGTCATTATATATAACTTTTTAGATTCCAAGCAGTCCACACAAAAACGTTGCATTACAATTTTTACTATGCATTTTCAACAAACTACATTTTTACATAACACGCAAACATGCACCGATTTGTTTCCATTACAACTAGATATTCTTTCACCACCACTATGGCCTCTAGAATTCCCATCACATCTTACATCGCCATTACCCCAAGGAGATGCAGCTGCTGGGATCTCTTAGTCTGTTTCATATTAATCTCTCAGCCACCTGAAGGACAAAATCCCATCTTTTCACTCTTTTCCCTGTTATTTTTCTGAATAACATGCAGGCTTTCATTGCTGCCTGATCTAATATATTATAGAAAGCATGCACTGGCCAATGGAATGATGCTTCTATCGCTGTGTAGTGGCGCGAATTTTTGAATTTGGTCA
The DNA here is from genome assembly GCA_036926305.1 of Uropetala carovei. Taxonomy (NCBI): domain Eukaryota; kingdom Metazoa; phylum Arthropoda; class Insecta; order Odonata; family Petaluridae; genus Uropetala; species Uropetala carovei. Next base: position 9,961,735 of record JAXCHB010000080.1, on the reverse strand, counting down.
AAAACATCAACACATTTTGTAGAGTTATAAAACTACTGTTTCTGGAAATTTCTTCCTATCCTTCCTAATGTCTACAGATAGATGCAATGTGCTCGTGATGATGACGTTTTTATTCACTCTACTCTGATAAATTGTTAGTGAAAATTCATTACTGCCCTTGATGACACCTGTGCTGTAGATCTCGGTGCATGCACTCTTTACTAATGCTGAAACTTCCCTTCTAGCTCAGTTTACTGTGTCCACTATGCTTGTACTTCCTTCTCTTAGTTTTTTGGGCAACTTATAATAAGTGAAGAAAATTATATGTTGTTACGTTCCTACGTTTATCCAAAAAGAGATCAAGTAGATGAAGCGCAACATTTTCAGAAAGTTTTTCGTCGCCCAGTCGTGATTCATCTTTTTCGAGATATGAAAAAGCATTGAGGAGATATTTCAAGTTGACGTCAACTGCAAGCCAGATTTTAAAATCAGATTTGTCTGTTTTTATATTATATTTATATTATTGGTCAAAATAACGGCTCTGGCCGTTCTAGGTATTATATGTTATGTCTGGTGCTAATGTCATAAGAGTCTAAAACTGATTATGTACAAGTAAAGAACCTTTATTTATGAAAAGTCATAAAATTGCAGGTCACTTGGTGTACATCTGCAAACACAGCAACACGAGAAATATCACTAGTGGTCAAATTGACCACTTTGGCCATTCTAGTGTTAACAGATTTTAATTTAATGTTCAATTTTTTTGTTTTCAGGCCAAGAAGTAATTTGGGTGAGCTATTTATAGAGGAAAAATGATTCAACTATAAGAGGTATGCATCCTAATTAATACTTATTTCATCTGAATTTAGGAAATATGCTAAGTTTTACAAAAGACAGAAGTTTATAATGACTACCGGTTTCTCCTCATTTGTCCCTTCTAATATCTTCCAGATTTAAATGCCTGCTGCAGACTAAATTTTGAACAGAATACAACTGTTAGAGAAATAAGGAATTTCAAGTGTTTTCTTTAGGCTTTGACCATCAGCAATTTTGCCTCAATTTGGATTGAGATAATTCTTCTAAGGTCTCTTCCTAAGTCCCACAGCACCTGTGGGTGGTCTCGGAACCAAGCAGTATAAACATCATGCTGTTCAGCAGATAAAGGTTAAGATGACCATTAGTGACTAATTTTGGTTTAGCTCATTTATTCTTTCTCTTTCCTCTTTCAGCAACAGAGCCTTTCAAACCTAAACTTCTCTATTCAGTTATTCGAGCTTTAAAAGTGTTTTCACTATGCCAACTAAATAACTTTTGCAAAGAGTACAAAATCAAATCAGAAACTCAGTTGCTGTCAAAACACGGAAGAAAATAATTTGCTTTTGATGCTTTGATTTATATTTTGATAAATTTACAATGCCCTAACCCTATTTTGGAGATATGAACAGGACAGGCACAATAGCAGACCATCACCCTATGGCTATGAAGGTAGGTTGGAAATAATTCTCATGATCTGCTGTGTTGCTTAATTAGAGAGAGATACAGCAGGAGAGAGAATCAGGAGACTTGTATAAGAAACTTCAAGTTCAAGTAACTGTTGGCCTCCCATATGCAGCACAGAGAGCAAGGTCAAGTTACAATGCACTCCAAAAATGATGCCCAATAAATTGAATGCTTTTAAGCCTTGCAATGTTGTCTTTCAATAAAATTAATGGAATAAATTATAATGCACTCATAAATTGCCATAAAAATGATTAATAAGTTCAATATGAGTAGTCTTGATGCATTAAGACTTATGTAAGGTAATGAAAAATGACAATATATGACAGACTGTGACAAATAAAGTATAAAGATGAAAGAATTAATATGCAAGTACCCACACATACAATCAAACACATACTCTTGTAATTGTAGTTCTTGTTGCTTAATATTTAACAATTTATAATGGAAATCAATTATTTTTATTTCTAACAGAATGAAAATTAATAACTATTGGAAAAATAATTTATCAACAATTACCTTGAATCTCTGATCTAGCCTGGCAATTTCACCTTGAAGTACATCAGGGATGTCATTTATTGGTTCTTCAGGTTTGTTACGTTTCAACGGTGGTGGAAGCATCCTAAAGAGAAGATGTTGAAATTTATATTACAATGTGGATGATTCATTCCTGTGTATAAAAAAATAAATTTATACAAACCAAGGAATTACCGTACAGTCAACTTTGGTTATACCGATAACGGTTTTTTTGTCATTCCCCGACCATTTTTCAATGCTTTATCACATTAACTACTTTGGTTATACCGGTCTCGCATATATCGGATTCCTCCGACAGTCACTAATAGATAATTTTCTTCGGCTATAACATTTTTGAAAAAGATAACGGAGTGCTAAAGCATTTTTGCAGGGTTTAAAAATCCCGTAGTGCACAAATGACTCACTCATCACAAAGACATAATTATTAAGGCCCCATTCATGGACCGGTTGCGCGGCGAAGACCGACTTTGATGAATTGTAAGCAGAATGTCCATAGTGTTCTTCTGCGCATGCACACACCAATTTCAACTCTCATAAAGCGTGTGCCTTTCGGAGCAGCTGACCAAGTCAGTGCATGCGCGTATCACCCGAACTGCCCGAATTCCTTTGACGCCCTCCAAGTCCAAATCATACCGCCGAAGACGAGACTGTTGGCCATAGCATGCAGTAATTGTTATAAATCAGTGGGATTTACTATTGATGAGAACAATGACGTAATTTTGAGGGATGATTTATCACATTTCGCAGGATTTGACTAACGAAATTGATTGGAATGCACTTCAGCGCTATGTTTCCATTGCCTATGGAGTCAACTTTAATGATTATGCCTCTATTGACGATAACACACCACTTTCTGAAGTCCCTACCGATCGGGACATCGTTGCCACTGTATTCTGCCGTGCTGTAGCCGACAAAAGCGATGATGAAACCAAGATTGGTATGTCCGAAGACGAAAGTGAATGCCCAATTATCACAGTGCAGGAAGCTCTGACAGCTTTTGAAATAGTTTCCCACTATTATGATGAGGATGGTTCTGATGAGAAATTAGACATTAATCTCTTCTCTATTGAGAAAGACTTGCAAACACGATTATCTTGCTCGAAGAAACAAACGAACATAATCGATTTTTTTCAGTAAAACAAAAGTGAGCAAAAATGAACGTGTACAATGTTCTTTTTGGTGTGATAAATGAATGCATTTCTGTTAATATACAATAAAACTGAAAATAAAAGTTATTTTTATGGTATTAATTAAATTGGTAGAGGGGTGGTTAGCATGTCTAACTCCCACTGCAAGGGTCGCGGGTTCGAATCCTGCCGAGGGCATGGTCGTTTGTGCTTGTCATAGAAATGTATTACAACACATGTAATTGGGGGAACCTGTTTGTGTTAAATAAACGATTATTATTATTATCATTATAATAAAAAGCAATTCTCTGTCTATAACGCTAACTTAAACGCTAATAACTCGAGAAGTAATGAAGAGAGAAACTCGAAATTTGGCAGGGGTGCTTGATTAACACTTTTTCAGGTGATGGCCAATTTAAATCGCAAAAATATTCCTTGGTTAAAATCCAATGGAGGCATTTCCATTTTCCATTACTTAACATGTAAAATGCGATTTTTCAACATGCAGGCTTTTATTCATTTGGAAATTAAAATTAGAAGGAATTAACCTACGACCTTCGGATTTGAAACATTTTGAAGAAAAAATTATAAAGTATCTTATTCTGTTCATGTTTTTTCGTCCACAGTTCGAAATATCCCATGTTAAACGTTTAATTTACATATTTTATGGAAATCTTGCCATTTTAAGGAATGTTGCCATGGTGACTAATTATATTGTTAGACCTCAAAATCCGATTGTTTATCAATCCTTATGGGTGTGTGCTTTGAATGTTTTTAATATGAGATAGGGAGGGAGAGAGAGGAACTGTAACGGAGGGGGAGAGAGGGAGAGAGAGGGAGAGAGGGAGGGAGAGAGGGAGGTAAGGTTAACTAAAGATATCCTGCCATATTGACAGGCAATTACGCTAGTTATTATTATAAAACGTAATTTCACCGGACTTTGAATTTAACGGTCTTCGGCTATATCAGATTTTTTCAGGGCTCCACTGAAGATCCGTTATAACCAAAGGACTGTATTTTCTCTCGTATAAGACGTGGCTTTAAAAAAAAAAGAAAAGTTCAAAATTCACCCTGCATCTAATATGGTGAAAGTTAAAAATATTACTAAGGAAAATGCGATCCTTTTCTATGTTTAGATAGATCTATGGTCCAGTGTGTCCTATACGACGGAAAATATGATACTTTGAGAGGCAATTCCCAGTTATCTTTTCAAGGAATATCAGTGACAATCATCCAAAGTCATTTTATCCTTAAAAATGAATGTGAAAAATTTGCATGCTCAAGGTTTTCAAGAAAAAAATGTGTGTATTAAGCATTCTGATATAATTTACATTTAAAATACATTCATATCCATAGCTTATTCGAATTAAAAAGTTAAAAAGTCATAGTTAACTGTTTCAGGCATAACTTGATGGAATTTCTTCATATTGTGGAAATAAAAAAGACTTGGTAATTCCACAAAAATTACCAAGAAAGTCTTTTATATTTCGACAATTAAAAAGTCATATTATCTCTTGAAGAGCGTTCCATATAAAGTCATACTTCGTGATTACCTACAGTTACAAAATTTTGCATAAACAACCCTGCTGCCTAAACTTAGCTGATTGCACTAATTTATCAGAATACGTATGTGTGAATATGTATGTATGTGTGAAAGGTTTAAATAATAATTTTTGTTTTCCATTTGAATAACATGGGAATGCCTTGAATTCAGAGTGCAGGACTTTTTTCATTAGCATTTTAAAATGTGATAGAATTGAGCTATCAATGCAAAGTTTATACCATCCTATGTGGAACTGAATCAAGTTTCTTATTCATATGGTAGAATTTCACTTTGAATTTGACATTGCTCAAAAATTGTTTATTTTCAGATTTTAGGCAATTTTATCGCCATTTTATGTGAGTTCTCCATGGCAATCCCCAGTGTTGGCATATCTCACTTGATTTCAACGTGATTTTAAACAAATCGACAAATAATGCAAAATTTACTTAATTCATTTGCTTCTCATGTTTTCTGAATGTGAATGGCCTTCTGCATTACATTAGAACTTCATAATCTATAGTCAGATTGTTGTGTCCCGCAGAAAATATAGCAAATGAGAGAAAGATTTGTTGAAACAAAGAAAACAAACATGCCATACAAACCGAGCTCATAATATTTTAGTGTATTAATTTATGTATTTTGTTGTTTGGTAAAATGAGAGAGCAATTGCAACTTTTATTAAAACCTACCTACCCTTTGGCAAACTAGACATGTGACTTAAATCAACTTTCAATATAATACAAATATTATGATAACGATATAATTAGCATTTTCTGTAATATTTATTAAATGCTGACAATGTACCATTCATATTTTCAACAATACCTTTTGTTTGATGGCTTCCCTTTATTTAGGGCTGAGCACCCTTGGCAAATGCTGGATCTTACACGAGTGATATGACACGAAATAAAATTAACCAGTGTTTTATGTTGTGCTGTAGTAGATTCACTAAATCCATTGAAATTCAACGGGCACTAACACTAGTCATCAAACAAAGCATACATCAAAGATACACTCCCAGGCAATGTTGAAATAGTGATAGCCAACCTTAAAATTTCCAATCTACAACACAGGTTAGCAACCAGAAGTTTGCATGTGTTGTACCTGGTTAGTCTCCCATTTAAAATTTTTCCAAGGAGCAATTTCAGTATACATAAGATCCCCCTTGAGAAACACAAACAGTTTAATAAAAAAAATACACAAATGCTTTGGAATGAAAATTTACAAACTTTTTGACTCAGCTGGCTGCACTTACTACATGAAGGTTTGCTTGAGTAGTAGTAGTAATTAGGTTTTTAGGTGCATCGACAGCTAAGGTCATTTTGCACCATAAAATTCTGTTAGAGAAAATCAACATACATCACAACATCCATGCCCGAAGCGGGATTCGAACCTGCGACCTTTGGGTTAGAAGGCAGGCGCACTGCCTACCAGTCTAACCCGGTCGGCGGTTTGCTTGAGAAAAGACAAAAAAAAATGCAATGGTGACAATGACAGATAGACCTAGAACAGTAAAAAGTCTCACTAGAAGAGTGAAAGGAGTAGAACATAAACAATTTTTTTCCTCTACTGAGTAATATGATGATTTACACACAGATACTACATTCTGCCATGGGCCTGTTAGACCAATTCATAAAGCATTGTCAAAAGGTTTTGACAGAAAGACACTAACATTAAAAGTGCGGAATAGTGTTCAAGTTATGGGTAACTTGATAGCAATAGTGTGGAAAGACAAACAAGACATACTGAGGAATACACAAAATACACCAGAGGAAGGAAATTTCTACATGGAAAACCATAAAGCAGTGGTTCCCAATTGGGGAGGCGTGAAGCTTTTTGGATCAAAATAATTTTTTTTCTAAAAACAGCGAGGATTTTTTACACAATTTGTGCCTAATGAGAAAGCATAATATTGTGTGGCAACAGTTTGTCAGAGTGCCTCACAAGTTGGCCGACTTGAGTTGCCACAAGTGATTACTGTCATATACCTGTGTCTAATTGTCAAATATTATTATTTTATGTTAATCTAGGAAGTGTTTGCAAGGTAAGTTGGTACAAAAATATGCCTAATTCAGAAAAATGACTCATTTTAGATTACCCTAAGCTTGTGATCGGTTGATCTCTATTAAAAAAAATTACAAATATTTATTTGATAAAACTCTTAAAAACATTAAAGAAAATTTTCTCGTGGAGGGGGGCATAGGCAGTAGTGTACTGATATCCCCCGCAAAGCCCGAGATTTAACGGGCCCCCAATCGTTCAAACCGTACTGACTAAGATATCCATAGGGGGGTCCCATATTATTTGCTGCGGGGGCCAGATTTTCAGGTACGCCACTGGGCATAGGGATTTTAGAAGATCAGAAGGGGGGCACGAGAAGAAAAAGGTTAAGGACTGTTACAAGCAAATATGATTAATTGTTAAGAATTGTAATTTTAAAAGTATCCACTATATATTTTAATGAGTTTGTATGTTGTGCTGTAGTAGCTTCACTAAATCCGTTGAAATTCAACGGGAAATTCTGCTAGTTTTAAATAAATTGCTATGAAACTTTTAAATAATTTTGAAGTGAAGTGATTGTTGATTGACAACAATAATTCAACATAAATCACTTACCTTTTAAGGGTAAAATGTGATTCACTTAAGTAATCAATTTCAATATAAACTACCGTATCTGCCCGAATAGAAGCCGACCCCGGATTTAAGCCGACCCCCAAAAATTTCCACAATTTTTTGGCAAAAATGTAAATTTCATAGATTTTATGCTGAATTGTGCCAGGCATTCATGCACATCTTAGAATACATTATTCGAGATCGAAGAAATGTGGGGAAAATGGTTTAGTTGTTGACAATTTGAAATATTACTCCAATTAATAATTTTGCATTGCTGAATTATGTTCCACATTCAGTGACAATAATTTCATTCATCTTCATTTTCATAAAGGTCAAATATAGTAACAGCGATCTCGCCAAGATATTTTTTCATCCAAGTCTATTTCCAATGAAATTAGCATATACATTGCCTTAAGAAACTGAATTTTTATAATTATACACGTTCCATGTAAAGTTTTACCGAAATTCAAACAGTTGAGTATTCAAGCCGTCAAAGCATTTTGCATAATCATCAATTTACGCAAGCGATCTCACCAAGATATTTTTATTTATATTCATCGTAGGTCAAATATTTACTTTACGAAAAATATAGTACTATCATTTGCACGCGAAGGCAATGAGAGACTTCAAGATTTAACCATAACCCAAATTTTCCTCGGACTCACATTTAAGCTGAGGGATGATTTTTTCATGATAGATTTTGACAAAAAACATCGGCTTGTATTCGGGCAGATACGGTATGTTTCCTTGAATTGTATCCTAGTTATCTCTAAATCACTAGGCAGACAATTACTCTGACAGGATTTTTGACCAACTCTGGTGTACGATCTTTTGGAAGCAAGCAGCAAAGAGCATAGTATGTATATATAAGAGACATACCTAATCCTTGCAAAAGCATTGATCTATAAAAGCTAGTAAATTGGGGTGTCATGTGTGCATGGTAAAAAAAGAATAATGAAATACTGGTTTTAGGCAGCCGACCTTTAAAAAAGTTTGGGAGCCACAATATAATTATTAACACCTCAAATGTCACAGCATAATTAACAATTAAAGAAGCAATTTATAAAATTTCTACAGCTTGGAGAGAAGTCTGGAATGAAACAATCACAAGATCGTTCAAACAAATATTGCCTGATAATTTTTTATCACAACATAATTTTGAAGTGAAAGATGCATTTGACATGGAAGAAAGCATTCCATTACTTATAAAGTAATTGAAAGACATCAAGGGATTCGAGGATGACAAAGAAACTGTCACTAAGTTGTCAAGGTCAATGAAAAGGAAGCTGAATATGAAACAATGACTGGTGACAATTTGATCCAAAGCATACAAGAGCCAATAGCTGGTCTGAGCAATTCTACAGAAGCAGAGGAAACAGGATGATGAAGAGCTGAAATCATCCTGCAACGTAAGCTGAAATAAAATTAACTAAAAAAACATTTTATTGTATACACGCTTTTACTTAAAACTGCACTCAAAGGTAGAAAATAATTTTTCCCTGGACAAAAAATATTATTCAAAAATTTGTATGCTTCATAAAAGTGGGTGGCATTAATATGTTAAGTAAGTGGCCAGCAATAATAACTAATTTATGAGGATGATGATATATAAGAATTAGAAGAGAAAAAAGCCACCCACTTTTATGAAGCATACAAATTTTTGAATAATATTTTTTGACCAGGAATAATTATTTTCTACGTTTGAGTGCAGTTTTAAGTAAAAGTGTGTATACACTAAAAATGTTTTTTTTACTTAATTTTATTTTTATCTTTTTCATCTTATAACTGTTATTAATAATGCATTTTTTTACATGCGTGAGAAATAATTATGTAATATAGAATTTAATAAATTTGGAATAATTGTCGCAATGCAGGACAAATGCGTAACGAAAATTTACGATTTATCTGACTGATGAACTTTTCACTGAATAATATTTTTGATTTAACAACACTTCAGAAGATGTGAGAGTATGGAACTAAAAATTGTTATATCATACCAAAATTTCCGAAGAGAACAATTATAACAAACTTTAAACAGTTGCATATATTCTTCCACAAAAGAGAATGAATGTATATTCAATATAATAATTTACGAATGTTGCTTACTTTGGTGGCTATAAAAATAATTTCCCTCGCCTTCCTTCTCTCTCCCTCTCTCTCGTACTAAAAGCATTCAAAGCACTTTATACTCATAAGGATTGAAATAACAATATAATATCAAGGTCTAACAATGGAATTAGTAGGCAAGGAAACATCCTGTTAAAATGGTAAAATTTCCTCAAACTATGTATTAAACTTAAAAATAAAAAAAAAAATATAAGTACTCCTTAACCATACAAGGGAAGAATATTTAGAGGTGGAATAAATGATAAAATTAAACAGGGTAATGAAAGACAGAAAGGAAACAAAAAATTTTTTACACTTACAGGTTTACAGGGAAAACTCCTCGCTGGTGGCCTGGTGTCAAACATTCATGCACTCATTCCCTCCCAAAAGAACTAATCCTGTCCGGAGAACACTCATTCACACACACGCACTCAAACAACAAATGGGAAACTCTAAAACAGCACAGGGAACACTAGCACTCATTCACTCCTAAAAGAACTAAAGCTGTCAGAACACTCACACATGCACTCATGCAAAAATGGGAATCTCTAAATATTCAAAGGGACACTGATAGGTATTTCGGGCATGACGTGCTCATCATCAGAAGGTGATGTTTACGGTTAAGGAGTACTTCTATATATTTTTTAAAATTTTTAAATATCTCTCGCCGTAGTCTCCAACCATTTTTTAATTATGTATTAAATGTTTAAATTGAGCGATTTCAAACTGTAGACAGAAAAAAAATGAACAGAATAAACAACTTAATAATGTTTACTTCAAAATGGTTAATATCCGAAGATTGTAGGTCAATTCTTTCTAATTTTAATCTCAAAAAGAATGAAGGCCTGCACATCAAAAAGCTGATTTTTACATGTTATCTTATGGAAAATGTAAATGTCTTCCTGGGAGTCGAACCCAGGACTTTTTTATTTTTTTCATCATCACCTTAAAATATGTGAACCAAGCATTCCTGCCAAATTTAGTTTCTATCTTGATTCTTTCTTGGGTTATTCGCATTTTTATAGTGAGTGTTGATATGTGATGAATAAATAAATAAATACGAAGGGAAGTTAAGTAAAAATGTGTAAAAAGGCACTCTCAGCAGCGGAGACATTACTCCAGTCCATGAAAAATCAGGATGATGCTGATGATGTTGTTCCAGAAAAACCTCTACATAGCAAACCTCCATATCTCGTAAAACTCTGTTTTTCACAATATCCTTTTGGCCCCAACCAAACTGTACAAAACGGTATAGGCAAACCTCTTTATGTCATACCCACCGTCATATTTTTGCAATCAATGGGATAATGTACTTCCTGATAAAAGAACAACATCCGTATAGTAAAGCAATGTATTTCTCTTCACAGATAAAAGAATTAACCCACGTGCAGTGAAAATTTGCACTTGATTAACCAATAAAAATGGTACATATATGCATATGAACAAGAATGTGGATTCTTGCAAGAAAAAAGAAACTGTTCACAGATGGAGAGTTGATAAAGGAAATCATTTGCACTGTAATTAATTAATTGGTTGAAAATTATGAACCAAAAATAAAAAGTGATATCATGTAGAAGGTTCAACATTTGCAGTTAAGTCAGCAAATGGTTGTCTTTCGATTGCAGGATTTGTCGTTTAATCTTGTCCAACTTTTTGAACTTTTGAATAATTGTTTGTCATTTTCAATTGCATTATATGCGTCATGTGACATTCAAGATATTACACAGTTCATTTTCTGTGTTCGTTTTGTTCTTAAACCCTGGGTCGCAACTGAAATTGGGTCAAGCTATTTTGAGTGGATCATCAAAGGTCTTTGGCAATTGTCTATATCAAAATATAACATTTCTCCTAATAAACTGTTCAGTGCTAATGGCCTGAGAGCTTAAATTTATTTACTTATTTAATTCCTGTTTATCTTATCATGTATCACAAGTGAACTATTAGAGAACATGGGTCACCACAACCAGAATATGGGTTGCTACCAAAAAAAGTTTAGGAACCACTGGTCTAAATACTTGGAGATACACAAAGAAAGGCTATTAATATGTGGTCTCAAAGACTGCAATCATGGAGTAGACATTTTTTATGATTTGATAGATGTAGTGGAGAAATTTCAGTTAGATTTGAAGAAGTTAACTTCAGTCATGACAGATGATGCACCTGTGATGGTGGGACAGAAATCTGGGTTTGTCACTCTTCTGAAGAACTATATGAGAGCAAATGGTCTTAATGGCAAAAATTTGGTATAATTTCATTGCATTTGTGTTCAAATGGCAGGAGAAGACATGTTGAAGAATACGATGACGCTGCTGTCAAAATCATTAATTTTATACAAGGAAATGCTCTGAATCATCAGTTTATAGAGCTCTTGGAAGAAGTAGAATCAGATTTCAGTGAACTTTTCTTTTTGCAAAAATTCCTTCCTTACCATATGTAAGTACATTAACATATATATTTATGCAATTTTAATATGACTAAATAGTGCAAAATCATATATAGGACATTATGCAAGGGAAATACTAAATTTATATTTTCCGATTTATTTTCTAATCAGTTTTAATCAATCAAGCTATCAAAAATTATTTAAAACATGCTATACTGGTGTAAGGTAGTTGTAATATATATGTTTATGTTCCTTTCATTGTCATAGATAATCCTTATCCTTCCACTTACAAAATGCTGCAAGCACATGTAATGATATTAACCATATTTTCATAATTATAGCAGATCTTATTTACTTCAGTTACAAAGAAGGTTATGTATTTACGTTGACAAAAATTACATATCCATGCATGATTATTTATAAGTTCAAAGTGAATAACAACTTTCTTCATTGATTTTAATGAAAATGGCTACTCCAATGATAGAAATATATAGTTAAATAAATATTTTATTAGTCTAGTTCTACAACCTTTGTTTTAAGTCTTTTTTGGTATAACTAATATTTTATGAGATATGATGGAAAGTTCCTTTTTTGTTTGCAGTAAAGTGGCACCCCTGATTAGGTTATGTGAACCATTTATGCTATTTTCTTATTGTCTTTGGCCATAAGCCCTAAATACCAAGTTTCATGAAAATCCATTTGGTAGAAGCTCAGAATGAACATACATATGGAGGGATGGACAGAGCAAAGCTAATAGGTACTTGAGTTGTAAACGAAATGTGCCTAAAATATAAGACATGCAATGACATGATAAATGAACATTAGCTATTATACATTCAAGTTGTCAATAAGGGAAATTTTTCGTTAAAGCATGCAAATAATAAAATCACTAGCATATATTTATTATACTCAGTCTAAATAATTTTGCCCTCGACATACTTGATCTCTGGTCCAAATAAGGCTTCCATGGTTGGTCCAAAGGTTCTCTGGAGTGTATGGTTGATCACTAAACTGTTCAAGTGATTACTGACCATTTCCAAAAGAGGGCTGAAAATGTGGTGTTCCTTCAATGTTGAAAGTTGAATAGGAGGTGGGAGGGGGGGCGGTAGAGGCAGGGTTGGAACACTGCCACCTCCTCCACAACCTTCATTCTACCTCCGCAGCAAAAAAATGAAGAAAAGACAAAGTTTTAAATTTTAACACCATATGTAAATAATAACACATACAATACTGAATTGAATTTTGATTTACATGCACAAACAGAAGAGGTTGCCATTTTTCGGAACTAGTGTAGACCAGGGTTGTTAAACAAAACCGAACCTAAAAAATAGTTTTGGTTCGGAACGAAACTATATCGTTTCTCTTGCCATTTAGTTTCGGTTCGTAACGAAACTGTATGTTCCGTGATGGTTTAGTTCCGTTCCGGAACGGAATTGTTTAGTCGGAACAAAATATTTCATTCCGGAACGGTTCCTTTTCTTGAATGGGTTCGGGTTCAAGTTGAGAGTTATTGGGAGATACCTGTTCAGTAGTTTCATTCCAAGCAAACTGCACCATTATTCTGGTCGTGGGGCGGAGAAGAGAGCGAGGTTCTCGCATAGAGTAGAAGCCCGCAAATCTTAGGAGCTTAATTAGTCTTAATTTTCTTCTTCTAATGTAAGCCATTTTAACACATTCAATACCTTCTTGGTTTTTTAGATCCATCCCCAATGGCCAACCAAAATTTCACAATTTTTTAAAATATCCTTTTTCTGGAAAAATTTGCACTAAATATAAACCAACCGATAAGCAAACTGACAAACACTTAACTGAGGAGCCGGCTTCCTATGAGAAGCCAATGTGCGAAGCCGTCGCTTAACGGTACGGTTATTATGGAGCGGGAGATGCGTCGACGCCGGTCGTCTGCACGCGGTAGCAACCATCGATGGCGGCATTGAATGTGTTAATGATATGGTGATTTTTCCGCGAACACCCATTTTCCGTCAGCGAGAAAAACAACTCCGTACGAGGTTGGCGTGCACTACTCACTGCGCACTATACATCTTCCCAGTGGTGATATTAGGAACTAAGATCCCCCTCATATCCCTGACCTCCCCTCTCGCATTCCCCCCTTGCCCTCTCCTCTCGCCGTTAGATGTGAGTAAAAACCATTGAAAACTGGCTGGAACCAAAGCTGGATTGGTGTAGAAGGAGCCGGAACGAAACTATTTCATGTGCGAACCCAATCCGGAACGGTTCAGTATCGTTCCATTGACATTTCATTCTGAAGATTTCGTTCTGGTTCCACTTTCGTTCCACGACTTTGGTTCCTTTTTCGGTTTGGTTCCTGTGAACCATTCCTTGAACCGGAACCTATCTGGAACAGTTCCTTTTCAGTGGGTTGGGTTGAAAAAAATCTTATGTCTGCTTGTTCCTCCCATCTAATTTTTTGGTTGCAGATTTCTTATAAATAACTGCAAGGATAATATGAGTAAACTAGTATAAAAGCCTGGCAATATGACGGGATATCTTTAGTTAACCTTAAAATAGTTGCCTCCCTCCCTCCCCCTCCCACCCTCTCCTCTTCTCTCCCTCCCTCCCCCTCACTCCCTCTCTCTTAAATGTAAGAAGGGACTATATAGTCTCAATTTCACCCACAATAAAGTAGTTTGTCTGTCTGTCCATCTCTCTCCCTCTGTTTCCCTCCCTCTCTCTCCCTCCCTTCTTCCCCTCCCTCTCCACCCCTTCCCCCTCATTCCCTCTCCCCCCTTCCCTCCCTCTCTCCACCTCCGTTACCATCCTCCTCTCTCCCTCCCTATCCCGTATTAAAAGCATTCAAAACACGCTTACACCCATAAGAATTGACATAACAATAGGATTTTGAGGCCTAAAAATAAAATTGGTAGCCAAGGCAACATCCCATTAAAATGGCAAGATTTCCATAAAATATGTAAAATAAACATTTAGCATGAGCGGTTTCAAACTGTAAAAAGATGAACAGAATAAGAAACGTTGTAATTTTTTCTCCAAAATGGTTCAGATCCAACGATCGTAGGTTAATTCCTTCTAATTTTAATTTCCAAAACAATAAAAGCCTGCATGCCAAAATATCAATTTTTACGTGTTACCTTACAGATAATGGAAATGTCTTCCTTGGAGTCGAACCCAGGACTTTTCCTAGATTTATTTTCGTCATTAACTTAAAATACGTTAATCGATCATTCCTGCCAAATTTAGAGATTCTATCTCGATTCTTTCGAGTTAATATCATAATTCGCTACCAGAGGCACGGCCTATGGAATAGCGTGAATAACCAACCAACAGATCTGAGCTATTATATTATATGTATAATACGAGGTGCTACCCAAAAGTTCCTGAAATGTATCTGAAAAAAAAGTAGACTTGTCGAAAGTCCTAATCGCCACCGTCCCCTTCAAAGTAGTCCCCTTGGGAGCATACACAACGATCCTAACGTTTCTGCCACGATCGGAAGCTGTCCTGGAAGTCCTTTTGTGTCAGCATCTTCAGCACCTCCCGCGATTCAGCCTGGATCTCCTCTACGGTGTCAAATCTTCGCCCTTTCCACTTGATTTTCATCTTGGGAAAGAGGAAGAAGTCACAGAGGGCTAAATCAGGCAAGTAACGGGGTGGGGGACGGCCGCCAGGTTTTTGGAGGCCAAAACTGCTGCACAGCCAGAGCAGTGTGCGTGAGTGCATTGTCGTGATGGAGCACCCAGTTGTTTCTGCGTCATTTCTCTGGCTGCTTTCGCCTCATGTCCTCCCTAAGCCGCCTCAGGACGTCGCAGTAGAACTTTGTATTGACGGTCTGACCTGGAGGGACGAATTCCTTATGGATAATCCCGTCAATGTCGAAAAAGCAGATCAGCATTGACTTAACATTGCTTTTGACTTGCCGCACTTTCTTCGGTCGGGGTGAAGATGGACTCTTACACTGGGACGATTGCTGTTTTGTTTCAGGGTCGTACCCATAAACCCAACTTTCGTCACCAGTTACGACCTTAGAAAGGAAGTCTGGGTCATTTCTGACCTGCTCCTGAAGTTCCATGCAGACTTCCAGCCAATGTTGCTTCTGGTCGTCAGACAGCAGCCTTGGCATGAATTTTGCAGCAATCTGCCTCATGTTGAGTTCGTCGGAAAAAATGCACTGGCATGTCCCATACGACTGTCCCACAATGTTGCAAACGTCATGGATTGTTCGCCTATGGTCCTCGAGGATAGTCTCATGCACTTTTTCAACATTTTTCTGCGTTGTGCTGGTTGAAGGTCATCCAGAACGTGTGTCATCATCAACTGACGTTCGACCATTTTTAAACTGGTTAAAGCAGTCGCAGGTTTGTGTCTGACCCAAAGCGTCATCACCAAATGCTTGTTTAAGCATTTTGTGAGTTTCTGCCGCACTCTTGCCAAGTTTGAAGCAAAACTTGATGCACACATGCTGCTCCTTCACGTCCACCATTTCAACGAAAAAAAATTGCAAAATGACACAAACACGACGTTATAAAAACACGTAGAACAAAAGAATGCGTGCACTCAGCATGAAGCCACATCGCACACTGGTTCATAAAGGATACATGCAGCGCTACCAAGTGCCACTAGTCCATACTACAACCGGTTCCCATGCGACGTTCAACTTTCGGGAACTTTTGGGTAACACCTAGTATGGTATACTGATATTATCATTTTGAAAAATTTAGCTATTTCATGTATTTCTATTAACCCTTTGCAACCCTCTGTCAGAATAGTTCCAACATCATTTTTTTCCAGTTATGGCCATGTCAGAACAAATACATTGTATTAAATGGACTCACTACAACTCCATGGCTCCTCTCTGGAGTCTAAGTAAGCATTATAAAATATTGTAAATTAAGTATTCTTTACCATGTGTATGGTATTTTACCGTGTGTTTATATTTTTGTTTAAATTATGTTCATAAAACTAATGAGTTGAAATTTCCCAAGAATTATTCTTACTATTAATATGAACCAAATTAAATCGAAAACCAGAAATGCACTCACGAATGAACATCTTAAAGAATAACAAGAGTGAAAGGATGGAAATTTAACTTATATGCGTGAATGCATAATACTGATCACAAATGTGAAGATAGAGAAGGAGAAAAATATTATTTATGCCTCTCGGTTTTGAGCTACAAGCCCAATTAACAATCACTGGCTGAAGATATGCAGTGTAAATGAGTCCATAATCATTTAAATAAAGATTAAATTTAAATAAAATTGGCAAATATTAATTTTGTCGATTTTCATAAACGGTGTATAATAAATGCTTTCTTTACAGTTATTTATGTGTTTAACTTATAGTTACAATATCCTAATGCAGGGGTCTCCAACCAGTTGATCGTGATCAACCGGTCGATCTCTCACCCTTTTCAAGTCGATCGCTGAATCTTGCCTCAGCACTATTAATTTTTATTGAATCAAATGAGAAATGTTGAGCCGATATAGAATTTTAACTTACAGTTGGAACTTTTTTTATCAAGCTATGCATGTGATTTTATAATTATTCAAAAATTAAGAGCAATTAGAATGCATAAATCAAATAATACAGATATCTCTCGATATCAGTTCTCACAGTGAGACACGAGCATGTCGTGATTTATCCACCCTGAGTATGCTTAAGTGTAGCTTGATATGTGGTGTTCCAATTATGAATTATTGCAAAAGGCAAATGTTTGAAGCTAACTGCGGCTTTATGTGTAACTTCATTAACTAATTCAAGTTACGTTTTGGTTGATTTTTTCCATCTGTAAATTTATTTAATAGCCTTTTTCTTCAACTTCTAATAGCTTAAAATATATGTTAGTAATACACTGAATTATCCTGGTGGAAAAAAGTTTTATTTTAACTAAAATATTCTCTTGTACAGAACGAAAACCTGAATAAAACTTTATTCGAGCTTGTTTAATTCGATAAAAAAAGTTGTATGCGATTAAATTAGATTGACATGTTAAGCAGGATATTTCATGTTATGATGCTGGTTTCGATGTCTCTTCAAGTTTGGGTATGGGAGAAATTTGCGAGGATTCTCCCCTCCACCTCCCCACCCACCCCAACTCCCCCTGTGCTCAACAGTATTTCTCGTATCAAGACTCACTCTGCTGGGTTGATCCTCAGTAAATTTGAAAATGAATAGTAGATCTTGGGTGCTGAAAGGTTAGAGACCCCTGCCCTAATGTATATGTTAAAACAATTTAGCAGCTCACAAGGCAGTTTACAGAATGATAGTAGCCCTTGGCATAAAAAAGTTTGGGCACCTCTGCTGTAAATAATATACATTCAATGAAATTGTTCCCTAAGTACGTACAGTAAAACCCCCAAATTTGTGGCTTCCAAATTCACAAGCTTCGCAGTTTTGCGGTTTTGGACTACTACTGTCATCTTTGAAGTGAAGAGAAAAAGCACTAAATAATCTTTATCTATCAGTTTTACTGTTCCACATGACAACATTTTTGCAAATGCCAATAAGTCTTCAACAATTTCACTTCCTTCAGAAGAAGGAAAACCTTCAAAATTGGCTTCAGTTTCATCATCATCATTTAGAAATTTAGTGGATGGCCATAAATTGTGCCTTCCATTCAACAAAGTAATCTGGGAAACATTGTCCTAAGCCTTTGCAACACTCCAAATAGCATCCTTTATGTTAAATTCTTTTTGGAATTGGGTCACTCTTATTCGTTTGTTATATGCTATAAGGATTTTTTGCATGAATTCAGCCTTGTATCTAGTTTTCAATGCCTGAAGAATGCCTTGGTCCATCGGTTGGATAAGCGATGTACAGTTAGGAGGTAAATAAATACCATAAACATTGTCTTTAATAAGAAATTCAGCAGCAGAGTGTGCAGCACAATTATCAAGTAATATAATTTGGCAATCCACACGAAGACCTACAGACTGACAGTGAGCCCTGGCTCGGGGACAAAATGGTTCTCAAATAAAATCAAGAAAAACTTGCTGTCATCCATGCACGATTGTTAGCCTTATAAACAACTGGAAATACCCTGATCCCTTTGAAAGGCCTAGGATTCTGGCTCTTGCCAATAATGAGCAATTTACACTGCTGTATTTGAACACCCCAATATTGTAAGCCGTTCCTTGGAGTCTTTGAATCCCATTGGTGCTGACTCACCCGCCATTACGTTTTTTAGTTTCTCATATACGAAATATATTGAGAAAGTATTATTATCGTGAAAAAATTCGACTTCGAGATTTTGATGGAAATATGTGTTAGGTGTACCTGAGACCGAAAAAGTGGTTTTCGCAATGCCGTCTGTCTGTTATTTTTTTTTTAATAATAATTTTTTATTCCATTTCTCTTATACATCCTTTTAAACAAAAATTTACAGCAGATATAATAACAGAGAATATGGAATATAGGTACCCCAGAGGAATCCTGTTTTGGGGTTACCATCACATACATAAAACAAATTTTCGGCAAATGACATAATTCATTGTACATAATAAATTAAAATCAAGATTAGGCACAAAAAACCAAAAACAACAAAAGTGTGTTCATACATATTTAAACAACAGTTTTCATTAATCCTTCAACATCGGGAGTAGAAAATAACCATACTTTACATTATTTAAGAATTTACCCAACGGATTCAGAGTAGCCAAATCAGATGGAATAGAGGAAAATAACTTAGGTGCCATGTATATAAAAGATTGTTTAAAAGCAGTATTATTAGGTTTAGGAATTTTTATTCCATAGTTAAATCGTAGTTTACTGGCATATTCATTTGGTTGTTGTCTATTACCTCCCCGATTATAGAACGTCCTCAGTACCTTATATACATAAGGGAAGAATCTGCAGTTTTTGAAATAATGGGAAGGAGTGTTCAGTTTTACGTACACGTGATATCACTCTTACCACTTTTTTTTGAGCAATTACAATGGGCTTAATATTTGTAAAGTACGTCCCACCCCAACAAGTTATTCCATACTGAAGTTTTGAATTGACCAAGGAAAAATAGACAGCTCGCATCACTGAGAAAGGACAAATAGATCGTAAGAGGTAGAATTTCCTTAACACCAAAATCAGTTCCATCTGCAATTTGTTGATATGGAATTTCCAGTTACAATTCTGATCAATTAGTATTCCAAGATACTTGATGCTACTGACTTGCTCAATTTTTATACAGTTGTTACATGTTGTAGCCTGTTTATTTATACATAAGGAACATTTGTAATAGACATCATTTTGCACTTCAGAGGAACTTTTCAAGCTAAATATAACATATTTTGTCTTCGCACTTAATGCCATACTATTTGCACAAAACCAGTACTTTAACCTGTCTAGGTCACTTTGCATCTTAAATTGTAAGTCATCATTATTAGTTATAGAGTAGCATAACGCTGTGTCATCAGCAAATGAGGTCAGATTACCATTAAACATACCATTACATAAAGTATTTACATATATTAGAAATAATATGGGGCCCAAGACTGAACCCTGGGGAACACCATACATAAGTGGTACATTTTGACTAAAGCTATTATTAATCCTTACACACTGAGTTCTACCAGTGAGATAACTTCTAAACCAATCATTTGAAACTCCTCTAATGCCAGATTTCATTAGTCTTCTTAACAATATAGTGTGGTCTACCGAATCAAAAGCTTTAGTTATATCTATGAACAGGCCTGCTACTTTGCTCTGGGAATTGATTCCTTCATAAATCGAGGAGCAGAACTGTAGAAGAGCATCTTCAGTACTTTTCCCCTTCAGAAAACCAAATTGGCGTTTACTGAAGAAAGATTGGCTGTTAAGGAATTTTAGTAAGCGAGTTTTTATGATTTTTTCTAGTATTTTCGAGAAAATAGGCAGTAGAGATATAGGTCGGTAATTACTAACGTCTAACTTATCGCCTTTTTTAAAAATTGGTATAACAACAGCGTTTTTTAATTTATCTGGAAATTCACCAGTTTGCATGCTCATATTCACTATATAAGCAAATACAGATGCAATATTTTCATTTACAGCTTTAACTACCTTTGCAGAAATATCATCAGCGCCAGTCGAATTTTTGGACTCTAATCCTTTTATAATACTACTGACTTCCTCTGAGTCTGTGGGAACCATAAATATTGAGCGCTCTATTATGTTTGTGGGAAACAATCCCTCATACTCTATATAATTAGAGTTTGTATTAGGTTTAGAATTCTCTCTCAGCCCCTCTATAACTTGGCTGAAATATCTATTAAATTCACTTGCAATACCCTGTGAATTAGAGATCACCATATTATTTTCTGTTAATCTTATCTTATCAATATTATTTTCCCTCCTCCTCCCTCCAATTATACTGTCTAATATTCGCCATTGCTTTGCTACATCATTATTATTCTTTTGAAAGATATCCAAATAATAGTTTTCTTTTCGTTTTAGTATATCAGTTTCTAAGCGATTTTTATAAGATTTGTAGTAACGTGTTAATTTTTCGTTATAGGGCTGCTTTCTCATTTTTTTGTACAACAAGTTTCTTCTAGCAATACGTTTACATAATTCTTTAGTTATCCAGGGTTTAATCAGTTTGTATCTCTTATATTTCTCTACTGTAAAACTGGAGTAATCAATATAATTTTTAAGAGTCCGTAAAAACACTTCATAAGCTGCAGACACATTTGTTTGGGTATACACTTCACTCCAATCACTGTTAGTTAACAATTCATTTAAATATGAGTAATCAACTTGTACTACTACGTCTGGGGATTCGTTCTCGGAATTGTCTTGTGGATTAAAATTTAATTCACATCTAATTTGGTGATGATCTGTTAAACCTAAATCGATAACTTTTCCTATGCAAGCCAAATTTGTCCTACTTCGCCAAAAGACATGATCTATGCATGATTTACTAAGCCTGGTTATCCGAGTAGGAGTATCAATAACTTGATCAAACCCATAACTGGCCATTAGTGTCAGGTATTCATAAACATTATCCGATAACTGTAGTACACATATATTTACATCACCAATAAGCATTAGATTTCTATCAGGTGAATCATCTAGGACATTTTGTAATTCCTTTAAGAACGACTCTATTGGATAAGACTGCATTCTATAAATGGCAATAATAGATAAAGATTGCATAGAATTAATATCAATTGATACTTTGACAGTATCTGCTGTTAGCATATCAGATATTTCACATGATAGACACGAATATACGTTCAACACATATACAATTACACCTCCAGCTCTATAGTTGTTATTACATTTCGCAAATGAATTGTATCCATTTATCTTATATGCCATTAGTTCAGAATCATTAATCCAAATTTCAGATAGAATTATAACATGAGGTTTAGGTTGGAGAATTTGGAGCTGCAATATAAAGTTATCAAAATTTGACCTCATACTTCTAATATTTTGATGTATTATAATAAATTCCAAAGAACATATATCAAGCTCTTTTTTTAATGTAGAGTCATTACTAGCATTTTCCATAACCACACAACAAAAGGTAATAGATAATATTATATATTACATGAAGTTTTGGATGAAAATATTCAGGACAAATCGAGGGAACAATGAGAAAGATATCAAAACAAAAAGTTATTTGAAAAGCCCTCTCTTTTGGACAAAAGTAGTTACGAATGTATAAAAAATAGAATTCATAAAAATAAATGTATACTTGTAAATAAATACGGTAAAGTATACAATATGTCATGACAGTTTACAAATTATTTAAATCATCCAATGACTTCAGATTAATTACCGGGTCATTATCTTTTTTTCTTAATAAAATTCTGCCATTTCTTATCCATAAATATTTATACCCTTTCGTTTTCTTGCATTCCCGAGCAGCAGCAAAGATTCTCCTTTTCCCAGGGCTGAGGCTTTCGTCCACTGGAAAACCTAGGTGACGGGTCGAAAGGGTCCTCTTCACTCGCCTTCTCACCAGTAATATTTCTTTATCTATTCCACGAACAAATTTAACCAGTATGCCTGATGGCTTACCGGAGTCTCGCGTCTTCCCTAGGCGATAGCATGTGTCGATCATTTCGTCTGTTATTACAACATCAAGGGCACTCCCAACTTTTTTAACTACCTCAGTAGCGTTCTCATTAAGTTCCTGAGGAATCCCGTGGATTTCAAGGTCGTTCGCTCTCTCACGCTGCTCACAGTCATCCACCCGACTTTCCAATTTCGTCACCCGATCCTTCAATGACGTATTTTCCTGCTTGAGCTCATCAATAATTTTTCGATATTCACCAATTTTAGCACAATAGCCCTCAATAGCCTTTTTATTGTCATCGATTTTGCTGTGCATGAATTCCAGCGAGGTGTTTAGTTCTTTCTCCATGCGCTGCCTGTCTTTTTTTGCGTCTTCTAGCATAGATAGTACCTGCGTAATTCCTGCATGTCCGATTTCTTGTGCAGAAACGGCTGACATACAACTACGTCTTTCAGTCGCACAAGGGGGACAACGCCAAATTTGTTTTTCCACTGTGATATAGTCTAAATCGTCTTTAGATATATTGACACAGTTCGCATGACAGTGTCTTTTACACTCACTGCACAGAATTTTTAAATGGCGGTTTTGTATGTTCTTCTTACACATGCCACAATCAGACATTGCCACTAGCACAGAACAATATATATCACAATTTAGACAAGCTGACACACAATATACACTGCAGACCAGAGGTACTTCGATCGGTTTTATACTCTTAACACAGAACACACGCGAGTATATGTTTAGATTCAACGCATTACAGTAGTGCCTGCCTTTCACTAGGAGCGCATTTGCCGAACACGTCTGCCTCGTACGAAGGCTGAACCATTATTGGCTCTAGAGCCTAAATGGTAGATCGAAAATGAATGAAATCTCGTACTTAGGCATTTTTTCATACAAAGTAGAAGCTATGAAGAAATGGTTGACATTGCTCAATAATTAAGGAAAGTTGATTCTATGCATTTTTAACAACAATTTGATTTTCTCAAAAACGGCTATTATGATTTTGATCAAATTTCATACAGTTACTTGAGATTATGTCTTCAATAATACTAAATAGTTCATATTTCTCAGAAAATGAATATAAGGCTAGTTTATTCTAGGCTACTTCAACAATAATTTCTTTTTCTCAAAAACGACTCCAACGATTTTGATCAAATTTCGTACCGTTACTTGAGTATAGGTCTGCAATAATACTACATCTACTATAATATATTTTGAAGCGTGTGTTTGTGTATTTGTGTGTTTGTTCACAGAACTCCTCCTAAACAATAAAAGCTAGAATAACAAAATTTGGTACGATTCTTCCTTACATCCTAACTTAGTGAATGGTCAAGGTTTGGTCAACCGGGAATAATCAGTGCTGCCAATATAGGGGATTAACATTTTTCCATAAGATAACACGTACGAATCCATTTCTTGACTTGCAAGGTATTCTTCCTTCAAGCATTAAAACACGTAAATATGGACCAATTTTTTTCATTTTTGCTTTATTCGATGAATAAAACTCTATACTATCTTATTCCTGCGAAGTTTACATGTTACACGGTCAAAGTTTTCAGAAATACGTTATCTGTTTTGAAATTTTGTGGATTTTTCGTATCCCTCCTGGGCGTTGCCAAGGCGGCTATCATTGTTACCTCCGATTCAATTAGCTTCAATGAAACTTATAAGTAGACGAAAGTTTAGCGTTATTCGATTCGCACTTTTGTTTAAGCAACGAAACGATCGATGTTTATGGATAGCAACATAAATAGATACCTACTGATTATTGTTCAGGAAGCATTTATTGATGAAAGTAATTGAACCTTCTTTCATCTATTGAATACTGGAATCTTACATTTTTTGTAAGTAAAATCATTATATTCTACATTATAATGCTTATTAATGTAAATAAGCTCACGTATCTGGTGTACATTTACCGGAGTCAGTGTTCAATCATGGACAACTGTACGTTGCTTTTTCAAGACATAAAAGTAAATATTTCAGCGAGGCATAATTACAGAAGAAATGAAGCTGGATTTGGCGAAAGGAGTATGATAGGAAATAAAATTATTGTTATATTTGAATGCAATACGTTCGGAAACAGATTGTTACAAGCAAATATGATTAATTGTTAAGAAAAGCTAACTGTAATTTAAAAATACTATATATTTTAAAGATTTTGTATGTTGTGCTGTAGTAGCTACACTAAATCCGTTGAAATTCAACGAGAAATTCTGCTAGTACTTCATATTTCTCAAAAAATTAATATAAGGCTAGTTTATTCTTGGGCCACTTTAATAACAATTGGATTTTCTAAAAAACGTTTCATACAATTTTCATCAAATTTTGTAGAGTTATTTAAGGTGATGTTTACAATAATTCTACATAGTTCATATTTTTCTAAAGATAACTAAACGATGCATTCGTATATGAGAAAGTTTGTACAAAGTAAGTTGTACCAATTTTTCTGGGAATACATCGCAAAAACAATGCCAATTCGTCTGCATTGTACACCTGTTCTGTTGTTAAATCCTCTTTCCATATCACTGAAGAAAATACTTTCAAGTATTCCTCTGTGGCTTCATGATCAGCTGCCGCATTTCTTTAGTAACACTTTATCTATGTCAATTGTCTTTGACTGATGGAGTGTTTTTCTGTTGTTTGTTAATTTTCAGAACATCACATTCTGCGTAAAATTTCATCAATTGACTCTTTTGCTTCTTCAAGTCATAAACAGTTGATGAACTAACACCAAACTCATTGCACAACGTTTTCACCTAAGCACCTTTCTCTAAATGCTGTAGCAATTTCACTTTCTTCTTAATACTAATGTAAGTGTTAAGTGCTTCCTCTTTGCATTTAAGATAACCACAGGCTTTCCATTGATTTTTTCAACATTTTCATAAAAAGGGGACTACAAAGATTTTAAAAACATGAAATACATTCTAACAAAAGAACAATGATAACACAGCAGCGCAATTATCATCGCTTTTTCGAGATTGTGAAAATTTCCGGTATCTATGAATTTCAAATTGGTAACCACACAAGTTTTTGCCAAATTTCAGGTCCTGCTGGATTTTGGGATGCCGAATAAGGGGTCCGATACTGTATTTGCATAAAAATTCTTCAATAAATTATTTTAAATAATTAAAATTTTTGTTTACTTTTTCTATTGAAATATTGATAGCATTCCTAATAATTTTTCAAAATATTCTGGAAACCTCATCATTCTCTCTATGCTCCAAAATACATAGGGTTGATTCCACCCAACGCAAGTACTAACATGAGGAATTTTAAAACGAGTACTCAAGGATTAAAAAAATAATTTGTATATTAATGGGTTAAAGAGGGTGTTTGGGTGCCTCATAGACTCTCCAGTGATTGCAATGGAGGAACATTAATTCTTCCCTTCTTCGGCACTAAACTCAAAAATTGCAATTCAATCATGATTGGTGACTAAAAATGGATTCTTTATGAGAACACCAAATGTGAAAAACAAAGGCTTAGTTGTGGGCAGACACATACTTTCAAACAAGCCCTCCATACAGAAGATATTGTTTTGCACTTGTTGGACCACGAGAGGCATAATACATTTTGAACTCCTGAAGCAGAATCAAACAGTCACCTCTGACTTCTATTGTCAAAAATCTGATGTGGCCAACACATGACTTTCTCCATATTTGGGGTACAGATATCTATATATATATATATTTCTCTTACTCCGTCTGAAACAACTTCATTTTTCACTCAATAGATCATTAATGTTCTTTGTATGTAAGACATTCACCAGCGTAAATATTACAGAATTTACTACAAGCATATACTCAACTATAATTAGTGATATATATTGTATGAGTTAAAAAGAAGCTATGTTCAATTATGATATTAAATAAAGAAGTATATTTATTTACTGATTGTCGATAGCAACCCTACAATGAGGTATTTCTTTGTTTATGAAGAGGCATATCATTTCAATTGATACATTCGGTGGGTAAAACTTTGATTCGTAATAGTTATATTATTATGTATGATTATAAGATCAGAAACTTTATGTGATACTATTAATATTAATCAAAATATTAAGTTAATGCGCTTTTATACGTGTTTTCAAAAGTAAGGCATCCAAATGCATTCAAAATTATGTTAAGACATTTACTCAAGCATAAGCGTAAACTATTGCAGATGAACTTCTTTATAATTTATGCAATACGTCACCGATTATACTTGAGTGCCACAATCTTGCGTCAATCAATATATGTAGTACCACCCTGGTAGTATTTTAAATTTGAACTGTTTGTGAAATTGACGTTTTCAAAATAAATAAACAAAATAAAGTTTGGATTGAGATATTTTTGTAAATGTTATTTTAAATTTCAATTTTTTGTGAATTCAACGTTTCATACTGAATAAACAAATTTACAAATCCTATTGTTGTGCCACAGGTAACATAGAAAAGCTATTTTAGATTTATTGATGATGGAAATTGTAATGTTTCAATTGTAAATTCAATTCTAATAGTATAAATTTCCCTTTCCTTACATAGTGTATTGTTCTACCTCAGGCCCTCATAACATGATAGAGATGAATCAAAGTAGGCGACAATATTATAGAGAACGGAGAGAAAATGAAACACCAGAAGAAAGAAACAAACGTCTAATCAATGATCTAAGACGACATTTAAAAAATTGCTGGATTTAAATAATGTATTGTTTATATAATTTCTATATTACATAATAAACAAAATTAATCTTATTTTCTTAAAAACTTTTCCGTCATTTGTGACGGGTGCTATCTATGTAGTATATTAAATCTTTTCATTGAGATTTTGGGGTAATATAAAACACTTTAATATACAAATATTCCTGTATTTTCCCCGTTGAATTTCAACAGGCATTTCTACTAGTTTAAATTATTATGAACAGCATTATAAGGCAAAATTATTATTTCGTATCGTAGAAAAATAGTCATTCTTATTGCCGTAAATTATATGTTGAATACGTTTACAGAATTCACCGCTAGTTGGTGGCGCTGTATACTGGAAATTACGAATAAGTTAAATATCTCCGAAATGGATGGTTCTATGAAAATTTGTTTCAAACAAAACTTGAAAGAAATATTATTCTCTACAACTTTGGTCCTCATGAAGATTACCAATAATGACGTTTTAAAGGAGATATTTGATGGAAGCCGAAAAAACCGATTATTTATAAATAATTCCTAAACAACAACTACTATGGAAAATTGTTTGAAATAAAAGATGTAGGAAATTATACAGGGTGTCCGTAAATGATTTTTCCAATTTTCATATTTCATTATTCAGCGCTACTTCAAGTTACGCTTATGAAAAACATACCAACTGAAAGAACAATTCAACAAGTTTTATGGATGTACACAAAGTCATTAATGAAGTTCAATGTGAGCACCACGAGTAACTCGAATGACATCATATTGATATTCAACCTCCTGCCACACGTTGTGGTGCGTTTCATCATCAATTTTAGCACAGGCCTCTCTGATCCATGCCTTCAGCTTTTTCAGTGTCGTTGGCAGCGGGGAGACATAGACATTGTCCTTCACAAAACCCCACAAAAGGAAATCCATTGGTGCCAGATCAGGCGACCTCGGAGTCCATTCCATAGGGCCTCCGCGCCCAATCCAACGCTGAGGAAGACTTTCAACCAGGCAAGACTTCACGTCATTATGGAAATGCGGTGGGGCACTGTTTTGTTGATAAATCAGATCTGGAATGTCCTCCTGCAGCTGTGGCATTAACCATTCACAGAGCATGTCCAGGTAGATGATCCCTGTCACTGTGGATCGATGAAGAAGAATGGCCCATACAGCTTTTCTCGAGACATTGCCGCAAAAACATTAACCTTTGGACTGTCCCTTTCATGTTCAAAAGACTGATGGGGATTTTCACTGCCCCAGATTCGTAAATTGTATCGTTCACTCTTCCCGACAGGTGGAAGGTCGCCTCATCACTGAAGACCAACTTGTTCATAATAACACAGAACATTTTCTCCGGCCCGGACGCCATTTTGCCGTACCGACGAATGTAGCTCTGCCTAGCGGGCAGAATGCACTACTGGCAATCTAGCACCAAATTCAATCTTTTAGAGTTCATCTTTCATATGGTTAGTGTATTTCAAAACAGCTACTTAAGCAAGCTCTGAGTTTTAAAACATCAAAATCGGAAAAATCATTTACGGACACCCTGTATTTTCTACATTTTTTGTAATGGCCAATGTATACAATAATGATGTTTTAACAGAGATATTTCACAAAAACTGAATCAGTTTCGAATAAACCTCGACTTCCGGTTAACCAGTACTGTCCAAAACATAATCAATTCTTTGTGCTCATGCTAAAGTGTTATATATGAAATTTGGTATTAATATGACAAGTGCTTTTTGAGTTAGAGTGCCCACAATCACATCCATCCATCCATCTCCCCCACCCCCCCCCTCCCACACACACACATCATTCCGAAAAGAGTCTAAATGTGTTCTAGGAACCTCAAAACGTGTATTTCCGTTGAAATCTCGAAGTCAATTTTTTCCATGATCGCAATACTTTCCCTATACTACGTATGGAGGAAGTAACAACTGAACCAAGTTAACCAATTCCTTATTCATAATTGTCCATCATTAGTCAATTGAAAGCGAGTTACTCTACATAACAATGCAAGACCACTTTTTACTTTCTCCATACGTACTAATGGGAAAGTATTGCATCCATGAAAAAAATCGACTTCGAGATTTCAATGAAATACACGTTTTGAGGTCCCTAGAACACGTTCAGACTAGTTTCGGAATGACGTCTGTGTGTGTGTGTGTGCGTGCGCGCATGCATGTGTGTATGTTATTGTGGGTGCTCTAACTCAAAAAGTACACGCCATATCGTTACCAAACTTCATATATAACACTTCACCATGAGCACAAAGTGCTGATTAGTTTTTGGACAATAACAGGTAACCGGAAGTCGAGGTTTATTCAAAACCCGATTCGGTTTTTGCGATATTTCTTCGTTAAAACATCATTATTGTATTTACAATTCTATACAACAGTTATAGAGAACTTTCATTTGAAACAATTTTCTATTGTAGTTATTGTTTGGGATTTATTTATAAATAACCGGTTTTTCGGTTTTCTCCTTAAAAACATCGTTATTGGTAATCATCGTGAGGACCAAAGTTGTAGAGAATAATATTTCTTCCAAGTTTTGTTTGAAACAAATTTTCGGAGATATTTTGCTTTTTCTTAATTTGCAGTATATAGCGCCACTACCATGTAGCGGTGGATTATGTAAACATATTCAAAATTTACGTAATTTACGGCAATAAGGACGACTGTATACTTTTACGATACGAAATAATAATTTTACCTTATAATGCTATTCATAAAAAGAATTTAAATATCTATACCCCAAATATGGAGAAAGTCATGTGTTGGCCACATCAGATTTTTGTAAAGTATGCCTAAAAATGTCACTCAGGAGCATGTGAAGTGTTGCTCCTACAGACAATTATGAAGTAAACAAGGCACATTCAGCATATTCTACAAATTTCTTTTCCTAATTAAAAGGAGATAATTTATAACTGCGTAATAGTAGCTTCTATGTATTAAAGAGATTATCTTACCCGCTTCAGATCCAACTTTTCCAATACCACCTCACACTTAAGAAGCGTTTCCAAAGGCATTCTCTTGCTTGGGTTTGACAGAATTTCAAGTAACTTCTTCATCTTGCTAAGTTTTTCTACATCTGAAATTAAGCCATACATTAGTGATAAAAGAACATTGTTCAACATTCCTATAGCATATTTGATAGAAATTAGCACTGACCATCATTGCCCATTCGTGCAATCATGCGACGCAAGGGTTCAATGTACTTGCTTAATTGCCTCACTTTCTCCCTGTATGCCTGGTCCTCTAATGGATTACATGGGCTGGGAGTGGGAGCACCACCTCCAACAGGCTGTCCTGGAGTATTCAGACAACTGCTTGGAGAAGGAGCCATCCCTGAACAGGTAATAATTAACATATAATTATATTGCATAATAAAACACAATAACATGAAATGAAGCTATTGAAATATACAAGATTTTACATTTGATAGTATTGACAATACATGTACAACTAAGATAAAATAATTTGCTCATCAAAATAAAAATCAAACTTTCCACAGAATCCAGACAAAAACAATTCTTAAGAAAAGAGTTATAAGTATTGTTTCATGTACAACTGCAGTTGCTTCAAACAATACAGGAAACTTACAGTTGCCTTCTAATGTTCAAGTCTGGCAAAATGAATTAAAAACTTGGCAACTACTCATTGTGCAATATTGCATTCAAAACTTTTACAATATGCAACATCAGGGGTGTGCCGCCAAATATATAACAACCGGTTTGCTACTATCAGCGCCCCTGGCAGCTAGGCATCCCAGCTAACATGGAATTCATAACCTTTATTTTGCGCCTCTGAGATCACGTTATCTGATCTTTGAGGGAATTACAAGGGATTTCAATAAAAAAACAAGACAATACTGTATATAAAAATTAAATTTTTATTTTAATGTTTAAATATTAATGACAATTATATCAAGGGTGGTGGCTTCGAATAAGCATATTCCATGTATAAATGTTTGGTGCCTTTCAGATAATAAATTGCTGCATAACACGATCTAGGAAGCATCCTTTTGGCATCCCATTGTTATTAGACCGTGATGCATCGCTAACCTCCAGATAATGTGGAATGCTTAGCTCAACAACCAGCTCGCCAAGTATCAAAAATTTTAACAAATTGCTTGCACGAGCCAGATGGAGCTGGCTGCAGCACACCCCTGTGCAACACCCACATTATGTTAAGTTAAACTTTTATGAAGCACTGGCAGAAGTAAATAGTTTTTGGCAAGACAACCTCAACCATCTATTCATATATATGACAAAGTATCAGGGATATATACAGAAAAAAATTCTTATGTGCCTAACTTCATGAATTGTAATAAGGGGTTTAAGCCAAATGAAACATAAGAATCACCTGCCCTGCAAATGTTGGGTCTACTTATGGAAAATAGTAGCTTTACGAAACCATGTGGATACCAGTCATATCCCAAATAAAGAAACCTCAATTTCCTAAGGCAAGGATGAAATCCCTAAAAGACTCATTGGTCCTCTAGATCAGGGGTGAGCAACCTTTTCTGCATGATGGGCCGCATTGGTGAAAGTGAATCCTTTGCTGGGCAGCGTTGGAAATTGCCAATGCTTCGGCAGACTGGATTAAAGTTGAATCGGAAGTTACCTAGAGATTCTTAGGCACTGTATGATTGAAAATCAAGTTAAATTAGGTTTTTAGGGTTAACATTTCAATGTAAACAATTATGATGGAATTCAAATACCTTTGAGAAAAGATCAAATACAACATTAAAAATAACTTATGTTAACTGAGAAATATTTAAGAAGAGGTCCCAATTTAATGTAGATAAATAAAAAAATGGAAAACATTTTAAAAGCTATGAAACACTGGTGATGGGCCAAATAAAATGGCTTAGTGGACTGCATCCAGCCCGCAGGCCACAGGTTAGGCACTCCTGCTCTAGAACAGGGTTTTTCAACCCCTAAGGTAGCTTCATGGTAATTGTAAAAATGTATGCAAAATATTAACTCTTTCTCTGGTAGCTAAGGGATTTAAATTCCACAACGTCTTGGCAGACCCTTTAAAATGTAATATTTTGCCTTTTATTTTACTATCTATGTTTACATTGAGATATCAAGCTGAAAATTTCAGTAAATATTTAAACAATTCTCTATTATAGAAAAGTGTCAACAAATGTGCACAACATTCTAATATTTCCTTTTTGTGTGGTAATCATTAAAGAACAGTGTTTTACAAAGGGCCACACTGCAACTTGCACACATCATCCTTGTCCCTCTTCTGACCTCAGGTAGCAATCATGTAGCTACTACCTTTTTCTTCTTACTTGGAGGAATATGAACCCTTCTGTGGGCCTTCACTCCTACTTGTTGACAGGTATCTGAATCTTTCACTGGTGGCCTCTTTAACTACTCAATCCGGTAATTAAATGCCCATTAACCTCCGTAGGGCAGAACAGGCGACTCTCGAGATTCGACAGGGATGCGTTCCTGAAAACGTGGTTGAATCTTGAACTGTCAAATGTCGAATCAGCACAAATTCAAACAATTAGAGCAGAAATAATGATGTCTAGACTGAAACTAAACCTCCCATGGTCGGGCGGGCTGAAAATTACTTCGCGTAAACTAGTTTCTAATTCGACCGATCGATCGGCTGGCTCAATTCGACCAGTCGAATTCTCGAGTTGGTCAAATCTCGAATGGTCGAATCTCGGGAGTCACCTGCATTTCAATTTCATTATTGCATTAAATATGGATGGATATCGGAAAGTATTTTTTCTTTAAGACTATTAAACAGAAAATCATAAAAAATACTAAAATCCTAGTGAACAATATACACATTTTTATGTACAACTACCACAGCATGTGTACAGGTACGTCGAACCCTGAGAGTGCCAACATCTCTCTGAGTGAAACACACAAAATCAGCTAGAAATACAAGCGTCGCTCACAGCAACTCCTAGGTTTTTAGCACAAACTTTAATATACATTACTACATTGATTCTTTGAAAACAACATCTGATATCGTACCCCGGACATACGATATTCAACATCTGATGCATTCCGAGTTTATATTCTAGTGCGTATTTTTGGCCGACATTCAGTTGGATGATACAACTCATCTACATTGTAGGTATTAATTTGATGATTGTTTTAAGTCTTTAAAATGTTTATTATACAATATATAACACTCATTTGTTTTTAAACGATTAATATGGCTTGGTACATATTATTACCAAGGTCTTGTAAGTCCATGGGAAATTGACATTCGACTTACAATGCGATTTTCTGGAAGGCATTAGAGTTGTAAGTCGAGAATGGCCTGTATTAATTTATTGGTTATTTTAAGTCTTAAAAAATCGGTACAACATATATTGTACAAACTTTCTCATATACTAATGTGTTGTTTAGTTCTTTCGAAAAATATGAACTATGTAGAATCGTAATAAACATCAACTTAAATCACTATCAGAAATTTGATGAAAATCGTATGAGCCGTTTTTTCAAAAATCCAATTGTTATTAAAGTTGACCAAGAATAAACTAGCCTTATATTCATTCTTTGAGAAAAATGAAATATGTAGTATTATTTCAGACATAAACTCAAGTAACTGTATGAAATTTGACCAAAATAGTTGTAGCTGTTGTTAAGAAAATCACATTGTAGTTAAAGATGCCTAGAATAAACTAGCCTTATATTCATTTCTTGAGAAATATGAACTACGTAGTATTATTGAAAACATAAACTCAAGTAACTGTACGAAACTTTATCAAAATCGTTAGAGCCATTTTTGAGAAAATCAAATTGTTGTTAAAAATGAGTAGAATAATCTTTCCTTAATTATTCAACAATGTCAACCATTTCTTCATAGCTGCTATTCTGTATGATAAAATTAACTAGTATATATATATATATATGATACTAGTTAGCATGTGCTTGCATTCTGCAAGCATTATTAAAGTTTAGCATTTTTACAATTTCTAAATACCGTATATACTCGTGTATATGCCGACTCCATGTATAGTACGACCCCTGGTTTTTTGGTGAACAAACCTGATTTTTTCATATATCTCGTTTATAGTACGACCCGAGCTTTTCACCATGGTCGATATATTTCGTTTCGATAGCTCGATGGTTACGAGTGAGATATATCGAACAACCTTGATTTTCCACACCACCATAGAATAGGCCGTAAATGTCGTAAATGGTATTTCTTGCGAGTACACTAAAATTCGGATAAGTTAAGTATCTTACTCCTAAAACATTTAATAAAAACTGATATGAATCATGATTGCACAAAATGAAATAAAATCGTTTCAATTCTAGTACGTCTGGATTACGATCCGCGTACGTAATGGTTCCACTCGCTTATCTACTTAATAGGTAGGGATAACGGATAAAAAGAATTTACTTTGTAATATTCCACAGTCTTTATTGTTTCTTCAATCACACACCGACCGGTTTCCACTACAAAATCATTCTAATGGTGTTACTAACCGACTTAACACCTTTCGAATGACTTTGTAGTGGAAACCGATCGGTGTGTGATTGAAGAAACAATAAAGACTGTTGAATATTACAAAGTAATTTCTTTTTTCTAAGATGTCGAAATTCCATAAAGTTACGCCGTCTACGATACTTTTAGTCCAACTCGTTCCAATTCATCCCTTGTAAAAAGACGCAAAGAAAGATGTACATACATAAAATTCACGAAAGGAAGTGCTCGTAAATCTTCACTTATATCTAGTATTTGTGAATTTGAAGTTGTATATATGAAAAAGATTCTACTCTTCACGAAGCAACATAACAACGAATAAGGGCCTCACTGTTAAGGTTAGCCTACCATTAGAATGCATGCCGGTGGCATAACTTCACCGAAAATGCCCGTGAAGATACATGAATTTTAAATCCTCAAATGCATTACTCGTGTATAGTACGATTCCCAATTTTTGCAATAAAAATTTGGTCGTAAAAACTCGTACTATACACGAGTATATATGGTATTCCCAATCAATTTTGTACAAAATCATATATCCGTATCAAATTTCAACTTTGTAGCTCATTTAGAAGTGCATTATAATTTTATTCGTTGCATAGGACAATTATGTGGCAAAACAGTTGCTAAGATTTCGAATTTTCGTGATATCGGATTTCTTCTTTCTGTTGCAACTAAAAACCCATAATTCTGCCAAATTTCATGTTTGTATCTCATTAATATTTGCCGTATCATTTTCACACTGGTATGGGTCATATACAGGGCAAAACCACCCTTAAAATTTGGAATTTTTGCAGTGTTTTATTTTATCTTCGGTTGCAATAAAATTTTCATAACCAGGCCAAATTTCAAGTCTCTAGGTCATATGGAGCTGCCTCATCATTTTTGTTGTCGTATGGAGCAATACTGGGGCAAAACAACCCCAAAAATAGGGATTATTACAATATCGGAATTCCTTCATTAGGCAGAGTTTAACATTAAAGGCCTTAAAATATATGCCTCTGATTCCCATTAAAAGCTTATCCATATGAAAGCAATAAGCCTGTTGCTAGGAAGCCTATTGTTAGACCAAGAAAAATTACCACTTTTTTGCGATAAAAACTATAAATTTATGCTAATTCTACTAGGATTTGAATTTTGTCTTAAAAAATAAGATACTACAATTTATATCCTATCCAACAGTTTAAGTCTTGAGTTCGTATCTTGACGGGAAGTAATTTTAAAATGCAAATATATAAACCTCTACACCAATTTACATGTTTTCTTATGGGCAAAAAATGGGGCGAAAAGGGACCAAAATAGCCCCTCAAAATAGGAATTTCGCCAGTTTCGGATTTTTTCCTTTGGTTGTGACTAAAAACCTATAATCCTACCAAATTTTAAGTTTCCAGCACATCTGGAAGTGCCTCATAATTTTGTATCCTCCTATATCTATAATATATAGATGCTTCTTACACATGATATATATATATATATATATATATATATATATATATATATATATATACATATATATATACACATACATATATATATATATACACACATATATACACACACACACACACACATATATATATATATATGTATGTGTGTGTATATATATATATATGTAAATATATAATGTAAATATATAATGTAAATTTTAACATTTTTACAAATTCAAATTATTCCCAAGCGATGTTTTACATAATCATATAACCATATCAAATTTGGAGTTTGTTGCTCATTTAGAAGTGCCTTATAATTTTATCCTCGTATGGAGCAATAATGGAGCAAAACAGCCCCTAACATTAAGAATTATTACAGTCTCAGATTTTTTCCATCTGTTGTAACTAAAAACCCATAATTCTGCCAAATTTCAAGTTTGTATCTCATTATGAAGTGCCTTATAATTATCACACTCGTATGGGGCCGAAAAAGAGCAAAACCACACATTAAAAATAGAAATTTTTGCAATTTTATCTTAGTTTGCCATGAAAATTCTATAATCGTGCCAAGTTTCAAGTCTCTAGGTCCTATGCAGCTGCCTCGCATTTTTTGTTCTCGAATGGGTCCGAAAAGGGGCAAAACCGCCCTTTAAAAATGAAAATTTTTGTAATTTTATAATTTCATCTTAGGTTGCAATGATATTTCTATAACCGTGCCAAATTTCAAGTCTCTGAGTCCTATGCAATTGCATCGCCTTTTTTGTTCTCGAATGGGGCAATAATGGGGCAAAACAGCCCCAAAAATGAGGATTATATCAATATTGGATTTCATTCATTAGGTGTAGGTTAACATTAACAGCATTAAAATATAAGCCTCTGATTCCCATTAAAAGCTTACCCATATGAAAGGATAGAGCTTGTTACCAAGGAAACTATTGTTAGACCCAGAAAAATTAGCAATTTTTTGCGATAAAAACTATAAAATTACGCTAATTCTACTCGGATTTGCATTCCGTCTTCAAAAATAAGAAACTACAATTTATATCCTATGCAACAGTTTAAGTCTCGAGTTCGTATCTTGATGGGAAGTAATTTTAAAATGCAAATATAAAAACCTCTACACCAATTTACATGTTTTCTTATGGGCAAAAAATGGGGCAAAAAGGGACCAAAATAGCCCTTCAAAATAGTAATTTTGACAGTTTCGGATTTTTTCCTTCGGTTCTGACCAAAAACCTATAATCCTACCAAATTTCAAGTTTCTGGCACATCTGGATGTGCGTCATAATTTTGTATCCTCATATATATATATATCATGTGTAAGAAGCATCTATATATTATAGATATATTAGGGACCTGCGAATCGCTAATTTTCTTTCGAATCGAATCGACAATCTCGATTCAAATTCGAATCAGAATTCGAATCGAATCGGAGGGGCATAAGACAGTTATGCATTTTTATATACTAACACCTACATAATTACAAATATGCATGCTTTTCGTGTCACATACATATGTTGAATGGTGATATAACTGATTAATGTCGTGGCTAACAACATTAGTGTGAATTTTATTTTCAAGTGATATTTGATTGGAAGATAGTTTAATTATTGTTAAAATAAATTATTATAATATCGATTGTGTTTGCTAATTAAGATCCGTTATCATCTCACCCGACCTTTAGATAAAGTTTGAAAATATAGAGATATGCATATTAAGCTACAGTGCAGTTTAGACTGAAACAAAGAAAACTAGAAATCGGTAGTTTGGTAACTTTAGTCTTTGCAAATCCTCTTGTTCAAATTTAAAAATTAACCCATTTAATTTCGACATTTAAATATTTTCATGCAGGTACCCTGAAAAATCGTGTACCTCGGGAAATTCTCCGATCATAAGTATTTCGAAGGAAAAACAATAAAGAATGGAAATGAAATTTGTAATTTAAGACATTCATCCTTGGTTATCTATCCCCTTGGTTAAAAAACGTTTCAGAATAAGTATTTTCCAACTATTCTCCATCCAAATTCATATACTAAAGCAAAGCAGGTATAGATGAGAAAATATTTTCAAAATTCTCATTTTTTCAAATTCGCATTCTGCGAATGAATTTACAAAGATTGACCGTGAAATCCTTAAAAAACGATGTCATTATTAAATAAATGCAGGAAAAAATAAATGTGTGGAGAACACAATAATAAAAACTCAAACGATAAAATACTTTAATCAAATACTAACAACTACAGAACATCTCTGAAATATTATATAATACACAAAGTAAAAATAAGGAAGTGAAGATTATCTACTAGCAGGAAATTAAACAAAAAAGATAATTTTTTCAAAGGTTATAACAATGAATCTTTGTTCTTTCGAGCCCAAATTAAAGTCTCTGTATTATGTCTGGAAAGATTAAAACGTTTATCGGTTATTATTTGTCCTCCTACTGAATTGACTCTCTCTGATGAACAGTTTGTGGCTTGGATAGCGAGTATATCATGTGCAACTGTTGATAACAAAGGAAAGACTTTACTGTTTTCCTTTCAGTGCTGCAACGGATCACCATAACGATCAATTGACGGCTGTTTAGAATAAACTCCGACTTCGCTTTGAAATCTTTCTGTAACTGAAGGCTCTCTGCTGCAGGAAGCGTTCTCGTGCTGTGCTGCATGTACTTTTCTAAAAAGTGAATCTAGTAGACTGTCTTTCCGAATTTCCGGATCAGACTGCAAAGTTTCAACAGCGGATCTGATATTACATTGCCCTGCCTAGTGTCTCACTTGTGGCTGAAATCTGGCTGCGACTTGTGGTAAAGTGGCACGTGCCCTCTGTGCCCCTACCTTAATCCGCCTAAGCTCGTACCACCATATAAAGATGGTTTCTCTAGAGTAGTAGTAAAGAGCACTGCTGTGCAACCTTGCAAATATACATGTTCCGACCTGTATAAAGTATAAAGACGGTCTTGCAATTGATTCGACATTTACGAATCAGTCTCCTTAAATCCAAATCCTACCCCCGAATCGAAGTCAATTGAATCACGAAGCTTTGCAGGTCCCTAAAAAAAAAAAAATATATATATATAGGAGGATACAAAATTATGAGGCACTTCCAGATGTGCTAGAAACTTGAAATTTGGTAGGAATATAGGTTTTCGGTCACAACTGAAGGAAAATGTCCGAAACTGGCGAAATTCCTATTTTGAGGGGCTATTTTGGCCCCTTTTCACCCCATTTTTTGCCCATAAGAAAACATGTAAATTGGTGTAGAGGTTTATATATTTGCATTTTAAAATTACTTCCCGTCAAGATACGAACTCAAGACTTAAACTGTTGGATAGGATATAAATTGTAGTATCTTATTTTTTAAGACAGAATTCAAATCCTAGTAGAATTAGCATAAATTTATAGTTTTTATCGCAAAAAAGTGGTAATTTTTCTTGGTCTAACAATAGGCTTCCTAGCAACAGGCTTATTGCTTTCATATGGATAAGCTTTTAATGGGAATCAGAGGCATATATTTTAAGGCCTTTAATGTTAAACTCTGCCTAATGAAGGAATTCCGATATTGTAATAATCCCTATTTTTGGGGTTGTTTTGCCCCAGTATTGCTCCATACGACAACAAAAATGATGAGGCAGCTCCATATGACCTAGAGACTTGAAATTTGGCCTGGTTATGAAAATTTTATTGCAACCGAAGATAAAATAAAACACTGCAAAAATTCCAAATTTTAAGGGTGGTTTTGCCCTGTATATGACCCATACCAGTGTGAAAATGATACGGCAAATATTAATGAGATACAAACATGAAATTTGGCAGAATTATGGGTTTTTAGTTGCAACAGAAAGAAGAAATCCGATATCACGAAAATTCGAAATCTTAGCAACTGTTTTGCCACAAAGCTACAAAGTTGAAATTTGATACGGATATATGATTTTGTACAAAATTGATTGGGAATATTTAGAAATTGTAAAAATGCTAAACTTTAATAATGCTTGCAGAATGCAAGCACATGCTAACTAGTATACATATATATATATATATATATATATATATATATATATATATATATATATATATATATATATATCATCATCATAGGTAGTCTGCCCGTTGACAGGTCAAATTGGAATTTCAAAAGTTTTGGATTTTTACTTCTGGTTGTGACCAAAAACCTACAATTGTTCCAAATTTGAAGTCTCTAGGTCATTTGGAAGTGCCTCATAATTTTTAACCTCTTATGGGGTAATAATGGGGAAAAAAGCCCCTAAAAATTACAATTTTAAGAATTTTTTTATTTTTCCAATGTTTTTTACAAATTCCACACATTTATGCCAAATTTTAATTATGTAGCACCTCTAGAAATCTATTGATTTAATTGTTTTAAATTTATGAATTTTGTAACGGCCACAGTAATAAACTTCATTGTAATTTTCAATGTTAATTGTCGCTGGAACACCAATCTATGATTTTCTGAAAAATTTCAGTTCCCTAGTTCGAACGAAAGTAATTTTGATAAAGTCAGGGAATGGTGTTCCAGCGACAATTAACATTGAAAATTACAAAGTTTATTATTGTGGCAGTTAAAAATTCATAAAATTTAAAGAATTAAATCAATATAAATGCATTTCTAGCGGTGCTACATCATTAAAATTTGGCATAAATGTGAGGCATTTGCAATAAACATTGGAAAAAATATAAAATTCTTAATATTGTATTTTTAGAGGCAGTTTTGCCCCATAATTGTCCCATAAGATGGTGAAAATTATGATGCACTTCCAGATGACGTAGATGCTTCAAATTTGGCACGATTATAGGTTTTTAGTCACAACTGATGTGAAAAATCTGATATCGTTAAAATTTTTAATTTAGGGGATGTTTTTACCCCATTATTTAAAGTAAACTGAAATGTTTGCTGAATTCAAGCACCATCTACTAGTACTAGTATATAATATCTCTTCCAACTGCCTCAGTTCACTGCTTCAAATTCAGTGGAAGTGGGTATATGGAGGCTAATGGAATATATTTTTTTTGTCACAACTGATGGGATAATTCTGAAATTGTTTAAATTCTAACTTTAAAAGGGTTGTATTTAGCCTATTATTGAAAGTAGACAAATGCTTGCAGAATGCAAGCACTGTCTACTAGTGTGTGTGTGCACACACACACATACTGCAATCGCTAAATAAAAATCACCATTTACCAAGATATACACTCTTAACTAAGTCAATGTGATCTCCAAGGCAACAGCATTTGAGCCATGTGGAAATCCGGTTTTTTTATATAACTAGTATTTCTGTTGCAACTCTGCTTGCAATTAATTTGTAGTTAGAATTCATGAAGTAATAGCAATGGAAAGAAAGCAATCAATGAACTGAGAAAAATGTGGTCAGGTTGGAAGACTTTATAGTAATAATAATAATCCAACTTTATTTAACAGAGAGATTTAGACCATCTGGTCTATACTTACATCTTATCCAGCACGATGAATACAAACATCCATGTCTTCACCGGGATTCAAACCCGAGACCTTACCATCCATTGGCAGCTACTCTAACCACCTGTCTATCACAATTGTATGAGGGGAAGAGAGAAGAGACTGGGCCTCCAACAAAAAAATTACGAAACTTTGACCAAAAATGAAGAAATTCATACATAACCATACTTATCATTGTACTCCCGTATAAAACATTTATTCAACAACAAATGTTTCCTTATTTTACTTCAAAAATTTATCAACTATCTGATAGAATAAATTTGTATGTAATATCACTTACTTAGCCAATCTTAAAGCAATGCATTTTCCATTAAAATGTTAAGTAGCAGTACACGTGCACAAATTTTCAAGAAAAATTACAATAAATTATGTTGTCAAAAAGCAAAGAATAGGTTTTGCAGCTATAAGTTAATCAACTATAACAATTTAACAAGTAATAATAGTGGAAGAAAAGTGACCAAGGACCTGAAGAGAATTTCGTTGTTCGAAGACTATAGCATGAGAAGGGCCTGCGAGAAAAATTACTAAATAAAGGCATTCCCTGGGTTACTTAAGCCTCGACTTACGTAAGCTCACTAAAAGATTTGTGTTATGTGAAAAGATTATGTTAGCGGTTTGCTTAAGCGAGTGGGAATTACATACGTGCAAGGAGGAAGAATGAAAGGCGTGGGTTGTAATGCAGTGTTTCTCAGTGAGTTCTACCACTCATGCACATTTGCTTGATCTCTTAATATGTGTAAATTATACTTTAAACACATAGCACCCATATTAATTTACAACTTATGCAATTTTTGGGTTACGTAACAGATGCCAGAACTCATTCCTTACATAACCTGGGCAGTGCCTGTATTCACTAAAGAGGAAGAAACTCATTCTGTACATTAGTATTTCTGTGTTTTCATATTCTTTAATCATATGTATGCATTTTGTATCATAAAAGAAAATGATTTCTAGTTTTACTTACAAAACTTTATCAACAATTTTACAGGATATATTTTTAGAACTACAGTGAACTCCTGGTATATCAGACATCAATGGAATGGACTTCAGATATAATGGACAGAATGTCTGGCGGTGCAACGTGGTTAAACGACAACACTAATACATTATATCTCATTCGAACCTATCACACAAGACCTTATGAATACATCAAAACATTTTCAAAACGTATTCAGTTGAAAACTAGATTCAATTTTTTTTCATGAATACAATACATTCTCCTATACTACATATGGACAAAGTAACTAGCATTACCTGGCCCTTTGTGCCAGTTCAAATGATTGAGCAAAGCGATGACTTGGTGAGTTTGGGTTATAGCATTCCATAGAAGAGAACAAGAATAATCCTTTAATCCAAAATGTCTTTACTTAATCAAGAAATGGGTATAAATATATAAATGAATGCAAATAACACAAATTCCTACACATAACTTAATGCCCCAATTTCTGTTTGTATACGTCACCTATTTGTCCACAAAAACTAATAACGATCCTAAATTTTGCCGTCAGAAACCTTCATGTTTAGAAGTCATCTTACAGAAGAAATTAATGATACATAGTAATTAATTGTGGACTTTTATATTTTTATTTTTTTTATAAATTCTTCTTTTTATTGAAATATGTCCTTTCTTTTTTCATGTAACAATAAATGCCATTTACTTCATTTTTTACCAAAGAATTATTAATAACAAAGTATTGTTTATTTTTTGTACTTTAAAATGTTACATTTTTCATTTATTACTAACCCATAATCTCCTTATGACATTACAAAACAGGCATTTTGAATGTTTCTTATTTTAATTGTTGTTCAATTTTAATTGCTTCTATCTCTCTTTTGAAATGTGTCATTATTTTAAACAATTTTATCATTTTGTAATGAATATGTGCCTTTGCCATTAATTTTCCAAAAGAATAATACACAAAACATTTCTTGTTCTATTATGCCCTTTTCTTACTTTTCCTTCTCCATAGATGTCTGAAAAGTTGACTTTAATGTCTTGTATAAGCAAGAAACCCTTGCCTCTGGTAAACGTAAACCAGATGTGTGGGTCTGTTCTGTTAATATACATTAACAAAGTAAAATATAATGATGTTACTTGCAAAAAAGGTAAGATTAATGTATTCAAACGATGAATGAAGATTTAATTGCTTTGTTCAATCTTTATCAATGCTTCCCACATGCAGTTTCCTGAATAATTATCATTAATTGTTTATGTTGCTATGTATAAAGATTGATGTTGCTCCAACAATAATTTTGATGCTTAGACAAAAGTGCAAATACTGCTATTCTTTCATTTTTTTGAAGGCTTATTTGATGACAATTGAATTGGAGGCAACATTGAGGGTTGCCTTGGCAACACCCTGAAAGAGTACGAAAAATCCACAAAATATCTGAAATTATCAACC
The DNA here is from genome assembly GCA_036926305.1 of Uropetala carovei. NCBI lineage: Eukaryota > Metazoa > Arthropoda > Insecta > Odonata > Petaluridae > Uropetala > Uropetala carovei. Next base: position 9,917,522 of record JAXCHB010000080.1, on the reverse strand, counting down.
TCATGACATGTATACATTGCAAGAATAAGATAGTATACAGTATTAATCATCAAATAAAGCAAAAACGAAGAAAATTGGTCCATATTTAGGTATTTAGAAGAATGAAGGAAAAAATCTTTGCACTCTGAAAAATTGAAAATTCTGCACAAACTTATAGGAAAATATCATCGTCTCCAAGAGCCAAACCTGAAACTTTTTCCAGAATATTTCATTTTCCTATGCCACAGTTCATTAGGGTTTAAGTATATTGGAAGTTTCAGCTCTAAATCCCCTCTGGAAGTGTACTAAAACAGACTGACAGACAGAGAGACAGGCACTAATATATCCGGACAGCTCTCTTTTTATTAATAACTTTTATATTAAGACCCCTGCGTGCATATATAGTTATATTTCAGTTTGTATTACGCCTCATAAAATTGTTAATAACCCAGAACCAGTAAGAGATCCTAACAGAACTAAGGGTGTGTGAGTTGAGATTTTAAAAGTTTTAATAATAACACAGGTGAATCTCTACTCACGAACATAATACGTAGCTGGAAATGTGTTCGTAAGTTGAATTGATTTTTTTCATAAGAAACAACGTTAAATTCTTTAATCCGTTCCTGAATATTTAAAAAAGTATTACTTTTTCCTTATATAGGGAATAAAATATAGAACAGTTAGGAAAAATTCGTATATTTTCAATAAAACGTTTAATTTCCTTATGCAAAGTTAGTCGTGTACAGAACATTCAGTGATGTTGGGAGGCAAGAAGACAACTTGGACGTTTGAGTTACAGGATGACCTGGGGCATTATCGAGGACCAATAAAATTTTAAAGGCCAAATTATTCATCCTACAATAAGTTTTGACAGATGGAACAAAGTGATCAAGAAACCACTGCTGAAATAGTAAGGATGTTAGCCATGCTATCTTATTCGAAGTCCAAATCATGGGCAATGTTGCCTTGACTACGCTCTTGAAAGCTCTCGGATTTTCTGAGTGATAAACAAGAAGTGGCTTCAATTTTAATTCTCCTGCGGCATTCCCACCCAGAAGGAGAGTTAGATGATCTTTAGAAACTTTGAATCCAGGAACTTTCTTCTCTTCAGTTGCAATAAATGTCCTTGACGGCATCTTTTTCCAGAAAAGACCTGTCTCGTCAACATTGAAAACTTGACGAGAACAGTAGCCCCCATCTTCAATAATTTTTGCCAATGCTTTTGCTGCTTCGTGATCGGCACTTGCAGATTCACCAGACGATGAAAGTTTTTTCATATATTTTATCCTACGCTTGAAGTTTTCAAACCATCCAGCACTAGCCATAAATTCTGCAGGATCACCCGCCGTTTCCCCCATACGCGATTTAATATCCCAAAAAAGGTTTCTAGCCTTATCTTGAATCAATTCAGTACTCAACCGTTGGTTTTTTCTATTTTGATTTTGAATCCAAATTATTTAACACCATTCCATTTCTTCAACGATGACACTTTGTTTTTTTACTGACAATCACGGAATCAACTGAGCCTGCATTACGAACGTAATCAACAATTTTTTGTTTGACTTTTAAAATGGTTCCAATAGTTGAACGACTGACATTATAAACACGCCCAATGGAAACAAGCGATTCATCTCTTTCAGATCGCTTTATTATGTCTATTTTAGTTTCCATCGATAGCACTTGACATTTTTTACCCCTCGTAGATGAAGCACCATCACTACTTTTACGCTTGCTTTCCATATTTGTAAGGGTATTAAAAAAATAGAAACAGAAACTTAATTAAAAGGATACGTTTATGTTTATGTCATGGCTGACAGATTCAAGACGCAGAGCAGAGATAAGCATTCTCATATACGGGGATTGTTCGTCTCCACTTGAAGATTAAAGAAACTCCTACGGGTCCAGAAGTTTGTATCTGAGAGAGATGTGTTCATTAACTGAATAGTGAGTCACAATTCTTTAGTACGTGGAATGTTTGTAAGTCTGAATTGTTCGTAACTTAAATGTTTGTAAGTAGAGGATCGCCTGTACTTCATTCTGTATAAGTATACAATGAAATAAATGATAATATGCAGTTTTTTCTTAACATTCAGCATCACATTGTGCATCTGCCATCTAGCTGCAGCCTCAAATATTCTATGAAAGTTTGCAGGAAGTATGATCCCAACTCAAGAATGAGAAATTACACTGAATCATTAGCTTAGTTGTTTAAGCCTTGGTTAAACACATTATGCATTGCCACACCATAGGTCGTGGGTGAGCACCACGCTCACTCATATATTTAAATTTTCTTTCAGTTTAAATAAGATGATCTTTTATATAATGGTAGTATTACATACAAGAAATTTTTTAACGAGGAGATGCATAATTAGTAACACACAAATTATAATATACATTCCAAATAACGAAGAGGAATGTGTGAAAAAAACATTAAAAAGTACTACACCTTGTAATTTCTTCAGTTATATATACCTATTATCATTTATATTGTTTCTATTAACATTTGTTAAATCAATAAGGAATACAGCTGTATGTATGCATAAATGTCACTGTTGAGTGTTATATATAGAAGCAAAACAGTCATGACATTTGGCACTTGTTTTTCTATTAATCTTATTGAAGAATGAAACACAGTCACCATTTGATGCACCACAATGTCGCTTTTCGATAACATCATGATATTCCGACTTGCCTCTTGATTTTTAGGCAAAGTGAAATTGAAAGACTCTCAACAGAAACTCTTTTGAACAAATAAGGTTTTGTCAGGTCAGTTACTACAATAACAATGGTAAAAAGTTTTTACCACAGTAGTAAACTGAAAACCCAAACCAATGAGAAAGTCACTATGTCACAGGTGAGCAAGTACTGAGCTCACTATTTAATGTTAAATTAGCGATCAGTTAACTAAACAAGTGAGGAAAGAATTGCAGAACAAATTACATAAGACGCTTTTTTTTAAAGAATACTAAGATAAAACAACATTCCCCTGGAGACCAACCTATCTGGAAAATGTTGCATATTTAATAATATTCAATATATTAATTATGTAAATATATTTTCAGACCTATGTAATTTCACTTTTGTTTAAAAAAATTAATTGACCAATCTCACAGCAATGTATTTTACCATTAAAATACTTTAAGCAGCATATCACGTAAACATTTCTTCAAAAACAATTCGCATTAAATAACAACGACAAAATATTTCATAGAATAAAATTTTAGAACTGTGTAATTTCATTTACTTTTACTTAATAGCATAATTGTTTATTTACATTTATTGCTGTGGATAAGGCCAACAATACGATAGCCATAATGGACCCTAATGGACAGTTCATAAGGGGGTTTCTAATATACTGTAAAAAAGCAAACGGACAGATGGGCAGTCCCCAAATTTTTTCCATACCTGCTCTGAATGTAGAACTATGTATCCTGAAAATTTGGTGTTTGTAACTAACTTAATTTTCGAGTTATTTTGTACATGGGCAGAGAGATGAACCAAATACATAAGCTCTTTTTTTATAAAAAATGCGCTAAAAATCTGACAAAATTGTTGCCGTTTTAATGGAATTCAAATAAGAAGGTAGACGGCAATCCAAGATCAGAATGCATGCAGAAAACAAAGTAAAAATGTATTCATTTGCGACCAATGGCGGATTAAAGCACGTACCCAACAAGTGGGAGACCCAGGTTGGATTCCTGGTTAAGTTTAGAATTTTTCTCCTTCTCCAACATTACATTTGCATTCAGTCCTACACACTCATACAAAAAATGAACTTTCCATGTTGTTAATAACTTTTATATTAACTTTGCCTTAACAAATATACACCATGTAAAACCATAAAATATGACTGAAAAAAATCTAATGTGTCCAGCACATGACTTTCTCCATACCCACAGAGCAATGAACATGATTGCTCTCACCATCAGTCCTCAAGAATAATTATTGGCAATTACACTTCAATAATCTTTATTTTGAAAATGCAATAAGTAAACAAAACTGTTTGCTGTTTCTATGGATAGCAAAATATCGATGTGCAATTAAAATTACTCTTGGCAGCATACACAACACTATCAGCAATTTGAAAATTTTGTCAATGGAAACAATGGTATCACTTACACATAAATTCAGAAGAAAAATCAAAATATCTCTTAACCAAACGGTCTTATCAAAAAAATTTTTTAAAAACTAGTAGAAAATTACATTGTCTCGATTTTGACAAATATTTACAAAGACTAAGTGCGGAAGGAAATATTTGGAAAAAATGGGAAAATGACAAGGATAAACTACATTTTACCAACCACTTTTGTATCATAGATTTGCAGGCCATAAGAAGAGTTCTTCCATATTCGGCCCTATGGCCTAAGGATGCCTATCCATAATTACACGACTGATTTCAGTTGGCATTTTTTCCATTTTGAACTCGTGGTGCTGCACTCAAACAAATGAGCAAAGTACAGTTGACCACCGCCGAATGCGGGGGTTACGTTCTGGTCGATGGCCATGCATGTCAATTCTGCATTTTGCAGGGTATTGGTATAATGGTAAAACAGGGTTACATTTGAGGACCTAAAAATCTATAACCCTTGCGCTATAAAATGCAAAATTTAATTTTTATATTAGTAACAAAAAGTTACAATTTCAAAAGTTATATTAAAACATATTTAAACTCAAATATGACACAAAATACATGCATGAAAATATTTATTATTATTTCTGAAATAATTTGGGCTAAAAAGAGTTAAATAACTTCCTAAATAAACTCTTATATGGGAAGCACTCGCATCTTCCAATGCAGCCCACCAAAGTGGCCACAATTGCAAATGAGGCCCATCGTGTAAAAAAGCTGTCCACCCCTGAATTACATCACATAAAGAAACAAAGAAAGAAATCCAATAGTAAGACATAAAAATACAGAAATCCAAATGAATTCTTAACTAAAATCAACATAAAAATAAAACAGAATATCCAAACAAAAAATTTAAAATGACAAGAACTTACCCAAAAATTACTGAAAAGGGGTTTGATTTCTTAAATGGGGATATTTTAATTGTCTTTCCATCTTATCTTGTAAAGTATTGCTCATATGAAAATATTTTTCAAATAAAACTTGTAGGACTGGTAAATTAGAGTATTTCTATTCTTGTACATTTTTATTGTAGGAGTAGCCATTATCAAGAAAATCAAACCAGAATGTCTTAATTCGAGTTGAACTTAGGAAATTTCTTGCATGGTTACTACTTCACTGTTGCTAACATAAACAATCTCACAAACAAACTTTTAATTTCCTTATGTGTGAATGCAATATTTTAAAATAGGATGAAAATGGATTATTTATGATGAAGAAAAGAACTTTAAAATATTTCCCTTATGTACAGGTATCATTTCTTCCTAATACTCCATTGCACGAAAAACGCCCATGTGTGATACGTTGTACACTTTCCTAACTTGTTTAATTCCTCCTGGTGGAATAATATTAGCTCTATAATGTCTTCCCCTACCATATCACTAAATCCCTCAACTCTAATAGTATTTGCAAAGGTAATAATTTTCTCAACCTCCTTCTGGATGTTGGGGAGTTCTTGAAAGTCATTGACTATTTCAGGAAATAGCTTCTTCCAACAAGCTTTCATAGTTGACTGCTTGATTTCAGCCCATGCCTTTTCAATAATTTTAATAGCTGTTAATTTTATAAATTAAAACCTAACACTGATGTACTTTTCTATTTGGTAATCTATCAATAGCATCAATGATATTTACTAAACTTCTCCGTAGATATGTTGAAATTGTCCCTTGGTCCAAGGGCTATAAAAAGTTGTATTCAGTGGAAGGAACATAACTTTAACATTTGGATGGCTCTTTAATATTGAAAATGGTTGACTTGGAGCATTGTCTAAGAGAAGAATCACCTAGAAGGATAATTTTTAACGTACTCTTCAACTTCAGGCACAAAACAGTGTTCTAACCAGTCATGGAACAGTGAGCCTGTCATCCATGCCTTTTTTATTTGAACACCAACAAACAGAAAGAGATGATTTCTTCATACCTTTCAAATCTCTTAGATTTTCTGAACGATACAACAACAGCTTGCATTTATAATCACCATAAACGTTACCATAAAACAGGAGAATAATTCTGACCTTTTATACTTTAGGTATACCGTATATACTCATGTATAGGTCAATCGCAACTTTTTTAATAAAGACTTTTGTTTTTTTGAATACCTGTCTCGTTTCTAAGTCGACCTCAGTTTTTCAGGTGTAGTAAAGCAAAATTTTTTTATTCGGTGCATATTAATCCATTTAGTTCCACATAATAAATCAAAAAAGGACTATTTGTTGCATCTGTATAATTCTTCGAATATCAAATTAATTACGTGGTGTCAAGTAGCAGCGAAGTAGTGCTATGCCTCCCCTGGACGAGGTGTTTCTTTGTTTACATATTACGGAGTTTACATATTGTGCCTCTGTCTTGCTGTCATTCTTTGTCCTGCTGCCATCACGTTACCGAACATTGCGTTAAAGAAAATTGCTTAATTACCTGTGAAGTATCAGAGATCAAATTAGGATCACCGAATTGTATAGTAACTTAATTCTTTCATATACATCAACATTTAATATTCGATAGTTATCAATACAATTTAAATACAACAATAGTTTCAATTCCATCAAATTTTAACATCCGTAGGGCAAATAATATCATGCGTTTTAACCTAGCACAAATATTACTCGTGTATAAATCGACCCCCGAGTTTTTCGCTAAAAATTTGGTCTTAAAAACTCAACCTATATTTGAGTATATATAGTAAACGTACTTTCAGGCATTTTTTCCAGTCAAGTCCTGTTTCATCAAAGTTAAGAATCTGCTCTGGTTTGAAATCTCCCTCCTACTATAATACATTTTTCAATTCAGTAGGAAATTATGCTGCTGCATGCACATCTGCAGAAGCAGCCTCACCTGTAATTTTAATGTTATGCAGGTTGGCTCACATTATAAATCTATCAAACCACCGATTGGTTGCACCACAACTTGACTCAACATCAGCATTAGCACCAAAAGTTTGAGATTTGAAGTGACTATAAATGCTTATGGCTTTAGATCTGACAATACTGAATCAAAGAGGCACATTTCTATTTCTTTGGTCCTCAAACCAAACATTCAACTACTGTTCCATTTTTTAAAAAATTATGTCACGGCAAATGACGAAAGTTGCTTTTGTGCACACAGGATATGTTGCAGATATAATACTGGTACTAATTTTATCCTCACACTTTATAATTGTACGTATCGATGATTCATTGCATACATATGCTTTAGCTAATGATGCATATGTCCTAAACTAATACAATTACCCCAAAATAGTTATTTTCTCATGCAGAGATACAAAAGTCCACGAATTTATCTTCCCTAAAACACTTTTCGATGTTGATGAAAGTTGTGAATCCAATATTCCAGGGTAATTTTTTGATATAATTAATTTTAACTCCAAGTGCCCAAAGCAATGTGCAAGATTCAACTAAAGAAAAATTAAAGAAGAGCAGAGATTCCAGTAAAGAAAAAAGAAAAACAAGGAGAGATTCGATTAAAGATAAAGTAAATGCGAGTACAGATTCAAGTAAAGAAAAAGAAACACGTAGAAATAATCGAGGTAAGCAATAGAAATGGGAGGAAAGATTCGAGTTATGAAAAAGAAATCGCAACAAGAGATTCGAGTAAAGAAAATAAAAAAGGGAGGAGAGGTTAGAGTAAAGAAAAAGGAATTTCGAAGAATTTTCCAAGTATTAAAAAAAGAAAACAACGAGAGATATAAGTAAAAAAACATGAGTATAAATTCGAGTTATGAAAAAGTAATCGTGAGAAGAGATTTGAGTAAATAAAAAAAATTGGGAAGAGATTTGAGTAAATAAAAAAGAAAATTGGGAAGAGATTCGAGTTCAGAAAAAATAGACGTGAGGGGAGATCCGAGTTAATAAAAAGAAAAACACGAGTGGAGATTCGAATTAAGAAAATGGAAACACGAGAAGAAATTTGAGTAAAGAAAAAGGAAACATGATGAGACATTCGAGTAACGAAATAGGAAAAGCAAGAGATTAGAGTTAACAAAAAGGAATTGCAAGAAGATATTCCTGTTAAGAAAAACCAGAGGAGATAGTCGCATTACCCAAAAGGAAACACGTAAAGCAGTGGTTCCCAACCGGTGTGCCGTGGCACATTAGTGTTCAGCGAGGAAGGGACTAGTGTGCCCCACACTCCAAAGATATTTCATTTTAAAATTATGTATGTATTTAATGTACAATAAAACTGCTTTCAAAAAAAAAACTATCATCGGTGCCTGCCAGTAGGCAGCAGTACTGTCAGTATGGTATAGAGCCGAAAACAAATTATGTTGGCTGGGTCTATATCCAATAGAGCTGTAGGTGTGATCGGGACGATTTGAACGGCTACAGTACTGCGATGTGGAAAGCAAGAGGGAAACTACCACATTAAAATTCCCTAGTAATGATTATATGGTTGGACAATATGAGTTCTCTCGGGGTAAAATATTCCGGAGGTAAAATAGTCCCCCAATCAGATCTCCAGGCGGGGACTGCCTTGAGGAAAGCATTTGTTGAAGGTAACTTACGCTTAGGTACTTGGAATGTGAAAACCCTGAGGAAGGCAGGAAAGCTAGAGAACCTGAAAGAAGAAATGAGAAGAAATAGGATTGATATCATAGGGCTGAGCGAAGCTAGATGGGAAGGAGAAGGACAGTTCGACTCGGAAGAATTCACGGTAGTTTACTCAGGAGGAAATAGTGGGGCAAGGGGAGTAGCTCTGGTACTTAGGAAAGATATGATGAAGAGCGTGACAAAAATAACAGCAACGAATGATAGGTTGATGGCAATAAAGCTAAAAGCAGTCCCAGTGGACATCTTGATAATCCAGGTATATATGCCAACGTCCACTTATGAAGAACAAGAAATTGAGGAGATGTATGAACAAATTAACGAGATTTACGAAGAAGACGGAAGAGGAAACTGTAAACTGCATAATAATGGGAGATTGGAACAGAATAGTTGGTGAAGGACAAGAAGAAAATGTTGTCGGTCAATATGGACTTGGGAAAAGAAACCGAGGAGGAGAAAAATTGGTAGAATTCTGTGTTAATAACGACTTAGTAGTGACTAATACATGGTTCAGAAACCATAAACGAAGGCTGTACACATGGAAAAGCCCAGGAGATAGAATGAGATGCCAAATAGATTACATCCTAGTAAAACAAAGATTCAGGAACAGCATAAAAAATGCTAAGACATTACCAGGAGCAGACATTGATTCAGATCACATCCTTCTAATAGTCGATGTAACTACAAAGCTGAAACAAATAAGGAAAATGAGAAGAGATAGACAGACTTGGGACCTAGAAAAACTGAAAGAAAGGAAAGATGCCGTCAGCACGAAGTTGGCAGATCGCCTTAGAAATTTGGAAAACAAACCGAAGACCGTGGATACAGAATGGGAGGAAGTGAAAGCCAGCATCAAAGATACCTTGAATAAAGAGATTGGGAAACGAGAAGAAAATCAGAAAACCATGGATCACTAAGGAAATGCTGGAGAAAATGGATGAGAGAAGGAAATGGAAAAATGTTAACAGTGAAGAAGGTAGAGCCAATTATAGACGCATAAACAATGAGATGAGAAGGGTAACAGATAAAGCTAGGGAAAATTGGATAAAAGAAAAATTTGAGGAAATACAACAGATGGAGAAGTTAGGATGATACGATATGATGTACGCTAGGGCACTGGAGTTAGAAGATAAGAAGTGTAATGGGATTCGTGGTAAAGGAATTATTAATACAGATGGGAAAATAGTCGCAGAACCAAAGGATGTAGCACAGGTATGGGAAGAATACATTAAGAAACTATATAAAAAGCAGGCAGGATCAGTACAAATGGAACTGGAAGAAGAGAATTGCATTGAAAAAGATAACTTGGGACCAAGTATTATGAAAAGCGAAGTAGAAAAGGCAATACAGGAGCTAAAGAAAGGAAAAGCTACAGGCAGCGATGGAATACCGGTAGAGGTACTTAAAGTCATGGGATCGGAAGGACTAAAAGTGATTACGAAACTAATTAACAAGATTTACGACTCGGGAAAGTTGCCTAAGGATTTCTTAGATGTAACAATGATCCCTCTAAAGAAGAAGCCAAAGGCAATGCAGTGTAAGGACTACAGAACGATATCCCTACTGTCACACACTTCCAAGATCATCACGAGGATTCTTAATAAAAGACTAGAGAAAAAGGCCGAAGAAATGCTAGGGGAAGATCAATTCGGCTTCAGAAAAGGACGAGGAACCAGAGATGCTATTGGTGTAGTGAGAATCATATCAGAAAGGGCAATAGAGTACAGTCAAGATTGCTGCGTATGTTTCGTCGACTGGCAGAAGGCCTTTGATAGAGTAAATTAGGTACTGCTGATGAGGATATTAAAGGATATAGGTGTAGACTGGAAAGACAGGAGACTGATCAGGAATCTATATCTGAATGAAGTTGTAAAGGTCAGGTTGGAGAATACGGACACCAGCGGAGTACATATCGGTAGAGGAGTAAGACAGGGCTGCTGTCTATCGCCGATTCTATTCAATATATATGGAGAGAGACTAATGCAGGAAGCGTTAGAAGGCACGGGAGATTTCAAAATCGGAGGAAGGATTATAAGAACAGTGAAATACGCGGATGATTAAGTACTTCTAGCAAGAAAGGAAAAGGAACTCCAGAAAATGATAAATAGACTACTGATAACAGGTAGAAAATATGGTATGGAAATTAATACAGAAAAATCCAAGGTTATGCGAATACCAAGTAAAGAAGAAGAAAAATTTGAACATAAGTATTGGAGGAAAGCCATTAGAACAAGTTTCAGATTATAAATACCTTGGAAGCATCATAACAAGAGAAGCAAAATGTACAGATGAAATCAGGACTAGAATAACAGAAGCAAAAGCCGCTTTCCGAAGAAAGAAACTCCTGCTAACGGGAAATATAAAGCAGGAAATCCGCAAGAGGTTGATAAAATGCTATGTATGGAGTGTAGCTTTGTACAGAGCAGAAACATGGATGCTAAGGAAAAATGATATTAAATACTTGGAAAGCTTCGAAATGTGGACATGGAGAAGAATGCTGAAGATAAAATGGACAGATAGGGTGAAAAAATGAGGAAGTAATATGAAGAATAGCAGAGAAGCGAACGATTATAGACTATCAGAAAGAGGAAGGTGAACTGGATTGGGCATTACCTGAGGAGAGAGTGCATGATTAAAGAAGTGCTAGAAGGAAAACTGGATGGAAAAAGAGAATGAGGTAGAAAAAGGTTTCAGCTAGTAGACGACTTGAAAGGGAAAGAGAGCTATCAAGTCATGAAGAAAACTGCGGAAAATAGGAGTATATGGAGAACCAAGTTTAACCTACAATAATCACGGACCTGTCAATGGACAGACTACCTATGATGATGATGAAAACTGTACAGTTATTGCTTTACCAATCGTAACAATCTAATATAACTGAGACTTTTACTTGTTATGCTAGTTTTTATCTTTAAAAATCTGATGTGGCCAACACTACCTTCTCCATAATTGGGGTATAGATATTTAAATTATTATGAATAGCATTATGAGGCAAAATTATTATTTCATATCGTAAAAGAATACAGTCGTCCTTATTGTCGTAAATTAGGTATATTTAGAATATGTTTACAGAATTCACCGTTACATAGTGGTCGTACTGTAAACTAGAAAGGTTAAATATCTCCGAAATGGATGGTTCTACGAAAATTTGTTTCAAACAAAACTAGGAAGAAATCTTATTCTCTACAACTTCGGTCCTCATGAAGATTACCAATTACGACGGCTTATAGGAGATATTTCACGGAAACCGATAAAACAGATTACCTATTTCTTATAAATAATTCCTAAACAATTACTGCCATAGAAAATTAGATTCTCAATAAACTTTGTATAGAATTGTATATACAATAATGGTGTTTTAACAGAGAAATATCGCAAAAACCGAATCGGGATACGAATAAACCTCGACTTTCAATTAACTGTTATTGTCGAAAAACTAATCAGTTCTTTGTACTCATGCTAAAGTGTTATTTATGAAGTTTCGTAAGGATATGGCAAGTACCTTTTGAGTTAGAGCGCCCAAAATCAGACACACACACACACAGACAGCATTCCGAAAATAGACTAAACGTGTTCTAGGGACCTCAAAACGTGTATTTCAGTTGAAATCTCGAAGTCGATTTTTTAGTGATCACAATACGTTCCCATTACTATGTATGGAGAAAGTAAAAAAACGCGAGAGGAGATTCTTGTAAAGAAAAGGGAAACGGAAGAAGAGATTCGTGTAAGAAAACGGAAACGCAAAAAGAGATTCCTGTAAAGAAAAGAGATTCGAGTAAAGAAAAGGAAAAGCTAGAAGAGACTCTAGTAAAGAAAAGGAAAAAGGGAGAAGAGATTCCAGTAAATAAAAGGGAAATGCGAGAAAAAATTCGTGTAAAGAATAGGGAATCAGGAGTTTAGATTCGAGTAAAGAAAAAGAAAATGCGAGAAGAGATACGAGAAAAGCAAAGGGAAACTCGAGCAGTGATTCGAGTCAAGAAAAATGAAACGCGAGTAGAAATTCGAGTAAAGAAAATGGAAACGTCAGAAGAAATTCGAATAAAGAAAAGGGAAACGCTAATAGAGATTCCAGTAAAGAAATAGGAAACGGGAGTAGAAATTCGGGTAAACAAAAGAGAAACGCGAGTAGATATTCGAGTAAAGAAAAGGGAAACGCGAGTATAGATTCGAGTAAAGACAAGTGAAACGCGAGCATAGATTCGAGTAAGGAAAAGGTAAAAGCGAGAAGCTATCGAGTAAAGATAAAGCAACGCGAGAAGACATTCGAGTAAAGAAAAAGGAAACGCGAGTAGAGATTCGTGCAAAGAAAGAGGAAACGCGAGAAGACATTCGAGTAAAGAATACGGAAACGCGAGTAGAGATCCAGTAAAGAAAAGGAAAACGCGAGTAGAGGTTCGAATAAAATAAAGGGAAAGGCTAGTATAGATTCGAGTAAGAAAGGGGAACTCGAGTAGAGATTCGAGTATAGAAAAGGGAAACGCGAGTAGAGATTCGGGTAAAGAAAAGGGAAACGCGAGGAGAGATTCGAGTCAAGAAAAGGGAAACTCGAGAAGGGATTCCAGAAAAAAAAGGGAAACACGAGAAGAGATTCGAGTAAAGAAAGGGGAAGCGGGAGAAGAGATTCGAGTAAAGAAAAGGGAAACGCGAAAAGAGATTCGTGAAAAAAAATGGAAACGCGAGTACAGATTTGGGTAAAGAAAAAGGAAACGCGAGATGATATTCATGTAAAGAAAAGGGAAACGCGAGAAGAGATTCGTGTAAAGAAAAGAAAATCGAGTGAAGAGTTTCGTGAAAGAAAAGGGTATCGCCAGAAGAGATACGAGGTTAGAAAAGGGAAACCGAGGGGAGATTCGAGTAAACAAAATGGGAACGCGAAAAGAGATTCGTGTAAAGAAATGGGAAACGCGAGAAGCGATTGGAGTTTATGGGAAACGAGAGCTGCGAACCACTTGTAAATTTGGAATTAATTCGGTTCCCGGTTCGGTTCTACATTTTTGGTTCATGGTTCTGTTCAGACGGGAATTTTGGCAAGTGGTTCGGTTCGGTTTGCGGTTCGGTTCAACTAAATTAATCATTTGAAATACTATCCAGAAATAATTTATCCAATATATACATTACACATTCAGTATGAATCTGTAAGTAAATCAATCAGCAGTCATTATTATTTAAATGAAAGAAGAATTTATATAAAGAAAGGAAAAATTTATATTTTAAAAATTTATATTACAATCCCATCATCATCCTATATATTCTGCGCGTAGTGAAGCTGCGTCCGTCAGTGCGTATGAAGCCTCGCGTAATTATATCGGCGTATTTCTCGAGAACCGTTCGTCGTAAAGATATGCGGTAAACGGCGTTCTGTTTCTACTGGCAATGAGGTCCCTGGAAAAACATTTTCGTTTGCTGAAGTGTCCCGGGTTCGAATCCAGGAGACAATTATATTTTTCCATAAGCTTACACGAGATTTTCGATTTTTCAGAGTGCAAGATTTTTTTCCTTCGTTCATTAAAGTACGTAAATATGAACTGATTTCCTTCTTTTTTGCATTATTGGACGAATAAAGCTTTATACTATCTTATTCTTGAAATTTTTACACGTTACGCGGTCGAAGTATTCAGAAATACGCATTCTTTTTCGAATTTTTTCGGATTTTTCGTACTCCGTCCGGGCGTTGCCAAGGAGACTCTTATTGTTGCCTCCGATTCATTTAAGGCCAATTAAACCTTCAAATAAACGAAAGGAAAGCGTTATCGTTATCATCACTTCATTGATAATCTAAATAAACGCTTGCACTGACGTCGCCTCTATAGTAGGTCCTGTAAGAAGTTAAAAGCAGCCGTTGATAGACACTTGAAGGAAAGCGACTGTTTGTGAGTTCGTTTATAAAGCCGCGTCCAGACTAGCGAATGGCGGTGTAATGTAACTGCAACATTCGGGTCAAATGCGCCAGTGTAGACGGTGTTGCTGCAACATTCGCCCTTGTTCTGTTGCGCGATGAGACCGTTCGGGCGGTTGTCGGTTTTTGTGCGAAACATCAAAGAGTGTTGCATCATTATAGTCTGTTCGCTATCTAAAGTCTCTTGGCCTTGAAGACACTTAGCAGCAGCCAATAGGAGACGGTTCGTTTTGGAAGATAGTGGGGGGAACTGAGTGTTACTCTTCATTTCGAGGCGTTCACATTGGTCTGCGTTGCCATTTCTACCGCCGTTTCCTTGCTGTTGCTGTTCGTGATTGGGTATCTATACTCCCGCGCGAAAGTTGTGAGGGGCGATGGAAAGGGAAACGTTCGTGATTGGCTACTTGCTCTATGAAGGCCAAGAGACTTTAGATAGTGAACAGACTATATACGCGCGCAAGTCTGGACGGGCATTTTAGTTCTCTTCAGTGGTCAGGACGAACGGACCTCTCCTTCACCCACGGAAGGCACAGCGCGTTTCGTTTGTGATAATTTGTGTTTTGTTTTGTCAATTTGCGTTTGATGTGATAATGGAGTGGACAAATGAGAACACTGATAGACTGTTTCGAAATTTTAGAAAGGTACTGAAGACTGGCGTAAGAATCGCCCGTGGCCAAAAAGCGCTATGTCAAGGCTAATCTTTCTTGGATCGGAATAGATTCCCGTAGAAAAGTATTTTGCTTAACAATAGATGGAGCAATTATATTTAACAGAAACTCGAAATCCGTAGCTGTCATGCGAACAAAATTTTTATAATGTCCACTTATCTCCTGAAATTTCAAATCGGCCAATAAATTGGATCCACTATATATATATCTATTTGCAAACATTTCAGTTTGCCACCAATGCCTCTTTCTTCGCTTCGTTTTCATTATTAAATAGTGAATCAAAATATATGCGGCACTACCTACTTGGAGCGACGTTACCTGGTATACTGCACGCGAACAAGTGGATCAGAAGCGCGCACCCTCATTTGGATCAAATGTTCGCGGCGCTGCTATTTCACTCCATTGAGGCGGCGTACTGTAATGTAAGCGTAATGCAACACGAACGGGGTTGTATTACGCTTGAATTACATCAGTCTGGACGCGGCTTAAGAGTGCAACGATAATCATTGGAACTAAGGCAAGGTAGAATTTAAAAAATTTCCCCTTTGAATATACCGTGATATTAAAATAGCATTGAGTAACTCTGTGACATTGTGATCACGTAATTGCTATAAAAAATTGCTGTAAAATCGCGGAAAATTTAAAAATGCCAAGGGGTAGACCAGTGAAAATGAGAGCTATTAGCCCAGCAACAGCTTCCAGAGAAAGGAAGACGAGCCAGAGATCAAAGGAAGAGTATTGTAGGAAAGAGAGAGAAAGAGATGCGGAAGCTCATACGATTGCCCATGTAGATGAGGAGCGGAGAGTAAAAGAAAGACAAAGAAATAGGGAATCACGTCAAATGAATAGAAAACAAAGAAGATGTAAACTAGGGCCGAACTATTTAGATTATCGCAGGTGTAGCTGCAACGGGCTGCTAGTCTTCATTTATTTATATTTAAAAAATGGTATTTTTCATACTAACGAGATTTTTTTGTGTATAAGAATAGTATCAGAAAGGAAAGCGTTACGCACTCTTTCCTAAAAGCAAACGCGCTTGTTTTTCAAATAGAAATTCCTGCGCTTTTCATTGCTCCGTATTTTGTGATTTGAGATCTACCCGAAACAGAACCACTGTTGCAAAATATTACGGATCGGCTTTCGGTTCATTGAATAATTAATCAGTGGTTTCAGATCGGTTCGTGGTTCAGTAAAATGGCTGCAGTCCGGTTGGGTTGGGTTGGGTTGGCTAGTGTAAAACATAGAAAAACTCGAGAAGAGATTCCAGTAAAGAATAGGGAAACGCGAGAGATTCGAGTAAAGAAAAGGGATACCGGAGGAGAGATTCGAGAAAGAAAAGGTAACGCAATGCGGGATTCGAGAAAAGAAATGGAAAACGCTTGGAGAGATTCGAGTAAGAAAAGAGAAACGCGAAAAGAAAATCGATAAAAGAAAAGGGAAACGCCAGAGATTCGACTAACGAAAGGGATGCGCGAGAAGAGATCCGTGTAAAGAAAATGGAAACGCGAGGAGAGATTCGAGAAAGGAAAGGGAAACGCGAGACATTCGAGTAAAGAAAAAGGAATAGCGAGAAGAGATTCGAGTAAAGAAAAGGGAAACGCGAGATGAGATTCGAGTAAAGAATTTGGAAAGGCGAGGATAGATTCGAGTAACGAAAAGGGAAATATGACAAGATATTCTAGTAAAGAAAATGGAAACGCGAGGAGAGATTCGGGTAAGGAAAAGGGAACGCGAGAAGAGATTCGAGTAAAGAAAAGGGGAAACAGGAGGAGAGATTGGAGTAAAGAAAAGGGAAACGCGAGAAGAGATTCGACAAAAGACAACAGAAACGCGAGAGATTCGAGTAAAGTAAAAGCAAACGCGAGAAGGGTTCGAGTAAAGAAAAGGGAAACGCGAGAATGGATTAGAGTACAGAAAAGGGAAAAACGAGGATAGATTCTAGAAAAGAAAAGGGAAACGCCAGAGATTCGAGTAAAGGAAAGGGAAACGCGAGAAGAGAATCGAGTAAAGAAAATGGAAACGCGAGGAGAGATTCGAGAAAAGAAGAGGGAACGCGAGAAGAGATTCGAGAAAAGAAAAGGGAAAAGCGTGACGAGATTCGCGTCAAGAAAAGGGAAACGCGAGAGATTCGAGTAAAGAATAGTAAAGCGCGAGAAGAGATTCGAGTAAAGAAAAGGGAAACGTGACAAGAGATTCGATTAAAGAAAAGGTAAACGCGAGAAGAGATTCGTGTAGAGTAAAGAGAAACACGAGGAGACCTTCGAGTAAAGAAAAGGGAAACGCGTGAAGAGAATCGAGTAATGGAAGGGGAAATGCGAGGAGAGATTCGGGTAAAGAAAAGAGACGCGGGAGAAATGATTCGAGAAAAGAAAAGTGAAACGCGAGAAGAGATTCGAGTAAAAAAAAGGGAAACGCGAGAATGGATTAGAGTACAGAAAAGGGAATCGCGGGAAGAGAATCGAGTAAAAAAAGGCAAAGGCGAGAAGAGATTCGAGCAAAGAAATGGGAAACGCGAGAAAAGATTCGAGTAAACAAAATGGAATCGCGATAAGAGATTAGATTAAAGAAAAGGGATACACGAGAAGAGATTCGAGTAAACAAAAGGGAAACGCGAGAATAGATATGAGTACAGAAAAGGGAATCGCGAGAAGAGATTCGAGTAAAAAAATGGTAAACTTGAGGAGAGATTGCAGTAAAGAGAATGGAAACGCCAGGATAGATTCGAGTAAAGGAAAGGGAAACGCGAGTAGAGATTCGAGTAAAGAAGATGGAAACGTGAGGAGAGATTCGAGTAAAGAAATGGGAAACGCGTGAAGAGATTCGAGTAAAGGAAACTGAAGCCGGTGGAGAGATTCTAGTAAAGAAAATAGAAACGCTAGGAGTGATTCGAGTAACGAAAAGGGAAACGCGAGAGAATCGAGTAGAGAAAACGGAAACGCGAGGACAGATTCGAGTAAAGAAAAGGGAAACGCGAGAAAAGATTCGAGTAAACAAAATGGAAACGCGAGGAGAGATTCGAGTAAAGATAGGGAAAAGCGAGAGATTCGAGTAAAGAAAGGGAAACGCCAGAAGAGAATCGAATAAAGAAAATGGAAATGCGAGAGATTCTAATAAAGGAAAATGAAACGCGAGGAGATTCGAGTAAAGAACAGGGAAACACGAGAAGAGATTCGAGTAAAGAAAAGGAAAACGCGATAAGAGATTCGAATAAAGAAAAGGGAAACGTAAGAAGAGATTCGAGTAAAGAAAATGGAAACGCGAGGAGAGATTCGAGTAAATAAAAGGGACAAGGGAGGATAGATTCGAGTAAATAAAAGGGAAACAGGAGAAGAGATTAGAGTAAAAAAAGGGAACGCGAGAAGAGATTCGAATAAAGAAAAGGGTAACGCGAGAAGAGATTCGAATAAAGAAAACGGAAACGCGAGGAGAGAGTCGAGTAAATAAAAGGGAAACGCGAGGAGAGATATGAGTAAGTAAAAGGGAAACGAGAGAAGAGATTCGAATAATGAAAAGGGAAATGCGAGTAGAGATTCGATTAAAGAAAACGGAAACGCGAGGTGATATTCGAGTAAAGAATATGGAAACGCGAGTAGGGATTCGAGTTAAAGCAAACGGAAACGCGAGAAGAGATTCGAGTTAAGAAAAATGAAACGCGATAAAAGAATTGAGTACAGAAAAGGGAATCGCGAGAAGAGATTCGAGTAAACAAAAGGGAAACGCGAGGAGAGATTCGAGTATAGAAAATGTGAATAGCGAGAGATTAGAGTAAAGAAAAGTGAAAAGCGAGAGATTCGAGTTAAGAAAAGGGAAACGGGAGAAGAGATACGTGTAGAGGAAAGAGAAACACGAGTAGAGATTCGAGTAAAGAAAAGGGAAACGCGAGTTTTTCGTGTAAAGAAAAGGGAAACGCAAGAAGAGATTCGAGTAAAGAAAAGGGAAACGCGAGATATTAAAGTAAAGAAAAGGAAAATGCGAGTAGAGATTCGAGTAAAGAAAACGGAAACGCGAGGAGAGAATCAAGTAAAGAAAAGTGAAACGCACGAGATTCGAGTAAAGAAAAGGGAAACGAGAAAAGATATTAGAGTAAAGAAAAGTGGAACGCGAGGAGAGATTCGAGTACAGAAATGTGAAACGCGAGGAGAGATTCGTGTAAAGAAAAGGGAAACGCGAGAAGAGATTCGATTGAAGAAAAGTGAAAAGCGAGAGATTCGAGTAATGAAAAGGGAAATGCGAGAACAGATTCGCATAAAGAAAAGACAAACGCGAGAAGAGATTCGAGTAAAGAAAAGATATACGCGAGAAGAATGTGAATATGAAAGGTAACAAGAGATTCGAGTAAACAAAAAGGAAACACGAGAAGAGAATTGAGTAAAAAAATGCTAAAGTTGAGGAGAGATTGCAGTATAGAAGGGATGCGCGTGAAGAGATTCGAGTAAAGAAAATGGAAACGCGAGGAGAGATTCGAGTAAAGAAAATGGAAGCGCGAGGGGGGATTCCAGGAACGAAAAGTGAAACGCGAGAGATTAGAGGAAAGAAATAGGAAACGCGGGAGAGATTCGAGTAAAGAAAAGGGAAACGCGAGAAGATATTAGAGTAAAGAAAAGGGAAACGCGAGAAGAGATTCGAGTAAAGAAAAGGGATACGCGAGAAGAGATTCGAGTAAAGAAAATGGAAGCGCGAGGAGAGATTCGACTAAAGAACATGGTAACCCGAGGGGAGATTCGACTAAAGAAAAGGGAAACGAGAGAAGAGATTCGAGTTAAGAAAACGGAAATGCGAGAAAAGATTCGAGTAAAGAAAAGGGAATCGCGAGAAGAGATTCGAGTAAAGAAAATGGAAACGCGTGAAGATATTCTAGTAAAGAATACGTACATGTCACAAAATATTCCATTTAAAAAAGGGATGCGCGAGAAGAGATTCGTGTAAAGAATATGGTAACATGTGGAGAGATGGGAGTAAAGATAGATAGATAGATAGATAAGTGGCTTTATTTTCAGGGCGAAGGAAAGGGTAATGCTAGAGATTAGAGTAAGGAAAAAGGAAACGCGAGAATTAATTCGACTAAAGAAATCGGAAACGTGAGGAGAGATTCGAGTAAGGAAAAGGGAAACGCAAGAAGAGATTCGAGTAAAGAAAAGTGAAACGCGAGAAGAGATTCGAGTAAAGAAAAGGGAAACGCGAGAGATTCGATTACAAAAAGGCAAACGCGACAAGATTTTCCAGTAATGAAAACGCGAGATTTGATTAGAGTAAAGAAAAGGGAAATGCGAGTAGAGATTCGAGTAAAGAAAATGGAAACGCGAACAGAGATTCGAGTAAGAAAATGTGAAATGCGAGATTCGAGTAAAGAAAAAGAAACGCGATTAGAGATTCGAGTAAAGAAAATGGAAAGCGAGAGATTCGAGTAAAGAAAAAGGAAACGCGAAAGATTAGAGTAATGAAACGGCAACGCGAGGAGAGATTCGAGTACAGAAAACGGATCGCGAGGAGAGATTCGAGTTAAGAAAAGTGAAAAGCGAGAGATTCGAGTAAAGAAAATGCAAACGCGAGGAGAGATTTGAGTAAAGAAAACGGAAACGCGAGAGATTTGAGTAAAGAAAACGGAAACGCGAGAGATTCGAGTAAAGAAAATGCAAACGCGAGGAGAGATTCGTGTAAAGAAAAGGGAAACGCGAGAAGAGATTCGAGTGAAGAAAAGTGAAAAGCGAGAGATTCGAGTAATGAAAAGGGAAATGCGAGAACAGATTCGCATAAAGAAAAGGGAAACGCGAGAAGAGATTCGAGTAAAGGAAAGATAAAAGTGTGATGAGATTGAGTAAAAAAATGGTAAAGTTTAGGAGAGATTGCAGTAAGAAAATTGAAACGCGAGAAGAGATTCGATCAAAGAAAATGAAAACGCGAGAAGAGATTCGAGTAAAGAAAAAGGAAACGGGAGAGATTCGAGTAAAGGAAAGAGAATCGCGAGAAGAGATTCGAGTAATGAAAATGGAAACGCGAGAAGAGATTCGAGTAAATAAAAGGGAAACGCGAGAAGAGATTGAAGAAAGGAAAAGAGAAACGCGAGAATGGAAAAGGGAAACGCCAGAGATTCGAATAAAGATAAGGGAAACGCGAGGAGAGATTCGAGTAAAGTAAATGGAACGGCGAGAAGAGATTCCAGTAAAAAAAATAGGGAAACGCGAGGAGAGATTCGAGTAAAGAAAAGGGAAACGCGTGATGATATTCGAGTACAGAATACGTAAACGCCACAAAAGAATCCATTTAAAAAAAGGGAAACGCGAGGAGAGATTCGAGAAAAGAAAAAGGAACAGCGACGAGAGATTAGAGTAAAGAAATGGGAAACGCGGGGAGAGATTCGAGTAAAGAAAACGGTAACGCGAGATAAGATTCGAGTACAGGAAAGAGAAACGCGAGAGATTCCAGTAAAGAGAAGGGAATCGCTACGAGAGATTCGAGTAAAGAAAAGGGAAACGCGAGAGATACGAGTAAAGAAAAGGGAAACGCGAGAAGAGATTCGAGTAAAGAAAATAGAAACGCGAGGAGAGATTAAAGAAAAGAGAATCGCGACGAGAGATTCGAGTAGAGAAAATGGAAACGCGAGAAGAGATTCGAATAAAGAAAAGGGAAACGCGAGAGATTCGAGTAAGTAAAAGGGAAACGCGAGAAGAGATTCGGGTAAAGAAAAGGGAAACGCGAGTAATCCGAGTAGAGAAAAGGGAAACGCGCGAAGAGATTCGAGTAAAGAAAACGGAACCGCGAGGGGAGATTCGAGTAAAGAAAAGTGAAACGCGAGAAGTGATTCGAGTAAAGAAAATAGAAACGCGAGGAGAGATTCGAGTAAAGAAAACGGAAACGAGAGGAGAGATTCCAGTAAAGAAAAGAGGAAACGCGGGAAGTGATTCTAGTAAAGAAAAGATAAACGCGAGAGATTCCAGTAAAGAGAAAGGAAACGCGAGGAGAGATTCGGGTAAAGAAAAGGGAAACGCGAGAGATACGAGTAAAGAAAAGGGAAACGCGAGAGATACGAGTAAAGAAATTGGAGACGCGAGAAGAGATTCGAGTAAAGAAGATGGAAACGCGAGAAGAGATTCGAGTCAATAAAAGTGAAACACGAGAGATTCGAGTAAAGAAAAGGGAAACGCGAGAGGAGGTTCGAATAAAGAAAAGGGAAACTCGAGAGATTCGAGTAAAGAAAAGGGAAACGCGAAAAGATATTCGAGTAAAAAAATATTAACGCGAGGAGAGATTCGAGTAAAGTAAAAAGAAACGCGAGATATTCGAGTAAAGGGAAACGCGAGGAGAGATTCAAGTAAAGAAAAGGGAAACGCGCGAAGAGATTCGAGTAAAGAAAACGGAAACGCGAGGAGAGATTCGAGTAAAGAAAAGGGAAACTCGAGATATTCGATTAAAGTGAAACGCGAGGAGAGATTCGAGTGAAAAAAAGGGAAAACCGAGAAGAGATTCGAGTAAAGAAAATGGAATGGCGAGGAGAGAATCCAATAAAGAAAACGGAAGCGCTAGAGTTTCCAGTAAATGACAGGGAAACGCGAGAAAAGCTCAAGTAAAAAAATGGAAACGCGAGGAGAGATTTTAATAAAGAAAAGGGAAACGCGAGGAGAGATTCGAGTAAAGAAAAGGGAACGCGAGAAGAGATTCGAGAAAAGAAAAGGGAAACGCGAGAAGAGAATCGAGGAAAGAAAAGGGAAACACGAGAGATTAGAGTAAAGAAAAGGGAATCGCGAGAGATTCACGTAGAGAAAAGGGAAACGCGCGAAGAGATTTTAGAAAAGAAAATGGAGAGGCGAGGAGAGATTCGAGTAAAGAAAAGTGAAGCGCGAGATATTCGAGTAGAGAAAAGGGGAACTCGAGAAGAGGTTCGAATAAAGAAAAGGGAAACGCGAGAGATTCGAGTAAAGAAAAAGGAAACGCGAGAAGAGGTTCGAATAAAGAAAAGGGAAACGCGAGAGATTCGAGTAAAGAAAAGGGAAACGCGAGAAGAGATTCGAGTAAAGAAAATAGAAACGCGAGGAGATATTCGAGTAAGGAAAAAGGAAACACGAGGAAAGATTAGAGTAAAGAAATGGGAAACGCGAGGAGAGATTCGAGTATATGGAAACGAGAGGAGAGATTCGAGTAAAGAAAACGGAAACGCGAGAAGAGATTCGAGTAAAGAAAAGATAAACGCGAGAGATACGAGCAAAGAAAAGGGAAACGCGAGAAGAGATTCGAGTAAAGAAAATAGAAAGGCGAGGAGTGATTCGTGTAAAGAAAAGGAAACGCGAGGAGAGATTAGAGTAAAGAAAAGGGAAACGCGAGGAGAGATTCGAGTAAAGAAAACGGAAACAGGAGGAGAGATTCGAATAAGGAAAAGGGAAACGCGAGAGATTCAAGTAAAGAAAAGGGAAAGGCGACCAGAGATTCGAGTAAAGAAAATAGAAACGCGACGAGAGATTCGAGTAGAGAAAATGGAAACGCGAGAAGAGATTCGAATAAAGAAAAGGGAAACGCGAGAGATTCGAGTAAAGAAAAGGGAAACGCGAGAAGAGATTCGAGTAAAGAAAATAGAAACGCGAGGAGAGATTCGAGTAAAGAAAAAGGAAACGCGAGGAGAGATTCGAGTAAACGGAAAAGAGAGGAGAGATTCGAGTAAAGAAAACGGAAACGCGAGAGATTCCAGTAAAGAGAAGGGAAACGCGAGGAGTGATTCGGGTAAAAAAAGGGAAACGCAAGAGATACGAGTGAAGAAAAGGGAAACGCGAGAGATACGAGAAAAGAAAAGGGAAACGCGAGTAGAGATTCGAGTAAGCAAAGGGAAACGTGAGAGATACGAGTAAAGAAAAGGGAAACGCGACAAGAGATTCGAGTAAAGAAAATGGAAAAGCGACGAGAGATTCGAGTATAGAAATTGGAAACGCGAGAAGAGATTCGATTAAAGAAAAGGGAAACGCGAGAGATTCGAGTAACGAAAAGGGAAACGCGAGAGATTCTAGTAAAGAAAATAGAAACGCGAGGAGAGATTCGTGTAAAGAAAAGGGAACGCGAGATGATATTCGAGTAAAGAAAGGGAAACGCAAGAAGAGAATCGACTAATGAAAAGGGAAACGCGAGAGATTCGAGTAATGAAAAGGCAAACGCGAGAAGAGATTTGAGTAAAGAAAAGGGAAACGCGAGAATAGATTTGAGTCAAGAAAAGGGAAACGCGAGAGATTCGAGTAAGGGAAGTGAAGACCAAGAAGAGATGCTAGTAAAGAAAAATGAAACGCCAGAGATTCGAGTCAATAAACGGGAAACACGAGAAGCGATTTGAGTAAAAAATGGAAACCCGAGAGAGATTCGTGTAAAGAAAAGGGAAACGCGAGAAGAGAATCGAGCAAAGAAAATGGAAACGCGAGAGATTAGAGTAAAGAAAAGGGAATCGCGAGAGATTCGAGTAGAAAAAGGGAAACGCGCGAAGAGATTTTGGAAAAGAAAATGGAAGGGCGAGGAGAGATTCGAGTAAAGAAAAGTGAAACGCGAGAGATTCGAGTAAAGAAAAGGGAAACGCGAGAAGAGGTTCGAATAAAGAAAAGGGAAACGCGAGAGATTCGAGTAAAGAAAAGGGAAACGCGAGAAGAGATTCGAGTAAAGAAAATAGAAACGCGAGGAGAGATTCGAGTAAAGAAAAAGGAAACGCCAGGAAAGATTAGAGTAAAGAAATGGGAAACGCGAGGAGTGATTCGAGTAAATGGAAACGAGAGGAGAGATTCGAGTAAAGAAAACGGAAACGCGAGAAGAGATTCGAGTAAAGAAAAGATAAACGCGAGAGATACGAGCAAAGAAAAGGGAAACGCGAGAAGAGATTCGAGTAAAGAAAATAGAAAGGCGAGGAGTGATTCGTGTAAAGAAAAGGAAACGCGAGGAGAGATTAGAGTAAAGAAAAGGGAAACGCGAGGAGAGATTCGAGTAAAGAAAACGGAAACAGGAGGAGAGATTCGAATAAGGAAAAGGGAAACGCGAGAGATTCAAGTAAAGAAAAGGGAAAGGCGACCAGAGATTCGAGTAAAGAAAATAGAAACGCGACGAGAGATTCGAGTAGAGAAAATGGAAACGCGAGAAGAGATTCGAATAAAGAAAAGGGAAACGCGAGAGATTCGAGTAAGGAAAAGGGAAACGCGAGAATAGATTCGGGTAAATCAAAGGGAAACGCGAGAGATTCGAGTAGAGAAAAGGGAAACGTGCGAAGAGATTCGAGTAAAGAAAACGGAAACGCGAGGAGAGATTAAAGAAAAGGGAAACGCGAGGAGAGATTAAAGAAAAGGGAAACGCGAGGAGAGATTCGAGTAAAGAAAACGGAAATGCGAGGAGAGATTCGAAAAAGGAAAAGGAAAACGTGAGAGATTCGAGTAAAGAAAAGGGAAACGCGAGAAGAGGTTCAGGAAAGGAAAAGGGAAACACGAGAGATACGAATAAAGAAAAGGGAAAAGCGTGAAGAGATTCGAGCAAAGAAAAAGGAAACGCGAGAAGAGATTCGAGTCAAGAAAAGTGGAACGCGAGAGATTCGAGTAGAGAAAAGGGAAACGCGAGAAGGGATTCTAGTAAAGAAAACGGAAACGCGGGAAGGGATTCGAGTAGAGAAAAGAGAAACTCGAGAGATTCCAGTAAAGAGAAGGGAAACGCGACGAGAGATTCGAGTAAAGAAAAGGGAAACGCGAGAATAGATTCGAGGCAAGAAAAGGGAAACGCGAGAGATTCGAGTAAAGAAAAGGGAAACGCGAGAAGAGATTCGAATAAAGAAAAGGGAAACGCGAGAGATTCGAGCAAAGAAAAGGGGACGCGTGAAGAGATTCGAGCAAAGAAAATGGAGACGCGACAAGAGATTCGAGTAAAGAAAATGGAAACGCGAGGAGAGATTTGAGAAAAGAAAAAGGAAACGCGAGGAGAGATTAGAGTAAAGAAATGGGAAACGCGAGGAGAGATTCGAGTAAAGAAAACGGAAACGAGAGGAGAGATTCGAGTAAAGAAAACGGAAACGCGAGGATATATTCGAGTAAAGAAAAGGAAAACGTGAGATATTCGAATAAAGGGAAACGCGTGGAGAGATTCGAGTGAAAAAAAGGGAAAGCCGAGAAGAGATTAGAGTAAAGAAAAGGGAAACGCGAGAGATTCGAGCAAAGAAAAGGGGACGCGTGAAGAGATTCGAGCAAAGAAAATGGAGACGCGACAAGAGATTCGAGTAAAGAAAATGGAAACGCGAGAAGAGATTCGAGACAAGAAAAGTGAAATGCGAGATATTCGAGTAGAGAAAAGGGAAACGCGAGAAGTGATTCCAGTAAAGAAAATGGAAACGCGAGGAGAGATTCGAGTAAAGAAAAGTGAAACGCGAGAGATTCGAGTAAAGAAAAGGGAAACGGGAGAAGAGGTTCGAATATTGAAAAGGGAAACGCGAGAGATTCGCGTAAAGAAAAGGGCAACGCGAGAGATTCGCGTAAAGAAAAGGGAAACGCGAGAAAAGATTCGAGTAAAGGAAATGGAAACGCGAGGAGAGATTCGAGAAAAGAAAAAGGAAACGCGAGGAGAGATTAGAGTAAAGAAATGGGAAACGCGGGGAGAGATTCGAGTAAAGAAAACAGAAACGAGAGGAGAGATTCGAGTAAAGATAACGGTAACGCGAGAAGAGATTCGAGTAAAGGAAAGAGAAACGCGAGAGATTCCAGTAAAGAGAAGGGAAACGCGAGGAGAGATTCGAGTAAAGAAAAGGGAAACGCGAGAGATACGAGTAAAGAAAAGGGAAACGCGAGAAGAGATTCGAGTAAAGAAAACGGAATCGCGAGGAGAGATTCGAATAAGGAAAAGGAAAACGTGAGAGATTCGAGTAAAGATAAGGGAAACGCGAGAAGAGATTCGAGTAAAGAAAAGAGAAACGCGAGAGATTCGAGTAGAAAAAAGGGAAACGCGAAGAGAGATTCGAGTAAAGCAAAGGGAAACGTGAGAGATACAAGTAAAGAAAAGGGAAACGCGACTAGAGATTCGAGTAAAGAAAATGGAAACGCGACGAGAGATTCGAGTATAGAAAATGGAAACGCGAGAAGAGATTCGAGTAAAGAAAAGATAAACGCGAGAGATTCCAGTAAAGAGAAGGGAAACGCGAGGAGAGATTCGGGTAAAGAAAAGGGAAACGTAAGAGATACGAGTAAAGAAAATAGAAAGGCGAGGAGAGATTCGTGTAATGAAAAGGAAACGTGAGGAGAGATTAGAGTAAAGAAAAGGGAAACGCGAGGAGAGATTCGAGTAAAGAAAACGGAAACGCCAGGAGAGATTCGAATAAGGAAATGAAAACGTGAGAGATTCGAGTAGAGGAAAGGGAAACGCGCGAAGAGATTCGAGTAAAGAAAACGGAAACGCGAGGTCAGATTCGAGTAAAGAAAAGGGAAACGCGAGATATTCGAGTAAAGGGAAACGCGAGGAGAACTTCGAGTGAAAAAAAGGGAAAACCGAGAAGAGTTTCGAGTAAAGAAAAGGGAAACGCGTGAAGAGATTCAAGCAAAGAAAATGGAGACGCGAGAAGAGATTCGAATCAAGAAAAGTGAACCGCGAGAGATTCGAGTAAAGAAAAGGGAAACGCGAGAAGAGGTTCGAATAACGAAAAGGGAAACGCGAGAGATTCGTGTAAAGAAAAGGGAAACGCGAGAAGGGATTCGAGTAAAGAAAATTGAAACACGAGCAGAGATTCGAGTAAAGAAAAAGGAAACGCGAGGAAAGATTAGAGTAAAGAAATGGGAAACGCGAGGAGAGAATCGAGTAAAGAAAACTGAAACGAGAGGATAGATTCGAATAAGGAAATCGGAAACGCGAGAAGAGATTCGTGTAAAGAAAAGATAAACGCGTGAGATTCCAGTAAAGAGAAGGGAAACGCGAGGAGAGATTCGGGTAAAGAAAAGGGAAACGCAAGAGATACGAGTAAAGAAAATAGAAAGGCGAGGAGAGATTCGTGTAATGAAAAGGAAACGCGAGGAGAGATTAGAGTAAAGAAAAGGGAAACGTCAGGAGAGATTCGAGTAAAGAAAACGGAAACGCCAGGAGAGATTCGAATAAGGAAATGAAAACGTGAGAGATTCGAGTAAAGAAAAGGGAAACGCGAGAAGGATTTTAGGAAAGGAAAACGGAAACGCAAGAGATACGAATAAAGAAAAGGGAAAAGCGTGATGAGATTCGAGCAAAGAAAATGGAGACGCGAGAAGAGATTCGAGTAGAGAAAAGGGAAACGCGAGAAGGTATTCCAGTAAATAAAATGAAAACGCGAGGAGAGATTCGAGTAAAGAAAAGTGAAACGCGAGAGATTCGAGTAAAGAAAAGGGAAACGCGAGAAGAGGTTCGAATAAAGTAACGGGAAACGCGACAGATTCGAGTAAAGAAAAGGGAATCGCGAGAATAGAATCGGGTAAAGAAAAGGGAAACGCGAGAATTTCGAGTAGAGAAAAGGGAAACGCGCGAAGAGTTGGAGTAAAGAAAACGGAAACGCGAGGATAGATTCGAGTAAAGAAAAGGGAAACGTGAGATATTCGAGTAAAGGGAAACGCGAGGAGAGATTCGAGTGAAAAAAAGGGAAAACCGAGAAGAGATTAGAGTAAAGAAATGGGAAACGCGGGGAGAGATTCGAGTAAAGAAAACGGAAACGAGAGGAGAGATTCGAGTAAAGATAACGGAATCGCGAGGAGAGATTCGAATAAGGAAAAGGAAAACGTGAGAGATTCGAGTAAAGATAAGGGAAACGCGAGAAGAGATTCGAGTAAAGAAAAGAGAAACTCGAGAGATTCGAGTAGAAAAGGAAATACGAGGAGAGATTCGAGTAAAGCAAAGGGAAACGTGAGATATACAAGTAAAGAAAAGGGAAACGCGACAAGAGATTCGAGTAAAGAAAATGGAAACGCGACGAGAGATTCGAGTATAGAAAAGGGAAAAGCGAGAAGAGATTCGATTAAAGAAAAGGGAAACGCGAGAGAATCGAGTAAGGAAAAGGGAAAGGCGAGAAGAGATTCTGGTAAAGATAAAGGGAAACGCGAGATATTCGAGTAGAGGAAAGGGAAACGCGCGAAGAGATTCGAGTAAAGAAAACGGAAACGCGAGGCCAGATTCGAGTAAAGAAAAGGGAAACGCGAGATATTCGAGTAATGGGAAACGCGAGGAGAACTTCGAGTGAAAAAAAGGGAAAACCGAGAAGAGGTTCGAGTAAAGAAAAGTGAACCGCGAGAGATTCGAGTAAAGAAAAGGGAAACGCGAGAAGAGATTCGAATAAAGAAAAGGGAAACGCGAGAGATTCGTGTAAAGAAAAGGGAAACGCGAGAAGGGATTCAAGCAAAGAAAATGGAGACGCGAGAAGAGATTCGAGTAAAGAAAATGGAAACGCCAGAAGAGATTCGAGTCAAGAAAAGTGAACCGCGAGAGATTCGAGTAAAGAAAAGGGAAACGCGAGAAGAGGTTCGAATAAAGAAAAGGGAAACGCAAGAGATACGAGTAAAGAAAAGGAAACGCGAGAAGGATTTTAGGAAAGGAAAACGGAAACACAAGAGATTCCAGTAGAGTAAAGGGAAACGCAAGAAGGGATTCCAGTAAATAAAATGGAAACGCGAGGAGAGATTCGAGTAAATAAAAGTAAAACGCGAGAGATTCGAGTAAAGAAAAGGGAAACGCGAGAAGAGGTTCTAATAAAGTAACGGGAAACGCGAGAGATTCGAGTAAAGAAAAAGGAATCGCGAGAAGAGATTCGAGTAAAGAAAATATAAACGCGAAGAGATTTCGAGAAAAGAAATGGGAAACGCGAAGAGAGATTCGAGTAAAGAAAACGGAAACGAGAGGAGAGATTCGAGGAAAGAAATACGGAAACGCGAGAAGAGATTCGAGTAAAGAAAAGAGAAACGCGAGAGATTCCAGTAAAGAGAAGGGAAACGCGAGGTGAGATTCAAGTAAAGAAAAGGGAAACGCGAGAGATACGAGTAAAGAAAAGGGAAACGCGAGAAGAGATTCGATTAAAGAAAATAGAAAGGCGAGGAGAGATTAGTGTAAAGAAAAGGGAAACGCGAGGAGAGATTCGAGTAAAAAAACGGAAACGCGAGGAGACATTCGAATAAGGAAAAGGAAAACGTGAGAGATTCGATTAAAGAAAAGGGAAACGCGAGGAGAGATTCGAGTGAAAAAAAGGGAAAACCGAGAAGAGATTCGAGTAAAGAAAAGAGAAACGCGAGAGATTCGAGAAAGGAAAAGGGAAACGCGAGAGATTCGAGTAGAGAAAAGGGAAACGCGCGAAGAGATTCGAGAGAAGAAAACGGAAACGCGAGAGATTCGAGTAAAGAAAAGGGAAACTCTAGGAGAAATACGAGGATAGAAAAGAGAAGCGCAAGAGATTCGAGTAAAGAGAAGGGAAACGCGACGAGAGATTCGAGTAAAGAAAAGGGAAACGCGAGAGATTCCAGTAAAGAGAAGGGATGCGCGAGGAGAGAATCGAGTAAAGAAAAGGGAAACGCGAGGAGAGATTCGAGTAAAGGAAACGGAAACGAGAGGAGAGATTCGAGGAAAGAAAACGGAAACGCGCGAAGAGATACGAGTAAAGAAAAGAGAATCGCGAGAGATTCCAGTAAAGAGAAGGGAAACGCGCGAAGAGATTCGAGAGAAGAAAACGGAAACGCGAGAGATTCGAGTAAAGAAAAGGGAAACTCTAGGAGAAATACGAGGATAGAAAATATAAACGCGAGAGATTCCAGTAAAGAGAAGGGAAACGCAAGAAGAGATTCGAGTAAAGAAAAGAGAAACGCGAGAGATTCCAGTAAAGAGAAGGGAAACGCGAGGAGAGAATCGAGTAAAGAAAAGGAAAATGCGAGAGATACGAGTAGAGAAAAGGGAAACGCGAGAAGAGATTCGAGTAAAGAAAATAGAAAGGCGAGGAGAGATTCGTGCAAAGAAAAGGAAACGCGAGTAGAGATTAGAGTAAAGAAAAGGGAAACGCGGAGAGATTCGAGTAAAGAAAACGAAAACGCGAGGAGAGATTCGAATAAGGAAAAGGAAAACGTGAGAGATTCGAGTAAAGAAAAGGGAAAAGCGAGAGATACGAGTAAAGAAAAGGGAAACGAGAGAAGAGATTCGAGTAAAGAAAATAGAAAGGCGAGGAGAGATTCGTGTAAAGAAAAGGAAACGCGAGGAGAGATTAGAGTAAAGAAAAGGGAAACGCGAGGAGAGATTCGAGTAAAGAAAACGGAAACGCGAGGAGAGATTCGAATAAGGAAAAGGAAAACGTGAGAGATTCGGGTAAAGAAAAGGGAAACGCGAGAGATACGAGTAAAGAAAAGGGAAACGCGAGAGATACGAGTAAAGAAAAGGGAAACGCGAGAAGATATTCGAGTAAAGAAAATAGAAAGGCGAGGAGAGATTCGTGTAAAGAAAAGGAAAAGCGAGGAGAGATTAGAGTAAAGAAAAGAGAAACGCGAGAGATTCGAGTAAAGCTAAGGGAAACGTGAGAGATACAAGTTAAAAAAAGGGAAACAGGACAAGAGATTCGAGTAAAGAAAATGGAAACGCGAGTAGAGATTCGATTAAAGAAAAGGGAAACGCGAGAGATTCGAGTAAAGAAAAGGGAAACGCGAGAGATTCGAGTAAAGAAAAGAGAAACGCGAGGAGAGATTCGAGTAAAGAAAAGGGAAACGCGAGAGATTCGAGTAAAGAAAAGAGAAACGCGAGAGATTCGAGTAAAGAAAAGGGAAACGCGAGGAGAGATTCGAGTAAAGCAAAGGGAAACGTGAGAGATTCAAGTAAAGAAAAGGGAAACGCGATAAGAGATTCGAGTAAAGAAAATGGGAACGCGACGAGAGATTCGAGTATAGAAAATGGAAACGCGAGAAGAGATTCGGGTAAAGAAAAGGGAAACGCGAGAGATTCGAGTAGAGAAAAGGGAACGCGAGAAGAGATTCGAGTACAGAAAACTGAAACGCGAGGGGAGATTCGAGTAAAGAAAAGGGAAACGCGAGATTTTCGAGTAAAGGGAAACGCGAGGAGAGATTCGAGTGAAAAAAAGGGAAAACCGAGAAGAGATTCGGGTAAAGAAAAGGGAAACGCGAGAGATTCGAGTAAAGAAAAGGGAAACGCGAGAAGGGATTCGAGTAAAGAAAATAGAAACACGAGGAATGATTCGAGTAAAGAAAAAGGAAACGCGTGGAAAGATTTGAGTAAAGAATTGGGAAACGTGAGGAGAGATTCGTGTAAAGAAAAGGAAACGCGAGGAGAGATTCGAGTAAAGAAAATAACAACGCGAGGAGAGATTCGAGTAAAGAAAACGGAAACGCGAGAAGAGATTCGAGTAAAGAAAAGTGAAACGCGAGAGATTCGAGTAAAGAAAAGGGAAACGCGAGAAGAGGTTCCAATAAAGAAAAGGGAAACGCGATAGATTCGAGTAAAGAAAAGGGAAACGAGAGAAGAGATTCGAGTAAAGAAAATATAAACGCGAGGAGAGATTCGAGTAAAGAAAAAGGAAACGCGAGGAGAGATTCGAGTAAAGAAAACGGAAACGCGAGAAGAGATTGGAGTAAAGAAAAGAGAAACGCGAGAGATTCGAGTAAAGAGAAGGGAAACGCGAGGAGAGATTCGAGTAAAGAAAAGGGAAACGCGAGAGATTCAAGTAAAGAAAAGAGAAACGCTAGAGATTCCAGTAAAGAGAAGGGAAACGCGACGAGAGATTCGAGTAAAGAAAAGGGAAATGCGAGAGATACGAGTAGAGAAAAGGGAAACGCGAAAAGAGATTCGAGTAAAGAAAATAGAAAGGCGAGGAGAGATTCGTGTAAAGAAAAGGAATCGCGAGTAGAGATTAGAGTAAAGAAATGGGAAACGCGAGGAGAGATTCGAGTAAAGAAAACGGAAACACGAGGAGAGATTCGAGTAAAGAAAAGGGAAACGCGAGAAGAGATTCGAGTAAAGAAAATAGAAAGGCGAGGAGATATTCGTGTAAAGAAAAGGAAACGCGAGGAGAGATTAGAGTAAAGAAAAGGGAAACGCGAGGAGAGATTCGAGTAAAGAAAACGGAAACGCGAGGAGAGATTCGAATAAGGAAATGAAAACGTGAGAGATTCAAGTAAAGAAAAGGGAAACGCGAGAAGGATTGTAGGAAAGGAAAACGGAAACGCAAGAGATACGAATAAAGAAAAGGGAAAAGCGTGATGAGATTCGAGCAAAGAAAATGGAGACGCGAGAAGCGATTCGAGTAAAGAAAATGGAAACACGAGAAGAGATTCGAATATGGAAATGAAAACGTGAGAGATTCGAGTAAAGAAAAGGGAAACGCGAGAAGGATTTTAGGAAAGGAAAACGGAAACACGAGAGATTCCAGTAGAGTAAAGGGAAACGCGAGAAGGGATTCCAGTAAATAAAATGGAAACGCGAGGAGAGATTCGAGTAAAGAAAAGTGAAACGCGAGAGATTCGAGTAAAGAAAAGGGAAACGCGAGAAGAGGTTCGAATAAAGTAAAGGGAAACGCGAGAGATTCGAGTAAAGAAAAGGGAAACGCGAGGAGAGATTCGAGTAAAGAAAACGGAAACGAGAGGAGAGCTTCGAGGAAAGAAAACGGAAACACGAGAAGATATTCGAGTAAAGAAAAGAGAATCGGGAGAGATTCCAGTAAAGAGAAGGGAAACGCGAGGAGAGATTCAAGTAAAGAAAAGGGAAACGCGAGATATACGAGTAAAGAAAAGGGAAACGAGAGAAGAGATTCGAGTAAAGAAAATAGAAAGGCGAGGAGAGATTCGTGTAAAGAAAAGGAAACGCGAGGAGAGATTAGAGTAAAGAAAAGGGAAACGCGAGGAGAGATTCGAGTAAAGAAAACGGAAACGCGAGGAGAGATTCTAATAAGGAAAAGGAAAACGTGAGAGATTCGGGTAAAGAAAAGGGAAACGCGAGAGATACGAGTAAAGAAAAGGGAAACGCGAGAGATACGAGTAAAGAAAAGGGAAACGCGAGAAGATATTCGAGTAAAGAAAATAGAAAGGCGAGGAGAGATTCGTGTAAAGAAAAGGAAAAGCGAGGAGAGATTAGAGTAAAGAAAAGAGAAACGCGAGAGATTCGAGTAAAGCTAAGGGAAACGTGAGAGATACAAGTTAAAAAAAGGGAAACAGGACAAGAGATTCGAGTAAAGAAAATGGAAACGCGAGTAGAGATTCGATTAAAGAAAAGGGAAACGCGAGAGATTCGAGTAAAGAAAAGGGAAACGCGAGAGATTCGAGTAAAGAAAAGAGAAACGCGAGGAGAGATTCGAGTAAAGAAAAGGGAAACGCGAGAGATTCGAGTAAAGAAAAGAGAAACGCGAGAGATTCGAGTAAAGAAAAGGGAAACGCGAGGAGAGATTCGAGTAAAGCAAAGGGAAACGTGAGAGATTCAAGTAAAGAAAAGGGAAACGCGATAAGAGATTCGAGTAAAGAAAATGGGAACGCGACGAGAGATTCGAGTATAGAAAATGGAAACGCGAGAAGAGATTCGGGTAAAGAAAAGGGAAACGCGAGAGATTCGAGTAGAGAAAAGGGAACGCGAGAAGAGATTCGAGTACAGAAAACTGAAACGCGAGGGGAGATTCGAGTAAAGAAAAGGGAAACGCGAGATTTTCGAGTAAAGGGAAACGCGAGGAGAGATTCGAGTGAAAAAAAGGGAAAACCGAGAAGAGATTCGGGTAAAGAAAAGGGAAACGCGAGAGATTCGAGTAAAGAAAAGGGAAACGCGAGAAGGAATTCGAGTAAAGAAAATAGAAACACGAGGAATGATTCGAGTAAAGAAAAAGGAAACGCGTGGAAAGATTTGAGTAAAGAATTGGGAAACGTGAGGAGAGATTCGTGTAAAGAAAAGGAAACGCGAGGAGAGATTCGAGTAAAGAAAATAACAACGCGAGGAGAGATTCGAGTAAAGAAAACGGAAACGCGAGAAGAGATTCGAGTAAAGAAAAGTGAAACGCGAGAGATTCGAGTAAAGAAAAGGGAAACGCGAGAAGAGGTTCCAATAAAGAAAAGGGAAACGCGATAGATTCGAGTAAAGAAAAGGGAAACGAGAGAAGAGATTCGAGTAAAGAAAATATAAACGCGAGGAGAGATTCGAGTAAAGAAAAAGGAAACGCGAGGAGAGATTCGAGTAAAGAAAACGGAAACGCGAGAAGAGATTCGAGTAAAGAAAAGAGAAACGCGAGAGATTCGAGTAAAGAGAAGGGAAACGCGAGGAGAGATTCGAGTAAAGAAAAGGGAAACGCGAGAGATTCAAGTAAAGAAAAGAGAAACGCTAGAGATTCCAGTAAAGAGAAGGGAAACGCGACGAGAGATTCGAGTAAAGAAAAGGGAAATGCGAGAGATACGAGTAGAGAAAAGGGAAACGCGAAAAGAGATTCGAGTAAAGAAAATAGAAAGGCGAGGAGAGATTCGTGTAAAGAAAAGGAATCGCGAGTAGAGATTAGAGTAAAGAAAAGGGAAACGCGATAAGAGATTCGAGTAAAGAAAATGGGAACGCGACGAGAGATTCGAGTATAGAAAATGGAAACGCGAGAAGAGATTCGGGTAAAGAAAAGGGAAACGCGAGAGATTCGAGTAGAGAAAAGGGAACGCGAGAAGAGATTCGAGTACAGAAAACTGAAACGCGAGGGGAGATTCGAGTAAAGAAAAGGGAAACGCGAGATTTTCGAGTAAAGGGAAACGCGAGGAGAGATTCGAGTGAAAAAAAGGGAAAACCGAGAAGAGATTCGGGTAAAGAAAAGGGAAACGCGAGAGATTCGAGTAAAGAAAAGGGAAACGCGAGAAGGAATTCGAGTAAAGAAAATAGAAACACGAGGAATGATTCGAGTAAAGAAAAAGGAAACGCGTGGAAAGATTTGAGTAAAGAATTGGGAAACGTGAGGAGAGATTCGTGTAAAGAAAAGGAAACGCGAGGAGAGATTCGAGTAAAGAAAATAACAACGCGAGGAGAGATTCGAGTAAAGAAAACGGAAACGCGAGAAGAGATTCGAGTAAAGAAAAGTGAAACGCGAGAGATTCGAGTAAAGAAAAGGGAAACGCGAGAAGAGGTTCCAATAAAGAAAAGGGAAACGCGATAGATTCGAGTAAAGAAAAGGGAAACGAGAGAAGAGATTCGAGTAAAGAAAATATAAACGCGAGGAGAGATTCGAGTAAAGAAAAAGGAAACGCGAGGAGAGATTCGAGTAAAGAAAACGGAAACGCGAGAAGAGATTCGAGTAAAGAAAAGAGAAACGCGAGAGATTCGAGTAAAGAGAAGGGAAACGCGAGGAGAGATTCGAGTAAAGAAAAGGGAAACGCGAGAGATTCAAGTAAAGAAAAGAGAAACGCTAGAGATTCCAGTAAAGAGAAGGGAAACGCGACGAGAGATTCGAGTAAAGAAAAGGGAAATGCGAGAGATACGAGTAGAGAAAAGGGAAACGCGAAAAGAGATTCGAGTAAAGAAAATAGAAAGGCGAGGAGAGATTCGTGTAAAGAAAAGGAATCGCGAGTAGAGATTAGAGTAAAGAAATGGGAAACGCGAGGAGAGATTCGAGTAAAGAAAACGGAAACACGAGGAGAGATTCGAGTAAAGAAAAGGGAAACGCGAGAAGAGATTCGAGTAAAGAAAATAGAAAGGCGAGGAGATATTCGTGTAAAGAAAAGGAAACGCGAGGAGAGATTAGAGTAAAGAAAAGGGAAACGCGAGGAGAGATTCGAGTAAAGAAAACGGAAACGCGAGGAGAGATTCGAATAAGGAAATGAAAACGTGAGAGATTCAAGTAAAGAAAAGGGAAACGCGAGAAGGATTGTAGGAAAGGAAAACGGAAACGCAAGAGATACGAATAAAGAAAAGGGAAAAGCGTGATGAGATTCGAGCAAAGAAAATGGAGACGCGAGAAGCGATTCGAGTAAAGAAAATGGAAACACGAGAAGAGATTCGAATATGGAAATGAAAACGTGAGAGATTCGAGTAAAGAAAAGGGAAACGCGAGAAGGATTTTAGGAAAGGAAAACGGAAACACGAGAGATTCCAGTAGAGTAAAGGGAAACGCGAGAAGGGATTCCAGTAAATAAAATGGAAACGCGAGGAGAGATTCGAGTAAAGAAAAGTGAAACGCGAGAGATTCGAGTAAAGAAAAGGGAAACGCGAGAAGAGGTTCGAATAAAGTAAAGGGAAACGCGAGAGATTCGAGTAAAGAAAAGGGAAACGCGAGGAGAGATTCGAGTAAAGAAAACGGAAACGAGAGGAGAGCTTCGAGGAAAGAAAACGGAAACACGAGAAGATATTCGAGTAAAGAAAAGAGAATCGGGAGAGATTCCAGTAAAGAGAAGGGAAACGCGAGGAGAGATTCAAGTAAAGAAAAGGGAAACGCGAGATATACGAGTAAAGAAAAGGGAAACGCGAGAAGAGATTCGAGAAAAGAAAATAGAAAGGCGAGGAGAGATTCGTGTAAAGAAAGGGAAACGCGAGGAGAGATTAGTGTAAAGAAAAGGGAAACGCGGAGAGATTCGAGTAAAGTAAACGAAAACGCGAGGAGAGATTCGAATAAGGAAAAGGAAAACGTGAGAGATTCGAGTAAAGAAAAGGGAAACGCGAGAGATACGAGTAAAGAAAAGGGAAACGAGAGAAGAGATTCGAGTAAAGAAAATAGAAAGGCGAGGAGAGATTCGTGTAAAGAAAAGGAAACGCGAGGAGAGATTAGAGTAAAGAAAAGGGAAACGCGAGGAGAGATTCGAGTAAAGAAAACGGAAACGCGAGGAGAGATTCGAATAAGGAAAAGGAAAACGTGAGAGATTCGGGTAAAGAAAAGGGAAACGCGAGAGATACGAGTAAAGAAAAGGGAAACGCGAGAGATACGAGTAAAGAAAAGGGAAACGCGAGAAGAGATTCGAGTAAAGAAAATAGAAAGGCGAGGAGAGATTCGTGTAAAGAAAAGGAAAAGCGAGGAGAGATTAGAGTAAAGAAAAGAGAAACGCGAGAGATTCGAGTAAAGCTAAGGGAAACGTGAGAGATACAAGTTAAAAAAAGGGAAACAGGACAAGAGATTCGAGTAAAGAAAATGGAAACGCGAGTAGAGATTCGATTAAAGAAAAGGGAAACGCGAGAGATTCGAGTAAAGAAAAGGGAAACGCGAGAGATTCGAGTAAAGAAAAGAGAAACGCGAGGAGAGATTCGAGTAAAGAAAAGGGAAACGCGAGAGATTCGAGTAAAGAAAAGAGAAACGCGAGAGATTCGAGTAAAGAAAAGGGAAACGCGAGGAGAGATTCGAGTAAAGAAAAGGGAAACGCGACGAGAGATTCGAGTATAGAAAATGGAAACGCGAGAAGAGATTCGATTAAAGAACAGGGAAACCGAGAGATTCGAGTAAGGAAAAGAGAAACGCGAGAAGAGATTCGGGTAAAGAAAAGGGAAACGCGAGAGATTCGAGTAGAGAAAAGGGAACGCGAGAAGAGATTCGAGTACAGAAAACTGAAACGCGAGGGGAGATTCGAGTAAAGAAAAGGGAAACGCGAGATTTTCGAGTAAAGGGAAACGCGAGGAGAGATTCGAGTGAAAAAAAGGGAAAACCGAGAAGAGATTCGGGTAAAGAAAAGGGAAACGCGAGAGATTCGAGTAAAGAAAAGGGAAACGCGAGAAGGGATTCGAGTAAAGAAAATAGAAACACGAGGAATGATTCGAGTAAAGAAAAAGGAAACGCGTGGAAAGATTTGAGTAAAGAATTGGGAAACGTGAGAAGAGATTCGTGTAAAGAAAAGGAAACGCGAGGAGAGATTCGAGTAAAGAAAATAACAACGCGAGGAGAGATTCGAGTAAAGAAAACGGAAACGCGAGAAGAGATTCGAGTAAAGAAAAGTGAAACGCGAGAGATTCGAGTAAAGAAAAGGGAAACGCGAGAAGAGGTTCCAATAAAGAAAAGGGAAACGCGATAGATTCGAGTAAAGAAAAGGGAAACGTGAGAAGAGATTCGAGTAAAGAAAATATAAACGCGAGGAGAGATTCGAGTAAAGAAAAAGGAAACGCGAGGAGAGATTCGAGTAAAGAAAACGGAAACGCGAGAAGAGATTCGAGTAAAGAAAAGAGAAACGCGAGAGATTCGAGTAAAGAGAAGGGAAACGCGAGGAGAGATTCGAGTATAGAAAATGGAAACGCGAGAAGAGATTCGATTAAAGAACAGGGAAACCGAGAGATTCGAGTAAGGAAAAGGAAAACGCGAGACGAGATTCGGGTAAAGAAAAGGGAAACGCGAGAGATTCGAGTAGAGAAAAGGGAAACGCGCGAAGAGATTCGAGTACAGAAAACGGAAACGCGAGGAGAGATTCGAGTAAAGAAAAGTGAAACGCGAGATATTCGAGTAAAGGGAAACGCGAGGAGAGATTCGAGTGAAAAAAAGGTAAAACCGAGAAGAGATTCGGGTAAAGAAAAGGGAAACGTGAGAGATTCGAGTCAAGAAAAGTGGAACGCGAGAAGGGATTCGAGTAAAGAAAAAAGAAACACGAGGAAAGATTCGAGTAAAGAAAAAGGAAACGCGTGGAAATATTAGAGTAAAGAAATGGGAAACGCGAGGAGAGATTCGAGTAAAGAAAAGGGAAACGCGAGGAGAGATTCGAGTAAAGAAAACGGAAACGCGAGAAGAGATTCGAGTAAAGAAAAGTGAAACGCGAGAGATTCGAGTAAAGAAAAGGGAAACGCGAGAAGAGGTTCGAATAAAGAAAAGGGAAACGCCAGAGATTCGAGTAAAGAAATGGGAAACGCGAGGAGAGATTCGAGTAAAGACAACCGAAACCAGAGGAGAGATTCGAGTAAGGAAAACGGAAACGCGAGAAGAGATTCGAGTAAAGAAAAGAGAAACGCGAGAGATTCGAGTAAAGAGAAGGGAAACGCGAGGAGAGATTCGAGTAAAGAAAAGGGAAACGCGAGAGATACGAGTAAAGAAAAGGGAAACGCGAGAAGAGATTCGAGTAAAGAAAATAGAAAGGCGAGGAGAGATTAGTGTAAAGAAAAGGAAACGCGAGGAGAGAGTAGAGTAAAGAAAAGGGAAACGCGAGGAGAGATTCGAGTAAAGAAAAGTGAAACGCGAGAGATTCGAGTAAAGAAAAGGGAAACGCGAGAAGAGGTTCGAATAAAGTAAAGGGAAACGCGAGAGATTCGAGTAAAGAAAAGGGAAACGCGAGGAGAGATTCGAGTAAAGAAAACGGAAACGAGAGGAGAGCTTCGAGGAAAGAAAACGGAAACACGAGAAGATATTCGAGTAAAGAAAAGAGAATCGGGAGAGATTCCAGTAAAGAGAAGGGAAACGCGAGGAGAGATTCAAGTAAAGAAAAGGGAAACGCGAGATATACGAGTAAAGAAAAGGGAAACGCGAGAAGAGATTCGAGAAAAGAAAATAGAAAGGCGAGGAGAGATTCGTGTAAAGAAAGGGAAACGCGAGGAGAGATTAGTGTAAAGAAAAGGGAAACGCGGAGAGATTCGAGTAAAGTAAACGAAAACGCGAGGAGAGATTCGAATAAGGAAAAGGAAAACGTGAGAGATTCGAGTAAAGAAAAGGGAAACGCGAGAGATACGAGTAAAGAAAAGGGAAACGAGAGAAGAGATTCGAGTAAAGAAAATAGAAAGGCGAGGAGAGATTCGTGTAAAGAAAAGGAAACGCGAGGAGAGATTAGAGTAAAGGAAAGGGAAACGCGAGGAGAGATTCGAGTAAAGAAAACGGAAACGCGAGGAGAGATTCGAATAAGGAAAAGGAAAACGTGAGAGATTCGGGTAAAGAAAAGGGAAACGCGAGAGATACGAGTAAAGAAAAGGGAAACGCGAGAGATACGAGTAAAGAAAAGGGAAACGCGAGAAGAGATTCGAGTAAAGAAAATAGAAAGGCGAGGAGAGATTCGTGTAAAGAAAAGGAAAAGCGAGGAGAGATTAGAGTAAAGAAAAGAGAAACGCGAGAGATTCGAGTAAAGCTAAGGGAAACGTGAGAGATACAAGTTAAAAAAAGGGAAACAGGACAAGAGATTCGAGTAAAGAAAATGGAAACGCGAGTAGAGATTCGATTAAAGAAAAGGGAAACGCGAGAGATTCGAGTAAAGAAAAGGGAAACGCGAGAGATTCGAGTAAAGAAAAGAGAAACGCGAGGAGAGATTCGAGTAAAGAAAAGGGAAACGCGAGAGATTCGAGTAAAGAAAAGAGAAACGCGAGAGATTCGAGTAAAGAAAAGGGAAACGCGAGGAGAGATTCGAGTAAAGAAAAGGGAAACGCGACGAGAGATTCGAGTATAGAAAATGGAAACGCGAGAAGAGATTCGATTAAAGAACAGGGAAACCGAGAGATTCGAGTAAGGAAAAGAGAAACGCGAGAAGAGATTCGGGTAAAGAAAAGGGAAACGCGAGAGATTCGAGTAGAGAAAAGGGAACGCGAGAAGAGATTCGAGTACAGAAAACAGAAACGCGAGGGGAGATTCGAGTAAAGAAAAGGGAAACGCGAGATTTTCGAGTAAAGGGAAACGCGAGGAGAGATTCGAGTGAAAAAAAGGGAAAACCGAGAAGAGATTCGGGTAAAGAAAAGGGAAACGCGAGAGATTCGAGTAAAGAAAAGGGAAACGCGAGAAGGGATTCGAGTAAAGAAAATAGAAACACGAGGAATGATTCGAGTAAAGAAAAAGGAAACGCGTGGAAAGATTTGAGTAAAGAATTGGGAAACGTGAGAAGAGATTCGTGTAAAGAAAAGGAAACGCGAGGAGAGATTCGAGTAAAGAAAATAACAACGCGAGGAGAGATTCGAGTAAAGAAAACGGAAACGCGAGAAGAGATTCGAGTAAAGAAAAGTGAAACGCGAGAGATTCGAGTAAAGAAAAGGGAAACGCGAGAAGAGGTTCCAATAAAGAAAAGGGAAACGCGATAGATTCGAGTAAAGAAAAGGGAAACGTGAGAAGAGATTCGAGTAAAGAAAATATAAACGCGAGGAGAGATTCGAGTAAAGAAAAAGGAAACGCGAGGAGAGATTCGAGTAAAGAAAACGGAAACGCGAGAAGAGATTCGAGTAAAGAAAAGAGAAACGCGAGAGATTCGAGTAAAGAGAAGGGAAACGCGAGGAGAGATTCGAGTATAGAAAATGGAAACGCGAGAAGAGATTCGATTAAAGAACAGGGAAACCGAGAGATTCGAGTAAGGAAAAGGAAAACGCGAGACGAGATTCGGGTAAAGAAAAGGGAAACGCGAGAGATTCGAGTAGAGAAAAGGGAAACGCGCGAAGAGATTCGAGTACAGAAAACGGAAACGCGAGGAGAGATTCGAGTAAAGAAAAGTGAAACGCGAGATATTCGAGTAAAGGGAAACGCGAGGAGAGATTCGAGTGAAAAAAAGGTAAAACCGAGAAGAGATTCGGGTAAAGAAAAGGGAAACGTGAGAGATTCGAGTCAAGAAAAGTGGAACGCGAGAAGGGATTCGAGTAAAGAAAAAAGAAACACGAGGAAAGATTCGAGTAAAGAAAAAGGAAACGCGTGGAAATATTAGAGTAAAGAAATGGGAAACGCGAGGAGAGATTCGAGTAAAGAAAAGGGAAACGCGAGGAGAGATTCGAGTAAAGAAAACGGAAACGCGAGAAGAGATTCGAGTAAAGAAAAGTGAAACGCGAGAGATTCGAGTAAAGAAAAGGGAAACGCGAGAAGAGGTTCGAATAAAGAAAAGGGAAACGCCAGAGATTCGAGTAAAGAAATGGGAAACGCGAGGAGAGATTCGAGTAAAGACAACCGAAACCAGAGGAGAGATTCGAGTAAGGAAAACGGAAACGCGAGAAGAGATTCGAGTAAAGAAAAGAGAAACGCGAGAGATTCGAGTAAAGAGAAGGGAAACGCGAGGAGAGATTCGAGTAAAGAAAAGGGAAACGCGAGAGATACGAGTAAAGAAAAGGGAAACGCGAGAAGAGATTCGAGTAAAGAAAATAGAAAGGCGAGGAGAGATTAGTGTAAAGAAAAGGAAACGCGAGGAGAGAGTAGAGTAAAGAAAAGGGAAACGCGAGGAGAGATTCGAGTAAAGAAAACGGAAACGCGAGGAGAGATTCGAATAAGGAAAAGGAAAACGTGAGAGATTCGAGTAAAGAAAAGGGAAACGCGAGAGATTCGAGTAAAGAAAAGGGAAACGTGAGGAAAGATTCGAGTAAAGAAAATATAAACGCAAGGAGAGATTCGAGTAAAGAAAAAGGAAACGCGAGGAGAGATTAGAGTCAAGAAATGGGAAACGCGAGGAGAGATTCGAGTATAGAAAATGGAAACGCGAGAAGAGATTAGAGTACAGAAAACGGAAACGCGAGGAGAGATTCGAGTAAAGAAAAGGGAAACGCGAGATATTCGAGTAAAGGGAAACGCGAAGAGAGATGTAAAGAAAATGGAAACGCGAAGAGAGATGTAAAGAAAATGGAAACGCGAGAAGAGATGTAAAGAAAAGGGAAACGCGAGAAGGGATTCGAGTAAAGAAAATAGAAACACGAGGATTGATTCGAGTAAAGAAAAACGAAACGCGTGGAAAGATTAGAGTAAAGAAATGGGAAACGCGAGGAGAGATTCGAGTAAAAGAAAAGGAAACGCGAGGAGAGATTCGAGTAAAGAAAATACAAACGGGAGGAGAGATTCGAGTAAAGAAAACGGAAACGCGAGAGATTCGAGTAAAGAAAAGGGAAACGTGAGGAGAGATTCGAGTAAAGAAAATATAAACGCGAGGAGAGATTCGAGTAAAGAAAAAGGAAACGCGAGGAGAGATTAGAGTAAAGAAATGGGCAACGCGACGAGAGATTCGAGTATAGAAAATGGAAACGCGAGAAGAGATTCGATTAAAGAAAAGGGAAACCGAGAGATTCGAGTAAGGAAAAGGGAAACGCGAGAAGAGATTCGAGTACAGAAGACGGAAACGCGAGGAAGGATTCGAGTAAAGAAAAGGAAACGCGAGATATTCGAGTAAAGGGAAACGCGAAGAGAGATTCGAGTGAAAAAAAGGGAAAACCGTGAAAAGATTCGAGTAAAGAAAAGGGAAACGCGAGAGATTCGAGTAAAGAAAATAGAAAGGCGAGGAGAGATAAGTGTAAAGAAAAGGAAACGCGAGGAGAGAGTAGAGTAAAGAAAATATAAACGCGAGGAGAGATTCGAGTAAAGAAAAAGGAAACGCGAGGAGAGATTAGAGTAAAGAAATGGGAAACGCGAGGAGAGATTCGAGTAAAGAAAACGGAAACGAGAGGAGAGATTCGAGTAAAGAAAACGGAAACGCGAGAAGAGATTCGAGTAAAGAAAAGTGAAACGCGAGAGATTCGAGTAAAGAAAAGGGAAACACGAGAAGAGGTTCGAATAAAGAAAAGGGAAACGCGAGGAGAGATTCGAGTAAGGAAAATGG
The DNA here is from genome assembly GCA_036926305.1 of Uropetala carovei. Taxonomy (NCBI): domain Eukaryota; kingdom Metazoa; phylum Arthropoda; class Insecta; order Odonata; family Petaluridae; genus Uropetala; species Uropetala carovei. The sequence continues at coordinate 9,872,971 of JAXCHB010000080.1, read as the reverse complement.
GAACGCGACGAGAGATTCGAGTATAGAAAATGGAAACGCGAGAAGAGATTCGATTAAAGAAAAGGGAAACCGAGAGATTCGAGTAAGGAAAAGGGAAACGCGAGAAGAGATTCGGGGAAAGAAAAGGGAAACGCGAGAGATTCGAGTAGAGAAAAGAGAAACGCGAGAAGAGATTCGAGTACGGAAAACGGAAACGCGAGGAGAGATTCGAGTAAAGAAAAGGGAAACGCGAGATATTCGAGTAAAGGGAAACGCGAAGAGAGATTCGAGTGAAAAAAGGGAAAACCGAGAAAAGATTCGAGTAAAGAAAAGGGAAACGGGAGAGATTCGAGTAAAGAAAAGGGAAACGCGTGAAGAGATTCGAGCAAAGAAAATGGAGACGCGAGAAGAGATTCGAGTAAAGAAAAAGGAAACGCGTGGAAAGATTAGAGTAAAGAAAAGGAAACGCGAGGAGAGATTAGAGTACAGCAAAGGGAAACGCGAGGAGAGATTCGAGTAAAGAAAATGGAAACGAGAGGAGAGATTCGAGTAAAGAAAAGAGAAACGCGAGAGATTCGAGTAAAGAAAAGGGAAACGCGAGGAGAGATTCGAGTAAAGAAAAGGGAAACGCGAGAGATTCGAGTAAAGAAAAGAGAAACGCGAGAGATTCGAGTACAGAAAAGGGAAACGCGAGAGATTCGAGTAAAGAAAAGGGTAACGCGAGGAGAGATTCGAGTAAAGCAAAGGGAAACGTGAGAGATTCAAGTAAAGAAAAGGGAAACGCGATAAGAGATTCGAGTAAAGAAAATGGGAACGCGACGAGAGATTCGAGTATAGAAAATGGAAACGCGAGAAGAGATTCGATTAAAGAAAAGGGAAACCGAGAGATTCGAGTAAGATAAAGGGAAACGCGAGAAGAGATTCGGGTAAAGAAAAGGGAAACGCGAGGAGAGATTCGAGTAAAGAAAAGGGAAACGCGAGAAGAGATTCGAGTACAGAAAACTGAAACGCGAGGAGAGATTCGAGTAAAGAAAAGAGAAACGCGAGATATTCGAGTAAAGGGAAACGCGAGGAGAGATTCGAGTGAAAAAAAGGGAAAACCGAGAAGAGATTCGGGTAAAGAAAAGGGAAACGCGAGAGATTCGAGTAAAGAAAAGGGAAACGCGTGAAGAGATTCGAGTCAAGAAAAGTGGAACGCGAGAGATTCGAGTAAAGAAAAGGGAAACGCGAGAAGGGATTCGAGTAAAGAAAATAGAAACACGAGGAATGATTCGAGTAAAGAAAAAGGAAACGCGTGGAAAGATTAGAGTAAAGAAATGGGAAACGCGAGGAGAGATTCGAGTAAAGAAAAGGAAACGCAAGGAGAGATTCGAGTAAAGAAAATACAAACGCGAGGAGAGATTCGAGTAAAGAAACAGGAAACGCGAGGAGAGATTAGAGTAAAGAAATGGGAAACGCGAGGAGAGATTCGAGTAAAAGAAAAGGAAACGCGAGGAGAGATTCGAGTAAAGAAAATACAAACGGGAGGAGAGATTCGAGTAAAGAAAACGGAAACGCGAGAGATTCGAGTAAAGAAAAGGGAAACGTGAGGAGAGATTCGAGTAAAGAAAATATAAACGCGAGGAGAGATTCGAGTAAAGAAAAAGGAAACGCGAGGAGAGATTAGAGTAAAGAAATGGGCAACGCGACGAGAGATTCGAGTATAGAAAATGGAAACGCGAGAAGAGATTCGATTAAAGAAAAGGGAAACCGAGAGATTCGAGTAAGGAAAAGGGAAACGCGAGAAGAGATTCGAGTACAGAAGACGGAAACGCGAGGAAGGATTCGAGTAAAGAAAAGGAAACGCGAGATATTCGAGTAAAGGGAAACGCGAAGAGAGATTCGAGTGAAAAAAAGGGAAAACCGTGAAAAGATTCGAGTAAAGAAAAGGGAAACGCGAGAGATTCGAGTAAAGAAAATAGAAAGGCGAGGAGAGATAAGTGTAAAGAAAAGGAAACGCGAGGAGAGAGTAGAGTAAAGAAAATATAAACGCGAGGAGAGATTCGAGTAAAGAAAAAGGAAACGCGAGGAGAGATTAGAGTAAAGAAATGGGAAACGCGAGGAGAGATTCGAGTAAAGAAAACGGAAACGAGAGGAGAGATTCGAGTAAAGAAAACGGAAACGCGAGAAGAGATTCGAGTAAAGAAAAGTGAAACGCGAGAGATTCGAGTAAAGAAAAGGGAAACACGAGAAGAGGTTCGAATAAAGAAAAGGGAAACGCGAGGAGAGATTCGAGTAAGGAAAATGGGAACGCGACGAGAGATTCGAGTATAGAAAATGGAAACGCGAGAAGAGATTCGATTAAAGAAAAGGGAAACCGAGAGATTCGAGTAAGGAAAAGGGAAACGCGAGAAGAGATTCGGGGAAAGAAAAGGGAAACGCGAGAGATTCGAGTAGAGAAAAGAGAAACGCGAGAAGAGATTCGAGTACGGAAAACGGAAACGCGAGGAGAGATTCGAGTAAAGAAAAGGGAAACGCGAGATATTCGAGTAAAGGGAAACGCGAAGAGAGATTCGAGTGAAAAAAGGGAAAACCGAGAAAAGATTCGAGTAAAGAAAAGGGAAACGGGAGAGATTCGAGTAAAGAAAAGGGAAACGCGTGAAGAGATTCGAGCAAAGAAAATGGAGACGCGAGAAGAGATTCGAGTAAAGAAAAAGGAAACGCGTGGAAAGATTAGAGTAAAGAAAAGGAAACGCGAGGAGAGATTAGAGTACAGCAAAGGGAAACGCGAGGAGAGATTCGAGTAAAGAAAATGGAAACGAGAGGAGAGATTCGAGTAAAGAAAAGAGAAACGCGAGAGATTCGAGTAAAGAAAAGGGAAACGCGAGGAGAGATTCGAGTAAAGAAAAGGGAAACGCGAGAGATTCGAGTAAAGAAAAGAGAAACGCGAGAGATTCGAGTACAGAAAAGGGAAACGCGAGAGATTCGAGTAAAGAAAAGGGTAACGCGAGGAGAGATTCGAGTAAAGCAAAGGGAAACGTGAGAGATTCAAGTAAAGAAAAGGGAAACGCGATAAGAGATTCGAGTAAAGAAAATGGGAACGCGACGAGAGATTCGAGTATAGAAAATGGAAACGCGAGAAGAGATTCGATTAAAGAAAAGGGAAACCGAGAGATTCGAGTAAGATAAAGGGAAACGCGAGAAGAGATTCGGGTAAAGAAAAGGGAAACGCGAGGAGAGATTCGAGTAAAGAAAAGGGAAACGCGAGAAGAGATTCGAGTACAGAAAACTGAAACGCGAGGAGAGATTCGAGTAAAGAAAAGAGAAACGCGAGATATTCGAGTAAAGGGAAACGCGAGGAGAGATTCGAGTGAAAAAAAGGGAAAACCGAGAAGAGATTCGGGTAAAGAAAAGGGAAACGCGAGAGATTCGAGTAAAGAAAAGGGAAACGCGTGAAGAGATTCGAGTCAAGAAAAGTGGAACGCGAGAGATTCGAGTAAAGAAAAGGGAAACGCGAGAAGGGATTCGAGTAAAGAAAATAGAAACACGAGGAATGATTCGAGTAAAGAAAAAGGAAACGCGTGGAAAGATTAGAGTAAAGAAATGGGAAACGCGAGGAGAGATTCGAGTAAAGAAAAGGAAACGCAAGGAGAGATTCGAGTAAAGAAAATACAAACGCGAGGAGAGATTCGAGTAAAGAAACAGGAAACGCGAGGAGAGATTAGAGTAAAGAAATGGGAAACGCGAGGAGAGATTCGAGTAAAGAAAAGGGAAACGCGAGGAGAGATTCGAGTAAAGAAAACGGAAACGCGAGAAGAGATTCGAGTAAAGAAAATAGAAAGGCGAGGAGAGATTAGTGTAAAGAAAAGGAAACGCGAGGAGAGAGTAGAGTAAAGAAAAGGGAAACGCGAGGAGAGATTCGAGTAAAGAAAACGGAAACGCGAGGAGAGATTCGAATAAGGAAAAGGAAAACGTGAGAGATTCGAGTAAAGAAAAGGGAAACGCGAGAGATTCGAGTAAAGAAAAGGGAAACGTGAGGAGAGATTCGAGTAAAGAAAATATAAACGCGAGGAGAGATTCGCGTAAAGAAAAAGGAAACGCGAGGAGAGATTAGAGTACAGAAAACGGAAACGCGAGGAGAGATTCGAGTAAAGAAAAGGGAAACGCGAGATATTCGAGTAAAGGGAAACGCGAAGAGAGATTCGAGGGAAAAAAGGGAAAACCGAGAAAAGATTCGAGTAAAGAAAAGGGAAACGCGAGAGATTCGAGTAAAGAAAAGGGAAACGCGTGAAGAGATTCGAGCAAAGAAAATGGAGACGCGAGAAGAGATTCGAGTAAAGAAAATGGAAACGCGAGAAGAGATGTAAAGAAAAGGGAACGCGAGAAGGGATTCGAGTAAAGAAAATAGAAACACGAGGATTGATTCGAGTAATGAAAAACGAATCGCGTGGAAAGATTAGAGTAAAGAAATGGGAAACGCGAGGAGAGATTCGAGTAAAGAAAAGGAAACGCGAGGAGAGATTCGAGTAAAGAAAATACAAACGGGAGGAGAGATTCGAGTAAAGAAAAAGGAAACGCGAGGAGAGATTAGAGTAAAGAAATGGAAAACGCGAGGAGAGATTCGAGTAAAGAAAAGGTAAACGCGAGGAGAGATTCGAGTAAAGAAAACGGAAACGCGAGAAGAGATTAGAGTAAAGAAAAGTGAAATGCGAGAGATTCGAGTAAAGAAAAGGGAAACGCGAGAAGAGGTTCGAATAAAGAAAAGGGAAAGGCGATAGATTCGAGTAAAGAAAAGGGAAACGTGAGAAGAGATTCGAGTAAAGAAAATATAAACGCGAGGAGAGATTCGAGTAAAGAAAAAGGAAACGCGAGGTGAGATTCGAGTAAAGAAAACGGAAACGCGAGAGATTCGAGTAAAGAAAAGGGAAACGTGAGGAGAGATTCGAGTAAAGAAAATATAAACGCGAGGAGAGATTCGAGTAAAGAAAAAGGAAACGCGAGGAGAGATTAGAGTAAAGAAATGGGCAACGCGACGAGAGATTCGAGTATAGAAAATGGAAACGCGAGAAGAGATTCGATTAAAGAAAAGGGAAACCGAGAGATTCGAGTAAGGAAAAGGGAAAGGCGAGAAGAGATTCGGGTAAAGAAAAGGGAAACGCGAGAGATTCGAGTAGAGAAAAGGGAAACGCGAGAAGAGATTCGAGTACAGAAGACGGAAACGCGAGGAAGGATTCGAGTAAAGAAAAGGAAACGCGAGATATTCGAGTAAAGGGAAACGCGAAGAGAGATTCGAGTGAAAAAATGGAAAACCGTGAAAAGATTCGAGTAAAGAAAAGGGAAACGCGAGAGATTCGAGTAAATAAAATAGAAAGGCGAGGAGAGATAAGTGTAAAGAAAAGGAAACGCGAGGAGAGAGTAGAGTAAAGAAAAGGGAAACGCGAGGAGAGATTCGAGTAAAGAAAACGGAAACGCGAGGAGAGATTCGAATAAGGAAAAGGAAAACGTGAGAGATTCGAGTAAAGAAAAGGGAAACGCGAGAGATTCGAGTAAAGAAAAGGGAAACGTGAGGAGAGATTCGAGTAAAGAAAATATAAACGCGAGGAGAGATTCGAGTAAAGAAAAAGGAAACGCGAGGAGAGATTAGAGTAAAGAAATGGGAAACGCGAGGAGAGATTCGAGTAAAGAAAACGGAAACGAGAGGAGAGATTCGAGTAAAGAAAACGGAAACGCGAGAAGAGATTCGAGTAAAGAAAAGTGAAACGCGAGAGATTCGAGTAAAGAAAAGGGAAACGCGAGAAGAGGTTCGAATAAAGAAAAGGGAAACGCGAGGAGAGATTCGAGTAAGGAAAATGGGAACGCGTGAAGAGATTCGAGCAAAGAAAATGGAGACGCGAGAAGAGATTCGAGTAAAGAAAAAGGAAACGCGTGAAGAGATTCGAGCAAAGAAAATGGAGACGCGAGAAGAGATTCGAGTAAAGAAAAAGGAAACGCGTGGAAAGATTAGAGTAAAGAAAAGGAAACGCGATGAGAGATTAGAGTACAGCAAAGGGAAACGCGAGGAGAGATTCGAGTAAAGAAAATGGAAACGAGAGGAGAGATTCGAGTAAAGAAAAGAGAAACGCGAGAGATTCGAGTAAAGAAAAGGGAAACTCGAGGAGAGATTCGAGTAAAGAAAAGGGAAACGCGAGAGATTCGAGTAAAGAAAAGAGAAACGCGAGAGATTCGAGTACAGAAAAGGGAAACGCGAGAGATTCGAGTAAAGAAAAGAGAAACGCGAGAGTTTCGAGTAAAGAAAAGGGAAACGCGAGGAGAGATTCGAGTAAAGCAAAGGGAAACGTGAGAGATTCAAGTAAAGAAAAGGGAAACGCGATAAGAGATTCGAGTAAAGAAAATGGGAACGCGACGAGAGATTCGAGTATAGAAAATGGAAACGCGAGAAGAGATTCGATTAAAGAAAAGGGAAACCGAGAGATTCGAGTAAGATAAAGGGAAACGCGAGAAGAGATTCGGGTAAAGAAAATAGAAACACGAGGAATGATTCGAGTAAAGAAAAAGGAAACGCGTGAAAAGATTAGAGTAAAGAAATGGGAAACGCGAGGAGAGATTCGAGTAAAGAAAAGGAAACGCTAGGAGAGATTCGAGTAAAGAAAATACAAACGCGAGGAGAGATTCGAGTAAAGAAACAAGAAACGCGAGGAGAGATTAGAGTAAAGAAATGGGAAACGCGAGGAGAGATTCGAGTAAAGAAAAGGGAAACGCGAGGAGAGATTCGAGTAAAGAAAACGGAAACGCGAGAAGAGATTCGAGTAAAGAAAATAGAAAGGCGAGGAGAGATTAGTGTAAAGAAAAGGAAACGCGAGGAGAGAGTAGAGTAAAGAAAAGGGAAACGCGAGGAGAGATTCGAGTAAAGAAAACGGAAACGCGAGGAGAGATTCGAATAAGGAAAAGGAAAACGTGAGAGATTCGAGTAAAGAAAAGGGAAACGCGAGAGATTCGAGTAAAGAAAAGGGAAACGTGAGGAGAGATTCGAGTAAAGAAAATATAAACGCGAGGAGAGATTCGAGTAAAGAAAAAGGAAACGCGAGGAGAGATTAGAGTACAGAAAACGGAAACGCGAGGAGAGATTCGAGTAAAGAAAAGGGAAACGCGAGATATTCGAGTAAAGGGAAACGCGAAGAGAGATTCGAGTGAAAAAAAGGGAAAACCGAGAAAAGATTCGAGTAAAGAAAAGGGAAACGCGAGAGATTCGAGTAAAGAAAAGGGAAACGCGTGAAGAGATTCGAGCAAAGAAAATGGAGACGCGAGAAGAGATTCGAGTAAAGAAAAAGGAAACGCGTGGAAAGATTAGAGTAAAGAAAAGGAAACGCGAGGAGAGATTAGAGTACAGCAAAGGGAAACGCGAGGAGAGATTCGAGTAAAGAAAATGGAAACGAGAGGAGAGATTCGAGTAAAGAAAAGAGAAACGCGAGAGATTCGAGTAAAGAAAAGGGAAACGCGAGGAGAGATTCGAGTAAAGAAAAGGGAAACGCGAGATATTCGAGTAAAGGGAAACGCGAGGAGAGATTCGAGTGAAAAAAAGGGAAAACCGAGAAGAGATTCGGGTAAAGAAAGGGGAAACGTGAGAGATTCGAGTCAAGAAAAGTGGAACGCGAGATATTCGAGTAAAGAAAAGGGAAACGCGAGAAGGGATTCGAGTAAAGAAAAAAGAAACACGAGGAAAGATTCGAGTAAAGAAAAAGGAAACGCGTGGAAAGATTAGAGTAAAGAAATGGGAAACGCGAGGAGAGATTCGAGTAAAGAAAAGGGAAACGCGAGGAGAGATTCGAGTAAAGAAAAGGGAAACGCGAGAAGAGATTCGAGTAAAGAAAAGTGAAACGCGAGAGATTCGAGTAAAGAAAAGGGAAACGCGAGAAGAGGTTCGAATAAAGAAAAGGTAAACGCCAGAGATTCGAGTAAAGAAATGGGAAACGCGAGGAGAGATTCGAGTAAAGACAACCGAAACCAGAGGAGAGATACGAGTAAGGAAAACGGAAACTCGAGAAGAGATTCGAGTAAAGAAAAGAGAAACGCGAGAGATTCGAGTAAAGAGAAGGGAAACGCGAGGAGAGATTCGAGTAAAGAAAAGGGAAACGCGAGAGATACGAGTAAAGAAAAGGGAAACGCGAGAAGAGATTCCAGTAAAGAAAATAGAAAGGCGAGGAGAGATTAGTGTAAAGAAAAGGAAACGCGAGGAGAAAGTAGAGTAAAGAAAAGGGAAACGCGAGGAGAGATTCGAGTAAAGAAAACGGAAACGCGAGGAGAGATTCGAATAAGGAAAAGGAAAACGTGAGAGATTCGAGTAAAGAAAAGGGAAACGTGAGGAGAGATTCGAGTAAAGAAAATATAAACGCGAGGAGAGATTCGAGTAAAGAAAAAGGAAACGCGAGGAGAGATTAGAATCAAGAAATGGGAAACGCGAGGAGAGATTCGAGTATAGAAAATGGAAACGCGAGAAGAGATTAGAGTACAGAAAACGGAAACGCGAGGTGAGATTAGAGTAAAGAAATGGGAAACGCGAGGAGAGATTCGAGTAAAGAAAACGGAAACGAGAGGAGAGATTCGAGTAAAGAAAACGGAAACGCGAGAAGAGATTCGAGTAAAGAAAAGTGAAACGCGAGAGATTCGAGTAAAGAAAAGGGAAACGCGAGAAGAGGTTCGAATAAAGAAAAGGGAAACGCGAGGAGAGATTCGAGTAAGGAAAATGGGAACGCGACGAGAGATTCGAGTATAGAAAATGGAAACGCGAGAAGAGATTCGATTAAAGAAAAGGGAAACCGAGAGATTCGAGTAAGGAAAAGGGAAACGCGAGAAGAGATTCGGGGAAAGAAAAGGGAAACGCGAGAGATTCGAGTAGAGAAAAGAGAAACGCGAGAAGAGATTCGAGTACGGAAAACGGAAACGCGAGGAGAGATTCGAGTAAAGAAAAGGGAAACGCGAGATATTCGAGTAAAGGGAAACGCGAAGAGAGATTCGAGTGAAAAAAGGGAAAACCGAGAAAAGATTCGAGTAAAGAAAAGGGAAACGGGAGAGATTCGAGTAAAGAAAAGGGAAACGCGTGAAGAGATTCGAGCAAAGAAAATGGAGACGCGAGAAGAGATTCGAGTAAAGAAAAAGGAAACGCGTGGAAAGATTAGAGTAAAGAAAAGGAAACGCGAGGAGAGATTAGAGTACAGCAAAGGGAAACGCGAGGAGAGATTCGAGTAAAGAAAATGGAAACGAGAGGAGAGATTCGAATAAAGAAAAGAGAAACGCGAGAGATTCGAGTAAAGAAAAGGGAAACGCGAGGAGAGATTCGAGTAAAGAAAAGGGAAACGCGAGAGATTCGAGTAAAGAAAAGAGAAACGCGAGAGATTCGAGTACAGAAAAGGGAAACGCGAGAGATTCGAGTAAAGAAAAGAGAAACGCGAGAGTTTCGAGTAAAGAAAAGGGAAACGCGAGGAGAGATTCGAGTAAAGCATAGGGAAACGTGAGAGATCAAGTAAAGAAAAGGGAAACGCGATAAGAGATTCGAGTAAAGAAAATGGGAACGCGACGAGAGATTCGAGTATAGAAAATGGAAACGCGAGAAGAGATTCGATTAAAGAAAAGGGAAACCGAGAGATTCGAGTAAGATAAAGGGAAACGTGAGAAGAGATTCGGGTAAAGAAAAGGGAAACGCGAGGAGAGATTCGAGTAAAGAAAAGGGAAACGCGAGAAGAGATTCGAGTACAGAAAACTGAAACGCGAGGAGAGATTCGAGTAAAGAAAAGGGAAACGCGAGATATTCGAGTAAAGGGAAACGCGAGGAGAGATTCGAGTGAAAAAAAGGGAAAACCGAGAAGAGATTCGGGTAAAGAAAAGGGAAACGCGAGAGATTCGAGTAAAGAAAAGGGAAACGCGTGAAGAGATTCGAGTCAAGAAAAGTGGAACGCGAGAGATTCGAGTAAAGAAAAGGGAAACGCGAGAAGGGATTCGAGTAAAGAAAATAGAAACACGAGGAATGATTCGAGTAAAGAAAAAGGAAACGCGTGGAAAGATTAGAGTAAAGAAATGGGAAACGCGAGGAGAGATTCGAGTAAAGAAAAGGAAACGCAAGGAGAGATTCGAGTAAAGAAAATACAAACGCGAGGAGAGATTCGAGTAAAGAAACAGGAAACGCGAGGAGAGATTAGAGTAAAGAAATGGGAAACGCGAGGAGAGATTCGAGTAAAGAAAATGGAAACGCGAGGAGAGATTCGAGTAAAGAAAACGGAAACGCGAGAATAGATTCGAGTAAAGAAAAGTGAAACGCGAGAGATTCGAGTAAAGAAAAGTGAAACGCGAGAAGAGGATCAAATAAAGAAAAGGGAAACGCGATAGATTCGAGTAAAGAAAAGGGAAACGTGAGAAGAGATTCGAGTAAAGAAAATATAAACGCGAGGAGAGATTCGAGTAAAGAAAAAGGAAACGCGAGGAGAGATTCGAGTAAAGAAGACGGAAACGCGAGAAGAGATTCGAGTAAAGAAAAGAGAAACGCGAGAGATTCGAGTAAAGAGAAGGGAAACGCGAGGAGAGATTCGAGTAAAGAAAAGGGAAACGCGAGAGATTCGAGTAAAGAAAAGAGAAACGCGAGAGATTCGAGTAAAGAAAAGGGAAACGCGAGGAGAGATTCGAGTAAAGCAAAGGGAAACGTGAGAGATTCATGTAAAGAAAAGGGAAACGCGATAAGAGATTCGAGTAAAGAAAATGGGAATGCGACGAGAGATTCGAGTACAGAAAATGGAAACGCGAGGAGAGATTCGATTAAAGAACAGGGAAACCGAGAGATTCGAGTAAGGAAAAGGGAAACGCGAGAAGAGATTCGGGTAAAGAAAAGGGAAACGCGAGAGATTCGAGTAGAGAAAAAGGAAACGCGAGAAGAGATTCGAGTACAGAAAACGGAAACGCGAGGAGAGATTCAAGTAAAGAAAACGGAAACGCGAGATATTCGAGTAAAGGGAAACGCGAGGAGAGATTCGAGTGAAAAAAAGGGAAAACCGAGAAGAGATTCGGGTAAAGAAAAGGGAAACGTGAGAGATTCGAGTCAAGAAAAGTGGAACGCGAGATATTCGAGTAAAGAAAAGGGAAACGCGAGAAGGGATTCGAGTAAAGAAAAAAGAAACACGAGGAAAGATTCGAGTAAAGAAAAAGGAAACGCGTGGAAAGATTAGAGTAAAGAAATGGGAAACGCGAGGAGAGATTCGAGTAAAGAAAAGGGAAACGCGAGGAGAGATTCGAGTAAAGAAAAGGGAAACGCGAGAAGAGATTCGAGTAAAGAAAAGTGAAACGCGAGAGATTCGAGTAAAGAAAAGGGAAACGCGAGAAGAGGTTCGAATAAAGAAAAGGGAAACGCCAGAGATTCGAGTAAAGAAATGGGAAACGCGAGGAGAGATTCGAGTAAAGACAACCGAAACCAGAGGAGAGATTCGAGTAAGGAAAACGGAAACTCGAGAAGAGATTCGAGTAAAGAAAAGAGAAACGCGAGAGATTCGAGTACAGAAAAGGGAAACGCGAGAGATTCGAGTAAAGAAAAGAGAAACGCGAGAGTTTCGAGTAAAGAAAAGGGAAACGCGAGGAGAGATTCGACTAAAGCAAAGGGAAACGTGAGAGATTCAAGTAAAGAAAAGGGAAACGCGATAAGAGATTCGAGTAAAGAAAATGGGAACGCGACGAGAGATTCGAGTATAGAAAATGGAAACGCGAGAAGAGATTCGATTAAAGAAAAGGGAAACCGAGAGATTCGAGTAAGATAAAGGGAAACGCGAGAAGAGATTCGGGTAAAGAAAAGGGAAACGCGAGGAGAGATTCGAGTAAAGAAAAGGGAAACGCGAGAAGAGATTCGAGTACAGAAAACTGAAACGCGAGGAGAGATTCGAGTAAAGAAAAGGGAAACGCGAGATATTCGAGTAAAGGGAAACGCGAGGAGAGATTCGAGTGAAAAAAAGGGAAAACCGAGAAGAGATTCGGGTAAAGAAAAGGGAAACGCGAGAGATTCGAGTAAAGAAAAGGGAAACGCGTGAAGAGATTCGAGTCAAGAAAAGTGGAACGCGAGAGATTCGAGTAAAGAAAAGGGAAACGCGAGAAGGGATTCGAGTAAAGAAAATAGAAACACGAGGAATGATTCGAGTAAAGAAAAAGGAAACGCGTGGAAAGATTAGAGTAAAGAAATGGGAAACGCGAGGAGAGATTCGAGTAAAGAAAAGGAAACGCAAGGAGAGATTCGAGTAAAGAAAATACAAACGCGAGGAGAGATTCGAGTAAAGAAACAGGAAACGCGAGGAGAGACTAGAGTAAAGAAATGGGAAACGCGAGGAGAGATTCGAGTAAAGAAAAGGGAAACGCGAGGAGAGATTCGAGTAAAGAAAACGGAAACGCGAGAAGAGATTCGAGTAAAGAAAAGTGAAACGCGAGAGATTCGAGTAAAGAAAAGTGAAACGCGAGAAGAGGATCAAATAAAGAAAAGGGAAACGCGATAGATTCGAGTAAAGAAAAGGGAAACGTGAGAAGAGATTCGAGTAAAGAAAATATAAACGCGAGGAGAGATTCGAGTAAAGAAAAAGGAAACGCGAGGAGAGATTCGAGTAAAGAAAACGGAAACGCGAGAAGAGATTCGAGTAAAGAAAAGAGAAACGCGAGAGATTCGAGTAAAGAGAAGGGAAACGCGAGGAGAGATTCGAGTAAAGAAAACGGAAACGCGAGAGATTCGAGTAAAGAAAAGAGAAACGCGAGAGATTCAAGTAAAGAAAAGGGAAACGCGATAAGAGATTCGAGTAAAGAAAATGGGAATGCGACGAGAGATTCGAGTACAGAAAATGGAAACGCGAGAAGAGATTCGATTAAAGAACAGGGAAACCGAGAGATTCGAGTAAGGAAAAGGGAAACGCGAGAAGAGATTCGGGTAAAGAAAAGGGAAACGCGAGAGATTCGAGTAGAGAAAAGGGAAACGCGAGAAGAGATTCGAGTACAGAAAACGGAAACGCGAGGAGAGATTCAAGTAAAGAAAAGGGAAACGCGAGATATTCGAGTAAAGGGAAACGCGAGGAGAGATTCGAGTGAAAAAAAGGGAAAACCGAGAAGAGATTCGGGTAAAGAAAGGGGAAACGTGAGAGATTCGAGTCAAGAAAAGTGGAACGCGAGATATTCGAGTAAAGAAAAGGGAAACGCGAGAAGGGATTCGAGTAAAGAAAAAAGAAACACGAGGAAAGATTCGAGTAAAGAAAAAGGAAACGCGTGGAAAGATTAGAGTAAAGAAATGGGAAACGCGAGGAGAGATTCGAGTAAAGAAAAGGGAAACGCGAGGAGAGATTCGAGTAAAGAAAAGGGAAACGCGAGAATAGATTCGAGTAAAGAAAAGTGAAACGCGAGAGATTCGAGTAAAGAAAAGGGAAACGCGAGAAGAGGTTCGAATAAAGAAAAGGGAAACGCCAGAGATTCGAGTAAAGAAAATGGAAACGCGAGGAGAGATTCGAGTAAAGACAACCGAAACCAGAGGAGAGATACGAGTAAGGAAAACGGAAACTCGAGAAGAGATTCGAGTAAAGAAAAGAGAAACGCGAGAGATTCGAGTAAAGAGAAGGGAAACGCGAGGAGAGATTCGAGTAAAGAAAAGGGAAACGCGAGAGATACGAGTAAAGAAAAGGGAAACGCGAGAAGAGATTCCAGTAAAGAAAATAGAAAGGCGAGGAGAGATTAGTGTAAAGAAAAGGAAACGCGAGGAGAAAGTAGAGTAAAGAAAAGGGAAACGCGAGGAGAGATTCGAGTAAAGAAAACGGAAACGCGAGGAGAGATTCGAATAAGGAAAAGGAAAACGTGAGAGATTCGAGTAAAGAAAAGGGAAACGTGAGGAGAGATTCGAGTAAAGAAAATATAAACGCGAGGAGAGATTCGAGTAAAGAAAAAGGAAACGCGAGGAGAGATTAGAATCAAGAAATGGGAAACGCGAGGAGAGATTCGAGTATAGAAAATGGAAACGCGAGAAGAGATTAGAGTACAGAAAACGAAAACGCGAGGTGAGATTCGAGTAAAGAAAAGGGAAACGCGAGATATACGAGTAAAGGGAAACGCGAAGAGAGATTCGAGTGAAAAAAAGGGAAAACCGAGAAAAGATTCGAGTAAAGAAAAGGGAAACGCGAGAGATACGATTAAAGAAAAGGGAAACGCGTGAAGAGATTCGAGCAAAGAAAATGGAGACGCGAGAAGAGATTCGAGTAAAAAAAATGGAAACGCGAGAAGAGAGTCCATTAAAGAACAGGGAAACCGAGAGATTCGAGTAAGGAAAAGGGAAACGGGAGAAGAGATTCGGGTAAAAAAAGGGAAACGCGAGAGATTCGAGTAGAGAAAAGGGAAACGCGAGAAGAGATTCGAGTACAGAAAACGGAAACGCGAGGAGAGATTCGAGTAAAGAAAAGGGAAACGCGAGATATTCGAGTAAAGGGAAACGCGAGGAGAGATTCGAGTGAAAAAAAGGGAAAACCGAAGAGAGATTCGGGTAAAGAAAAGGGAAACGTGAGAGATTCGAGTCAAGAAAAGTGGAACGCGAGAGATTCGAGTAAAGAAAAGGGAAACGCGAGAAGGGATTCGAGTAAAGAAAAAAGAAACACGAGGAAAGATTCGAGTAAAGAAAAAGGAAACGCGTGGAAAGATTAGAGTAAAGAAATGGGAAACGCGAGGAGAGATTCGAGTATAGAAAAGGGAAACGCGAGGAGAGATTCGAGTAAAGAAAACGGAAACGCGAGAAGAGATTCGAGTAAAGAAAAGTGAAACCCGAGAGATTCGAGTAAAGAAAAGGGAAACGCGAGAAGAGGTTCGAATAAAGAAAAGGGAAACGCCAGAGATTCGAGTAAAGAAATGGGAAACGCGAGGAGAGATTCGAGTAAAGACAACCGAAACCAGAGGAGAGATTCGAGTAAGGAAAACGGAAACGCGAGAAGAGATTCGAGTAAAGAAAAGAGAAACGCGAGAGATTCGAGTAGAGAAAAGGGAAACGCGAGAAGAGATTCGAATATAGAAAACGGAAACGCGAGGAAGGATTAGAGTAAAGAAAAGGGAAACGCGAGATATTCGAGTAAAGGGAAACGCGAAGAGAGATTCGAGTGAAAAAAAGGGAAAACCGTAAAAAGATTCGAGTAAAGAAAAGGGAAACGCGAGAGATTCGAGTAAAGAAAATAGAAAGGCGAGGAGAGATAAGTGTAAAGAAAAGGAAACGCGAGGAGAGAGTAGAGTAAAGAAAAGGGAAACGCGAGGAGAGATTCGAGTAAAGAAAACGGAAACGCGAGGAGAGATTCGAATAAGGAAAAGGAAAACGTGAGAGATTCGAGTAAAGAAAAGGGAAACGCGAGAGATTCGAGTAAAGAAAAGGGAAACGTGAGGAGAGATTCGAGTAAAGAAAATATAAACGCGAGGAGAGATTCGAGTAAAGAAAAAGGAAACGCGAGGAGAGATTAGAGTAAAGAAATGGGAAACGCGAGGAGAGATTCGAGTAAAGAAAACGGAAACGAGAGGAGAGATTCGAGTAAAGAAAACGGAAACGCGAGAAGAGATTCGAGTAAAGAAAAGTGAAACGCGAGAGATTCGAGTAAAGAAAAGGGAAACGCGAGAAGAGGTTCGGATAAAGAAAAGGGAAACGCGAGAGATTCGAGTAAAGAAAAGGGAAACGTGAGAAGAGATTCGAGTAAAGAAAATATAAACGCGAGGAGAGATTCGAGTAAAGAAAACGGAAACGAGAGGAGAAATTCGAGGAAAGAAAACGGAAACGCGAGAAGAGATTCGCGTAAAGAAAAGAGAAACGCGAGAGATTTGAGTAAAGAAAAGGGAAACGCGAGGAGAGATTCGAGTAAGGAAAATGGGAACGCGACGAGAGATTCGAGTATAGAAAATGGAAACGCGAGAAGAGATTGGGGTAAAGTAAAGGGAAACGCGAGAGATTCGAGTAGAGAAAAGGGAAACGCGAGAAGAGATTCGAGTACGGAAAACGGAAACGCGAGGAGAGATTCGAGTAAAGAAAAGGGAAACGCGAGATATTCGAGTAAAGGGAAACGCGAAGAGAGATTCGAGTGAAAAAAGGCAAAACCGAGAAAAGATTCGAGTAAAGAAAAGGGAAACGCGAGAGATTCGAGTAAAGAAAAGGGAAACGCGTGAAGAGATTCGAGCAAAGAAAATGGAGACGCGAGAAGAGATTCGAGTAAAGAAAAAGGAAACGCGTGGAAAGATTAGAGTAAAGAAAAGGAAACGCGAGGAGAGATTAGAGTACAGCAAAGGGAAACGCGAGGAGAGATTCGAGTAAAGAAAATGGAAACGAGAGGAGAGATTCGAGTAAAGAAAAGAGAAACGCGAGAGATACAAGTAAAGAAAAGGGAATCGCGAGGAGAGATTCGAGTAAAGAAAAGGGAAACGCGAGAGATTCGAGTAAAGAAAAGAGAAACGCGTGAGATTCGAGTAAAGAAAAGGGAAACGCGAGAGATTCGAGGAAAGAAAAGAGAAACGCGAGAGATTCGAGTAAAGAAAAGGGAAACGCGAGGAGAGATTCGAGTAAAGCAAAGGGAAACGTGAGAGATTCAAGTAAAGAAAAGGGAAACGCGATAAGAGATTCGAGTAAAGAAAATGGGAACGCGACGAGATTCGAGTATAGAAAATGGAAACGCGAGAAGAGATTCGATTAAAGAAAAGGGAAACCAAGAGATGCGAGTAAGATAAAGGGAAACGCGAGAAGAGATTCGGGTAAAGAAAAGGGAAACGCGAGAGATTCGAGTAGAGAAAAGGGAACGCGAGAAGAGATTCGAATACAGAAAACTGAAACGCGAGGAGAGATTCGGGTAAAGAAAAGGGAAACGCGAGAGATTCGGGTAAAGAAAAGGGAAACGCGAGAGATTCGAGTAAAGAAAAGGGAAACGCGAGAAGGGATTCGAGTAAAGAAAATAGAAGCACGAGGAATGATTCGAGTAAAGAAAAAGGTAACGCGTGGAAAGATTAGAGTAAAGAAATGGGAAACGCGAGGAGAGATTCGAGTAAAGAAAAGGAAACACGAGGAGAGATTCGAGTAAAGAAAATACAAACGCGAGGAGAGATTCGAGTAAAGAAAAAGGAAACGCGAGGAGAGATTAGAGTAAAGAAATGGGAAACGCGAGGAGAGATTCGAGTAAAGAAAAGGGAAACGTGAGAAGAGATTCGAGTAAAGAAAATATAAACGCGAGGAGAGATTCGAGTAAAGAAAAAGGAAACGCGAGGAGAGATTCGAGTAAAGAAAACGGAAACGCGAGAAGAGATTCGAGTAAAGAAAAGAGAAACGCGAGAGATTCGAGTAAAGAGAAGGGAAACGCGAGGAGAGATTCGAGTAAAGAAAAGGGAAACGCGAGAGATTCGAGTAAAGAAAAGGGAAACGCGAGGAGAGATTCGAGTAAAGCAAAGGGAAACGTGAGAGATTTAAGTAAAGAAAAGGGAAACGCGATAAGAGATTCGAGTAAAGAAAATGGGAATGCGACGAGAGATTCGAGTATAGAAAATGGAAACGCGAGAAGAGATTCGATTAAAGAACAGGGAAACCGAGAGATTCGAGTAAGGAAAAGGGAAACGCGAGAAGAGATTCGGGTAAAGAAAAGGGAAACGCGAGAGATTCGAGTAGAGAAAAGGGAAACGCGAGAAGAGATTCGAGTACAGAAAACGGAAACGCGAGGAGAGATTCAAGTAAAGAAAAGGGAAACGCGAGATATTCGAGTAAAGGGAAACGCGAGGAGAGATTCGAGTGAAAAAAAGGGACACGCGTGGAAAGATTAGAGTAAAGAAATGGGAAACGCGAGGTGAGATTCGAGTAAAGAAAAAGGAAACGCGAGGAGAGATTCGAGTAATGAAAACGGAAACGCGAGAAGAGATTCGAGTAAAGAAAAGTGAAACGCGAGAAGAGGTTCGAATAAAGAAAAGGGAAACGCCAGAGATTCGAGTAAAGAAATGGGAAACGCGAGGAGAGATTCGAGTAAAGACAACCGAAACCAGAGGAGAGATTCGAGTAAGGAAAACGGAAACGCAAGAAGAGATTCGAGTAAAGAAAAGAGAAACGCGAGAGATTCGAGTAAAGAGAAGGTAAACGCGAGGAGAGATTCGAGTAAAGAAAAGGGAAACGAGAGAGATACGAGTAATGAAAAGGGAAACGCGAGAAGAGATTCGAATAAAGAAAATAGAAAGGCGAGGAGAGATTAGTGTAAAGAAAATGAAACGCGAGGAGAGAGTAGAGTAAAGAAAAGGGAAACGCGAGGAGAGATTCGAGTAAAGAAAACGGAAACGCGAGGAGAGATTCGAATAAGGAAAAGGAAAACGTGAGAGATTCGAGTAAAGAAAAGGGAAACGCGAGAGATTCGAGTAAAGAAAAGGGAAACGTGAGGAGAGATTCGAGTAAAGAAAATATAAACGCGAGGAGAGATTCGAGTAAAGAAAAAGGAAACGCGAGGAGAGATTAGAGTCAAGAAATGGGAAACGCGAGGAGAGATTCGAGTATAGAAAATGGAAACGCGAGAAGAGACTAGAGTACAGAAAACGGAAACGCGAGGAGAGATTCGAGTAAAGAAAAGGGAAACGCGAGATATTCGAGTAAAGGGAGACGCGAAGAGAGATTTGAGTGAAAAAAAGGGAAAACCGAGAAAATATTCGAGTAAAGAAAAGGGAAACGCGAGAGATTCGAGTAAAGAAAAGGGAAACGCGTGAAGAGATTCGAGCAAAGAAAATGGAGACGCGAGAAGAGATTCGAGTAAAGAAAATGGAAACGCGAGAAGAGATGTAAAGAAAAGGGAAACGCGAGAAGGGATTCGAGTAAAGAAAATAGAAACACGAGGATTGATTCGAGTAAAGAAAAACGAAACGCGTGGAAAGATTAGAGTAAAGAAATGGGAAACGCGAGGAGAGATTCGAGTAAAGAAAAGGAAACGCGAGGAGAGATTCGAGTAAAGAAAATACAAACGGGAGGAGAGATTCGAGTAAAGAAAAAGGAAACGCGAGGAGAGATTAGAGTAAAGAAATGGGAAACGCGAGGAGAGATTCGAGTAAAGAAAAGGTAAACGCGAGGAGAGATTCGAGTAAAGAAAACGGAAACGCGAGAAGAGATTCGAGTAAAGAAATGTGAAACGCGAGAGATTCGAGTAAAGAAAAGGGAAACGCGAGAAGAGGTTCGAATAAAGAAAAGGGAAACGCCAGAGATTCGAGTAAAGAAAAGGGAAACGTGAGGAGAGATTCGAGTAAAGAAAATATAAACGCGAGGAGAGATTCGAGTAAAGAAAAAGGAAACGCGAGGAGAGATTAGAGTAAAGAAATGGGCAACGCGACGAGAGATTCGAGTATAGAAAATGGAAACGCGAGAAGAGATTCGATTAAAGAAAAGGGAAACCGAGAGATTCGAGTAAGGAAAAGGGAAACGCGAGAAGAGATTCGGGTAAAGAAAAGGGAAACGCGAGAGATTCGAGTAGAGAAAAGGGAAACGCGAGAAGAGATTCGAGTACAGAAAACCGAAACGCGAGGAAGGATTCGAGTAAAGAAAAGAAAAAGCGAGATATTCGAGTAAAGGGAAACGCGAAGAGAGATTCGAGTGAAAAAAAGGGAAAACCGTGAAAAGATTCGAGTAAAGAAAAGGGAAACGCGAGAGATTCGAGTAAAGAAAATAGAAAGGCGAGTAGAGATAAGTGTAAAAAAAGGAAACGCGAGGAGAGAGTAGAGTAAAGAAAAGGGAAACGCGAGGAGAGATTCGAGTAAAGAAAACGGAAACGCGAGGAGAGATTCGAATAAGGAAAAGGAAAACGTGGGGGGTTCGCGTAAAGAAAAGGGAAACGCGAGAGATTCGAGTAAAGAAAAGGGAAACGTGAGGAGAGATTCGAGTAAAGAAAATATAAACGCGAGGAGAGATTCGAGTAAAGAAAAAGGAAACGCGAGGAGAGATTATAGTAAAGAAATGGGAAACGCGAGGAGAGATTCGAGTAAAGAAAACGGAAACGAGAGGAGAGATTCGAGTAAAGAAAACGGAAACGCGAGAAGAGATTCGAGTAAAGAAAAGTGAAACGCGAGAGATTCGAGTAAAGAAAAGGGAAACGCGAGAAGAGGTTCGAATAAAGAAAAGGGAAACGCGAGAGATTCGAGTAAAGAAAAGGGAAACGTGAGAAGAGATTCGAGTAAAGAAAATATAAACGCGAGGAGAGATTCGAGTAAAGAAAACGGAAACGAGAGGAGAAATTCCAGGAAAGAAAACGGAAACGCGAGAAGAGATTCGCGTAAAGAAAAGAGAAACGCGAGAGATTCGAGTAAAGAAAAGGGAAACGCGAGGAGAGATTCGAGTAAGGAAAATGGGAACGCGACGAGAGATTCGAGTATAGAAAATGGAAACGCGAGAAGAGATTCGATTAAAGAAAAGGGAAACCGAGAGATTCGAGTAAGGAAAAGGGAAACGCGAGAAGAGATTCGGGGAAAGAAAAGGGAAACGCGAGAGATTCGAGTAGAGAAAGGAGAAACGCGAGAAGAGATTCGAGTACGGAAAACGGAAACGCGAGGAGAGATTCGAGTAAAGAAAAGGGAAACGCGAGATATTCGAGTAAAGGGAAACGCGAAGAGAGATTCGAGTGAAAAAAGGGAAAACCGAGAAAAGATTCGAGTAAAGAAAAGGGAAACGGGAGAGATTCGAGTAAAGAAAAGGGAAACGCGTGAAGAGATTCGAGCAAAGAAAATGGAGACGCGAGAAGAGATTCGAGTAAGGAAAAAGGAAACGCGTGGAAAGATTAGAGTAAAGAAAAGGAAACGCGAGGAGAGATTAGAGTACAGCAAAGGGAAACGCGAGGAGAGATTCGAGTAAAGAAAATGGAAACGAGAGGAGAGATTCGAGTAAAGAAAAGAGAAACGCGAGAGATTCGAGTAATGAAAGGGAAACGCGAGGAGAGATTCGAGTAAAGAAAAGGGAAACGCGAGAGATTCGAGTAAAGAAAAGAGAAACGCGAGAGATTCGAGTACAGAAAAGGGAAACGCGAGAGATTCGAGCAAAGAGAAGAGAAACGCGAGAGATTCGAGTAAAGAAAAGGGAAACGCGAGGAGAGATTCGAGTAAAGCAAAGGGAAACGTGAGAGATTCAAGTAAAGAAAAGGGAAACGCGATAAAGGATTCGAGTAAAGAAAAGGGAAACCGAGAGATTCGAGTAAGGAAAAGAGAAACGTGAGAAGAGATTCGAGTAAAGAAAATATAAACGCGAGGAGAGATTCGAGTAAAGAAAACGGAAACGCGAGGAGAGATTCGAATAAGGAAAAGGAAAACGTGAGAGATTCGAGTAAAGAAAAGGGAAACGCGAGAGATTCGAGTAAAGAAAAGGTAAACGTGAGGAGAGATTCGAGTAAAGAAAATATAAACGCGAGGAGAGATTCGAGTAAAGAAAAAGGAAACGCGAGGAGAGATTAGAGTAAAGAAATGGGAAACGCGAGGAGAGATTCGAGTAAAGAAAACGGAAACGAGAGGAGAGATTCGAGTAAAGAAAACGGAAACGCGAGAAGAGATTCGAGTAAAGAAAAGTGAAACGCGAGAGATTCGAGTAAAGAAAAGGGAAACGCGAGAAGAGGTTCGAATAAAGAAAAGGGAAACGCGAGAGATTCGAGTAAAGAAAAGAGAAACGTGAGAAGAGATTCGAGTAAAGAAAATATAAACGCGAGGAGAGATTCGAGTAAAGAAAACGGAAACGAGAAGAGAAATTCGAGAAAAGAAAACGGAAACGCGAGAAGAGATTCGCGTAAAGAAAAGAGAAACGCGAGAGATTCGAGTAAAGAAAACGGAAACGTGAGGAGAAATTCGAGGAAAGAAAACGGAAACGCGAGAAGAGATTCGGGTAAAGAAAAGAGAAACGCGAGAGATTCGAGTAAAGAAAAGGGAAACGCGAGGAGAGATTCGAGTAAGGAAAATGGGAACGCGACGAGAGATTCGAGAATAGAAAATGGAAACGCGAGAAGAGATTCGATTAAAGAAAAGGGAAACCGGGAGATTCGAGTAAGGAAAAGGGAAACGCGAGAAGAGATTCGGGTAAAGAAAAGGGAAACGCGAGATATTCGAGTAAAGGGAAACGCGAAGAGAGATTCGAGTGAAAAAAGGCAAAACCGAGAAAAGATTCGAGTAAAGAAAAGGGAAACGCGAGAGATTCGAGTAAAGAAAAGGGAAACGCGTGAAGAGATTCGAGCAAAAAAATGGAGACGCGAGAAGAGATTCGAGTAAAGAAAAAGGAAACGCGTGGAAAGATTAGAGTAAAGAAAAGGAAACGCGAGGAGAGATTAGAGTACAGCAAAGGAAAACGCGAGGAGAGATTCGAGTAAAGAAAATGGAAACGAGAGGAGAGATTCGAGTAAAGAAAAGGGAAACGCGAGGAGAGATTCGAGTAAAGAAAAGGGAAACGCGAGGAGAGATTCGAGTAAAGAAAAGGGAAACGCGAGAGATTCGAGTAAAGAAAAGAGACGCGCGAAAGATTCGAGTAAAGAAAAGGGAAACGCGAGAGATTCGAGTAATGAAAAGAGAAACGCGAGAGATTCGAGTAAAGAAAAGGGAAACGCGAGGAGAGATTCGAGTAAAGCAAAGGGAAACGTGAGAGATTCAAGTAAAGAAAAGGGAAACGCGATAAGAAATTCGAGTAATGAAAATGGGAACGCGACGAGAGATTCGAGTATAGAAAATGGAAACGCGAGAAGAGATTCGATTAAAGAAAAGGGAAACCGAGAGATTCGAGTAAGGAAAAGGGAAACGCGAGAAGAGATTCTGGTAAAGAAAAAGGAAACGCGAGAGATTCGAGTAAAGAAAAGGGAAATGCGTGAAGAGATTCGAGTAAAGAAAATACAAACGCAAGGAGAGATTCGAGTAAAGAAAAAGGAAACGCGAGGACAGATTAGAGTAAAGAAATGGGAAACGCGAGAGAGATTCGAGTAAAGAAAAGGGAAACGCGAGGAGAGATTCGAGTAAAGAAAACGGAAACGCGAGAAGAGATTCGAGTAAAGAAAAGTGAAACGCGAGAGATTCGAGTAAAGAAAAGGGAAACGCGAGAAGAGGTTCCAATAAAGAAAAGGGAAACGCGATAGATTCGAGTAAAGAAAAGGGAAACGTGAGAAGAGATTCGAGTAAAGAAAATATAAACGCGAGGAGAGATTCGAGTAAAGAAAAAGGAAACGCGAGGACAGATTAGAGTAAAGAAATGGGAAACGCGAGGAGAGATTCGAGTAAAGAAAAGGGAAACGCGAGGAGAGATTCGAGTAAAGAAAACGGAAACGCGAGAAGAGATTCGAGTAAAGAAAAGTGAAACGCGAGAGATTCGAGTACAGAAAACGGAAACGCGAGAGATTCGAGTAAAGAAAAGGGAAACGCGAGATATTCGAGTAATGGGAAACGCGAGGAGAGATTCGAGTGAAAAAAAGGTAAAACCGAGAAGAGATTCGGGTAAAGAAAAGGGAAACGTGAGAGATTCGAGTCAAGAAAAGTGGAACGCGAGAAGGGATTCGAGTAAAAAAAAAAGAAACACGAGGAAAGATTCGAGTAAACAAAAAGGAAACGCGTGGAAAGATTAGAGTAAAGAAATGGGAAACGCGAGGAGAGATTCGAGTAAAGAAAAAGGAAACGCGAGGAGAGATTCGAGTAATGAAAACGGAAACGCGAGAAGAGATTCGAGTAAAGAAAAGTGAAACGCGAGAGATTCGAGTAAAGAAAAGGGAAACGCGAGAAGAGGTTCGAATAAAGAAAAGGGAAACGCCAGAGATTCGAGTAAAGAAATGGGAAACGCGAGGAGAGATTCGAGTAAAGACAACCGAAACCAGAGGAGAGATTCGAGTAAGGAAAACGGAAACGCAAGAAGAGATTCGAGTAAAGAAAAGAGAAACGCGAGAGATTCAAGTAAAGAGAAGGGAAACGCGAGGAGAGATTCGAGTAAAGAAAAGGGAAACGAGAGAGATACGAGTAAAGAAAAGGGAAACGCGAGAAGAGATTCGAATAAAGAAAATAGAAAGGCGAGGAGAGATTAGTGTAAAGAAAATGAAACGCGAGGAGAGAGTAGAGTAAAGAAAAGGGAAACGCGAGGAGAGATTCGAGTAAAGAAAACGGAAACGCGAGGAGAGATTCGAATAAGGAAAAGGAAAACGTGAGAGATTCGAGTAAAGAAAAGGGAAACGCGAGAGATTCGAGTAAAGAAAAGGGAAACGTGAGGAGAGATTCGAGTAAAGAAAATATAAACGCGAGGAGAGACTCGAGTAAAGAAAAAGGAAACGCGAGGAGAGATTAGAGTCAAGAAATGGGAAACGCGAGGAGAGATTCGAGTATAGAAAATGGAAACGCGAGAAGAGACTAGAGTACAGAAAACGGAAACGCGAGGAGAGATTCGAGTAAAGAAAAGGGAAACGCGAGATATTCGAGTAAAGGGAAACGCGAAGAGAGATTCGAGTGAAAAAAAGGGAAAACCGAGAAAAGATTCGAGTAAAGAAAAGGGAAACGCGAGAGATTCGAGTAAAGAAAAGGGAAACGCGTGAAGAGATTCGAGCAAAGAAAATGGAGACGCGAGAAGAGATTCTAATAAAGAAAATGGAAACGCGAGAAGAGATGTAAAGAAAAGGGAAACGCGAGAAGGGATTCGAGTAAAGAAAATAGAAACACGAGGATTGATTCGAGTAAAGAAAAACGAAACGCGTGGAAAGATTAGAGTAAAGAAATGGGAAACGCGAGGAGAGATTCGAGTAAAGAAAAGGAAACGCGAGGAGAGATTCGAGTAAAGAAAATACAAACGGGAGGAGAGATTCGAGTAAAGAAAAAGGAAACGCGAGGAGAGATTAGAGTAAAGAAATGGGAAACGCGAGGAGAGATTCGAGTAAAGAAAAGGTAAACGCGAGGAGAGATTCGAGTAAAGAAAACGGAAACGCGAGAAGAGATTCGAGTAAAGAAAAGTGAAACGCGAGAGATTCGAGTAAAGAAAAGGGAAACGCGAGAAGAGGTTCGAATAAAGAAAAGGGAAACGCCAGAGATTCGAGTAAAGAAAAGGGAAACGTGAGGAGATATTCGAGTAAAGAAAATATAAACGCGAGGAGAGATTCGAGTAAAGAAAAAGGAAACGCGAGGAGAGATTAGAGTAAAGAAATGGGCAACGCGACGAGAGATTCGAGTATAGAAAATGGAAACGCGAGAAGAGATTCGATTAAAGAAAAGGGAAACCGAGAGATTCGAGTAAGGAAAAGGGAAACGCGAGAAGAGATTCGGGTAAAGAAAAGGGAAACGCGAGAGATTCGAGTAGAGAAAAGGGAAACGCGAGAAGAGATTCGAGTACAGAAAACGGAAACGCGAGGAAGGATTCGAGTAAAGAAAAGGAAACGCGAGATATTCGAGTAAAGGGAAACGCGAAGAGAGATTCGAGTGAAAAAAAGGGAAAACCGTGAAAAGATTCGAGTAAAGAAAAGGGAAACGCGAGAGATTCGAGTAAAGAAAATAGAAAGGCGAGTAGAGATAAGTGTAAAAAAAGGAAACGCGAGGAGAGAGTAGAGTAAAGAAAAGGGAAACGCGAGGAGAGATTCGAGTAAAGAAAACGGAAACGCGAGGAGAGATTCGAATAAGGAAAAGGAAAACGTGAGAGATTCGAGTAAAGAAAAGGGAAACGCGAGAGATTCGAGTAAAGAAAAGGGAAACGTGAGGAGAGATTCGAGTAAAGAAAATATAAACGCGAGGAGAGATTCGAGTAAAGAAAAAGGAAACGCGAGGAGAGATTAGAGTAAAGAAATGGGAAACGCGAGGAGAGATTCGAGTAAAGAAAACGGAAACGAGAGGAGAGATTCGAGTAAAGAAAACGGAAACGCGAGAAGAGATTCGAGTAAAGAAAAGTGAAACGCGAGAGATTCGAGTAAAGAAAAGGGAAACGCGAGAAGAGGTTCGAATAAAGAAAAGGGAAACGCGAGAGATTCGAGTAAAGAAAAGGGAAACGTGAGAAGAGATTCGAGTAAAGAAAATATAAACGCGAGGAGAGATTCGAGTAAAGAAAACGGAAACGAGAGGAGAAATTCGAGGAAAGAAAACGGAAACGCGAGAAGAGATTCGCGTAAAGAAAAGAGAAACGCGAGAGATTCGAGTAAAGAAAAGGGAAACGCGAGGAGAGATTCGAGTAAGGAAAATGGGAACGCGACGAGAGATTCGAGTATAGAAAATGGAAACGCGAGAAGAGATTCGATTAAAGAAAAGGGAAACCGAGAGATTCGAGTAAGGAAAAGGGAAACGCGAGAAGAGATTCGGGGAAAGAAAAGGGAAACGCGAGAGATTCGAGTAGAGAAAGGAGAAACGCGAGAAGAGATTCGAGTACGGAAAACGGAAACGCGAGGAGAGATTCGAGTAAAGAAAAGGGAAACGCGAGATATTCGAGTAAAGGGAAACGCGAAGAGAGATTCGAGTGAAAAAAGGGAAAACCGAGAAAAGATTCGAGTAAAGAAAAGGGAAACGGGAGAGATTCGAGTAAAGAAAAGGGAAACGTGAGAAGAGATTCGAGTAAAGAAAATATAAACGCGAGGAGAGATTCGAGTAAAGAAAACGGAAACGAGAGGAGAAATTCGAGGAAAGAAAACGGAAACGCGAGAAGAGATTCGCGTAAAGAAAAGGGAAACGCGAGGAGAGATTCGAGTAAGGAAAATGGGAACGCGAAGAGAGATTCGAGTATAGAAACTGGAAACGCGAGAAGAGATTCGATTAAAGAAAAGGGAAACCGAGAGATTCGAGTAAGGAAAAGGGAAACGCGAGAAGAGATTCGGGTAAAGAAAAGGGAAACGCGAGAGATTCGAGTAGAGAAAAGGGAAACGCGAGAAGAGATTCGAGTACGGAAAACGGAAACGCGAGGAGAGATTCGAGTAAAGAAAAGGGAAACGCGAGATATTCGAGTAAAGGGAAACGCGAAGAGAGATTCGAGTGAAAAAAGGCAAAACCGAGAAAAGATTCGAGTAAAGAAAAGGGAAACGCGAGAGATGCGAGTAAAGAAAAGGGAAACGCGTGAAGAGATTCGAGCAAAGAAAATGGAGACGCGAGAAGAGATTCGAGTAAAGAAAAAGGAAACGCGTGGAAAGATTAGAGTAAAGAAAAGGAAACGCGAGGAGAGATTAGAGTACAGCAAAGGGAAACGCGAGGAGAGATTCGAGTAAAGAAAATGGAAACGAGAGGAGAGATTCGAGTAAAGAAAAGAGAAACGCGAGAGATTCGAGTAAAGAAAAGGGAAACGCGAGGAGAGATTCGAGTGAAGAAAAGGGAAACGCGAGAGATTCGAGTAAAGAAAAGAGAAACGCGTGAGATTCGAGTAAAGAAAAGGGAAACGCGAGAGATTCGAGTAAAGAAAAGAGAAACGCGAGAGATTCGAGTAAAGAAAAGGGAAACGCGAGAAGGGATTCGAGTAAAGAAAATAGAAACGCGAGGAGAGATTCGAGTAAAGAAAAGGAAACGCGAGGAGAGATTCGAGTAAAGAAAAGGGAAACGCGAGAGATTCGAGTAAAGAAAAGAGAAACGCGAGAGATTAGAGTAAAGAAAAGGGAAACGCGAGGAGAGATTCGAGTAAAGCAAAGGGAAACGTGAGAGATTCAAGTAAAGAAAAGGGAAACGCGATAAGAGATTCGAGTAAAGAAAATGGGAACGCGACGAGAGATTCGAGTATAGAAAATGGAAACGCGAGAAGAGATTCGATTAAAGAACAGGGAAACCGAGAGATTCGAGTAAGGAAAAGGGAAACGCGAGATAAGATTCGGGTAAAGAAAAGGGAAACGCGAGAGATTCGAGTAGAGAAAAGGGAAACGCGAGAAGAGATTCGAGTAAAAAAACGGAAACGCGAGGAGAGATTCGAGTAAAGAAAAGGGAAACGCGAGATATTCGAGTAAAGGGAAACGCGAGGAGAGATTCGAGTAAAAAAAAGGGAAAACCGAGAAGAGATTCGGGTAAAGAAAAGGGAAACGTGAGAGATTCGAGTCAAGAAAAGTGGAACGCGAGAGATTCGAGTAAAGAAAAGGGAAACGCGAGAAGGGATTCGAGTAAAGAAAAAAGAAACACGAGGAAAGATTCGAGTAAAGAAAAGGAAACGCGAGGAGAGATTAGAGTAAAGAAATGGGAAACGCGAGGAGAGATTCGAGTAAAGAAAACGGAAACGAGAGGAGAGATTCGAGTAAAGAAAACGGAAACGCGAGAAGAGATTCGAGTAAAGAAAAGTGAAACGCGAGAGATTCGAGTAAAGAAAACGGAAACGCGAGAAGAGATTCGAGTAAAGAAAAGTGAAACGCGATAGATTCGAGTAAAGAATAGGGAAACGCGAGAAGAGGTTCGAATAAAGAAAATGGAAACGCGAGAGATTCGAGTAAAGAAAAGGGAAACGTGAGAAGAGATTCGAGTAAAGAAAATATAAACGCGAGGAGAGATTCGAGTAAAGAAAACGGAAACGAGAGGAGAAATTCGAGGAAAGAAAACGGAAACGCGAGAAGAGATTCGCGTAAAGAAAAGAGAAACGCGAGAGATTCGAGTAAAGAAAAGGGAAACGCGAGGAGAGATTCGAGTAAGGAAAATGAGAACGCGACGAGAGATTCGAGTATAGAAAATGGAAACGCGAGAAGAGATTCGATTAAAGAAAAGGGAAACCGAGAGATTCCTGTAAGGAAAAGGGAAACGCGAGAAGAGATTCGGGTAAAGAAAAGGGAAACGCGAGAGATTCGAGTAGAGAAAAGGGAAACGCGAGAAGAGATTCGAGTACGGAAAACGGAAACGCGAGGAGAGATTCGAGTAAAGAAAAGGGAAACGCGAGATATTCGAGTAAAGGGAAACGCGAAGAGAGATTCGAGTGAAAAAAGGGAAAACCGAGAAAAGATTCGAGTAAAGAAAAGGGAAACGCGAGAGATTCGAGTAAAGAAAAGGGAAACGCGTGAAGAGATTCGAGCAAAGAAAATGGAGACGCGAGAAGAGATTCGAGTAAAGAAATAGGAAACGAGTGGAAAGATTAGAGTAAAGAAAAGGAAACGCGAGGAGAGATTAGAGTACAGCAAAGGGAAACGCGAGGAGAGATTCGAGTAAAGAAAATGGAAACGAGAGGAGAGATTCCAGTAAAGAAAAGAGAAACGCGAGAGATTCGAGTAAAGAAAAGGGAAACGCGAGGAGAGATTCGAGTAAAGAAAAGGGAAACGCGAGAGATTCGAGTAAAGAAAAGAGAAACGCGAGAGATTCGAGTAAAGAAAAGGGAAACGCGAGGAGAGATTCGAGTAAAGCAAAGGGAAACGTGAGAGATTCAAGTAAAGAAAAGGGAAACGCGATAAGAGATTCGAGTAAAGAAAATGGGAACGGGACGAGAGATTCGAGTATAGAAAATGGAAACGCGAGAAGAGATTCGATTAAAGGAAAGGGAAACGTGAGAGATTCAAGTAAAGAAAAGGGAAACGCGATAAGAGATTTGAGTACAGAAAAGGGAAACGCGAGATATTCGAGTAAAGGGAAACGCGAAGAGAGATTCGAGTGAAAAAAGGCAAAACCGAGAAAAGATTCGAGTAAAGAAAAGGGAAACGCGAGAGATTCGAGTAAAGAAAAGGGAAACGCGTGAAGAGATTCGAGCAAAGAAAATGGAGACGGGAGAAGAGATTCGAGTAAAGAAAAAGGAAACCTAGAGATTCGAGTAAGATAAAGGGAAACGCCAGAAGAGATTCGGGTAAAGAAAAGGGAAACGCGAGAGATTCGAGTAGAGAAAAGGGAACGCGAGAGATTCGAGGAAAGAAAAGAGAAACGCGAGAGATTCGAGTAAAGAAAAGGGAATCGCGAGGAGAGATTCGAGTAAAGAAAAGGGAAACGCGAGAGATTCGAGTAAAGAAAAGAGAAACGCGTGAGATTCGAGTAAAGAAAAGGGAAACGCGAGAGATTCGAGGAAAGAAAAGAGAAACGCGAGAGATTCGAGTAAAGAAAAGGGAAACGCGAGGAGAGATTCGAGTAAAGCAAAGGGAAACGTGAGAGATTCAAGTAAAGAAAATGGAGACGGGAGAAGAGATTCGAGTAAAGAAAAAGGAAACGCGTGGAAAGATTAGAGTAAAGAAAAGGAAACGCGAGGAGAGATTAGAGTACAGCAAAGGGAAACGCGAGGAGAGATTCGAGTAGAGAAAATGGAAACGAGAGGAGAGATTCGAGTAAAGAAAAGAGAAACGCGAGAGATTCGAGTAAAGAAAAGAGAAACGCGTGAGATTCGAGTAAAGAAAAGGGAAACGCGAGAGATTCGAGGAAAGAAAAGGGAAACCTAGAGATTCGAGTAAGATAAAGGGAAACGCCAGAAGAGATTCGGGTAAAGAAAAGGGAAACGCGAGAGATTCGAGTAGAGAAAAGGGAACGCGAGAAGAGATTCGAGTACAGAAAACTGAAACGCGAGGAGAGATTCGAGTAAAGAAAAGGGAAACGCGAGAAGGGATTCGAGTAAAGAAAATAGAAACACGAGGAATGATTCGAGTAAAGAAAAAGGAAACGCGTGGAAAGATTAGAGTAAAGAAATTGGAAACGCGAGGAGAGATTCGAGTAAAGAAAAGGAAACGCGAGGAGAGATTCGAGTAAAGAAAATACAAATGCGAGGAGAGATTCGAGTAAAGAAAAGTGAAACGCGAGAGATTCGAGTAAAGAAAAGGGAAACGCGAGAAGAGGTTCCAATAAAGTAAAGGGAAACGCCAGAGATTCGAGTAAAGAAATGGGAAACGCGAGGAGAGATTCGAGTAAAGACAACCGAAACCAGAGGAGAGATTCGAGCAAGGAAAACGGAAACGCGAGAAGAGATTCGAGTAAAGAAAAGAGAAACGCGAGAGATTCGAGTAGAGAAAAGGGAAACGCGAGAAGAGATTCGAATACAGAAAACGGAAACGCGAGGAAGGATTCGAGTAAGGAAAAGGGAAACGCAAGATATTCGAGTAAAGGGAAACGCGAAGAGAGATTCGAGTGAAAAAAAGGGAAAACCGTGAAAAGATTCGAGTAAAGAAAAGGGAAACGCGAGAGATTCGAGTAAAGAAAATAGAAAGGCGAGGAGAGATAAGTGTAAAGAAAAGGAAACGCGAGGAGAGAGTAGAGTAAAGAAAAGGGAAACGCGAGGAGAGATTCGAGTAAAGAAAACGGAAACGCGAGGAGAGATTCGAATAAGGAAAAGGAAAACGTGAGAGATTCGAGTAAAGAAAAGGGAAACGCGAGAGATTCGAGTAAAGAAAAGGGAAACGTGAGGAGAGATTCGAGTAAAGAAAATATAAACGCGAGGAGAGATTCGAGTAAAGAAAAAGGAAACGCGAGGAGAAATTAGAGTAAAGAAATGGGAAACGCGAGGAGAGATTCGAGTAAAGAAAACGGAAACGAGAGGAGAGATTCGAGTAAAGAAAACGGAAACGCGAGAAGAGATTCGAGTAAAGAAAAGTGAAACGCGAGAGATTCGAGTAAAGAAAAGGGAAACGCGAGAAGAGGTTCGAATAAAGAAAAGGGAAACGCAGGAGATTCGAGTAAAGAAAAGGGAAACGTGAGAAGAGATTCGAGTAAAGAAAATATAAACGCGAGGAGAGATTCGAGTAAAGAAAACGGAAACGAGAGGAGAAATTCGAGGAAAGAAAACGGAAACGCGAGAAGAGATTCGCGTAAAGAAAAGGGAAACGCGAGGAGAGATTCGAGTAAGGAAAATGGGAACGCGAAGAGAGATTCGAGTATAGAAACTGGAAACGCGAGAAGAGATTCGATTAAAGAAAAGGGAAACCGAGAGATTCGAGTAAGGAAAAGGGAAACGCGAGAAGAGATTCGGGTAAAGAAAAGGGAAACGCGAGAGATTCGAGTAGAGAAAAGGGAAACGCGAGAAGAGATTCGAGTACGGAAAACGGAAACGCGAGGAGAGATTCGAGTAAATAAAAGGGAAACGCGAGATATTCGAGTAAAGGGAAACGCGAAGAGAGATTCGAGTGAAAAAAGGCAAAACCGAGAAAAGATTCGAGTAAAGAAAAGGGAAACGCGAGAGATTCGAGTAAAGAAAAGGGAAACGCGTGAAGAGATTCGAGCAAAGAAAATGGAGACGCGAGAAGAGATTCGAGTAAAGAAAAAGGAAACGCGTGGAAAGATTAGAGTAAAGAAAAGGAAACGCGAGGAGAGATTAGAGTACAGCAAAGGGAAACGCGAGGAGAGATTCGAGTAAAGAAAATGGAAACGAGAGGAGAGATTCGAGTAAAGAAAAGAGAAACGCGAGAGATTCGAGTAAAGAAAAGGGAAACGCGAGGAGAGATTCGAGTGAAGAAAAGGGAAACGCGAGAGATTCGAGTAAAGAAAAGAGAAACGCGTGAGATTCGAGTAAAGAAAAGGGAAACGCGAGAGATTCGAGTAAAGAAAAGAGAAACGCGAGAGATTCGAGTAAGGAAAAGGGAAACGCGAGAAGGGATTCGAGTAAAGAAAATAGAAACGCGAGGAGAGATTCGAGTAAAGAAAAGGAAACGCGAGGAGAGATTCGAGTAAAGAAAAGGGAAACGCGAGAGATTCGAGTAAAGAAAAGAGAAACGCGAGAGATTAGAGTAAAGAAAAGGGAAACGCGAGGAGAGATTCGAGTAAAGCAAAGGGAAACGTGAGAGATTCAAGTAAAGAAAAGGGAAACGCGATAAGAGATTCGAGTAAAGAAAATGGGAACGCGACGAGAGATTCGAGTATAGAAAATGGAAACGCGAGAAGAGATTCGATTAAAGAACAGGGAAACCGAGAGATTCGAGTAAGGAAAAGGGAAACGCGAGATAAGATTCGGGTAAAGAAAAGGGAAACGCGAGAGATTCGAGTAGAGAAAAGGGAAACGCGAGAAGAGGTTCCAATAAAGAAAAGGGAAACGCGATAGATTCGAGTAAAGAAAAGGGAAACGTGAGAAGAGATTCGAGTAAAGAAAATATAAACGCGAGGAGAGATTCGAGTAAAGAAAAAGGAAACGCGAGGAGAGATTCGAGTAAAGAAAACGGAAACGCGAGAAGAGATTCGAGTAAAGAAAAGAGAAACGCGAGAGATTCGAGTAAAGAGAAGGGAAACGCGAGGAGAGATTCGAGTAAAGAAAAGGGAAACGCGAGAGATTCGAGTAAAGAAAAGAGAAACGCGAGAGATTAGAGTAAAGAAAAGGGAAACGCGAGGAGAGATTCGAGTAAAGCAAAGGGAAACGTGAGAGATTCAAGTAAAGAAAAGGGAAACGCGATAAGAGATTCGAGTAAAGAAAATGGGAACGCGACGAGAGATTCGAGTATAGAAAATGGAAACGCGAGAAGAGATTCGATTAAAGAACAGGGAAACCGAGAGATTCGAGTAAGGAAAAGGGAAACGCGAGATAAGATTCGGGTAAAGAAAAGGGAAACGCGAGAGATTCGAGTAGAGAAAAAGGGAAACGCGAGAAGAGATTCGAGTAAAAAAACGGAAACGCGAGGAGAGATTCGAGTAAAGAAAAGGGAAACGCGAGATATTCGAGTAAAGGGAAACGCGAGGAGAGATTCGAGTAAAAAAAAGGGAAAACCGAGAAGAGATTCGGGTAAAGAAAAGGGAAACGTGAGAGATTCGAGTCAAGAAAAGTGGAACGCGAGAGATTCGAGTAAAGAAAAGGGAAACGCGAGAAGGGATTCGAGTAAAGAAAAAAGAAACACGAGGAAAGATTCGAGTAAAGAAAAGGAAACGCGAGGAGAGATTAGAGTAAAGAAATGGGAAACGCGAGGAGAGATTCGAGTAAAGAAAACGGAAACGAGAGGAGAGATTCGAGTAAAGAAAACGGAAACGCGAGAAGAGATTCGAGTAAAGAAAAGTGAAACGCGAGAGATTCGAGTAAAGAAAACGGAAACGCGAGAAGAGATTCGAGTAAAGAAAAGTGAAACGCGATAGATTCGAGTAAAGAAAAGGGAAACGCGAGAAGAGGTTCGAATAAAGAAAATGGAAACGCGAGAGATTCGAGTAAAGAAAAGGGAAACGTGAGAAGAGATTCGAGTAAAGAAAATATAAACGCGAGGAGAGATTCGAGTAAAGAAAACGGAAACGAGAGGAGAAATTCGAGGAAAGAAAACGGAAACGCGAGAAGAGATTCGCGTAAAGAAAAGAGAAACGCGAGAGATTCGAGTAAAGAAAAGGGAAACGCGAGGAGAGATTCGAGTAAGGAAAATGGGAACGCGACGAGAGATTCGAGTATAGAAAATGGAAACGCGAGAAGAGATTCGATTAAAGAAAAGGGAAACCGAGAGATTCGTGTAAGGAAAAGGGAAACGCGAGAAGAGATTCGGGTAAAGAAAAGGGAAACGCGAGAGATTCGAGTAGAGAAAAGGGAAACGCGAGAAGAGATTCGAGTACGGAAAACGGAAACGCGAGGAGAGATTCGAGTAAAGAAAAGGGAAACGCGAGATATTCGAGTAAAGGGAAACGCGAAGAGAGATTCGAGTGAAAAAAGGGAAAACCGAGAAAAGATTCGAGTAAAGAAAAGGGAAACGCGAGAAATTCGAGTAAAGAAAAGGGAAACGCGTGAAGAGATTCGAGCAAAGAAAATGGAGACGCGAGAAGAGATTCGAGTAAAGAAAAAGGAAACGCGTGGAAAGATTAGAGTAAAGAAAAGGAAACGCGAGGAGAGATTAGAGTACAGCAAAGGGAAACGCGAGGAGAGATTCGAGTAAAGAAAATGGAAACGAGAGGAGAGATTCCAGTAAAGAAAAGAGAAACGCGAGAGATTCGAGTAAAGAAAAGGGAAACCCGAGGAGAGATTCGAGTAAAGAAAAGGGAAACGCGAGAGATTCGAGTAAAGAAAAGAGAAACGCGTGAGAATCGAGTAAAGAAAAGGGAAACGCGAGGAGAGATTCGAGTAAAGCAAAGGGAAACGTGAGAGATTCAAGTAAAGAAAAGGGAAACGCGATAAGAGATTCGAGTAAAGAAAATGGGAACGGGACGAGAGATTCGAGTATAGAAAATGGAAACGCGAGAAGAGATTCGATTAAAGGAAAGGGAAACGTGAGAGATTCAAGTAAAGAAAAGGGAAACGCGATAAGAGATTTGAGTACAGAAAAGGGAAACGCGAGATATTCGAGTAAAGGGAAACGCGAAGAGAGATTCGAGTGAAAAAAGGCTAAACCGAGAAAAGAAAAGGGAAACGCGAGAGATTCGAGTAAAGAAAAGGGAAACGCGTGAAGAGATTCGAGCAAAGAAAATGGAGACGGGAGAAGAGATTCGAGTAAAGAAAAAGGAAACGCGTGGAAAGATTAGAGTAAAGAAAAGGAAACGCGAGGAGAGATTAGAGTACAGCAAAGGGAAACGCGAGGAGAGATTCGAGTAGAGAAAATGGAAACGAGAGGAGAGATTCGAGTAAAGAAAAGAGAAACGCGAGAGATTCGAGTAAAGAAAAGGGAATCGCGAGGAGAGATTCGAGTAAAGAAAAGGGAAACGCGAGAGATTCGAGTAAAGAAAAGAGAAACGCGTGAGATTCGAGTAAAGAAAAGGGAAACGCGAGAGATTCGAGGAAAGAAAAGAGAAACGCGAGAGATTCGAGTAAAGAAAAGGGAAACGCGATAAGAGATTCGAGTAAAGAAAATGGGAACGCGACGAGAGATTCGAGTATGGAAAATGGAAACGCGAGAAGAGATTCGATTAAAGAAAAGGGAAACCGAGAGATTCGAGTAAGATAAAGGGAAACGCCAGAAGAGATTCGGGTAAAGAAAAGGGAAACGCGAGAGATTCGAGTAGAGAAAAGGGAACGCGAGAAGAGATTCGAGTACAGAAAACTGAAACGCGAGGAGAGATTCGAGTAAATAAAAGGGAAACGCGAGAAGGGATTCGAGTAAAGAAAATAGAAACACGAGGAATGATTCGAGTAAAGAAAAAGGAAACGCGTGGAAAGATTAGAGTAAAGAAATGGGAAACGCGAGGAGAGATTCGAGTAAAGAAAAGGAAACGCGAGGAGAGATTCGAGTAAAGAAAATACAAACGCGAGGAGAGATTCGAGTAAAGAAAAAGGAAACGCGAGGAGAGATTCGAGTAAAGAAAACGGAAACGCGAGAAGAGATTCGAGTAAAGAAAAGTGAAACGCGAGAGATTCGAGTAAAGAAAAGGGAAACGCGAGAAGAGGTTCCAATAAAGTAAAGGGAAACGCCAGATATTCGAGTAAAGAAATGGGAAACGCGAGGAGAGATTCGAGTAAAGACAACCGAAACCAGAGGAGAGATTCGAGCAAGGAAAACGGAAACGCGAGAAGAGATTCGAGTAAAGAAAAGAGAAACGCGAGAGATTCGAGTAGAGAAAAGGGAAACGCGAGAAGAGATTCGAATACAGAAAACGGAAACGCGAGGAAGGATTCGAGTAAAGAAAAGGGAAACGCAAGATATTCGAGTAAAGGGAAACGCGAAGAGAGATTCGAGTGAAAAAAAGGGAAAACCGTGAAAAGATTCGAGTAAAGAAAAGGGAAACGCGAGAGATTCGAGTAAAGAAAATAGAAAGGCGAGGAGAGATAAGTGTAAAGAAAAGGAAACGCGAGGAGAGAGTAGAGTAAAGAAAAGGGAAACGCGAGGAGAGATTCGAGTAAAGAAAACGGAAACGCGAGGAGAGATTCGAATAAGGAAAAGGAAAACGTGAGAGATTCGAGTAAAGAAAAGGGAAACGCGAGAGATTCGAGTAAAGAAAAGGGAAACGTGAGGAGAGATTCGAGTAAAGAAAATATAAACGCGAGGAGAGATTCGAGTAAAGAAAAAGGAAACGCGAGGAGAGATTAGAGTAAAGAAATGGGAAACGCGAGGAGAGATTCGAGTAAAGAAAACGGAAACGAGAGGAGAGATTCGAGTAAAGAAAACGGAAACGCGAGAAGAGATTCGAGTAAAGAAAAGTGAAACGCGAGAGATTCGAGTAAAGAAAAGGGAAACGCGAGAAGAGGTTCGAATAAAGAAAAGGGAAACGCGAGAGATTCGAGTAAAGAAAAGGGAAACGTGAGAAGAGATTCGAGTAAAGAAAATATAAACGCGAGGAGAGATTCGAGTAAAGAAGACGGAAACGAGAGGAGAAATTCGAGGAAAGAAAACGGAAACGCGAGAAGAGATTCGCGTAAAGAAAAGGGAAACGCGAGGAGAGATTCGAGTAAGGAAAATGGGAACGCGAAGAGAGATTCGAGTATAGAAACTGGAAACGCGAGAAGAGATTCGATTAAAGAAAAGGGAAACCGAGAGATTCGAGTAAGGAAAAGGGAAACGCGAGAAGAGATTCGGGTAAAGAAAAGGGAAACGCGAGAGATTCGAGTAGAGAAAAGGGAAACGCGAGAAGAGATTCGAGTACGGAAAACGGAAACGCGAGGAGAGATTCGAGTAAAGAAAAGGGAAACGCGAGATATTCGAGTAAAGGGAAACGCGAAGAGAGATTCGAGTGAAAAAAGGCAAAACCGAGAAAAGATTCGAGTAAAGAAAAGGGAAACGCGAGAGATTCGAGTAAAGAAAAGGGAAACGCGTGAAGAGATTCGAGCAAAGAAAATGGAGACGCGAGAAGAGATTCGAGTAAAGAAAAAGGAAACGCGTGGAAAGATTAGAGTAAAGAAAAGGAAACGCGAGGAGAGATTAGAGTACAGCAAAGGGAAACACGAGGAGAGATTCGAGTAAAGAAAATGGAAACGAGAGGAGAGATTCGAGTAAAGAAAAGAGAAACGCGAGAGATTCGAGTAAAGAAAAGGGAAA
Source organism: Uropetala carovei (assembly GCA_036926305.1). NCBI lineage: Eukaryota > Metazoa > Arthropoda > Insecta > Odonata > Petaluridae > Uropetala > Uropetala carovei. Next base: position 9,835,343 of record JAXCHB010000080.1, on the reverse strand, counting down.
CGCGAGGAGAGATTCGAGTGAAGAAAAGGGAAACGCGAGAGATTCGAGTAAAGAAAAGAGAAACGCGTGAGATTCGAGTAAAGAAAAGAGAAACGCGAGAGATTAGAGTAAAGAAAAGGGAAACGCGAGGAGAGATTCGAGTAAAGCAAAGGGAAACGTGAGAGATTCAAGTAAAGAAAAGGGAAACGCGATAAGAGATTCGAGTAAAGAAAATGGGAACGCGACGAGAGATTCGAGTATAGAAAATGGAAACGCGAGAAGAGATTCGATTAAAGAACAGGGAAACCGAGAGATTCGAGTAAGGAAAAGGGAAACGCGAGATAAGATTCGGGTAAAGAAAAGGGAAACGCGAGAGATTCGAGTAGAGAAAAGGGAAACGCGAGAAGAGGTTCCAATAAAGAAAAGGGAAACGCGATAGATTCGAGTAAAGAAAAGGGAAACGTGAGAAGAGATTCGAGTAAAGAAAATATAAACGCGAGGAGAGATTCGAGTAAAGAAAAAGGAAACGCGAGGAGAGATTCGAGTAAAGAAAACGGAAACGCGAGAAGAGATTCGAGTAAAGAAAAGAGAAACGCGAGAGATTCGAGTAAAGAGAAGGGAAACGCGAGGAGAGATTCGAGTAAAGAAAAGGGAAACGCGAGAGATTCGAGTAAAGAAAAGAGAAACGCGAGAGATTAGAGTAAAGAAAAGGGAAACGCGAGGAGAGATTCGAGTAAAGCAAAGGGAAACGTGAGAGATTCAAGTAAAGAAAAGGGAAACGCGATAAGAGATTCGCGTAAAGAAAATGGGAACGCGACGAGAGATTCGAGTATAGAAAATGGAAACGCGAGAAGAGATTCGATTAAAGAACAGGGAAACCGAGAGATTCGAGTAAGGAAAAGGGAAACGCGAGATAAGATTCGGGTAAAGAAAAGGGAAACGCGAGAGATTCGAGTAGAGAAAAGGGAAACGCGAGAAGAGATTCGAGTAAAAAAACGGAAACGCGAGGAGAGATTCGAGTAAAGAAAAGGGAAACGCGAGATATTCGAGTAAAGAAAAGGGAAACGCGAGATATTCGAGTAAAGGGAAACGCGAGGAGAGATTCGAGTAAAAAAAAGGGAAAACCGAGAAGAGATTCGGGTAAAGAAAAGGGAAACGTGAGAGATTCGAGTCAAGAAAAGTGGAACGCGAGAGATTCGAGTAAAGAAAAGGGAAACGCGAGAAGGGATTCGAGTAAAGAAAAAAGAAACACGAGGAAAGATTCGAGTAAAGAAAAGGAAACGCGAGGAGAGATTAGAGTAAAGAAATGGGAAACGCGAGGAGAGATTCGAGTAAAGAAAACGGAAACGAGAGGAGAGATTCGAGTAAAGAAAACGGAAACGCGAGAAGAGATTCGAGTAAAGAAAAGTGAAACGCGAGAGATTCGAGTAAAGAAAACGGAAACGCGAGAAGAGATTCGAGTAAAGAAAAGTGAAACGCGATAGATTCGAGTAAAGAAAAGGGAAACGCGAGAAGAGGTTCGAATAAAGAAAATGGAAACGCGAGAGATTCGAGTAAAGAAAAGGGAAACGTGAGAAGAGATTCGAGTAAAGAAAATATAAACGCGAGGAGAGATTCGAGTAAAGAAAACGGAAACGAGAGGAGAAATTCGAGGAAAGAAAACGGAAACGCGAGAAGAGATTCGCGTAAAGAAAAGAGAAACGCGAGAGATTCGAGTAAAGAAAAGGGAAACGCGAGGAGAGATTCGAGTAAGGAAAATGGGAACGCGACGAGAGATTCGAGTATAGAAAATGGAAACGCGAGAAGAGATTCGATTAAAGAAAAGGGAAACCGAGAGATTCGTGTAAGGAAAAGGGAAACGCGAGAAGAGATTCGGGTAAAGAAAAGGGAAACGCGAGAGATTCGAGTAGAGAAAAGGGAAACGCGAGAAGAGATTCGAGTACGGAAAACGGAAACGCGAGGAGAGATTCGAGTAAAGAAAAGGGAAACGCGAGATATTCGAGTAAAGGGAAACGCGAAGAGAGATTCGAGTGAAAAAAGGGAAAACCGAGAAAAGATTCGAGTAAAGAAAAGGGAAACGCGAGAGATTCGAGTAAAGAAAAGGGAAACGCGTGAAGAGATTCGAGCAAAGAAAATGGAGACGCGAGAAAAGATTCGAGTAAAGAAAAAGGAAACGCGTGGAAAGATTAGAGTAAAGAAAAGGAAACGCGAGGAGAGATTAGAGTACAGCAAAGGGAAACGCGAGGTGAGATTCGAGTAAAGAAAATGGAAACGAGAGGAGAGATTCCAGTAAAGAAAAGAGAAACGCGAGAGATTCGAGTAAAGAAAAGGGAAACGCGAGGAGAGATTCGAGTAAAGAAAAGGGAAACGCGAGAGATTCGAGTAAAGAAAAGAGAAACGCGAGAGATTCGAGTAAAGAAAAGGGAAACGCGAGGAGAGATTCGAGTAAAGCAAAGGGAAACGTGAGAGATTCAAGTAAAGAAAAGGGAAACGCGATAAGAGATTCGAGTAAAGAAAATGGGAACGGGACGAGAGATTCGAGTATAGAAAATGGAAACGCGAGAAGAGATTCGATTAAAGGAAAGGGAAACGTGAGAGATTCAAGTAAAGAAAAGGGAAACGCGATAAGAGATTTGAGTACAGAAAACGGAAACGCGACGAGAGATTCGAGTAAAGAAAAGGGAAACGCGAGATATTCGAGTAAAGGGAAACGCGAGGAGAGATTCGAGTAAAGACAAAAGAAACGCGAGAGATTCGAGTAAAGAAAAGGGAAACGCGAGGAGAGATTCGAGTAAAGCAAAGGGAAACGTGAGAGAATCAAGTAAAGAAAAGGGAAACGCGATAAGAGATTCGAGTACAGAAAACGGAAACGCGACGAGAGATTCGAGTAAAGAAAAGGGAAACGCGAGATATTCGAGTAAAGGGAAACGCGAGGAGAGATTCGAGTGAAAAAAAGGGAAAACCGAGAAGAGATTCGGGTAAAGAAAAGGGAAACGTGAGAGATTCGAGTCAAGAAAAGTGGAACGCGAGAGATTCGAGTAAAGAAAAGGGAAACGCGAGAAGGGATTCGAGTAAAGAAAAAAGAAACACGAGGAAAGATTCGAGTAAAGAAAAAGGAAACGCGTGGAAAGATTAGAGTAAATAAATGGGAAACGCGAAGAGAGATTCGAGTAAAGAAAAGGGAAATGCGAGGAGAGATTCGAGTAAAGAAAACGGAAACGCGAGAAGAGATTCGAGTAAAGAAAAGTGAAACGCGAGAGATTCGAGTAAAGAAAAGGGAAACGCGAGAAGAGGTTCGAATAAAGAAAAGGGAAACGCCAGAGATTCGAGTAAAGAAATGGTAAACGCGAGGAGAGATTCGAGTAAAGACAACCGAAACCAGAGGAGAGATTCGAGTAAGGAAAACGGACACGCGAGAAGAGATTCGAGTAAAGAAAAGAGAAACGCGAGAGATTCGAGTAAAGAGAAGGGAAACGCGAGGAGAGATTCGAGTAAAGAAATGGGAAACGCGGGAGATACGAGTAAAGAAAAGGGAAACGCGAGAAGAGATTCGAGTAAAGAAAATAGAAAGGCGAGGAGAGATTAGTGTAAAGAAAAGGAAACGCGAGGAGAGAGTAGAGTAAAGAAAAGGTAAACGCGAGGAGAGATTCGAGTAAAGAAATGGGAAACGCGAGGAGAGATTCGACTAAAGAAAACGGAAACGAGAGGAGAGATTCGAGTAATGAAAATATAAACTCGAGGAGAGATTCGAGTAAAGAAAAAGTTAACGCAAGGAAAGATTAGAGTAAAGAAATGGGAAACGCGAGGAGAGATTCGAGTAAAGAAAACGGAAACGAGAGGAGAGATTCGAGTAAAGAAAACGGAAACGCGAGAAGAGATTCGAGTAAAGAAAAGGGAAACGCGAGAGATTCGAGTAAAGAAAAGGGAAACGCGAGAAGAGATTCGAATAAAGAAAAGGGAAACGCGAGAGATTCGAGTAAAGAAAAGGGAAACGTGAGAAGAGATTCGAGTAAAGAAAATATAAACGCGAGGAGAGAGTCGAGTAAAGAAAACGGAAACGAGAGGAGAGATTCGAGGAAAGAAAACGGAAACGCGAGAAGAGATTCGAGTAAAGAAAAGAGAAACGCGAGAGATTCGAGTAAAGAAAACGGAAACGCGAGGAGAGATTCGAGTAAAGAAAACGGAAACGCGAGGAGAGATTCGAATAAGGAAAAGGAAAACGTGAGAGATTCGAGATAAGAAAAGGGAAACGCGAGAAGAGATTCGAGTTGAGAAAAGAGAAACACGAGAGATTCGAGTAAAGAAAAGGGAAACGCGAGGAGAGATTCGAGTAAAGAAAATACAAACGCGAGGAGAGATTCGAGTAAAGAAAAAGGAAACGCGAGGAGAGATTAGAGTAAAGAAATGGGAAACGTGAGGAGAGATTCGAGTAAAGAAAAGGGAAACGCGAGGAGAGATTCGAGTAAAGAAAACGGAAACGCGAGAAGAGATTCGAATAAAGAAAAGTGAAACGCGAGAGATTCGAGTAAAGAAAAGGAAACGCGAGAAGAGGTTCGAATAAAGAAAAGGGAAACGCGAGAGATTCGAGTAAAGAAAAGGGAAACGTGAGAAGAGATTCGAGTAAAGAAAATATAAACGCGAGGAGAGAATCGAGTGAAGAAAAAGGAAATGAGAGGAGAGATTAGAGTAAAGAAATGGGAAACGCGAGGAGAGATTCGAGTAAAGAAAACGGAAACGCGAGAAGAGATTCGAGTAAAGAAAAGAGAAACGCGAGAGATTCGAGTAAAGAGAAGGGAAACGCGAGGAGAGATTCGAGTAAAGAAAAGGGAAACGCGAGAGATTCGAGTAAATAAAAGGGATACGCGAGAGATTCGAGTAAAGAAAAAGGAAACGCGAGGAGAGATTCGAGTAAAGCAAAGCGAAACGTGAGAGATTCAAGTAAAGAGAAGGGAAACGCGAGGAGAGATTCGAGTAAAGAAAAGGGAAACGCGAGATTTCGAGTAAATAAAACGGAAACGCGAGAGATTCGAGTAAAGAAAAGGGAAACGCGAGGAGAGATTCGAGTAGAGAAAAGGGAAACGCGAGAAGAGATTCGAGTACAGAAAAGAAAAACACGAGATATTCGAGTAAAGGGAAACGCGAGGAGAGATTCGAGTGAAAAAAAGGGAAAACCGAGAAGAGATTCGGGTAAAGAACAGGGAAACGCGAGAGATTCGATTAAAAAGAAGGGAAACGCGTGAAGAGATTCGAGCAAAGAAAATGGAGACGCGAGGAGATTCGAGTAAAGAAAATGGAAACGCGAGAAGAGATTCGAGTCAAGAAAAGTGAAACGCGAGAGTGTCGAGTAAAGAAAAGGGAAACGCGAGAAGGGATTCGAGTAAAGAAAATAGAAACACGAGGAAAGATTCGAGTAAAGAAAAAGGAAACGCGTAAATAGATTAGAGAAAAGAAATGGGAAACGCGAGGAGAGATTCGAGTAAAGAAAAGGAAACGCGAGGAGAGATTAAAGTACAGAAAAGGGAAACACGAGGAGAGATTCGAGTAAAGAAAATGGAAACGAGAGGAGAGATTCGAGTAAAGAAAACGGAAACGCGAGAAGAGATTCGAGAAAAAAAAAGAGAAACGCGAAAGATTCCAGTAAAGAGAAGGGAAACGCGAGGAGAGATTTGAGTAAAGAAAAGGGAAACGCGAGAGGTACGAGTAAAGAAAAGGGAAACGCGAGAAGAGATTCGAGTAAAGAAAATAGAAAGACGAGGAGAGATTCGTGTAAAGAAAAGGAAACGCGAGGAGAGATTAGAGTAAAGAAAAGGGAAACGCGAGGAGAGATTCGAGTAAAGAAAACGGAAACGCGAGGAGAGATTCGAATAAGGAAAAGGAAAACGTGAGAGATTCGAGTAAAGAAAAGGGAAACGCGAGAAGAGATTCGAGTTGAGAAAAGAGAAACGCGAGAGATTCCAGTAAATAAAAGGGAAACGCGAGGAGAGATTCGAGTAAAGAATATACAAACGCGAGGAGAGATTCGAGTAAAGAAAAAGGAAACGCGAGGAGAGATTACAGTAAAGAAATGGGAAACGCGAGGAGAGATTCGAGTAAAGAAAAGTGAAACGCGAGAGATTCGAGTAAAGAAAAGGGAAACACGAGAAGAGGTTCGAATAAAGAAAAGGGAAACGCGAGAGATTCGAGTAAAGAAAAGGGAAACGTGAGAAGATATTCGAGTAAAGAAAATATAAACGCGGGGAGAGATTCGAGTAAAGAAAAAGGAAACGCGAGGAGAGATTAGAGTAAAGAAATGGGAAACGCGAGGAGAGATTCGAGTAAAGAAAACGGAAACGAGAGTTGAGATTCGAGTAAAGAAAACGGAAACGCGAGAAGAGATTCGAGTAAAGAAAATAGAAAGGCGAGGAGAGATTCGTGTAAAGAAAAGGAAACGCGAGGATAGAGTAGAGTAAAGAAAAGGGAAACGCGAGGAGAGATTCGAGTAAAGAAAACGCAAACGAGAGGAGAGATTAGAATAAGGAAAAGGAAAACGTGAGAGATTCGAGTAAAGAAAAGGGAAACGCGAGAACAGATTCGAGTAAAGAAAAGAGAAACGCGAGAGATTCGAGTAAAGAAAAGGGAAACCGAAGAAATATGAGTAAAGAAAAGGGAAACGCGAGGAGAGATTCGAGTAAAGAAAAGGGAAAGGCGAGAGGTACGAGTACAAAAAGGGAAACGCGAGAAGAGATTCGAGTAAAGAAAATAGAAAGGCGAGGAGAAATTCGAGTAAAGCAAAGGGAAACGTGGCAGATTCAAGTAAAGAAAAGGGAAACGCGATAAGAGATTCGAGTAAAGAAAATGGGAACGCGACGAGAGATTCGAGTATAGAAAATGGATACGCGAGAAGGGATTCGATTAAAGAAAAGGGAAACCGAGAGATTCGAGTAAGTAAAAGGGAAACGCGAGAAGAGATTCGGGTAAAGAAAAGGGAAACGCGAGAGATTCGAGTAGAGAAAAGGGAAAACCGAGAAGAGATTCGGGTAAAGAAAAGGGAAACGCGTGAAGAGATTCGAGCAAAGAAAATGGAGACGCTAGAAGAGATTCGAGTAAAGAAAATGGAAACGCGAGAAGAGATTAGAGTCAAGAAAAGTGGAACGCGAGAGATTCGAGTAAAGAAAAGGGAAACGCGAGAAGGGATTCGAGTAAAGAAAATAGAAACACGAGGAAAGATTCGAGTAAAGAAAAAGGAAACGCGTGGAAAGATTAGAGTAAAGAAATGGGAAACCCGAGGAGAGATTCGAGTAAAGAAAAGGAAACGCAGGGAGAGATTCGAGTAAAGAAAATACAAACGCGAGGAGAGATTCGAGTAAAGAAAAAGGAAACGCGGGGAGAGATTAGAGTAAAGAAATGGGAAACGCGAGGAGAGATTCGAGTAAAGAAAAAGGAAACGCGAGAGATTCGAGTAAAGAAAAGGGATACGAGAGAAGAGGTTAGAATAAAGAAAAGGGAAACGCGATAGATTCGAGTAAAGAAAATGGAAACGTGAGAAGAGATTCGAGTAAAGAAAATATAAACGCGAGGAGAGATTCGAGTAAAGAAAAAGGAAACGCGAGGAGAGATTCGAGTAAAGAAAACGTAAACGCGAGAAGAGATTCGAGTAAAGAAAAGAGAAACGCGAGAGATTCGAGTAAAGAGAAGGGAAACGCGAGGAGAGATTCGAGTAAAGAAAAGGGAAACGCGTGAGATTCGAGTAAAGAAAAGAGAAACGCGAGAGATTCGAGTAAAGAAAAGGGAAACGCGAGGAGAGATTCGAGTAGAGAAAAGGGAAACGCGAGAAGAGATTCGATTAAAGAAAAGGGAAACCGGGGGATTCGACTGAGGAAAAGGGAAACGCGAGAAGAGATTCGAGTAAAGAAAAGAGAAAAGCGAGAGATTCGAGTAAAGAGAAGGGAAACGCGAGGAGAGATTCGAGTAAAGAAAAGGGAAACGCGAGATTTCGAGTAAATAAAAGGAAACGCGAGAGATTCGAGTAAAAAAAAGGGAAACGCGAGGAGAGATTCGAGTAGAGAAAAGGGAAACGCGAGAAGAGATTCGAGTACAGAAAACGGAAACGCAAGGAGAGATTCGACTAAAGAAAAGGGAAACGCGAGATATTTGAGTAAAGGGAAACGCGAGGAGAGAATCGAGTGAAGAAAGGGAAAACCGAGAAGAGATTCGGGTAAAGAAAAGGGAAACGCGAGAGATTCGAGTAAAGAAAAGGGAAACGCGTGAAGAGATTCGAGCAACGAAAATGGAGACGCGAGAAGAGATTCGAGTAAAGAAAATGGAAACGCGAGAAGAGATTCGAGTCAAGAAAAGTGAAACGCGAGAGATTCGAGTAAAGAAAAGGGAAACGCGAGAAGGGATTCGAGTAAAGAAAATAGAAACACGAGGAAAGATTCGAGTAAAGAAAAAGGAAACGCGTGGAAAGATTAGAGTAAAGAAATGGGAAACGCGAGGAGAGATTCGAGTAAAGAAAAGGAAACGCGAGGAGAGATTAGAGTACAGAAAAGGGAAACACGAGGAGAGATTCGATTAAAGAAAATTGAAACGAGAGGAGAGATTCGAGTAAAGAAAACGGAAACGCGAGAAGAGATTCGAGTAAAGAAAAGAGAAACGCGAGAGATTCCAGTAAAGAGAAGGGAAACGCGAGGAGAGATTTGAGTAAAGAAAAGGGAAACGCGAGAGGTACGAGTAAAGAAAAGGGAAACGCGAGAAGAGATTCGAGTAAAGAAAATAGAAAGGCGAGGAGAGATTCGTGTAAAGAAAAGGAAACGCGAGGAGAGATTAGAGTAAAGAAAAGGGAAACGCGAGGAGAGATTCGAGTAAAGAAAACGGAAACGCGAGGAGAGATTCGAATAAGGAAAAGGAAAACGTGAGAGATTCGAGTAAAGAAAAGGGAAACGCGAGAAGAGATTCGAGTTGAGAAAAGAGAAACGCGAGAGTTTCGAGTAAAGGAAAGGGAAACGCGAGGAGAGATTCGAGTAAAGAAAATACAAACGCGAGGAGAGATTCGATTAAAGAAAAAGGAAACGCGAGGAGAGATTAGAGTAAAGAAATGGGAAACGCGAGGAGAGTTTCGAGTAAAGAAAAGGGAAACGCGAGGAGAGATTCAAGTAAAGAAAAAGGAAACGCGAGAATAGATTCGAGTAATGAAATGTGAAACGCGAGAGATTCGAGTAAAGAAAAGAGAAACACAAGAAGAGGTTCGAATAAAGAAAAGGGAAACGCGAGGAGAGATTCGAGTAAAGAAAAGGGAAACGTGAGAAGAGATTCGAGTAAAGAAAAGAGAAACGCGAGAGATTCGAGTAAAGAGAAGGGAAACGCGAGGAGAGATTCGAGTAAAGAAAAGGGAAACGCGAGAGATACGAGAAAAGAAAAGGGAAACGCGAGTAGAGATTCGAGTAAGGAAAATAGAAAGGCGAGGAGAGATTCGTGTAAAGAAAAGGAAACGCGAGGAGAGATTAGAGAAAAGAAATGATAAACGCGAGGAGAGATTCGAGTAATGAAAACGGAAACGAGAGGAGAGATTCGAGTAAAGAAAAGGGAAGTGCGAAGGGTACGAGAACAAAAAGGATAACGCGAGGAGAGATTCGAGTAAAGAAAATGGAAACTAGAGGAGAGATTCGAGTAAAGAAAACGGAAACGCGAGAAGAGATTCGAGTAAAGAAAAGAGAAACGCGAGAGATTCCAGTAAAGAGAAGGGAAACGCGAGGAGAGATTCGAGTAAAGAAAAGGGAAACGCGAGAGGTACGAGTAAAGAAAAGGGAAACGCGAGAGATTCCAGTAAAGAGAAGGGAACGCTAGGAGAGATTCGAGTAAAGAAAAGGGAAAGGCGAGAGGTACGAATACAAAAAGGGAAACGCGAGGAGAGATTCGAGTAAAGAAAATGGAAACGAGAGGAGAGATTCGAGTAAAGAAAAGGGAAACGCGAGGAGAGATTCGAGTAAATAAAATACAAACGCGAGGAGAGATTCGAATAAGGAAAAGGAAAACGTGAGAGATTCGAGTAAAGAAAAGGGAAAGGCGAGAAGAGATTCGAGTAAAGAAAAGAGAAACGCGAGAGATTCGAGTAAAGAAAAGGGAAACGCGACGAGAGATTCGAGTAAAGAAAATACAAACGCGAGGAGAGATTCGAGTAAAGAAAAAGGAAACGCGAGGAGAGATTAGAGTATAGTAATGGGAAACGCGAGGAGAGATTCGAGTAAAGAAAACGGAAACCAGAGGAGAGATTCGAGTAATGAAAACGGAAACGCGAGAAGAGATTCGAGTAAAGAAAAGTGAAAAGCGAGAGATTCGAGTAAAGAAAAGATAAACGCGAGGAGAGATTCGAGAAAAGAAAAAGGAAACGCGAGGAGAGATTCGAGTAAAGAAAAGAGAAACGCGAGAGATTCGAGTAAAGAAAAGAGAAACGCGAGAAGAGATTCGTGTAAAGAAAAGGAAACGCGAGGAGAGAGTAGAGAAAAGAAAAGGGAAACGCGAGGAGAGATTCTCGTAAAGAAAACGGAAACGCGAGGAGAGATTCGAATAAGGAAAAGGAAAACGTGAGAGATTCGAGTAAAGAAAAGGGAAACGCGAGAAGATATTCGAGTAAAGAAAAGAGAAACGCGAGAGATTCGAGTAAAGAAAAGGGAAACGCGAGGACAGATTCGAGTAAAGAAAATATAAACGCGAGGAGAGATTCGAGTAAAGAAAAGAGAAACGCGAGAGATTCCAGTAAAGAGAAGGGAACGCTAGGAGAGATTCGAGTAAAGAAAAGGGAAAGGCGAGAGGTACGAATACAAAAAGGGAAACGCGAGGAGAGATTCGAGTAAAGAAAATGGAAACGAGAGGAGAGATTCGAGTAAAGAAAAGGGAAACGCGAGGAGAGATTCGAGTAAATAAAATACAAACGCGAGGAGAGATTCGAGTAAAGAAAAAGTAAACGTGAGGAGAGATTAGAGTAAAGAAATGGGAAACGCGAGGAGAGATTTGACTAAAGAAAACGGAAACCGGAGGAGAGATTCGAGTAATGAAAACGGAAACGCGAGAGGAGATTCGATTAAAGAAAAGTGAAACGCTAGAGATTCGAGTAAAGAAAAGGGAAACGCGAGAAGAGGTTGGAATAAAGAAAAGGGAAACGCGAGAGATTCGAGTAAAGAAAAGGGAAACGTGAGATGAGATTCGAATAAAGAAAATATAAACGCGAGGAGAGATTCGAGTAAAGAAAAAGGAAACGCGAGGAGAGATTAAAGTAAAGAAATGGGAAAGGTGAGGAGAGATTCGAGTAATGAAAAAGGAAACGAGAGGAGAAATTCGAGTAAAGAAAACGGAAACGCGAGAAGAGATTCGAGTAAAGAAAAGAGAAACGCGAGAGTTTAGAGTAAAGAAAAGGGAAATGCGAGGAGAGATTCGAGTAAAGAAAATACAAACGCGAGGAGAGATTCGAGTAAAGAAAAAGGAAACGCGAGGAGAGATTAGAGTAAAGAAAAGGGAAACGTGAGGAGAGATTCGAGTAAAGAAAACGGAAACGCGAGAAGAGGTTCGATTAAGAAAAGGGAAACGCGAGAGATTCGAGTAACGAAAAGGGAAACGTGAGAAGAGATTCGAGTAAAGAAAATATAAACGCGAGGAGAGATACGAGTAAAGAAAAAGGAAACGCGAGGAGAGATTAAAGTAAAGAAATGGGAAAGGCGAGGAGAGATTCGAGTAAAGAAAAAGGAAACGAGAGGAGAAATTCTAGTAAAGAAAACGGAAACGCGAGGAGAGATTAGAATAAGGAAAAGGAAAACGTGAGAGATTCGAGTTAAGAAAAGGGAAACGCGAGAAGAGATTCGAGTAAAGAAAAGAGAAACGCGAGAGATTCGAGTAAAGAAAAGAGAAACGCGAGAGATTCCAGTAAAGAGAAGCGAAACGCGACGAGAGATTCCAGTAAAGAAAAGGGAAACGCGAGAGATACGAGTAAAGAAAAGGGAAACGCGAGAGATTCGAGTAAAGAAAAGGGAAACGCGAGAAGAGATTCGTGTAAAGAAAAGAGAAACGCGAGATATTCCAGTAAAGAGAAGGGAAACGCGAGGAGAGATTCGAGTAAAGAAAAGGGAAAGGCCAGAGGTACGAGTACAAAAAGGGAAAGGCCAGAGGTACGACTACAAAAAGGGAAACGCGAGGAGAGATTCGAGTAAAGAAAATGGAAACGAGAGGAGAGATTCGAGTAAAGAAAATGGAAACGAGAGGAGAGATTCGAGTAAAGAAAACGGAACCCCAGAAGAGATTCGAGTAAAGAAAAGAGAAACGCGAGAGATTCCAGTAAAGAAAAGGGAAACGCGATGAGAGATTCGAGTAAAGAAAAGGGAAACACGAGAGGTACGAGTAAAGAAAAGGGAAACGTGAGAAGAGATTCGAGTAAAGAAAATAGAAAGGCGAGGAGAGATTCGTGTTAAGAAAAGGAAACGCGAGGAGAGATTAGAGTAAAGAAAAGGGAAACGCGAGGAGAGATTCGAGTAAAGAAAACGGAAACGCGAGGAGAGAGTAGAGTAAAGAAAAGGGAAACGCGAGGAGAGATTCGAGTAAAGAAAACGGAAACGCGAGGAGAGATTCGAATAAGGAAAAGGAAAACGTGAGAGATTCGAGTAAAGAAAAGGGAAACGCGAGAAGAGATTCGAGTAAAGAAAAGAGAAACGCGAGAGATTCGAGTAAAGAAAAGGGAAACGCGAGGAGAGATTCGAGTAAATAAAATACAAACGCGAGGAGAGATTCGAGTAAAGAAAAAGGAAACGTATGGAGAGATTAGAGTAAAGAAAAGTGAAACGCGAGAGATTCGAGTAAAGAAAAGGGAAACGCGAGAAGAGGTTCGAATAAAGAAAAGGGAAACGCGAGAGAATCGAGTAAAGAAAAGGGAAACGCGAGAAGGGATTCGAGTAAAGAAAATAGAAACGAGAGGAAGGATTCGAGTAAAGAAAACGGAAACGCGAGAAGAGATTCGAGTAAAGAAGAGAAACGCGAAAGATTCCAGTAAAGAGAAGGGAAACGCGAGGAGAGATTCGAGTAAAGAAAAGGGAAACGCGAGAGGTACGAGTAAAGAAAAGAGAAACGCGAGGAGAGATTCGAATAAGAAAAAGGAAAACGTGAGAGATTCGAGTAAAGAAAAGGGAAACTCGAGAAGAGATTCGAGTAAAGAAAAGAGGAACGCGAAAGATTCGAGTAAAGAAAAGGGAAACGCCAGGAGAGATTCGCGTATAGAAAATACAAACGCGAGGAGAGATTCGATAAAGAAAAAGGAAACGCGAGGAGAGATTAGAGTAAAGAAAAAGGAAACGCGAGGAGAGATTAGAGTAAAGAAAAGGGAAACGCGAGGAGAGATTCGAGTAAAGAAAACGGAAACGCGAGAAGAGATTCGAGTAAAGAAAAGTGAAACGCGAGAGATTCGAGTAAAGAAAAGGGAAACGCGAGAAGAGGTTGGAATAAAGAAAACGGAAACGCGAGAGATTCGAGTAATGAAAAGGGAAACGTGAGATGAGATTCGAATAAAGAAAATATAAACGCGAGGAGAGATTCGAGTAAAGAAAAAGGAAACGCGAGGAGAGATTAAAGTAAAGAAATGGGAAAGGTGAGCAGAGATTCGAGTAATGAAAAAGGAAACGGGAGGAGAAATTCGAGTAAAGAAAACGGAAACGCGAGAAGAGATTCGAGTAAAGAAAAGAGAAACGCGAGAGATTCGAGTAAAGAAAAGGGAAACGCGAGGAGAGATTCGAGTAAAGAAAAGGGAAACGCGAGAGATACGAGTAAAGAAAAGGGAAACGCGAGAAGAGATTCGAGTAAAGAAAATAGAAAGGCGAGGAGAGATTCGTGTAAAGAAAAGGAAACGCGAGGAGAGAGTAGAGTAAAGAAAGGGAAACGCGAGGAGAGATTCGAGTAAAGAAAACGGAAACGCGAGGAGAGATTCGCATAAGGAAAAGGAAAACGTAAGAGATTCGAGTAAAGAAAAGGGAAACGCGAGAAGAGATTCGAGTAAAGAAAAGAGAAACGCGAGAGATTCGAGTAAAGAATAGAGAAACGCGAGAGATTCGAGTAAAGAAAAGGGAAACGCGAGGAGAGATTCGAGTAAAGAAAATACAAACGCGAGGAGAGATTCGAGTAAAGAAAAAGGAAACGCGAGGAGAGATTAGAGTAAAGAAATGGGAAACGCGAGGAGATTCGAGTAAAGAAAACGGAAACGAGAGGAGAGATTCGAATAAGGAAAAGGAAAACGTGAGAGATTCGAGTAAAGAAAAGGGAAACGCGAGAAGAGATTCGAGTAAAGAAAAGGGAAACGCGAGGACAGATTCGAGTAAAAAAATATAAACGCGAGGAGAGATTCGAGTAAAGAAAAGAGAAACGCGAGAGATTCCAGTAAAGAGAAGCGAAACGCGACGAGAGATTCGAGTAAAGAAAAGGGAAACGCGAGAAAAGATTCGAGTAAAGAAAAGAGAAACGCGAGATATTCCAGTAAAGAGAAGGGAAACGCGAGGAGAGATTCAAGTAAAGAAAAGGGAAAGGCGAGAGGTACGAGTACAAAAAGGGAAACGCGAGAAGAGATTCGAGTAAAGAAAAGGGAAACGCGAGGACAGATTCGAGTAAAAAAATATAAACGCGAGGAGAGATTCGAGTAAAGCAAAGAGAAACGCGAGAGATTCCAGTAAAGAGAAGGGAAACGCGAGGAGAGATTCGAGTAAAGAAAAGAGAAACGCGAGAGATTGGAGTAAAGAAAAGGGAAACGCGAGGAGAGATTCGAGTAAAGAAAACGGAAACGAGAGGAGAGATTCGAATAAGGAAAAGGAAAACGTGAGAGATTCGAGTAAAGAAAAGGGAAACGTGAGAAGAGATTCGAGTAAAGAAAAGAGAAACGCGAGAGATTCCAGCAAAGAGAAGGGAAACGCGAGGAGAGATTCGAGTAAAGAAAAGGGAAACGCGAGGACAGATTTGAGTAAAGAAAATATAAACGCGAGGAGAGATTCGAGCAAAGAAAAGAGAAACGCGAGAGATTCCAGTAAAGAGAAGCGAAACGCGACGAGAGATTCGAGTAAAGAAAAGGGAAACACGAGAGGTACGAGTAAAGAAAAGGGAAACGCGAAAAGAGATTCGAGTAAAGAAAAGAGAAACGCGAGAGATTCGAGTAAAGAAAAGGGAAACGCGAGGAGAGATTCGAGTAAATAAAATACAAACACGAGGAGAGATTCGAGTAAAGAAAAGGAAACGTGAGGAGCGATTAGAGTAAAGAAATGGGAAACGCGAGGAGAGATTCGAGTAAAGAAATGGAATCGCGAGGAGAGATTAGAGTACAGAAAAGGGAAACACGAGGAGAGATTCGAGTAAAGAAAATGGAAACGAGAGGAAGGATTCGAGTAAAGAAAACGGAAACGCGAGAAGAGATTCGAGTAAAGAAAAGAGAAACGCGAGAGATTCCAGTAAAGAGAAGGGAACGCGAGGAGAGATTCGAGTAAAGAAAAGGGAAACTCGAGAAGAGATTCGAGTAAAGAAAAGAGGAACGCGAAAGATTCGAGTAAAGAAAAGGGAAACGCCAGGAGAGATTCGCGTATAGAAAATACAAACGCGAGGAGAGATTCGATAAAGAAAAAGGAAACGCGAGGAGAGATTAGAGTAAAGAAAAAGGAAACGCGAGGAGAGATTAGAGTAAAGAAAAGGGAAACGCGAGGAGAGATTCGAGTAAAGAAAACGGAAACGCGAGAAGAGATTCGAGTAAAGAAAAGTGAAACGCGAGAGATTCGAGTAAAGAAAAGGGAAACGCGAGAAGAGGTTGGAATAAAGAAAAGGGAAACGCGAGAGATTCGAGTAAAGAAAAGGGAAACGTGAGATGAGATTCGAATAAAGAAAATATAAACGCGAGGAGAGATTCGAGTAAAGAAAAAGGAAACGCGAGGAGAGATTAAAGTAAAGAAATGGGAAAGGTGAGCAGAGATTCGAGTAATGAAAAAGGAAACGGGAGGAGAAATTCGAGTAAAGAAAACGGAAACGCGAGAAGAGATTCGAGTAAAGAAAAGAGAAACGCGAGAGATTCGAGTAAAGAAAAGGGAAACGCGAGGAGAGATTCGAGTAAAGAAAAGGGAAACGCGAGAGATACGAGTAAAGAAAAGGGAAACGCGAGAAGAGATTCGAGTAAAGAAAATAGAAAGGCGAGGAGAGATTCGTGTAAAGAAAAGGAAACGCGAGGAGAGAGTAGAGTAAAGAAAGGGAAACGCGAGGAGAGATTCGAGTAAAGAAAACGGAAACGCGAGGAGAGATTCGCATAAGGAAAAGGAAAACGTAAGAGATTCGAGTAAAGAAAAGGGAAACGCGAGAAGAGATTCGAGTAAAGAAAAGAGAAACGCGAGAGATTCGAGTAAAGAATAGAGAAACGCGAGAGATTCGAGTAAAGAAAAGGGAAACGCGAGGAGAGATTCGAGTAAAGAAAATACAAACGCGAGGAGAGATTCGAGTAAAGAAAAAGGAAACGCGAGGAGAGATTAGAGTAAAGAAATGGGAAACGCGAGGAGATTCGAGTAAAGAAAACGGAAACGAGAGGAGAGATTCGAATAAGGAAAAGGAAAACGTGAGAGATTCGAGTAAAGAAAAGGGAAACGCGAGAAGAGATTCGAGTAAAGAAAAGGGAAACGCGAGGACAGATTCGAGTAAAAAAATATAAACGCGAGGAGAGATTCGAGTAAAGAAAAGAGAAACGCGAGAGATTCCAGTAAAGAGAAGCGAAACGCGACGAGAGATTCGAGTAAAGAAAAGGGAAACGCGAGAAAAGATTCGAGTAAAGAAAAGAGAAACGCGAGATATTCCAGTAAAGAGAAGGGAAACGCGAGGAGAGATTCAAGTAAAGAAAAGGGAAAGGCGAGAGGTACGAGTACAAAAAGGGAAACGCGAGAAGAGATTCGAGTAAAGAAAAGGGAAACGCGAGGACAGATTCGAGTAAAAAAATATAAACGCGAGGAGAGATTCGAGTAAAGCAAAGAGAAACGCGAGAGATTCCAGTAAAGAGAAGGGAAACGCGAGGAGAGATTCGAGTAAAGAAAAGAGAAACGCGAGAGATTGGAGTAAAGAAAAGGGAAACGCGAGGAGAGATTCGAGTAAAGAAAACGGAAACGAGAGGAGAGATTCGAATAAGGAAAAGGAAAACGTGAGAGATTCGAGTAAAGAAAAGGGAAACGTGAGAAGAGATTCGAGTAAAGAAAAGAGAAACGCGAGAGATTCCAGCAAAGAGAAGGGAAACGCGAGGAGAGATTCGAGTAAAGAAAAGGGAAACGCGAGGACAGATTTGAGTAAAGAAAATATAAACGCGAGGAGAGATTCGAGCAAAGAAAAGAGAAACGCGAGAGATTCCAGTAAAGAGAAGCGAAACGCGACGAGAGATTCGAGTAAAGAAAAGGGAAACACGAGAGGTACGAGTAAAGAAAAGGGAAACGCGAAAAGAGATTCGAGTAAAGAAAAGAGAAACGCGAGAGATTCGAGTAAAGAAAAGGGAAACGCGAGGAGAGATTCGAGTAAATAAAATACAAACACGAGGAGAGATTCGAGTAAAGAAAAGGAAACGTGAGGAGCGATTAGAGTAAAGAAATGGGAAACGCGAGGAGAGATTCGAGTAAAGAAATGGAATCGCGAGGAGAGATTAGAGTACAGAAAAGGGAAACACGAGGAGAGATTCGAGTAAAGAAAATGGAAACGAGAGGAAGGATTCGAGTAAAGAAAACGGAAACGCGAGAAGAGATTCGAGTAAAGAAAAGAGAAACGCGAGAGATTCCAGTAAAGAGAAGGGAACGCGAGGAGAGATTCGAGTAAAGAAAAGGGAAACGCGAGAGGTACGAGTAAAGAAAAGGGAAACGCGAGAAGAGATTCGAGGTAAGAAAATAGAAAGGCGAGGAGAGATTCGTGTAAAGAAAAGGGAAAAGCGAGGAGAGATTCGATTGAAGAAAACGGAAACGCGAGGAGAGATTCGAATAAAGAAAAGTGAAACGCGAGAGATTCAAGTAAAGAAAAGGGAAACGTGAGAAGAGATTCGAGTAAAGAAAATATAAACGCGAGGAGAGATTCGAGTAAAGAAAATGGAAACGAGAGTAGAGATTCGAGTAAAGAAAACGGAAACGCGAGAAGAGATTCGAGTAAAGAAAAGAGAAACGCGAGGAGAGATTCGTGTAAAGAAAAGGAAACGCGAGGAGAGAGTAGAGTAAAGAAAAGGGAAACGCGAGGAGAGATTCGAGTAAAGAAAACGGAAAGGCGAGGAGAGATTCGAATAAGGAAAAGGAATACGTGAGAGATTCGAGTACAGAAAATGGAAACGCGAGAAGAGATTCGAGTAAAGAAAAGAGAAATGCGAGAGATTCGAGTAAAGAAAAGGGAAACGCGAGGAGAGATTCGAGTAAAGAAAATACAAACGCGAGGAGAGATTCGAGTAATGAAAAAGGAAACGCGAGGAGAGATTCGAGTAAAGAAAAGGGAAACGCGAGGAGAGATTCGAGTAAAGAAAATACAAACGCGAGGAGAGATTCGAGTAAAGAAAAAGGAAACGCGAGGAGAGATTAGAGTAAAGAAATGGGAAACGCGAGGAGAGATTCGAGTAAAGAAAACGGAAACGAGAGGAGAGATTCGAATAAGGAAAAGGAAAACGTGAGAGATTCGAGTAAAGAAAAGGGAAACGCGAGAAGAGATTCTAGTAAAGAAAAGAGAAACGCGACAGATTCGAGTAAAGAAAAGGGAAACGCGAGGACAGATTCGAGTAAAGAAAATATAAACGCGAGGAGAGATTCGAGTAAAGAAAAGAGAAACGCGAGAGATTCCAGTAAAGAGAATCGAAACGCGACGAGAGATTCGAGTAAAGAAAAGGGAAACGCGAGAGATACGAGTAAAGAAAAGGGAAACGCGAGAGATTCGAGTAAAGAAAAGGAAAACGTGAGAAGAGGTTGGAATAAAGAAAAGGGAAACGCGAGGAGAGATTCGAGTAAAGAAAACGGAAACGCGAGAAGAGATTCGAGAAAAGAAAAGTGAAACGCGAGAGATTCGAGTAAAGAAAAGGGAAACGTGAGAAGAGGTTGGAATAAAGAAAAGGGAAACGCGAGAGATTCGAGTAAAGAAAAGGGAAACGTGAGATGAGATTCGAATAAAGAAAATATAAACGCGAGGAGAGATTAGAGTAAAGAAAAAGGAAACGCGAGGAGAGATTAGAGTAAAGAAAAGGGAAACGCGAGGAGAGATTCGAGTAAAGAAAACGGAAACGCGAGAAGAGATTCGAGTAAAGAAAAGTGAAACGCGAGAGATTCGAGTAAAGAAAAGGGAAACGCGAGAAGAGGTTGGAATAAAGAAAAGGGAAACGCGAGAGATTCGAGTAAAGAAAAAGGAAACGCGAGGAGAGATTAAAGTAAAGAAATGGGAAAGGTGAGCAGAGATTCGAGTAATGAAAAAGGAAACGGGAGGAGAAATTCGAGTAAAGAAAACGGAAACGCGAGAAGAGATTCGAGTAAAGAAAAGAGAAACGCGAGAGATTCGAGTAAAGAGAAGGGAAACGCGAGGAGAGATTCGAGTAAAGAAAAGGGAAACGCGAGAGATACGAGTAAAGAAAAGGGAAACGCGAGAAGAGATTCGAGTAAAGAAAATAGAAAGGCGAGGAGAGATTCGTGTAAAGAAAAGGAAACGCGAGGAGAGAGTAGTGTAAAGAAAGGGAAACGCGAGGAGAGATTCGAGTAAAGAAAACGGAAACGCGAGGAGAGATTCGCATAAGGAAAAGGAAAACGTAAGAGATTCGAGTAAAGAAAAGGGAAACGCGAGAAGAGATTCGAGTAAAGAAAAGAGAAACGCGAGAGATTCGAGTAAAGAATAGAGAAACGCGAGAGATTCGAGTAAAGAAAAGGGAAACGCGAGGAGAGATTCGAGTAAAGAAAATACAAACGCGAGGAGAGATTCGAGTAAAGAAAAAGGAAACGCGAGGAGAGATTAGAGTAAAGAAATGGGAAACGCGAGGAGATTTGAGTAAAGAAAACGGAAACGAGAGGAGAGATTCGAATAAGGAAAAGGAAAACGTGAGAGATTCGAGTAAAGAAAAGGGAAACGCGAGAAGAGATTCGAGTAAAGAAAAGGGAAACGCGAGGACAGATTCGAGTAAAAAAATATAAACGCGAGGAGAGATTCGAGTAAAGAAAAGAGAAACGCGAGAGATTCCAGTAAAGAGAAGCGAAACGCGACGAGAGATTCGAGTAAAGAAAAGGGAAACGCGAGAAAAGATTCGAGTAAAGAAAAGAGAAACGCGAGATATTCCAGTAAAGAGAAGGGAAACGCGAGGAGAGATTCAAGTAAAGAAAAGGGAAAGGCGAGAGGTACGAGTACAAAAAGGGAAACGCAAGAAGAGATTCGAGTAAAGAAAAGGGAAACGCGAGGACAGATTCGAGTAAAAAAATATAAAGGCGAGGAGAGATTCGAGTAAAGAAAAGAGAAACGCGAGAGATTCCAGTAAAGAGAAGGGAAACGCGAGGAGAGATTCGAGTAAAGAAAAGGGAAACACGAGAGGTACGAGTAAAGAAAAGGAAAACGCGAGAAGAGATTCGAGTAAAGAAAAGAGAAACGCGAGAGATTGGAGTAAAGAAAAGGGAAACGCGAGGAGAGATTCGAGTAAAGAAAACGGAAACGAGAGGAGAGATTCGAATAAGGAAAAGGAAAACGTGAGAGATTCGAGTAAAGAAAAGGGAAACGTGAGAAGAGATTCGAGTAAAGAAAAGAGAAACGCGAGAGATTCCAGCAAAGAGAAGGGAAACGCGAGGAGAGATTCGAGTAAAGAAAAGGGAAACGCGAGGACAGATTCGAGTAAAGAAAATATAAACGCGAGGAGAGATTCGAGCAAAGAAAAGAGAAACGCGAGAGATTCCAGTAAAGAGAAGCGAAACGCGACGAGAGATTCGAGTAAAGAAAAGGGAAGCGCGAGAGATACGAGTAAAGAAAAGGGAAACGCGAGAGATTCGAGTAAAGAAAAGGGAAACGCGAGAAAAGATTCGAGTAAAGAAAAGAGAAACGCGAGAGATTCCAGCAAAGAGAAGGGAAACGCGAGGAGAGATTCGAGTAAAGAAAAGGGAAACACGAGAGGTACGAGTAAAGAAAAGGGAAACGCGAAAAGAGATTCGAGTAAAGAAAAGAGAAACGCGAGAGATTCGAGTAAAGAAAAGGGAAACGCGAGGAGAGATTCGAGTAAATAAAATACAAACACGAGGAGAGATTCGAGTAAAGAAAAGGAAACGTGAGGAGCGATTAGAGTAAAGAAATGGGAAACGCGAGGAGAGATTCGAGTAAAGAAAACGGAAACCGGAGGAGAGATTCGAGTAATGAATACGGAAACGCGAGAAGAGATTCGAGTAAAGAAAAGGGAAACGCGAGAGATTCGAGTAAAGAAAAGGGAAACGCGAGAAGAGGTTCGAATAAAGAAAAGGGAAACGCGAAAGATTCGAGTAAAGAAAAGGGAAACGCGAGAAGAGATTCGAGTAAAGAAAATAGAAACACGAGGAAAGATTCGAGTAAAGAAAAAGGAAACGCGTGGAAAGATTAGAGTAAAGAAATGGGAAACGCGAGGAGAGATTCGAGTAAAGAAATGGAAACGCGAGGAGAGATTAGAGTACAGAAAAGGGAAACACGAGGAGAGATTCGAGTAAAGAAAATGGAAACGAGAGGAAGGATTCGAGTAAAGAAAACGGAAACGCGAGAAGAGATTCGAGTAAAGAAAAGAGAAACGCGAGAGATTCCAGTAAAGAGAAGGGAACGCGAGGAGAGATTCGAGTAAAGAAAAGGGAAACGCGAGAGATTCGATTAAAGAAAACGGAAACGCGAGGAGAGATTCGAATAAAGAAAAGTGAAACGCGAGAGATTCAAGTAAAGAAAAGGGAAACGCGAGAAGAGGTTCGAATAAAGAAAAGGGAAACGCGAGAGATTCGAGTAAAGAAAAGGGAAACGTGAGAAGAGATTCGAGTAAAGAAAATATAAACGCGAGGAGAGATTCGAGTAAAGAAAATGGAAACGAGAGGAGAGATTCGAGTAAAGAAAACGGAAACGCGAGAAGAGATTCGAGTAAGGAAAAGAGAAACGCGAGGAGAGATTCGTGTAAAGAAAAGGAAACGCGAGGAGAGAGTAGAGTAAAGAAAAGGGAAACGCGAGGAGAGATTCGAGTAAAGAAAACGGAAAGGCGAGGAGAGATTCGAATAAGGAGAAGGAATACGTGAGAGATTCGAGTAAAGAAAATGGAAACGCGAGAAGAGATTCGAGTAAAGAAAAGAGAAACGCGAGAGATTCGTGTAAAGAAAAGGGAAACGCGAGGAGAGATTCGAGTAAAGAAAATACAAACGCGAGGAGAGATTCGAGTAATGAAAAAGGAAACGCGAGGAGAGATTCGAGTAAAGAAAAGGGAAACGCGAGGAGAGATTCGAGTAAAGAAAATACAAACGCGAGGAGAGATTCGAGTTAAAAAAAAGGAAACGCGAGGAGAGATTAGAGTATAGAAATGGGAAACGCGAGGAGAGATTCGAGTAAAGAAAACGGAAACGAGAGGAGAGATTCGAATAAGGAAAAGGCAAACGTGAGAGATTCGAGTAAAGAAAAGGGAAACGCGAGAAGAGATTCTAGTAAAGAAAAGAGAAACGCGAGAGATTCGAGTAAAGAAAAGGGAAACGCGAGGACAGATTCGAGTAAAGAAAATATAAACGCGAGGAGAGATTCGAGTAAAGAAAAGAGAAACGCGAGAGATTCCAGTAAAGAGAAGCGAAACGCGACGAGAGATTCGAGTAAAGAAAAGGGAAACGCGAGAGATACGAGTAAAGAAAAGGGAAACGCGAGAGATTCGAGTAAAGAAAAGGAAAACGTGAGAAGAGGTTGGAATAAAGAAAAGGGAAACGCGAGGAGAGATTCGAGTAAAGAAAACGGAAACGCGAGAAGAGATTCGAGAAAAGAAAAGTGAAACGCGAGAGATTCGAGTAAAGAAAAGGGAAACGCGAGAAGAGGTTGGAATAAAGAAAAGGGAAACGCGAGAGATTCGAGTAAAGAAAAGGGAAACGTGAGATGAGATTCGAATAAAGAAAATATAAACGCGAGGAGAGATTAGAGTAAAGAAAAAGGAAACGCGAGGAGAGATTAGAGTAAAGAAAAGGGAAACGCGAGGAGAGATTCGAGTAAAGAAAACGGAAACGCGAGAAGAGATTCGAGTAAAGAAAAGTGAAACGCGAGAGATTCGAGTAAAGAAAAGGGAAACGCGAGAAGAGGTTGGAATAAAGAAAAGGGAAACGCGAGAGATTCGAGTAAAGAAAAGGGAAACGTGAGATGAGATTCGAATAAAGAAAACATAAACGCGAGGAGAGATTCGAGTAAAGAAAAAGGAAACGCGACGAGAGATTAAAGTAAAGAAATGGGAAAGGTGAGCAGAGATTCGAGTAATGAAAAAGGAAACGGGAGGAGAAATTCGAGTAAAGAAAACGGAAACGCGAGAAGAGATTCGAGTAAAGAAAAGAGAAACGCGAGAGATTCGAGTAAAGAGAAGGGAAACGCGAGGAGAGATTCGAGTAAAGAAAAGGGAAACGCGAGAGATACGAGTAAAGAAAAGGGAAACGCGAGAAGAGATTCGAGTAAAGAAAATAGAAAGGCGAGGAGAGATTCGTGTAAAGAAAAGGAAACGCGAGGAGAGAGTAGAGTAAAGAAAGGGAAACGCGAGGAGAGATTCGAGTAAAGAAAACGGAAACGCGAGGAGAGATTCGCATAAGGAAAAGGAAAACGTAAGAGATTCGAGTAAAGAAAAGGGAAACGCGAGAAGAGATTCGAGTAAAGAAAAGAGAAACGCGAGAGATTCGAGTAAAGAATAGAGAAACGCGAGAGATTCGAGTAAAGAAAAGGGAAACGCGAGGAGAGATTCGAGTAAAGAAAATACAAACGCGAGGAGAGATTCGAGTAAAGAAAAAGGAAACGCGAGGAGAGATTAGAGTAAAGAAATGGGAAACGCGAGGAGATTCGAGTAAAGAAAACGGAAACGAGAGGAGAGATTCGAATAAGGAAAAGGAAAACGTGAGAGATTCGAGTAAAGAAAAGGGAAACGCGAGAAGAGATTCGAGTAAAGAAAAGGGAAACGCGAGGACAGATTCGAGTAAAAAAATATAAACGCGAGGAGAGATTCGAGTAAAGAAAAGAGAAACGCGAGAGAATCCAGTAAAGAGAAGGGAAACGCGAGGAGAGATTCGAGTAAAGAAAAGGGAAACACGAGAGGTACGAGTAAAGAAAAGGAAAACGCGAGAAGAGATTCGAGTAAAGAAAAGAGAAACGCGAGAGATTGGAGTAAAGAAAAGGGAAACGCGAGGAGAGATTCGAGTAAAGAAAACGGAAACGAGAGGAGAGATTCGAATAAGGAAAAGGAAAACGTGAGAGATTCGAGTAAAGAAAAGGGAAACGTGAGAAGAGATTCGAGTAAAGAAAAGAGAAACGCGAGAGATTCCAGCAAAGAGAAGGGAAACGCGAGGAGAGATTCGAGTAAAGAAAAGGGAAGCGCGAGAGATACGAGTAAAGAAAAGGGAAACGCGAGAGATTCGAGTAAAGAAAAGGGAAACGCGAGAAAAGATTCGAGTAAAGAAAAGAGAAACGCGAGAGATTCCAGCAAAGAGAAGGGAAACGCGAGGAGAGATTCGAGTAAAGAAAAGGGAAACACGAGAGGTACGAGTAAAGAAAAGGGAAACGCGAAAAGAGATTCGAGTAAAGAAAAGAGAAACGCGAGAGATTCGAGTAAAGAAAAGGTAAACGCGAAAAGAGATTCGAGTAAAGAAAAGAGAAACGCGAGAGATTCGAGTAAAGAAAAGGGAAACGCGAGGAGAGATTCGAGTAAATAAAATACAAACACGAGGAGAGATTCGAGTAAAGAAAAGGAAACGTGAGGAGCGATTAGAGTAAAGAAATGGGAAACGCGAGGAGAGATTCGAGTAAAAAAACGGAAACCGGAGGAGAGATTCGAGTAATGAATACGGAAACGCGAGAAGAGATTCGAGTAAAGAAAAGGGAAACGCGAGAGATTCGAGTAAAGAAAAGGGAAACGCGAGAAGAGGTTCGAATAAAGAAAAGGGAAACGCGAAAGATTCGAGTAAAGAAAAGGGAAACGCGAGAAGAGATTCGAGTAAAGAAAATAGAAACACGAGGAAAGATTCGAGTAAAGAAAAAGGAAACGCGTGGAAAGATTAGAGTAAAGAAATGGGAAACGCGAGGAGAGATTCGAGTAAAGAAATGGAAACGCGAGGAGAGATTAGAGTACAGAAAAGGGAAACACGAGGAGAGATTCGAGTAATGAATACGGAAACGCGAGAAGAGATTCGAGTAAAGAAAAGGGAAACACGAGAGATTCCAGTAAAGAGAAGGGAACGCGAGGAGAGATTCGAGTAAAGAAAAGGGAAACGCGAGAGATTCGATTAAAGAAAACGGAAACGCGAGGAGAGATTCGAATAAAGAAAAGTGAAACGCGAGAGATTCAAGTAAAGAAAAGGGAAACGCGAGAAGAGGTTCGAATAAAGAAAAGGGAAACGCGAGAGATTCGAGTAAAGAAAAGGTAAACGTGAGAAGAGATTCGAGTAAAGAAAATATAAACGCGAGGAGAGATTCGAGTAAAGAAAATGGAAACGAGAGGAGAGATTCGAGTAAAGAAAACGGAAACGCGAGAAGAGATTCGAGTAAAGAAAAGAGAAATGCGAGGAGAGATTCGTGTAAAGAAAAGGAAACGCGAGGAGAGAGTAGAGTAAAGAAAAGGGAAACGCGAGGAGAGATTCGAGTAAAGAAAACGGAAAGGCGAGGAGAGATTCGAATAAGGAAAAGGAATACGTGAGAGATTCGAGTAAAGAAAATGGAAACGCGAGAAGAGATTCGAGTAAAGAAAAGAGAAACGCGAGAGATTCGAGTAAAGAAAAGGGAAACGCGAGGAGAGATTCGAGTAAAGAAAATACAAACGCGAGGAGGGATTCGAGTAATGAAAAAGGAAACGCGAGGAGAGATTCGAGTAAAGAAAAGGGAAACGCGAGGAGAGATTCGAGTAAAGAAAATACAAACGCGAGGAGAGATTCGAGTTAAGAAAAAGGAAACGCGAGGAGAGATTAGAGTAAAGAAATGGGAAACGCGAGGAGAGATTCGAGTAAAGAAAACGGAAACGAGAGGAGAGATTCGAATAAGGAAAAGGAAAACGTGAGAGATTCGAGTAAAGAAAAGGGAAACGCGAGAAGAGATTCTAGTAAAGAAAAGAGAAACGCGAGAGATTCGAGTAAAGAAAAGGGAAACGCGAGGACAGATTCGAGTAAAGAAAATATAAACGCGAGGAGAGATTAGAGTAAAGAAAAAGGAAACGCGAGGAGAGATTAGAGTAAAGAAAAGGGAAACGCGAGGAGAGATTCGAGTAAAGAAAACGGAAACGCGAGAAGAGATTCGAGTAAAGAAAAGTGAAACGCGAGAGATTCGAGTAAAGAAAAGGGAAACGCGAGAAGAGGTTGGAATAAAGAAAAGGGAAACGCGAGAGATTCGAGTAAAGAAAAGGGAAACGTGAGATGAGATTCGAATAAAGAAAACATAAACGCGAGGAGAGATTCGAGTAAAGAAAAAGGAAACGCGAGGAGAGATTAAAGTAAAGAAATGGGAAAGGTGAGCAGAGATTCGAGTAATGAAAAAGGAAACGGGAGGAGAAATTCGAGTAAAGAAAACGGAAACGCGAGAAGAGATTCGAGTAAAGAAAAGAGAAACGCGAGAATTCGAGTAAAGAGAAGGGAAACGCGAGGAGAGATTCGAGTAAAGAAAAGGGAAACGCGAGAGATACGAGTAAAGAAAAGGGAAACGCGAGAAGAGATTCGAGTAAAGAAAATAGAAAGGCGAGGAGAGATTCGTGTAAAGAAAAGGAAACGCGA
This sequence comes from Uropetala carovei, assembly GCA_036926305.1. Lineage (NCBI taxonomy): Eukaryota > Metazoa > Arthropoda > Insecta > Odonata > Petaluridae > Uropetala > Uropetala carovei. Next base: position 9,808,464 of record JAXCHB010000080.1, on the reverse strand, counting down.
GGAGAGAGTAGAGTAAAGAAAGGGAAACGCGAGGAGAGATTCGAGTAAAGAAAACGGAAACGCGAGGAGAGATTCGCATAAGGAAAAGGAAAACGTAAGAGATTCGAGTAAAGAAAAGGGAAACGCGAGAAGAGATTCGAGTAAAGAAAAGAGAAACGCGAGAGATTCGAGTAAAGAATAGAGAAACGCGAGAGATTCGAGTAAAGAAAGGGAAACGCGAGGAGAGATTCGAGTAAAGAAAATACAAACGCGAGGAGAGATTCGAGTAAAGAAAAAGGAAACGCGAGGAGAGATTAGAGTAAAGAAATGGGAAACGCGAGGAGATTCGAGTAAAGAAAACGGAAACGAGAGGAGAGATTCGAATAAGGAAAAGGAAAACGTGAGAGATTCGAGTAAAGAAAAGGGAAACGCGAGAAGAGATTCGAGTAAAGAAAAGGGAAACGCGAGGACAGATTCGAGTAAAAAAATATAAACGCGAGGAGAGATTCGAGTAAAGAAAAGAGAAACGCGAGAGATTCCAGTAAAGAGAAGCGAAGCGCGACGAGAGATTCGAGTAAAGAAAAGGGAAACGCGAGAAAAGATTCGAGTAAAGAAAAGAGAAACGCGAGATATTCCAGTAAAGAGAAGGGAAACGCGAGGAGAGATTCAAGTAAAGAAAAGGGAAAGGCGAGAAGAGATTCGAGTAAAGAAAAGGGAAACGCGAGGACAGATTCGAGTAAAAAAATATAAACGCGAGGAGAGATTCGAGTAAAGAAAAGAGAAACGCGAGAGAATCCAGTAAAGAGAAGGGAAACGCGAGGAGAGATTCGAGTAAAGAAAAGGGAAACACGAGAGGTACGAGTAAAGAAAAGGAAAACGCGAGAAGAGATTCGAGTAAAGAAAAGAGAAATGCGAGAGATTGGAGTAAAGAAAAGGGAAACGCGAGGAGAGATTCGAGTAAAGAAAACGGAAACGAGAGGAGAGATTCGAATAAGGAAAAGGAAAACGTGAGAGATTCGAGTAAAGAAAAGGGAAACGTGAGAAGAGATTCGAGTAAAGAAAAGAGAAACGCGAGAGATTCCAGCAAAGAGAAGGGAAACGCGAGGAGAGATTCGAGTAAAGAAAAGGGAAGCGCGAGAGATACGAGTAAAGAAAAGGGAAACGCGAGAGATTCGAGTAAAGAAAAGGGAAACGCGAGAAAAGATTCGAGTAAAGAAAAGAGAAACGCGAGAGATTCCAGCATAGAGAAGGGAAACGCGAGGAGAGATTCGAGTAAAGAAAAGGGAAACACGAGAGGTACGAGTAAAGAAAAGGGAAACGCGAAAAGAGATTCGAGTAAAGAAAAGAGAAACGCGAGAGATTCGAGTAAAGAAAAGGGAAACGCGAGGAGAGATTCGAGTAAATAAAATACAAACACGAGGAGAGATTCGAGTAAAGAAAAGGAAACGTGAGGAGCGATTAGAGTAAAGAAATGGGAAACGCGAGGAGAGATTCGAGTAAAGAAAACGGAAACCGGAGGAGAGATTCGAGTAATGAATACGGAAACGCGAGAAGAGATTCGAGTAAAGAAAAGGGAAACGCGAGAGATTCGAGTAAAGAAAAGAGAAACGCGAGAAGAGGTTCGAATAAAGAAAAGGGAAACGCGAAAGATTCGAGTAAAGAAAAGGGAAACGCGAGAAGAGATTCGAGTAAAGAAAATAGAAACACGAGGAAAGATTCGAGTAAAGAAAAAGGAAACGCGTGGAAAGATTAGAGTAAAGAAATGGGAAACGCGAGGAGAGATTCGAGTAAAGAAATGGAAACGCGAGGAGAGATTAGAGTACAGAAAAGGGAAACACGAGGAGAGATTCGAGTAAAGAAAATGGAAACGAGAGGAAGGATTCGAGTAAAGAAAACGGAAACGCGAGAAGAGATTCGAGTAAAGAAAAGAGAAACGCGTGAGATTCCAGTAAAGAGAAGGGAACGCGAGGAGAGATTCGAGTAAAGAAAAGGGAAACGCGAGAGGTACGAGTAAAGAAAAGGGAAACGCGAGAAGAGATTCGAGGTAAGAAAATAGAAAGGCGAGGAGAGATTCGTGTAAAGAAAAGGGAAAAGCGAGGAGAGATTCGATTAAAGAAAACGGAAACGCCAGGAGAGATTCGAATAAAGAAAAGTGAAACGCGAGAGATTCAAGTAAAGAAAAAAGAAACGCGAGAAGAGGTTCGAATAAAGAAAAGGGAAACGCGAGAGATTCGAGTAAAGAAAAGGGAAACGTGAGAAGAGATTCGAGTAAAGAAAATATAAACGCGAGGAGAGATTCGAGTAAAGAAAATGGAAACGAGAGGAGAGATTCGAGTAAAGAAAACGGAAACGCGAGAAGAGATTCGAGTAAAGAAAAGAGAAACGCGAGGAGAGATTCGTGTAAAGAAAAGGAAACGCGAGGAGAGAGTAGAGTAAAGAAAAGGGAAACGCGAGGAGAGATTCGAGTAAAGAAAACGGAAAGGCGAGGAGAGATTCGAATAAGGAAAAGGAATACGTGAGAGATTCGAGTAAAGAAAATGGAAACGCGAGAAGAGATTCGAGTAAAGAAAAGAGAAACGCGAGAGATTCGAGTAAAGAAAAGGGAAACGCGAGGAGAGATTCGAGTAAAGAAAATACAAACGCGAGGAGAGATTCGAGTAAAGAAAAAGGAAACGCGAGGAGAGATTAGAGTAAAGAAATGGGAAACGCGAGGAGAGATTCGAGTAAAGAAAACGGAAACGAGAGGAGAGATTCGAATAAGGAAAAGGAAAACGTGAGAGATTCGAGTAAAGAAAAGGGAAACGCGAGAAGAGATTCTAGTAAAGAAAAGAGAAACGCGAGAGATTCGAGTAAAGAAAAGGGAAACGCGAGGACAGATTCGAGTAAAGAAAATATAAACGCGAGGAGAGATTCGAGTAAAGAAAAGAGAAACGCGAGAGATTCCAGTAAAGAGAAGCGAAACGCGACGAGAGATTCGAGTAAAGAAAAGGGAAACGCGAGAGATACGAGTAAAGAAAAGGGAAACGTGAGAAGAGATTCGAGTAAAGAAAAGAGAAACGTGAGAGATTCGAGTAAAGAAAAGGGAAACGCGAGGAGAGATTCGAGTAAAGAAAATACAAACGCGAGGAGAGATTCGAGTAAAGAAAATAGAAAGGCGAGGAGAGATTCGAATAAAGAAAAATGAAACGCGAGAGATTCAAGTAAAGAAAAGGGAAACGCGAGAAGAGGTTCGAATAAAGAAAAGGGAAACGCGAGAGATTCGAGTAAAGAAAAGGGAAACGTGAGAAGAGATTCGAGTAAAGAAAATATAAACGCGAGGAGAGATTCGAGTAAAGAAAATGGAAACGAGAGGAGAGATTCGAGTAAAGAAAACGGAAACGCGAGAAGAGATTCGAGTAAAGAAAAGTGAAACGCGAGAGATTCGAGTAAAGAGAAGGGAAACGCGAGGAGAGATTCGAGTAAAGAAAAGGGAAACGCGAGAGATACGAGTAAAGAAAAGGGAAACGCGAGAAGAGATTCGAGTAAAGAAAATAGAAAGGCGAGGAGAGATTCGTGTAAAGAAAAGGAAACGCGAGGAGAGAGTAGAGTAAAGAAAAAGGAAACGTGAGGAGAGATTCGAGTAAAGAAAACGGAAACGCGAGGAGAGATTCGAATAAGGAAAAGGGAAACGCGAGGAGAGATTCGAGTAAAGAAAATACAAACGCGAGGAGAGATTCGTGTAAAGAAAAAGGAAACGCGAGGAGAGATTCGTGTAAAGAAAAGGGAAACGCGAGGAGAGATTCGAGTAAAGAAAACGGAAACGCGAGGAGAGATTCGAATAAAGAAAAGGAAAACGCGAGAGATACGAGTAAAGAAAAGGGAAACGCGAGAGATTCGAGTAAAGAAAAGGGAAACGCGAGAAAAGATTCGAGTAAAGAAAAGAGAAACGCGAGATATTCAAGTAAAGAGAAGGGAAACGCGAGGAGAGATTCAAGTAAAGAAAAGGGAAAGGCGAGAGGTACGAGTACAAAAAGGGAAACGCGAGGAGAGATTCGAGTAATGAAAATGGAAACAAGAGGAGAGATTCGAGTAAAGAAAACGGAAACGCGAGAAGAGATTCGAGTAAAGAAAAGAGAAACGCGAGAGATTCCAGTAAAGAGAAGGGAAACACGAGGAGAGATTCGAGTAAAGAAAAGGGAAACACGAGAGGTACGAGTAAAGAAAAGGAAAACGCGAGAAGAGATTCGAGTAAAGAAAAGAGAAACGCGAGAGATTGGAGTAAAGAAAGGGAAACGCGAGGAGAGATTCGAGTAAAGAAAACGGAAACGCGAGGAGAGATTCGAATAAGGAAAAGGAAAACGTGAGAGATTCGAGTAAAGAAAAGGGAAACGTGAGAAGAGATTCGAGTAAAGAAAAGAGAAACGCGAGAGATTCGAGTAAAGAAAATATAAACGCGAGGACAGATTCGAGTAAAGAAAATATAAACGCGAGGAGAGATTCGAGTAAAGAAAAGAGAAACGCGAGAGATTCCAGTAAAGAGAAGCGAAACGCGACGAGAGATTCGAGTAAAGAAAAGAGAAACGCGAGAGATTCCAGCAAAGAGAAGGGAAACGCGAGGAGAGATTCGAGTAAAGAAAAGGGAAACACGAGAAAAGATTCGAGTAAAGAAAACGGAAACGCGAGAAAAGATTCGAGTAAAGAAAAGAGAAACGCGAGAGATTCCAGCAAAGAGAAGGGAAACGCGAGGAGAGATTCGAGTAAAGAAAAGGGAAACACGAGAGGTACGAGTAAAGAAAAGGGAAACGCGAGAAGAGATTCGAGTAAAGAAAAGAGAAACGCGAGAGATTCGAGTATAGAAAAGGGAAACGCGAGGAGAGATTCGAGTAAATAAAATACAAACACGAGGAGAGATTCGAGAAAAGAAAAGGAAACGTGAGGAGAGATCAGAGTAAAGAAATGGGAAACGCGAGGAGAGATTCGAATAAAGAAAACGGAAACCGGAGGAGAGATTCGAGTAATGAAAACGGAAACGCGAGAAGAGATTCGAGTAAAGAAAAGGGAAACGCGAGAGATTCGAGTAATAAAAGGGAAACGCGAGAAGAGGTTCGAATAAAGAAAAGGGAAACGCGAGTGATTCGAGTAAAGAACAGGGAAACGCGAGAAGAGATTCGAGTAAAGAAAATATAAACGCGAGGAGAGATTCGAGTAATGAAAATGGAAACGCGAGGAGAGATTAGAGTACAGAAAAGGGAAACACGAGGAGAGATTCGAGTAAAGAAAATGGAAACGAGAGGAAGGATTCGAGTAAAGAAAACGGAAACGCGAGAAGAGATTCGAGTAAAGAAAAGAGAAACGCGAGAGATTCCAGTAAAGAGAAGGGAACGCGAGGAGAGATTCGAGTAAAGAAAAGGGAAACGCGAGAGGTACGAGTAAAGAAAAGGGAAACGCGAGAAGAGGTTCGAATAAAGAAAAGGGAAACGCGAGAGATTCGAGTAAAGAAAAGGGAAACGTGAGAAGAGATTTGAGTAAAGAAAATATAAACGCGAGGAGAGATTCGAGTAATGAAAATGGAAACGAGAGGAGAGATTCGAGTAAAGAAAACGGAAACGCGAGGAGAGATTCGAATAAAGAAAAGTGAAACGCGAGAGATTCAAGTAAAGAAAAGGGAAACGCGAGAAGAGGTTCGAATAAAGAAAAGGGAAACGCGAGAGATTCGAGTACAGAAAAGGGAAACGTGAGAAGAGATTCGAGTAAAGAAAATATAAACGCGAGGAGAGATTCGAGTAAAGAAAATGGAAACGAGAGGAGAGATTCGAGTAAAGAAAACGGAAACGCGAGAAGAGATTCGAGTAAAGAAAAGTGAAACGCGAGAGATTCGAGTAAAGAGAAGGGAAACGCGAGGAGAGATTCGAGTAAAGAAAAGGGAAACGCGAGAGATGCGAGTAAAGAAAAGGGAAACGCGAGAAGAGATTCGAGTAAAGAAAATAGAAAGGCGAGGAGAGATTCGTGTAAAGAAAAGGAAACGCGAGGAGAGAGTAGAGTAAAGAAAGGGGAAACGCGAGGAGAGATTCGGGTAAAGAAAACGGAAACGCGAGGAGAGATTCAAATAAGGAAAAGGAGAAAGTGAGAGATTCGAGTAAAGAAAAGGGAAACGCGAGAAGAGATTCGAGTAAAGAAAAGAGAAACGCGAGAGATTCGAGTAAAGAAAAGGGAAACGCGAGGAGAGATTCGAGTAAAGAGAATACAAACGCGAGGAGAGATTCGAGTAAAGAAAATACAAACGCGAGGAGAGATTCGAGTAAAGAAAAAGGAAAGGCGAGGAGAGATTAGAGTAAAGAAATGGGAAACGCGTGGAGAGATTCGAGTAAAGGAAACGGAAACGAGAGGAGAGATTCGAGTAAAGAAAACGGAAACGCGAGAAGAGATTCGAGTAAAGAAAATAGAAAGGCGTGGAGAGATTCGTGTAAAGAAAAGGAAACGCGAGGAGAGAGTAGAGTAAAGAAAAGGGAAACGCGAGGAGAGATTCGAGTAAAGAAAACGGAAAGGCGAGGAGAGATTCGAATAAGGAAAAGGAATACGTGAGAGATTCGAGTAAAGAAAATGGAAACGCGAGAAGAGATTCGAGTAAAGAAAAGAGAAACGCGAGAGATTCGAGTAAAGAAAAGGGAAACGCGAGGAGAGATTAGAGTAAAGAAATGGGAAACGCGAGGAGAGATTCGAGTAAAGAAAACGGAAACGAGAGGAGAGATTCGAATAAGGAAAAGGAAAACGTGAGAGATTCGAGTAAAGAAAAGGGAAACGCGAGAAGAGATTCTAGTAAAGAAAAGAGAAACGCGAGAGATTCGAGTAAAGAAAAGGGAAACGCGAGGACAGATTCGAGTAAAGAAAATATAAACGCGAGGAGAGATTCGAGTAAAGAAAAGAGAAACGCGAGAGATTCCAGTAAAGAGAAGCGAAACGCGACGAGAGATTCGAGTAAAGAAAAGGGAAACGCGAGAGATACGAGTAAAGAAAAGGGAAACGCGAGAGATTCGAGTAAAGAAAAGGAAAACGTGAGAGATTCGAGTAAAGAAAAGGGAAACGCGAGAAGAGATTCGAGTAAAGAAAAGAGAAACGTGAGAGATTCGAGTAAAGAAAAGGGAAACGCGAGGAGAGATTCGAGTAAAGAAAATACAAACGCGAGGAGAGATTCGAGTAAAGAAAATAGAAAGGCGAGGAGAGATTCGAATAAAGAAAAGTGAAACGCGAGAGATTCAAGTAAAGAAAAGGGAAACGCGAGAAGAGGTTCGAATAAAGAAAAGGGAAACGCGAGAGATTCGAGTAAAGAAAAGGGAAACGTGAGAAGAGATTCGAGTAAAAAAAATATAAACGCGAGGAGAGATTCGAGTAAAGAAAATGGAAACGAGAGGAGAGATTCGAGTAAAGAAAACGGAAACGCGAGAAGAGATTCGAGTAAAGAAAAGTGAAACGCGAGAGATTCGAGTAAAGAGAAGGGAAACGCGAGGAGAGATTCGAGTAAAGAAAAGGGAAACGCGAGAGATACGAGTAAAGAAAAGGGAAACGCGAGAAGAGATTCGAGTAAAGAAAATAGAAAGGCGAGGAGAGATTCGTGTAAAGAAAAGGAAACGCGAGGAGAGAGTAGAGTAAAGAAAAGGGAAACGCGAGGAGAGATTCGAGTAAAGAAAACGGAAACGCGAGGAGAGATTCGAATAAGGAAAAGGGAAACGCGAGGAGAGATTCGAGTAAAGAAAATACAAACGCGAGGAGAGATTCGTGTAAAGAAAAAGGAAACGCGAGGAGAGATTCGTGTAAAGAAAAGGGAAACGCGAGGAGAGATTCGAGTAAAGAAAACGGAAACGCGAGGAGAGATTCGAATAAGGAAAAGGAAAACGTGAGAGATTCGAGTAAAGAAAAGGGAAACGTGAGAAGAGATTCGAGTAAAGAAAAGAGAAACGCGAGAGATTCGAGTAAAGAAAAGGGAAACGCGAGGACAGATTCGAGTAAAGAAAATATAAACGCGAGGACAGATTCGAGTAAAGAAAATATAAACGCGAGGAGAGATTCGAGTAAAGAAAAGAGAAACGCGAGAGATTCCAGTAAAGAGAAGCGAAACGCGACGAGAGATTCGAGTAAAGAAAAGAGAAACGCGAGAGATCCCAGCAAAGAGAAGGGAAACGCGAGGAGAGATTCGAGTAAAGAAAAGGGAAACACGAGAAAAGATTCGAGTAAAGAAAACGGAAACGCGAGAAAAGATTCGAGTAAAGAAAAGAGAAACGCGAGAGATTCCAGCAAAGAGAAGGGAAACGGGAGGAGAGATTCGAGTAAAGTAAAGGGAAACACGAGAGGTACGAGTAAAGAAAAGGGAAACGCGAGAAGAGATTCGAGTAAAGAAAAGAGAAACGCGAGAGATTCGAGTAAAGAAAAGGGAAACGCGAGGAGAGATTCGAGTAAATAAAATACAAACACGAGGAGAGATTCGAGAAAAGAAAAGGAAACGTGAGGAGAGATCAGAGTAAAGAAATGGGAAACGCGAGGAGAGATTCGAATAAAGAAAACGGAAACCGGAGGAGAGATTCGAGTAATGAAAACGGAAACGCGAGAAGAGATTCGAGTAAAGAAAAGGGAAACGCGAGAGATTCGAGTAAAGAAAAGGGAAACGCGGGAAGAGGTTCGAATAAAGAAAAGGGAAACGCGAGAGATTCGAGTAAAGAACAGGGAAACGCGAGGAGAGATTAGAGTAAAGAAATGGGAAACGCATGGAGAGATTCGAGTAAAGGAAACGGAAACGAGAGGAGAGATTCGAGTAAAGAAAACGGAAACGCGAGAAGAGATTCGAGTAAAGAAAATAGAAAGGCGTGGAGAGATTCGTGTAAAGAAAAGGAAACACGAGGAGAGATTAGAGTAAAGAAAAGGGAAACGCGAGGAGAGATTCGAGTAAAGAAAACGGAAACGCGAGGAGAGATTCGAGTAAAGAAAAGTGAAACGCGAGAGATTCGAGTAAAGAAAAGGGAAACGCGAGAAGAGGTTCGATTAAAGAAAAGGGAAACGCGAGAGATTCGAGTAAAGAAAAGGGAAACGTGAGAAGAGATTCGAGTAAAGAAAATATAAACGCGAGGAGAGATTCGAGTAAAGAAAAAGGAAACGCGAGGAGAGATTAAAGTAAAGAAATGGGAAAGGCGAGGAGAGATTCGAGTAAAGAAAATGGAAACGAGAGGAGAGATTCAAGTAAAGAAAACGGAAACGCGAGAAGAGATTGGAATAAGGAAAAGGAAAACGTGAGAGATTCGAGTAAAGAAAAGGGAAACTCGAGAAGAGATTCGAATAAAGAAAAGAGAAACGCGAGAGATTCGAGTAAAGAAAAGGGAAATGCGAGGAGAGATTCGAGTAAAGAAAATACAAACGCGAGGAGAGATTCGAGTAAAGAAAAAGGAAACGCGAGGAGAGATTAGAGTAAAGAAATGGGAAACGCGAGGAGAGATTCGAGTAAAGAAAACGGAAACGCGAGGAGAGATTCGAATAAGTAAAAGGAAAACGGGAGAGATTCGAGTAAAGAAAAGGGAAACGCGAGAAGAGATTCGAGTAAAGAAAAGAGAAACGCGAGAGATTCGAGTAAAGAAAAGGGAAATGCGAGGAGAGATTCGAGTAAAGAAAATACAAACGCGAGGAGAGATTCGAGTAAAGAAAAAGGAAACGCGAGGAGAGATTAGAGTAAAGAAAAGGGAAACGTGAGGAGAGATTCGAGTAAAGAAAACGGAAACGCGAGAAGAGGTTCGAATAAAGAAAAGGGAAACGCGAGAGATTCGAGTAACGAAAAGGGAAACGTGAGAAGAGATTCGAGTAAAGAAAATATAAACGCGAGGAGAGATACGAGTAAAGAAAACGGAAACGCGAGGAGAGATTCGAATAAGGAAAAGGAAAACGTGAGAGATTCGAGTTAAGAAAAGGGAAACGCGAGAAGAGATTCGAGTAAAGAAAAGAGAAACGCGAGAGATTCGAGTAAAGAAAAGAGAAACGCGAGAGATTCCAGTAAAGAGAAGCGAAACGCGACGAGAGATTCCAGTAAAGAAAAGGGAAACGCGAGAGATACGAGTAAAGAAAAGGGAAACGAGAGAGATTCGAGTAAAGAAAAGGGAAACGCGAGAAGAGATTCGAGTAAAGAAAAGAGAAACGCGAGATATTCCAGTAAAGAGAAGGGAAACGCGAGGAGAGATTCGAGTAAAGAAAAGGGAAAGGCCAGAGGTACGAGTACAAAAAGGGAAAGGCCAGAGGTACGACTACAAAAAGGGAAACGCGAGGAGAGATTCGAGTAAAGAAAATGGAAACGAGAGGAGAGGTTCGAGTAAAGAAAACGGAACCCCAGAAGAGATTCGAGTAAAGAAAAGAGAAACGCGAGAGATTCCAGTAAAGAAAAGGGAAACGCGATGAGAGATTCGAGTAAAGAAAAGGGAAACACGAGAGGTACGAGTAAAGAAAAGGGAAACGCGAGAAGAGATTCGAGTAAAGAAAATAGAAAGGCGAGGAGAGATTCGTGTTAAGAAAAGGAAACGCGAGGAGAGATTAGAGAAAAGAAAAGGGAAACGCGAGGAGAGATTCGAGTAAAGAAAACGGAAACGCGAGGAGAGAGTAGAGTAAAGAAAAGGGAAACGCGAGGAGAGATTCGAGTAAAGAAAACGGAAACGCGAGGAGAGATTCGAATAAGGAAAAGGAAAACGTGAGAGATTAGAGTAAAGAAAAGTGAAACGCGAGAGATTCGAGTAAAGAAAAGGGAAACGCGAGAAGAGGTTCGAATAAAGAAAAGGGAAACGCGAGAGAATCGAGTAAAGAAAAGGGAAACGCGAGAAGGGATTCGAGTAAAGAAAATAGAAACGAGAGGAAGGATTCGAGTAAAGAAAACGGAAACGCGAGAAGAGATTCGAGTAAAGAAAAGAGAAACGCGAAAGATTCCAGTAAAGAGAAGGGAAACGCGAGGAGAGATTCGAGTAAAGAAAAGGGAAACGCGAGAGGTACGAGTAAAGAAAAGAGAAACGCGAGGAGAGATTCGAATAAGAAAAAGGAAAACGTGAGAGATTCGAGTAAAGAAAAGGGAAACTCGAGAAGAGATTCGAGTAAAGAAAAGAGAAACGCGAAAGATTCGAGTAAAGAAAAGGGAAACGCCAGGAGAGATTCGCGTATAGAAAATACAAACGCGAGGAGAGATTCGATAAAGAAAAAGGAAACGCGAGGAGAGATTAGAGTAAAGAAAAAGGAAACGCGAGGAGAGATTAGAGTAAAGAAAAGGGAAACGCGAGGAGAGATTCGAGTAAAGAAAACGGAAACGCGAGAAGAGATTCGAGTAAAGAAAAGTGAAACGCGAGAGATTCGAGTAAAGAAAAGGGAAACGCGAGGAGAGGTTGGAATAAAGAAAAGGGAAACGCGAGAGATTCGAGTAAAGAAAAGGGAAACGTGAGATGAGATTCGAGTAAAGAAAATATAAACGCGAGGAGAGATTCGAGTAAAGAAAAAGGAAACGCGAGGAGAGATTAAAGTAAAGAAATGGGAAAGGTGAGGAGAGATTCGAGTAATGAAAAAGGAAACGAGAGGAGAATTTCGAGTAAAGAAAACGGAAACGCGAGAAGAGATTCGAGTAAAGAAAAGAGAAACGCGAGAGATTCGAGTAAAGAGAAGGGAAACGCGAGGAGAGATACGAGTAAAGAAAAGGGATACGCGAGAGATTCGAGTAAAGAAAAGGGAAACGCGAGAAGAGATTCGAGTAAAGAAAATAGAAAGGCGAGGAGAGATTCGTGTCAAGAAAAGGAAACGCGAGGAGAGAGTAGAGTAAAGAAAGGGAAACGCGAGGAGAGATTCGCATAAGGAAAAGGAAAACGTGAGAGATTCGAGTAAAGAAAACGGAAACGCGAGAAGAGATTCGAATAAGGAAAAGGAAAACGTGAGAGATTCGAGTAAAGAAAAGGGAAACGCGAGAAGAGATTCCAGTAAAGAAAAGAGAAACGCGAGAGATTCGAGTAAAGAAAAGGGAAATGCGAGGAGAGATTCGAGTAAAGAAAATACAAACGCGAGGAGAGATTCGAGTAAAGAAAAAGGAAACGCGAGGAGAGATTAGAGTAAAGAAAAGGGAAACGCGAGGAGAGATTAGAGTAAAGAAAAGGGAAACGCTAGAAGAGATTCGAGTAAAGAAAACGGAAACGCGAGAAGAGATTCGAGTAAAGAAAAGTGAAACGCGAGAGATTCGAGTATAGAAAAGGGAAACGCGAGAAGAGGTTCGAATAAAGAAAAGGGAAACGCGAGAAGAGATTCGAGGTAAGAAAATAGAAAGGCGAGGAGAGATTCGTGTAAAGAAAAGGAAACGCGAGGAGAGATTAGAGTAAAGAAAAGGGAAACGCGAGGAGAGATTCGAATAAGGAAAAGGAAAACGTGAGAGATTCGAGTAAAGAAAAGGGAAACGCGAGAAGAGATTCCAGTAAAGAAAAGAGAAACGCGAGAGATTCGAGTAAAGGAAAGGGAAACGCGAGGAGAGATTCGAATAAAGAAAAGGGAAACGCGAGAGGTACGAGTAAAGAAAAGGGAAACGCGAGAAGAGATTCGAGGTAAGAAAATAGAAAGGCGAGGAGAGATTCGTGTAAAGAAAAGGAAACGCGAGGAGAGATTAGAGTAAAGAAAAGGGAAACGCGAGGAGAGATTCGAGTAAAGAAAACGGAAACGCGAGAAGAGATTCGAGTAAAGAAAACGGAAACGCGAGAAGAGATTCGAGTAAAGAAAAGTGAAACGCGAGAGATTCGAGTATAGAAAAGGGAAACGCGAGAAGAGGTTCGAATAAAGAAAAGGGAAACGCGAGAGATTCGAGTAAAGAGAAGCGAAACGCGACGAGAGATTCGAGTAAAGAAAAGGGAAACGCGAGAGATACGAGTAAAGAAAAGGGAAACGCGAGAGATTCGAGTAAAGAAAAGGGAAACGCGAGAAGAGATTCGAGTAAAGAAAAGAGAAACGCGAGATATTCCAGTAAAGAAAAGGGAAACGCGAGGAGAGATTCTAGTAAAGAAAAGGGAAAGGCGAGAGGTACGAGTACAAAAAGGGAAACGCGAGGAGAGATTCGAGTAAAGAAAATGGAAACGAGAGGAGAGATTCGAGTAAAGAAAACGGAAACGCGAGAAGAGATTCGAGTAAAGAAAAGAGAAAGGCGAGAGATTCCAGTAAAGAGAAGGGAAACGCGAGGAGAGATTCGATAAAGAAAAGGGAAACACGAGAGGTACGAGTAAAGAAAAGGGAAACGCGAGAAGAGATTCGAGTAAAGAAAATACAAACGCGAGGAGAGATTCGAGTAAAGAAAAAGGAAACGCCTGGAGAGATTAGAGTATAGTAATGGTAAACGCGAGGAGAGATTCGAGTAAAGAAAACGGAAACCATAGGAGAGATTCGAGTAATGAAAACGGAAACGCGAGAAGAGATTCGAGTAAAGAAAAGTGAAACGCGAGAGATTCGAGTAAAGAAAAGGGAAACACGAGAAGAAATTCGAGTAAAGAAAATATAAACGCGGGGAGAGATTCGAGAAAAGAAAAAGGAAACGCGAGGAGAGATTCGAGTAAAGAAAACGGAAACGAGAGAAGAGATTCGAGTAAAGAAAACGGAAACGCGAGAAGAGATTCGAGTAAAGAAAAGAGAAACGCGAGAGATTCGAGTAAAGAGAAGGGAAACGCGAGGAGAGATTCGTGTAAAGAAAAGGGAAACGCGAGAGATACGAGTAAAGAAAAGGGAAACGCGAGAAGAGATTCGAGTAAAGAAAATAGAAAGGCGAGAAGAGATTCGTGTAAAGAAAACGAAACGCGAGGAGAGAGTAGTGTAAAGTAAAGGGAAACGCGAGGAGAGATTCGAGTAAAGAAAACGCAAACGGGTGGAGAGATTCGAATAAGGAAAAGGAAAACGTGAGAGATTCGAGTAAAGAAAAGGGAAACGCGAGAAGAGATTCGAGTAAAGAAAAGAGAAACGCGATAGATTCGAGTAAAGAAATGGGAAACGCGAGGAGAGATTCGAGTAAAATAAATACAAACGCGAGGAGAGATTCGAGAAAAGAAAAAGGAAACGCGAGGAGAGATTCGAGTAAAGAAAACGGAAACGAGAGAAGAGATTCGAGTAAAGAAAACGGAACCCCAGAAGAGATTCGAGTAAAGAAAAGAGAAACGCGAGAGATTCCAGTAAAGAAAAGGGAAACGCGATGAGAGATTCGAGTAAAGAAAAGGGAAACACGAGAGGTACGAGTAAAGAAAAGGGAAACGCGAGAAGAGATTCGAGTAAAGAAAATAGAAAGGCGAGGAGAGATTCGTGTTAAGAAAAGGAAACGCGAGGAGAGATTAGAGAAAAGAAAAGGGAAACGCGAGGAGAGATTCGAGTAAAGAAAACGGAAACGCGAGGAGAGAGTAGAGTAAAGAAAAGGGAAACGCGAGGAGAGATTTGAGTAAAGAAAACGGAAACGCGAGAAGAGATTCGAGTAAAGAAAAGATAAACGCGAGAGATTCAAGTAAAGAGAAGGGAAACGCGAGAGATTCGAGTAAAGAAAACGGAAACGAGAGGAGAGATTCGAGTAAAGAAAATAGAAAGGCGAGGAGAGATTAGAGTAAAGAAAATGGAAACGCGAGGAGAGATTCGAGTTTAGAAAACGGAAACGCGAGAAGAGGTTCAGGAAAGGAAAAGGGAAACGCGAGAGATACGAATAAAGAAAAGGGAAAAGCGTGAAGAGATTCGAGCAAAGAAAATAGAGGCGCGAGAAGTGATTCGAGTAAAGAAAATGGAAACACGAGAAGAGATTCGAGTCAAGAAAAGTGAAACGCGAGAGATTCGAGTAGAGAAAAGGGAAACGCGAGATGGGATTCCAGTAAATAAAATGGAAACGCGAGGAGAGATTCGAGTAAAGAAAAGTGAAACGCGAGAGATTCGAGTAAAGAAAAGGGAAACGCGAGAAGAGGTTCGAATAAAGAAAAGGGAAACGCGAAAGATTCGAGAAAGAAAAGGGAAATGCGAGAAGAGATTAGAGTAAAGAAAATATAAACGCGAGAAGAGATTCGAGTCAAGAAAAGTGAAACGCGAGAGATTCGAGTAGAGAAAAGGGAAACGCGAGAAGGGATTCCAGTAAATAAAATGGAAACGCGAGGAGAGATTCGAGTAAAGAAAAGTGAAACGCGAGAGGTTCGAATAAAGAAAAGGGAAACGCGAGAGATTCGAGAAAGAAAAAGGAAACGCGAGGAGAGTTTAGAGTAATGAAATGGGAAACGCGAGGAGAGATTCGAGTAAAGAAAACGGAAAGGCGAGGAGAGATTCGCATAAGGAAAAGGAAAACGTGAGAGATTCGAGTAAAGAAAAGGGAAACGCGAGAAGAGATTCGAGTAAAGAAAAGGGAAACGCGAGAAGAGATTCGAGTAAAGCAAAGAGAAACGCGAGAGATTCGAGTAAAGAAAAGGGAAACGCGAGGAGAGATTCGAGTAAAGAAAAGGGAAACGTAAGAGATTCAAGTAAAGAAAAGGGAAACGCGATAAGAGATTCGAGTAATGAAAATGGAAACGCGACGAGAGATTCGAGAATGGAAAATGGAAACGCGAGAAGAGATTCGATTAAAGAAAAGGGAAACGCGCGAGATTCGAGTAAAGAAAAGGGAAATGCGAGAAGAGGTTCGAATAATGAAATGGGAAACGCGTGAGATTCGAGTAAAGAAAAGGGAAACGCGAGAAGGGATTCGAGTAAAGAAAATAGAAACACGAGGAAAGATTCGAGTAAAGAAAAAGGAAACGCGTGGAAAGATTAGAGTAAAGAAATGGGAAACGCGAGGAGAGATTCGAGTAAAGAAAACGGAAACGAGAGTAGAGATTCGAGTAAAGAAAACGGAAACGCGAGAAGAGATTCGAGTAAAGAAAAGATAAACGCGAGAGATTCAAGTAAAGAGAAGGGAAACGCGAGAGATTCGAGTAAAGAAAAGGGAGACGCGAGGAGAGATTCGAGTAAAAAAATACAAATGCGAGGAGAGATTCGAGTAAAGAAATAGGAAACGCGAGGAGAGATTAGAGTAAAGAAATGGGAAACGCGAGGAGAGATTCGAGTAAAGAAAACGGAAACGAGAGGAGAGATTCGAGTAAAGAAAACGGAACGCGAGAAGAGATCAGAGTAAAGAAAAGAGAAACGCGAGAGGTTCCAGTAAAGAGAAGGGAAAGGCGACGAGAGATTCGAGTAAAGAAAAGGGAAACGCGAGAGATACGAGTAAAGAAAAGGGAAACACGAGAGATTCGAGTAAAGAAAAGGGAAACGCGAGGAGAGATTCGAGTAAAGAAAATACAAACGCGAGGAGAAATTCGAGTAAAGAAAAAGGAAACGCGAGAAGGGATTCCTGTAAAGAAAAGGAAACGCGAGGAGAGATTCGAGTAAAGAAAACGGAAACGGAGGAGAGATTCGGATAAGGAAAAGGAAAACGTGAGAGATTAGAGTAAAGAAAAGGGAAACGCGAGAAGAGATTCGAGTAAAGAAAAGGGAAACGCGAGAAGAGATTCGAGTAAAGAAAAGAGAAACGCGAGAGATTCGAGGAAAGAAAAGGGGGAACGCGAGGAGAGATTCGAGTAAAGCAAAGGGAAACGTGAGAGATTCAAGTAAAGAAAAGGGAAACGCGAGAAGGGATTCGAGTAAAGAAAATTGAAACACGAGGAGAGATTCGAGTAAAGAAAAAGGAAACGCGAGGAAAGATTAGAGTAAAAAAATGGGAAACGCGAGTAGAGATTCGAGCAAAGAAAACGGAAACGAGAGGAGAGATTCGAGTAAAGAAAACGGAAACGCGTGAAGAGATTCGAGTAAAGAAAAGATAAACGCGACAGATTCCAGTAAAGAAAAGGGAAACGCGAGAGATACGAGTAAAGAAAAGGGAAACCCGAGAGATACGAGTAAAGAAAAGGGAAACGTGAGAAGAGATTCGAGTAAAGAAAATAGAAAGGCGAGGAGAGATTAGAGTAAAGAAAAGGGAAACGCGAGGAGAGATTCGAGTTTAGAAAACGGAAACGCGAGGAGAGATTCGAATATAGTAAAGGAAAACGTGAGAGATTCGAGTAAAGAAAAGGGAAACGCGAGAAGAGGTTCAGGAAAGGAAAAGGGAAACGCGAGAGATACGAATAAAGAAAAGGGAAAAGCGTGAAGAGATTCGAGCAAAGAAAATAGAGGCGCGAGAAGAGATTCGATTAAAGAAAATGGAAACACGAGAAGAGATTCGAGTCAAGAAAAGTGAAACGCGAGAGATTCGAGTAGAGAAAAGGGAAACGCGAGAAGGGATTCCAGTAAATAAAATGGAAACGCGAGGAGAGATTCGAGTAAAGAAAAGTGAAACGCGAGAGATTCGAGTAAAGAAAATGGAAACGCGAGAAGAGGTTCGAATAAAGAAAAGAGAAACGCGAGAGATTCGAGTAAAGAAAAGGGAAACGCGAGGAGAGATTCGAGTAAAGAAAAGGGAAACGTAAGAGATTCAAGTAAAGAAAAGGGAAACGCGAGAAGAGATTCGAGTAAAGAAAAGGAAAACGTGAGAGATTCGAGTAAAGAAAAGGGAAACGCGAGAAGAGATTCGAGTAAAGAAAAGGGAAACGCGAGAAGAGATTCGAGTAAAGAAAAGAGAAACGCGAGAGATTCGAGTAAAGAAAAGGGAAACGCGAGGAGAGATTCGAGTAAAGAAAAGGGAAACGTAAGAGATTCAAGTAAAGAAAAGGGAAACGCGATAGGAGATTCGAGTAAAGAAAATGGAAACGCGACGAGAGATTCGAGAATGGAAAATGGAAACGCGAGAAGAGATTCGATTAAAAAAAAGGGAAACGCGAGAGATTCGAGTAAGGAAAAGCGAAACGCGAGAAGAGATTCGGATAAAGAAAAGGGAAACGCGAGAGATTCGAGTAGAGAAAAGGGAAACGCGCGAAGAGATTCGAGTAAAGAAAACGGAAACGCGAGGAAAGATTCGAGTAAATAAATGGGAAACGCGAGATATTCGAGTAAAGGGAAACGCGAGGAGAGATTCGAGTGAAAAAAAGGAAAAACCGAGAAGAGATTCGAGTAAAGAAAAGAGACACGCGAGAGATTCCAGTAAAGAAAAGGGAAACGAGTGAAGAGATTCGAGCAAAGAAAATGGAGACGCGAGAAGAGATTCGAGTAAAGAAAATGGAAACGCGAGAAGAGATACGAGCCAAGAAAAGTGAAACGCGAGAGATTCAAGTAAAGAAAAGGGAAACGCGAGAAGGGATTCGAGTAAAGAAAATAGAAACACGAGGAAAGATTCGAGTAAAGAAAAAGGAAACGCGTGGAAAGATTAGAGTAAAGGAATGGGAAACGCGAGGAGAGATTCGAGTAAAGAAAACGGAAACGAGAGGAGAGATTCGAGTAAAGAAAAGGAAACGCGAGGAGAGATTAGAGTAAAGAAAAGGGAAACGCGAGGAGAGATTCGAGTAAAGAAAACGGAAACGAGAGAAGAGATTCGAGTAAAGAAAAGTGAAACGCGAGAGATTCGAGTAAAGAAAATGGAAACGCGAGAAGAGATTCGATTAAAGAAAAGGGAAACGCGAGAGATTCGTG
This sequence comes from Uropetala carovei, assembly GCA_036926305.1. Lineage (NCBI taxonomy): Eukaryota > Metazoa > Arthropoda > Insecta > Odonata > Petaluridae > Uropetala > Uropetala carovei. The sequence goes on along the minus strand of JAXCHB010000080.1, from coordinate 9,789,936 downwards.
TAAGGAAAAGGGAAACGCGAGAAGAGATTCCAGTATAAAAAACGGAAACGCGAGGAGAGATTCGAATAAGGAAAAGGAAAACGTGAGAGATTCGAGTAAAGAAAAGGGAAACGCGAGAGATTCGAGTACAGAAAAGGGAAACGCGCAAAGAGATTCGACTAAAGAAAACGGAAACGCGAGAAATTCGAGTAAAGAAAAGGGAAACTCTAGGAGATATAGGAGGATAGAAAAGAGAAGCGCGAGAGATTCGAGTAAAGAAAAGTGAAACACGAGAGATTCGAGTAAAGAAAAGGGAAACGCGAGAAGAGGTTCGAATAAAGAAAAGGGAAACGCGAGGAGAGATTCGAGTAAAGAAAATACAAACGCGAGGAGAGATTCGAGTAAAGAAAAAGGAAACGCGAGGAGAGATTAGAGTAAAGAAATGGGAAACGCGAGGAGAGATTCGAGTAAAGAAAACGGAAACGAGAGGAGAGATTCGAGTAAAGAAAACGGAAGCGCGAGAAGAGATCCGAGTAAAGAAAAGAGAAACGCGAGAGATTCGAGTAAAGGGAAGGGAAACGCGAGGAGAGATTCGAGTAAAGAAAAGGGAAACGCGAGAGATACGAGTAAAGAAAAGGGAAACGCGAGAAGAGATTCGAGTAAAGAAAATAGAAAGTCGAGGAGAGATTCGTATAAAGAAAAGGAAACGCAAGGAGAGATTAGAGTAAAGAAAAGGGAAACGCGAGGAGAGATTCGAGCAAAGAAAATAGAGGCGCGAGAAGAGATTCGATTAAAGAAAATGGAAACACGAGAAGAGATTCGAGTCAAGAAAAGTGAAACGCGAGAGATTCGAGTAGAGAAAAGGGAAACGCGAGAAGGGATTCCAGTAAATAAAATGGAAACGCGAGGAGAGATTCGAGTAAAGAAAAGTGAAACGCGAGAGATTCGAGTAAAGAAAATGGAAACGCGAGAAGAGGTTCGAATAAAGAAAAGAGAAACGCGAGAGATTCGAGTAAAGAAAAGGGAAACGCGAGGAGAGATTCGAGTAAAGAAAAGGGAAACGTAAGAGATTCAAGTAAAGAAAAGGGAAACGCGAGAAGAGATTCGAGTAAAGAAAAGGAAAACGTGAGAGATTCGAGTAAAGAAAAGGGAAACGCGAGAAGAGATTCGAGTAAAGAAAAGGGAAACGCGAGAAGAGATTCGAGTAAAGAAAAGAGAAACGCGAGAGATTCGAGTAAAGAAAAGGGAAACGCGAGGAGAGATTCGAGTAAAGAAAAGGGAAACGTAAGAGATTCAAGTAAAGAAAAGGGAAACGCGATAGGAGATTCGAGTAAAGAAAATGGAAACGCGACGAGAGATTCGAGAATGGAAAATGGAAACGCGAGAAGAGATTCGATTAAAAAAAAGGGAAACGCGAGAGATTCGAGTAAGGAAAAGCGAAACGCGAGAAGAGATTCGGATAAAGAAAAGGGAAACGCGAGAGATTCGAGTAGAGAAAAGGGAAACGCGCGAAGAGATTCGAGTAAAGAAAACGGAAACGCGAGGAAAGATTCGAGTAAATAAATGGGAAACGCGAGATATTCGAGTAAAGGGAAACGCGAGGAGAGATTCGAGTGAAAAAAAGGAAAAACCGAGAAGAGATTCGAGTAAAGAAAAGAGACACGCGAGAGATTCCAGTAAAGAAAAGGGAAACGAGTGAAGAGATTCGAGCAAAGAAAATGGAGACGCGAGAAGAGATTCGAGTAAAGAAAATGGAAACGCGAGAAGAGATACGAGCCAAGAAAAGTGAAACGCGAGAGATTCAAGTAAAGAAAAGGGAAACGCGAGAAGGGATTCGAGTAAAGAAAATAGAAACACGAGGAAAGATTCGAGTAAAGAAAAAGGAAACGCGTGGAAAGATTAGAGTAAAGGAATGGGAAACGCGAGGAGAGATTCGAGTAAAGAAAACGGAAACGAGAGGAGAGATTCGAGTAAAGAAAAGGAAACGCGAGGAGAGATTAGAGTAAAGAAAAGGGAAACGCGAGGAGAGATTCGAGTAAAGAAAACGGAAACGAGAGAAGAGATTCGAGTAAAGAAAAGTGAAACGCGAGAGATTCGAGTAAAGAAAATGGAAACGCGAGAAGAGATTCGATTAAAGAAAAGGGAAACGCGAGAGATTCGTGTAAGGAAAAGGGAAACGCGAGAAGAGATTCCAGTATAAAAAACGGAAACGCGAGGAGAGATTCGAATAAGGAAAAGGAAAACGTGAGAGATTCGAGTAAAGAAAAGGGAAACGCGAGAGATTCGAGTACAGAAAAGGGAAACGCGCAAAGAGATTCGACTAAAGAAAACGGAAACGCGAGAAATTCGAGTAAAGAAAAGGGAAACTCTAGGAGATATAGGAGGATAGAAAAGAGAAGCGCGAGAGATTCGAGTAAAGAAAAGTGAAACACGAGAGATTCGAGTAAAGAAAAGGGAAACGCGAGAAGAGGTTCGAATAAAGAAAAGGGAAACGCGAGGAGAGATTCGAGTAAAGAAAATACAAACGCGAGGAGAGATTCGAGTAAAGAAAAAGGAAACGCGAGGAGAGATTAGAGTAAAGAAATGGGAAACGCGAGGAGAGATTCGAGTAAAGAAAACGGAAACGAGAGGAGAGATTCGAGTAAAGAAAACGGAAGCGCGAGAAGAGATCCGAGTAAAGAAAAGAGAAACGCGAGAGATTCGAGTAAAGGGAAGGGAAACGCGAGGAGAGATTCGAGTAAAGAAAAGGGAAACGCGAGAGATACGAGTAAAGAAAAGGGAAACGCGAGAAGAGATTCGAGTAAAGAAAATAGAAAGTCGAGGAGAGATTCGTATAAAGAAAAGGAAACGCAAGGAGAGATTAGAGTAAAGAAAAGGGAAACGCGAGGAGAGATTCGAGTAAAGAAAACGGAAAGGCGAGGAGAGATTCGAATAAGGAAACGGAAAACGTGAGAGATTCGAGTAAAGAAAAGGGAAACGCGAGAAGAGGTTCAGGAAAGGAAAAGGGAAACGCGAGAGATACGAATAAAGAAAAGGGAAAAGCGTGAAGAGATTCGAGCAAAGAAAATGGAGACGCGAGGAGAGATTAGAGTAAAGAAAAGGGAAACGCGAGGAGAGAATCGAGTAAAGAAAACGGAAACGCGAGGAGAGATTCGAATAAGGAAAAGGAAAACGTGAGAGATTCGAGTAAACAAAAGGGAAACGCGAGAAGAGATTCAAGTAAAGAAAAGGGAAACGCGAGAAGAGATTCGGGTAAAGAAAACGGAAACGAGAGGGGAGATTCGAGTAAACAAAAGAGAAATCGAGAGATTCCAGCAAAGAGAAGGGAAAGGCGACGAGAGATTCGAGTAAAGAAAATGGAAACGCGAGAGATACGAGTAAAGAAAAGGGAAACGCGAGAGATTAGAGTAAAGAAAAGGGAAACGCGAGAAGTGATTCGAGTAAAGTAAAGGGAAACGCGAGAAGAGGTTCGAGTAAAGAAAAGATAAACGCGAGAGATTCTAGTAAAGAAAATGGAAACGCGAGGAGAGATTCGAGTAAAGAAAATGGAAACGCGACCAGATATTCGAGTAAAGAAAACGGAAACCAGAGGAGAAATTCGAGTAATGAAAACGGAAACGCGAGAAGAGATTCGAGTAAAGAAAAGTGAAACGCGAGAGATTCGAATAAAGAAAATGGAAACGCGAGAAGAGATTCGATTAAAGAAAAGGGAAACGCGAGAGATTCGTGTAAGGAAAAGGGAAACGCGAGAAGAGATTCCAGTATAAAAAACGGAAACGCGAGGAGAGATTCGAATAAGGAAAAGGAAAACGTGAGAGATTCGAGTAAAGAAAAGGGAAACGCGAGAGATTCGAGTACAGAAAAGGGAAACGCGCAAAGAGATTCGACTAAAGAAAACGGAAACGCGAGAAATTCGAGTAAAGAAAAGGGAAACTCTAGGAGATATAGGAGGATAGAAAAGAGAAGCGCGAGAGATTCGAGTAAAGAAAAGTGAAACACGAGAGATTCGAGTAAAGAAAAGGGAAACGCGAGAAGAGGTTCGAATAAAGAAAAGGGAAACGCGAGGAGAGATTCGAGTAAAGAAAATACAAACGCGAGGAAAGATTCGAGTAAAGAAAAAGGAAACGCGAGGAGAGATTAGAGTAAAGAAATGGGAAACGCGAGGAGAGATTCGAGTAAAGAAAACGGAAACGAGAGGAGAGATTCGAGTAAAGAAAACGGAAGCGCGAGAAGAGATCCGAGTAAAGAAAAGAGAAACGCGAGAGATTCGAGTAAAGGGAAGGGAAACGCGAGGAGAGATTCGAGTAAAGAAAAGGGAAACGCGAGAGATACGAGTAAAGAAAAGGGAAACGCGAGAAGAGATTCGAGTAAAGAAAATAGAAAGTCGAGGAGAGATTCGTATAAAGAAAAGGAAACGCGAGGAGAGATTAGAGTAAAGAATAGGGAAACGCGAGGAGAGATTCGAGTAAAGAAAACGGAAAGGCGAGGAGAGATTCGAATAAGGAAACGGAAAACGTGAGAGATTCGAGTAAAGAAAAGGGAAACGCGAGAAGAGGTTCAGGAAAGGAAAAGGGAAACGCGAGAGATAGGAATAAAGAAAAGGGAAAAGCGTGAAGAGATTCGAGCAAAGAAAATGGAGACGCGAGGAGAGATTAGAGTAAAGAAAAGGGAAACGCGAGGAGAGAATCGAGTAAAGAAAACGGAAACGCGAGGAGAGATTCGAATAAGGAAAAGGAAAACGTGAGAGATTCGAGTAAACAAAAGGGAAACGCGAGAAGAGATTCAAGTAAAGAAAAGGGAAACGCGAGAAGAGATTCGGGTAAAGAAAGGGGAAACGCGAGAGATTCGAGTAGAAAAAAGGGAAACGCGAGAAGGGATTCGAGTAAAGAAAACGGAAACGCGAGGAGAGATTCGTGTAAAGAAAATGGAAACGCGAGGAGAGATTCGAATAAAGAAAAGTAAAACGCGAGAGATTCGAGTAAAGATGAGGGAAACGCGAGAAGAGATTCGAGTAAAGAAACAGCAAACGCGAGGAGAGATTAGAGTAATGAAAACGGAAACCAGAGGAGAAATTCGAGTAATGAAAACGGAAACGCGAGAAGAGATTCGAGTAAAGAAAAGTGAAACGCGTGAGATTCGAGTAAAGAAAAGGGAAACGCGAGAAGAGATTCGAGTAAAGAAAATAGAAAGGCGAGGATAGATTCGTGTAAAGAAAAGGAAACGCGAGGAGAGAGTGGAGTAAAGAAAAGGGAAACTCGAGGAGAGATTCGAGTAAAGAAAACGGAAACGCAAGGAGAGATTCGAAAAAGGAAAAGGAAAACGCGAGAGATTCGAGTAAAGAAAAGAGAAACGCGAGAGACTCCAGTAAAGGGAAGGGAAAGGCGACGAGAGATTCGAGTAAAGCTAAGGGAAACGCGAGTAAAGAAAACTGAAACGAGAGGAGAGATTCGAGTAAAGAAAAGAGCAACGCGAGAGATTCCAGTAAAGGGAAGGGAAAGGCGACGAGAGATTCGAGTAAAGAAAAGGGAAACGCGGGAGATACGTGTAAAGAAAAGGGAAACGCGAGAGATTCGTGTAAAGAAAAGGGAAACGCGAGAAGAGATTCGAGTAAAGAAAAGGGAAACGCGAGAAGAGATTCGAGTAAAGAAAAGAGAAACGCGAGAGATTCTAGTAAAGAAAAGGGAAACGCGAGGAGAGATTCGAGTAAAGAAAATGGAAACGCGAGCAGAGATTCGAGTATAGAAAATGTAAACGCGAGAAGGGATTCGATTAAAGAAAAGGGAAACTCTAGGAGATATACGAGGATAGAAAAGAGAAGCGCGAGAGATTCGAGTAAATTAAAGTGAAACGCGAGAGATTCGAGTAAAGCAAAGGGAAACGCGAGAGATTCGAGTAAAGAAAAGGGAAACGTGAGAAGAGATTCGAGTAAAGAAAATATAAACGCGAGGAGAGATTCGAGTAAAGAAAAAGGAAACGCGAGGAGAGATTAGAGTAAAGAAATGAGAAACGCGAGGAGAGATTAGAGTAAAGAAAACGGAAACGAGAGGAGAGATTCGAGTAAAGAAAAGAGAAACGCGAGAGATTCCAGTAAAGAGAAGGGAAACGCGAGGAGAGATTCGAGTAAAGAAAAGGGAAGCGCGCGAAGAGATTCGAGTAAAGAAAACGGAAACGCGAGAAATTCGAGTAAAGAAAAGGGAAACTCTAGGAGATATACGAGGATAGAAAAGAGAAGCGCGAGAGATTCGAGTAAAGTAAAGTGAAACGCGAGAGATTCGAGTAAAGAAAAGGGAAACGCGAGAAGAGGTTCGAATAAAGAAAAGGGAAACGCGAGAGATTCGAGTAAAGAAAAAGGAAATGCGAGGAGAGATTAGAGTAAAGAAATGAGAAACGCGAGGAGAGATTCGAGTAAAGAAAACGGAAACGAGAGGAGAGATTCGAGTAAAGAAAACGGAAACGCGAGAAGAGATTCAAGTAAAGAAAAGGGAAACGCGAGAAGAGATTCGGGTAAAGAAAACGGAAACGAGAGGGGAGATTCGAGTAAACAAAAGAGAAATCGAGAGATTCCAGCAAAGAGAAGGGAAAGGCGACGAGAGATTCGAGTAAAGAAAATGGAAACGCGAGAGATACGAGTAAAGAAAAGGGAAACGCGAGAGATTAGAGTAAAGAAAAGGGAAACGCGAGAAGTGATTCGAGTAAAGTAAAGGGAAACGCGAGAAGAGGTTCGAGTAAAGAAAAGATAAACGCGAGAGATTCTAGTAAAGAAAATGGAAACGCGAGGAGAGATTCGAGTAAAGAAAATGGAAACGCGACCAGATATTCGAGTAAAGAAAACGGAAACCAGAGGAGAAATTCGAGTAATGAAAACGGAAACGCGAGAAGAGATTCGAGTAAAGAAAAGTGAAACGCGAGAGATTCGAATAAAGAAAATGGAAACGCGAGAAGAGATTCGATTAAAGAAAAGGGAAACGCGAGAGATTCGTGTAAGGAAAAGGGAAACGCGAGAAGAGATTCCAGTATAAAAAACGGAAACGCGAGGAGAGATTCGAATAAGGAAAAGGAAAACGTGAGAGATTCGAGTAAAGAAAAGGGAAACGCGAGAGATTCGAGTACAGAAAAGGGAAACGCGCAAAGAGATTCGACTAAAGAAAACGGAAACGCGAGAAATTCGAGTAAAGAAAAGGGAAACTCTAGGAGATATAGGAGGATAGAAAAGAGAAGCGCGAGAGATTCGAGTAAAGAAAAGTGAAACACGAGAGATTCGAGTAAAGAAAAGGGAAACGCGAGAAGAGGTTCGAATAAAGAAAAGGGAAACGCGAGGAGAGATTCGAGTAAAGAAAATACAAACGCGAGGAGAGATTCGAGTAAAGAAAAAGGAAACGCGAGGAGAGATTAGAGTAAAGAAATGGGAAACGCGAGGAGAGATTCGAGTAAAGAAAACGGAAACGACAGGAGAGATTCGAGTAAAGAAAACGGAAGCGCGAGAAGAGATCCGAGTAAAGAAAAGAGAAACGCGAGAGATTCGAGTAAAGGGAAGGGAAACGCGAGGATAGATTCGAGTAAAGAAAAGGGAAACGCGAGAGATACGAGTAAAGAAAAGGGAAACGCGAGAAGAGATTCGAGTAAAGAAAATAGAAAGTCGAGGAGAGATTCGTATAAAGAAAAGGAAACGCGAGGAGAGATTAGAGTAAAGAATAGGGAAACGCGAGGAGAGATTCGAGTAAAGAAAACGGAAAGGCGAGGAGAGATTCGAATAAGGAAACGGAAAACGTGAGAGATTCGAGTAAAGAAAAGGGAAACGCGAGAAGAGGTTCAGGAAAGGAAAAGGGAAACGCGAGAGATAGGAATAAAGAAAAGGGAAAAGCGTGAAGAGATTCGAGCAAAGAAAATGGAGACGCGAGGAGAGATTAGAGTAAAGAAAAGGGAAACGCGAGGAGAGAATCGAGTAAAGAAAACGGAAACGCGAGGAGAGATTCGAATAAGGAAAAGGAAAACGTGAGAGATTCGAGTAAACAAAAGGGAAACGCGAGAAGAGATTCAAGTAAAGAAAAGGGAAACGCGAGAAGAGATTCGGGTAAAGAAAGGGGAAACGCGAGAGATTCGAGTAGAAAAAAGGGAAACGCGAGAAGGGATTCGAGTAAAGAAAACGGAAACGCGAGGAGAGATTCGTGTAAAGAAAATGGAAACGCGAGGAGAGATTCGAATAAAGAAAAGTAAAACGCGAGAGATTCGAGTAAAGATGAGGGAAACGCGAGAAGAGATTCGAGTAAAGAAACATCAAACGCGAGGAGAGATTAGAGTAATGAAAACGGAAACCAGAGGAGAAATTCGAGTAATGAAAACGGAAACGCGAGAAGAGATTCGAGTAAAGAAAAGTGAAACGCGTGAGATTCGAGTAAAGAAAAGGGAAACGCGAGAAGAGATTCGAGTAAAGAAAATAGAAAGGCGAGGATAGATTCGTGTAAAGAAAAGGAAACGCGAGGAGAGAGTGGAGTAAAGAAAAGGGAAACTCGAGGAGAGATTCGAGTAAAGAAAACGGAAACGCGAGGAGAGATTCGAAAAAGGAAAAGGAAAACGCGAGAGATTCGAGTAAAGAAAAGAGAAACGCGAGAGACTCCAGTAAAGGGAAGGGAAAGGCGACGAGAGATTCGAGTAAAGCAAAGGGAAACGCGAGTAAAGAAAACTGAAACGAGAGGAGAGATTCGAGTAAAGAAAAGAGCAACGCGAGAGATTCCAGTAAAGGGAAGGGAAAGGCGACGAGAGATTCGAGTAAAGAAAAGGGAAACGCGGGAGATACGTGTAAAGAAAAGGGAAACGCGAGAGATTCGTGTAAAGAAAAGGGAAACGCGAGAAGAGATTCGAGTAAAGAAAAGGGAAACGCGAGAAGAGATTCGAGTAAAGAAAAGAGAAACGCGAGAGATTCTAGTAAAGAAAAGGGAAACGCGAGGAGAGATTCGAGTAAAGAAAATGGAAACGCGAGCAGAGATTCGAGTATAGAAAATGTAAACGCGAGAAGGGATTCGATTAAAGAAAAGGGAAACGCGAGAGATTCGAGTAAGGAAAAGGGAAACGCGAGAAGAGATTCGGGTAAAGATAAGGGAAACGCGAGAGATTCGAGTAAAGAAAAGGGAAACTCTAGGAGATATACGAGGATAGAAAAGAGAAGCGCGAGAGATTCGAGTAAAGTAAAGTGAAACGCGAGAGATTCGAGTAAAGCAAAGGGAAACGCGAGAAGATGTTCGAATAAAGAAAAGGGAAACGCGAGAGATTCGAGTAAAGAAAAGGGAAACGTGAGAAGAGATTCGAGTAAAGAAAATATAAACGCGAGGAGAGATTCGAGTAAAGAAAAAGGAAACGCGAGGAGAGATTAGAGTAAAGAAATGAGAAACGCGAGGAGAGATTCGAGTAAAGAAAACGGAAACGAGAGGAGAGATTCGAGTAAAGAAAAGAGAAACGCGAGAGATTCCAGTAAAGAGAAGGGAAACGCGAGGAGAGATTCGAGTAAAGAAAAGGGAAGCGCGCGAAGAGATTCGAGTAAAGAAAACGGAAACGCGAGAAATTCGAGTAAAGAAAAGGGAAACTCTAGGAGATATACGAGGTTAGAAAAGAGAAGCGCGAGAGATTCGAGTAAAGTAAAGTGAAACGCGAGAGATTCGAGTAAAGAAAAGGGAAACGCGAGAAGAGGTTCGAATAAAGAAAAGGGAAACGCGAGAGATTCGAGTAAAGAAAAAGGAAATGCGAGGAGAGATTAGAGTAAAGAAATGAGAAACGCGAGGAGAGATTCGAGTAAAGAAAACGGAAACGAGAGGAGAGATTCGAGTAAAGAAAACGGAAACGCGAGAAGAGAGTCGAGTAAAGAAAAGGGAAACTCGAGGAGAGATTCGAGTAAAGAAAACGGAAACGCGAGGAGAGATTCGAATAAGGAAAAGGAAAACGTGAGAGATTCGAGTAAAGAAAAGGGAAACGCGAGAAGAGATTCTAGTAAAGAAAAGAGAAACGCGAGAGATTCGAGTAAAGAAAAGGGAAACGCGAGGAGAGATTCGTGTAAAGAAAAGGAAACGCGAGGAGAGATTAGAGTAAAGAAAAGGGAAACGCGAGGAGAGATTCGAGTATAAAAAACGGAAACGCGAGGAGAGATTCGAATAAGGAAAAGGAAAACGTGAGAGATTCGAGTAAAGAAAAGGGAAACGCGAGAAGAGATTCGAGTAAAGAAAAGAGAAACGCGAGAGAATCGAGTAAAGAAAAGACAAACGCGAGGAGAGATTCGAGTAAAGAAAATACAAACGCGAGGAGAGATTCGAGTAAAGAAAAAGGAAACGCGAGGAGAGATTAGAGTAAAGAAATGGGAAACGCTAGGAGAGATTCGAGTAAAGAAAACGGAAACCAGAGGAGAGATTCGAGTAAAGAAAACGGAAACGCGAGAAGAGATTCGAGTAAAGAAAAGTGATACGCGAGAGATTCGAGTAAAGAAAAGGGAAACGCGAGAAGAGGTTCGAAGAAAGAAAAGGGAAACGCGAGAGATTCGAGTAAAGAAAAGGGAAACGCGAGAAGAGATTCGAGTAAAAAAAGTGAAAGGCGTGAGATTCGAGTAAAGAAAAGGGAAACGCGAGAAGAGGTTCGAATAAAGAAAAGGGAAACGCGAGAGATTCGAGTAAAGAAAAGGGAAACGCGAGAAGAGATTCGTGTAAAGAAAAGGAAACGCGAGGAGAGAGTGGAGTAAAGAAAAGGGAAACTCGAGGAGAGATTCGAGTAAAGAAAACGGAAACGCGAGGAGAGATTCGAATAACGAAAAGGAAAACGTGAGAGATTCGAGTAAAGAAAAGGGAAACGCGAGAAGAGATTCTAGTAAAGAAAAGAGAAACGCGAGAGATTCGAGTAAAGAAAAGGGAAACGCGAGGAGAGATTCGAGTAAAGAAAATACAAACGCGAGGAGAGATTCGAGTAAAGAAAACTGAAACGAGAGGAGAGATTCGAGTAAAGAAAAGAGCAACGCGAGAGATTCCAGTAAAGGGAAGGGAAAGGCGACGAGAGATTCGAGTAAAGAAAAGGGAAACGCGGGAGATACGTGTAAAGAAAAGGGAAACGCGAGAGATTCGAGTAAAGAAAAGGGAAACGCGAGAAGAGATTCGAGTAAAGAAAAGGGAAACGCGAGAAGAGATTCGAGTAAAGAAAAGAGAAACGCGAGAGATTCTAGTAAAGAAAAGGGAAACGCGAGCAGAGATTCGAGTATAGAAAATGTAAACGCGAGAAGGGATTCGATTAAAGAAAAGGGAAACGCGAGAGATTCGAGTAAGGAAAAGGGAAACGCGAGAAGAGATTCGGGTAAAGATAAGGGAAACGCGAGAGATTCGAGTAAAGAAAAGGGAAACTCTAGGAGATATACGAGGATAGAAAAGAGAAGCGCGAGAGATTCGAGTAAAGTAAAGTGAAACGCGAGAGATTCGAGTAAAGCAAAGGGAAACGCGAGAAGATGTTCGAATAAAGAAAAGGGAAACGCGAGAGATTCGAGTAAAGAAAAGGGAAACGTGAGAAGAGATTCGAGTAAAGAAAATATAAACGCGAGGAGAGATTCGAGTAAAGAAAAAGGAAACGCGAGGAGAGATTAGAGTAAAGAAATGAGAAACGCGAGGAGAGATTCGAGTAAAGAAAACGGAAACGAGAGGAGAGATTCGAGTAAAGAAAAGAGAAACGCGAGAGATTCCAGTAAAGAGAAGGGAAACGCGAGGAGAGATTCGAGTAAAGAAAAGGGAAACGCGCGAAGAGATTCGAGTAAAGAAAACGGAAACGCGAGAAATTCGAGTAAAGAAAAGGGAAACTCTAGGAGATATACGAGGATAGAAAAGAGAAGCGCGAGAGATTCGAGTAAAGTAAAGTGAAACGCGAGAGATTCGAGTAAAGAAAAGGGAAACGCGAGAAGAGGTTCGAAAAAAGAAAAGGGAAACGCGAGAGATTCGAGTAAAGAAAAAGGAAATGCGAGGAGAGATTAGAGTAAAGAAATGAGAAACGCGAGGAGAGATTCGAGTAAAGAAAACGGAAACGAGAGGAGAGATTCGAGTAAAGAAAACGGAAACGCGAGAAGAGAGTCGAGTAAAGGAAAGAGAAACGCGAGAGATTCGAGTAAAGAGAAGGGAAACGCGAGGAGAGATTCGAGTAAAGAAAAGGGAAACGCGAGAGGTACGAGTAAAGAAAAGGGAAACGCGAGAAGAGATTCGAGTAAAAAAAAGAGAAACGCGAGAAGAGATTCGAGTAAAGAAAATAGAAAGGCGAGGAGAGATTCGTGTAAAGAAAAGGAAACGCGAGGAGAGAGTGGAGTAAAGAAAAGGGAAACTCGAGGAGAGATTTGAGTAAAGAAAACGGAAACGCGAGGAGAGATTCGAATAAGGAAAAGGAAAACGTGAGAGATTCGAGTAAAGAAAAGGGAAACGCGAGAAGAGATTCTAGTAAAGAAAAGAGAAACGCGAGAGATTCGAGTAAAGAAAAGGGAAACGCGAGGAGAGATTCGAGTAAAGAAAATACAAACGCGAGGAGAGATTCGAGTAAAGAAAACTGAAACGAGAGGAGAGATTCGAGTAAAGAAAAGAGCAACGCGAGAGATTCCAGTAAAGGGAAGGGAAAGGCGACGAGAGATTCGAGTAAAGAAAAGGGAAACGCGAGAAGAGATTCGAGTAAAGAAAAGAGAAACGCGAGAGATTCTAGTAAAGAAAAGGGAAACGCGAGGAGAGATTCGAGGAAACAAAATGGAAACGCGAGCAGAGATTCGAGTATAGAAAATGTAAACGCGAGAAGGGATTCGATTAAAGAAAAGGGAAACGCGAGAGATTCGAGTAAGGAAAAGGGAAACGCGAGAAGAGATTCGGGTAAAGATAAGGGAAACGCGAGAGATTCGAGTAAAGAAAAGGGAAACTCTAGGAGATATACGAGGATAGAAAAGAGAAGCGCGAGAGATTCGAGTAAAGTAAAGTGAAACGCGAGAGATTCGAGTAAAGCAAAGGGAAACGCGAGAAGATGTTAGAATAAAGAAAAGGGAAACGCGAGAGATTCGAGTAAAGAAAAGGGAAACGTGAGAAGAGATTCGAGTAAAGAAAATATAAACGCGAGGAGAGATTCGAGTAAAGAAAAAGGAAACGCGAGGAGAGATTAGAGTAAAGAAATGAGAAACGCGAGGAGAGATTCGAGTAAAGAAAACGGAAACGAGAGGAGAGATTCGAGTAAAGAAAAGAGAAACGCGAGAGATTCGAGTAAAGAGAAGGGAAACGCGAGGAGAGATTCGAGTAAAGAAAAGGGAAACGCGAGAGGTACGAGTAAAGAAAAGGGAAACGAGAGAAGAGATTCGAGTAAAGAAAATAGAAAGGCGAGGAGAGATTCGTGTAAAGAAAAGGAAACGCGAGGTGAGATTAGAGTAAAGAAAAGGGAAACGCGAGGATAGATTCGAGTATAAAAAACGGAAACGCGAGGAGAGATTCGAATAAGGAAAACGGAAGCGCGAGAAGAGATTCGAGTAAAGAAAAGAGAAACGCGAGAGATTCGAGTAAAGGGAAGGGAAACGCGAGAAGAGATTCGAGTAAAGAAAATAGAAAGTCGAGGAGAGAATCGTATAAAGAAAAGGAAACGCGAGGAGAGATTTGAGCAAAGAAAACGGAAACCAGAGGAGAGATTCGAGTAAAGAAAACGGAAACGCGAGAAGAGATTCGAGTAAAGAAAAGTGATACGCGAGAGATTCGAGTAAAGAAAAGGGAAACGCGAGAAGAGGTTCGAAGAAAGAAAAGGGAAACGCGAGAGATTCGAGTAAAGAAAAGGGAAACGCGAGAAGAGATTCGAGTTAAGAAACTATAAACGCGAGGAGAGATTCGAAAAAGATAAAGGAAACGCGAGGAGAGATTAGAGTAAAGAAATGGGAAACGCGAGGAGAGATTCGAGTAAAGAAAACGGAAACGAGAGGATAGATTCGAGTAAAGAAAACGGAAGCGCGAGAAGAGATTCGAGTAAAGAAAAGAGAAACGCGAGAGATTCGAGTAAAGGGAAGGGAAACGCGAGAAGAGATTCGAGTAAAGAAAATAGAAAGTCGAGGAGAGAATCGTATAAAGAAAAGGAAACGCGAGGAGAAATTAGAGTAAAGAAAAGGGAAACGCGAGGAGAGATTCGAGTAAAGAAAACGGAAAGGCGAGGAGAGATTCGAATAAGGAAAAGAGAAACGTGAGAGATTCGAGTAAAGAAAAGGGAAACGCGAGAAGAGGTTCAGGAAAGGAAAAGGGATACGCGTGAGATTCGAGTAAAGAAAAGGGAAACGCGAGGAGAGATTCGAGTAAAGCAAAGGAAAACGTGAGAGATTCAAGTAAAGAAAAGGGAAACGCGATAAGAGATTCGAGTAAAGACATGGGAACGCGACGAGAGATTCGAGTATAGAAAATGGAAACGCGAGAAGAGATTCGATTAAAGAAAAGGGAAACGCGAGAGATTCGAGTAAGGAAAAGGGAAACGCGAGAAGAGATTCGGGTAAAGAAAGGGGAAACGCGAGAGATTCGAGTAGAGAAAAGGGAAACGCGAGAAGGGATTCGAGTAAAGAAAACGGAAACGCGAGGAGAGATTCGAGTAAAGAAAAGGGAAACGCGAGGAGAGATTCGAGTAAAGAAAATACAAACGCGAGGAGAGATTCGAGTAAAGAAATAGGAAACGCGAGGAGAGATTCGAGTAAAGAAAAGGGAAACCAGAGGAGAGATTCGAGTATAGAAAACGGAAACGCGAGAAGAGATTCGTGTAAAGAAAAGTGAAACGCGAGAGATTCGAGTAAAGAAAAGGGAACGCGAGAGATTCGAGTAAAGAAAAGGGAAACGTGCGAAGAGATTCGAGTAAAGAAAATATAAACGCGAGGAGAGATTCGAGTAAAGAAAAGGGAAACGCTAGAAGAGGTTCGAATAAAGAAAAGGGAAACGCGAGAGATTCGAGTAAAGAAAAGGGAAACGCGAGAATGGATTCGAGTAAAGAAAATAGAAACACGAGGAAAGATTCGTGTAAAGAAAGTGGAAACGCGTGGAAAGATTAGAGTAAAGAAATGGGAAACGCGAGGAGAGATTCGAGTAAAGAAAAGGAAACGCGAGGAGAGATTAGAGTACAGAAAAAGGAAACGCGAGAAGAGGTTCGAATAAAGAAAAGGGAAACCCGAGCGATTCGAGTAAAGAAAAGGGAAACGCGAGAAGAGATTCGAGTAAAGAAAAGAGAAACGCGAGAGATTCCAGTAAAGAGAAGGGAAACGCGAGGAGAGATTCGAGTAAAGAAAAGGGAAAGGCGAGAGGTACGAGTAAAGAAAAGGGAAACGCGAGAAGAGATTCGAGTAAAGAAAAGAGAAACGCGAGAGATTCCAGTAAAGAGAAGGGAAACGCGAGGAGAGATTCGAGTAAAGAAAAGGGAAAGGCGAGAGGTACGAGTAAAGAAAAGGGAAACGCGAGAAGAGATTCGAGTAAAGAAAATAGAAAGGCGAGGAGAGATCCGTGTAAAGAAAAGGAAACGCGAGGAGAGATTAGAGTAAAGAAAAGGGAAACGCGAGGAGAGATTCGAGTAAAGAAAACGGAAAGGCGAGGAGAGATGCGAATAAGGAAAAGAAAACGTGAGAGATTCGAGTAAAGAAAAGGGAAACGCGAGAATAGATCGAGAAAAGAAAAGAGAAACGCGAGAGATTCGAATAAAGAAAGGGAAACCAGAGGAGAGATTCGAGTAAAGAAAATACAAACGCGAGGAGAGATTCGAGTAAAGAAAAAGGAAACGCGAGGAGAGCTTAGAGTAAAGAAATGGGAAACGCGAGGAGAGATTCGAGTAAGGAAAACGGATACGCGAGAAGAGATTCGAGAAAAGAAAAGTGAAACGCGAGAGATTCGAGTAATGAAAAGGGAAACGCGAGAAAAGGTTCGAATAAAGAAAAGGGAAACGCGAGAGATTCGAGTAAAGAAAAGGGAAACGTGAGAAGAGATTCGAGTAAAGAAAATATAAACGCGAGGAGAGATTCGAGTAAAGAATAAGGAAACGCGAGGAGAGATTAGAGTAAAGAAATGGGAAACGCGAGGAGAGATTCGAGTAAAGAAAACGGAAACGAGAGGAGAGATTCGAGTAAAGAAAACGGAAACGCGAGAAGAGATCCGAGTAAAGAAAAGAGAAACGCGAGAGTTTCGAGTAAAGAGAAGGGAAACGCGAGGAAAGATTCGAGCTAAGAAAAGCGAAACGCGAGAGATACGAGTAAAGAAAAGGGAAACGCGAGAATAGATTCGAGTAAAGAAAATAGAATGGCGAGGAGAGATTCGTGTAAAGAAAAGGAAACGCGAGGAAAGAGTAAAGAAAATGGAAACGCGAGGTGAGATTCGAGTAAAGAAAACGGAAACGCGAGGAGAGATTCGAATAAGGAAAAGGAAAACGTGAGAGAATCGAGTAAAGAAAAGGGAAACGCGAGAAGAGACTCAAGTAAAGAAAAGAGATACGCGAGAGATTCGAGTAAAGAAAAGGGAAACGCGAGGAGAGATTCGAGTAAAGAAAATACAAACGCGAGGAGAGATTCGAGTAAAGAAAAAGGAAACGCGAGGAGAGATTAGAGTAAAGAAATGGGAAAGGCGAGGAGAGATTCGAGTAAAGAAAACGGAAACGTGAGGAGAGATTCGAGTAAAGAAAACGGAAACGCGAGAAGAGTTTCGAGTAAAGAAAAGAGAAACGCGAGAGATTCCAGTAAAGAGAAGGGAAACGCGACGAGAGATTCGAGTAAAGAAAAGGGAAACGCGAGAGATACGAGTAAAGAAAAGGGAAACGCGAGAAGAGATTCGAGTAATGAAAAGGGTATCGCGGGAAGAGATTCGAGTAAAGAAAATAGAAACGCGAGAGATTCGGGTAAAGAAAAGGGAAACGCGAGGAGAGATTCGAGTAAAGAAAATGGAAACGCGACCAGAGATTCGAGTATAGAAAATGTAAAGGCGAGAAGAGATTCAATTAAAGAAAAGGGAAACGCGAGAGATTCGAGTAAGGAAAAGGGAAACGCGAGAAGAGATTCGGGTAAAGAAAAGGGAAACGCGAGAGGTTCGAGTAGAGAAAAGAGAAACGCGCGAAGAGACTCGAGTAAAGAAAACGGTAACGCGAAAAATTCGAGTAAAGAAAAGGGAAACTCTAGGAGATATACGAGGAGAGAAAAGAGAAGCGCGAGAGATTCGAGTAGAGAAAAGGGAAACGCGAGAAGGGATTCCAATAAAGAAAATGGAAACGCGAGGAGAGATTCGAGTAAAGAAAAGTGAAACGCGAGAGATTCGAGTAAAGAAAAGGGAAACGCGAGAATAGATTCGAGTAAAGAAAATATAAACGCGAGGAGAGATTCGAGTAAAGAAAAAGGAAACGCGTGGAGAGATTAGAGTAAAGAAATGGGAAACGCGAGGAGAGATTCGAGTAAAGAAAAGGGAAACGCGAGAGATACGAGTAAAGAAAAGGGATACGCGACCAGAGATTCGAGTATAGAAAATGTAAACGCGAGAAGAGATTCTATTAAAGAAAAGGGAAACGCGAGAGATTCGAGTAAGGAAATGGGAAACGCGAGGAGAGATTCGAGTAAAGAAAACGGAAGCGAGAGAAGAGATTCGAGTAAAGAAAACGTAAACGCGAGAAGAGATTGGAGTAAAGAAAAGAGAAACGCGAGAGATTCCAGGAAAGAGAAGGGAAACGCGAGGAGAGATTAGAGTAAAGAAATGGGAAACGCGAGGAGAGATTCGAGTAAAGAGAACGGAAACGAGAGGAGAGATTCGAGTAAAGAAAAGGGAACGCGAGAAGAGATTCGAGTAAAGAAAGGGAACGCGAGAACAGAATCGACTAAGGAAAAAAGAAACGCGAGAGATTCGAGTAATGAAAAGGCAAACGCGAGAAGAGATTCGAGTAAAGAAAAGGGAAACGCGAGAATAGATTCGAGTCAAGAAAAGGGAAACGCGAGAGATTCGAGTAAAGGATAGTGAAGACCAAGAAGAGATGCGAGTAAAAAAAGTGAAACGCCAGAGATTAGAGTAAAGAAAAGGGAATCGCGAGAGATTCGAGTAGAGAAAAAGGAAAGGCGAGAAGAGATTCGAGTAAAGAAAATAGAAGCGCGAGGAAAGATTCGGGTAAATAAAAAGGAAACGCGAGGAAAGAACAGAGTAAAGAAATGGGAAACGCGAGGAGAGATTCGAGTAAACGGAAACGAGAGGAGAGATTCGAGTAAAGAAAACGGAAACGCGAGAAAAGATTCGAGTAAAGAAAAGATAAACGAGAGAGATTACAGTAAAGAGAAGGGAAACGTGAGGAGAGATTCGGGTAAAGAAAAGGGAAACGCGAGAGATACGAGTAAAGAAAAGGGAAACGCGAGAGATACGAGTACAGAAGAGGGAAACGCGAGAAGAGATTCGAGTATAGAAAATGGAAAGGCGAGGAGAGATTCGTGTAAAGAAAATGGAAACACGAGAAGAGATTCGAGTCAAGAAAAGCGAAACGCGAGAGATTCGAGTAGAGAAAAGGGAAACGCGTGAAGAGATTCGAGCAAAGAAAATGGAGACGCGAGAAGAGATTCGAGTAAAGAAAATGGAAACGCGAGAAGAGATTCGAGTCAAGAAAAGTGAAACGCGAGAGATTCGAGTAAAGAAAAGGGAAACGAGAGAAGTGGTTCGAATAAAGAAAAGTGAAACGCGAGAGATTCGAGTAAAGAAAAGGGAAACGCGAGAAGGGATTCGAGTAAAGAAAATAGAAACACGAGGAAAGATTCGAGGTAAGAAAATGGAAACGCGAGGAGAGATTCGAGTAAAGAAAAGTGATACGCGAGAGATTCGAGTAAAGAAAAGGGAAACGCGAGATCTTCGAGTAAAGAAAAGGGAAACGCGAGAAGAGATTCGAGTAAAGAAAATATAAACGCGAGGAGAGATTCGAGTAAAGAAAAAGGAAACGCGAGGAGAGAATAGAGTAAAGAAATGGGAAACGCGAGGAGAGATTCGAGTAAAGAAAACGGAAACGAGAGGAGAGATTCGAGTAAAGAAAACGGAAACGCGAGAAGAGATTCAAGTAAAGAAAAGAGAAACGCGAGATATTCGAGTAAAGGGAAGGGAAACGCGAGGAGAGATTCGAGTAAAGAAAAGGGAAACGCGAGAGATACGAGTAAAGAAAAGGGAAACGCGAGAAGAGATTCGAGTAAAGAAAATAGAAAGGCGAGGAGAGATTCGTGTAAAGAAAAAGAAACGCGAGGAGAGAGTAGAGTAAAGAAAGGGGAAACGCGAGGAGAGATTCGAGTAAAGTAAATACAAACGCGAGGAGAGATTCGAGTAAAGAAAAAGGAAACGCGAGGAGAGATTAGAGTAAAGAAATGGGAAACGCGACGAGATTTTCGAGTAAAGAAAACGGAAACGCGAGAAGAGATTCGAGTAAAGAAAATAGAAACGCGAGAGATTCCAGTAAAGAGAAAAAAACGCGACGAGAGATTCGAGTAAAGAAAAGGGAAACGCGATAAGAGATTCGAGTAAAGAAAATAGAAAGTCGAGGATAGATTCGTATAAAGAAAAGGAAACGCGAGGAGAGATTAGAGTAAAGAATAGGGAAACGCTAGGAGAGATTCGAGAAAAGAAAACGGAAAGGCGAGGAGAGATTCGAATAAGGAAAAGGAAAACGTGAGAGATTCGAGTAAAGAAAAGGGAAAAGCGTGAAGAGATTCGAGCAAAGAAAATGGAGACGCGAGGAGAGATTAGAGTAAAGAAAAGCGGAACGCGAGGAGAGAATCGAGTAAAGAAAACGGAAACGCGAGGAGAGATTCGAATAAGGAAAAGGAAAACGTGAGAGATTCAAGTAAAGAAAAGGGAAACGCGATAAGAGATTCGAGAAAAGACATGGGAACGCGACGAGAGATTCTAGTATAGAAAATGGATACGCGAGTAGAGATTCGATTAAAGAAAAAGGAAACGCGAGAGATTCGAGTAAGGAAAAGGGAAACGCGAGAAGAGATTCGAGTAAAGAAAAGTGAAACGCGAGAGATTCGAGTAAAGAAAAGGGAAACACGAGAAGAGGTTCGAATAAAGAAAAGGGAAACGCGAGAGATTCGAGTAAAGAAAAGGGAAACGTGAGAAGAGATTCGAGTAAAGAAAATATAAACGCGAGGAGAGATTCGAGTAAAGAAAATGGAAACGCGAGAAGAGATTCGAGTCAAGAAAAGTGAAACGCGAGGGATTCGAGTAAAGAAAAGGGAAGCGCGAGAAGAGTTTCCAATAAAGAAAAGGGAAACACGAGGAAAGATTCGTGTAAAGAAAGAGGAAACGCGTGGAAAGATTAGAGTAAAGAAATGGAAAACGCGAGGAGAGATTCGAATAAAGAAAAGGAAATGCGAGGAGAGATTGGAGTACAGAAAAGGGAAACGCGAGGTGAGATTCGAGTAAAGAAAATGGAAACGAGTGGAGAGATTCGAGTAAAGAAAACGGAAACGCGAGAAGAGATTCGAGTAAAGAAAAGAGAAACGCGAGAGATTCCAGTAAAGAGAAGAGATACGCGAGGAGATATTCGAGTAAAGAAAAGGGAAACGCGAGAGGTACGAGTAAAGAAAAGGGAAACGCGAGAAGAGATTCGAGTAAAGAAAATAGAAAGGAGAGGAGAGATTCGTGTAAAGAAGAGGAAACGCGAGGAGTGATTAGAGTAAAGAAAAGGGAAACGGGAGGAGAGATTCGAGTAAAGAAAATACAAACGCGAGGAGAGATTCGAGTAAAGAAAAAGCAAACGCGAGGAGAGATTAGAGTAAAGAAATGGGAAACGTATGGAGAGATTCGAGTAAAGAAAACGGAAACCAGAGGAGAGATTCGAGTAAAGAAAACGGAAACGCGAGAAGAGATTCGAGTAAAGAAAAGGGAAACGCGAGAAGAGTTTCTAATAAAGAAAATATAAACGCGAGGAGAGATTCGTGTAAAGAAAAAGGAAACGCGAGGAGAGATTAGAGTAAAGAAATGGGAAACGCGAGGAGAGATTCGAGTAAAGAAAACGGAAACGAGAGGAGAGATTCGAGTAATGAAACCGGAAACGCGAGAAGAGATTCGAGTAAAGAAAAGAGATACGCGAGAGATTCGAGTAAAGAGAAGGGAAACGCGAGGAGAGATTCGAGTAATGAAAAGGGAAACGCGAGAGATACGAGTAAAGAAAAGGGAAACGCGAGAAGAGATTCGAGTAAAGAAAATAGAAAGGCGAGGAGAGATTCGTGTAAAGAAAAGGAAACGCGGGGAGAGAGTAGAGTAAGGAAAAGGGAAACGCGAGGAGAGATCGAGTAAAGAAATCGGAAACGCGAGGAGATATTCGAATAAGGAAAAGGAAAACGTGAGATATTCCAGTAAAGAAAAGGGAAACGCGAGAAGAGATTCGAGTAAAGAAAAGAGAAACGCGAGAGACTCGAATAAAGTAAAGGGAAACGCGAGGAGAGATTCGAGTAAAGAAAATACAAACGCGAGGAGAGATTCGAGTAAAGAAAAGGGAAACCCGAGAGATTCGAGTAAAGAAAAAGGAAACGCGAGGAGAGATTCGAGTAAAGTAAAGGGAAACGCGAGGAGAGATTCGAGTAAAAAAAGGGAAACGCGAGGAGAGATTCGAGTAAAGAAAACGGATACGCGAGGAGAGATTCGAATAAGGAAAAGGAAAACGTGATAGATTCGAGTAAAGTAAAGGGAAACGCGAGAAGAGATTCGAGCAAAGAAAAGAGAAACGCGAGAGATTCGAATAAAGAAAAGCGAAACGCGAGGAGAGATTCGAGTAAAGAAAATACAAACGCGAGGAGAGATTCGAGTAACGAAAAAGGAAACGCGAGGAGAGCTTATTTAGAGTAAAAAAATGGGAAACGCGAGGAGAGATTCGAGGAAAGAAAACGGAAAGCAGATGAGAGTTTCGAGTAAGGAAACGGAAACGCGAGAAGAGATTCGAATAAAGAAAAGTAAAACGCGAGAGATACGAGTAAAGAAAACGGAAACGCGAGGAGAGATTCGAGTAAAGAAAAGGGAAACTCGAGAGGTACGAGTAAAGAAAAGGGAAACGCGAGAAGAGTTTCGAGTAAACAAAATAGAAAGGCGAGGAGAGATTCGGGTAAAGAAAAAGGAAACGCGAGGAGAGATTAGAGTAAAGAAATGGGAAAAGCGAGGAGAGATTCGAGTAAAGAAAACGGAAACGCGAGAAGAGATTCGAGTAAAGAAAAGAGAAACGCGAGAGATACGAGTAAAGAAAAGGGAAACGCGAGAAGAGATTCGAGTAAAGAAAATAGAAAGGCGAGGAGAGATTCGTGTAAAGAAAAGGAAACGCGAGGAGAGAGTAGAGTAAATAAAAGGGAAACGCGAGGAGAGATTCGAGTAAAGAAAACGGAAAAGCGAGGAGAGATTCGAATACGGAAAAGGAAAACGTGAGAGATTCGAGTAAAGAAAAGGGAAACGCGAGGAGAGATTCGAGTAAAGTAAATACAAACGCGACAGAGATTCGAGTAAAGAAAAAGGAAACGCGAGGAGAGATTAGAGTAAAGAAATGGGAAACGCGAGGAGAGATTCGAGTAAAGAAAACGGAAACGCGAGAAGAGATTCGAGTAAAGAAAATAGAAAGGCGAGGATAGATTCGTATAAAGAAAAGGAAACGCGAGGAGAGATTAGAGTAAAGAAAAGGGAAACGCGAGGAGAGATTCGAGTAAAGAAAACGGAAAGGCGAGGAGAGAATCGAATAAGGAAAAGGAAAACGTGACAGATTCGAGTAAAGAAAAGGGAAACGCGAGAAGAGATTCAAGTAAAGAAAAGGGAAACGCGAGGAGAGATTCGAATAAGGAAAAGGAAAACGTGAGAGATTCGAGTAAAAAAAAGAGAAACGCGAGAGATTCGAGTAAAGAAAAGGGAAACGCGAGTAGATTCGAGTAGAGCAAAGGGACACGTGAGAGATTCAAGTAAAGAAAAGGGAAACGCGATAAGAGATTCGAGTCAAGAAAAGTGAAACGCGAGAGTTTCGTATAAAGAAAAGGGAAACGCGAGAGATTCGAGTAAAGAAAAGGGAAACGCGAGAAGGGATTCGAGTAAAGAAAATAGAAACACTAGGAAAGATTCGTGTAAAGAAAGAGGAAACGCGTGGAAAGATTAGAGTAAAGAAATGGATAACGCGAGGACAGATTAGAGTAAAGAAAAGGAAACGCGAGGAGAGATTGGAGTACAGGAAAGGGAAACGCGAGGAGAGATTCGAGTAAAGAAAATGGAAACGAGAGGAGAGATTCGAGTGAAGAAAACGGAAACGCGAGAAGAGATTCGAGTAAAGAAAAGAGAAACGCGAGAGATTCCAGTAAAGAGAAGGGAAACGCGAGGAGAGATTCGAGTAAAGAAAAGGGAAACGCGAGAGGTACGAGTAAAGAAAAGGGAAACGCGAAAAGAGATTCGAGTAAAGAAAATAGAAAGGCGAGGAGAGATTCGTGTAAAGAAGAGGAAACGCGAGGAGAGATTAGAGTAATGAATAGGGAAACGCGAGGAGAGATTCGAGTAAAGAAAATACAAACGCGAGGAGAGATTCGAGTAAAGAAAAAGGAAACGCGAGGAGAGCTTACTTAGAGTAAAGAAATGAGAAACGCGGGGAGAGATTCGAGGAAAGAAAACGGAAACCAGAGGAGAGATTCGAGTAAGAAAACGGAAACCCGAGGAGAGAGTCGAGTAAAGAAAAGGGAAACGCGAGAGGTACGAGTAAAGAAAAGGGAAACGCGAGAAGAGTTTCGAGTAAAGAAAATAGAAAGGCGAGGAGAGATTCGAGTAAAGAAAAAGGAAACGCGAGGAGAGATTAGAGTAAAGAAATGGGAAAAGCGAGGAGAGATTCGAGTAAAGAAAACGGAAACGCGAGAGATACGAGTAAAGAAAAGGGAAACGCGAGAAGAGATTCGAGTAAAGAAAATAGAAAGGCGAGGAGAGATTCGTGTAAAGAAAAGGAAACGCGAGGAGAGAGTAGAGTAAAGAAAATGGAAACACGAGGAGAGATTCGAGTAAAGAAAACGGAAACGCGAGGAGAGATTCGAGTAAAGAAGATAGAAACACGAGGAAAGATTCGTGTAAAGAAAGAGGAAACGCGTGGAAAGATTAGAGTAAAGAAATGGGAAACGCGAGGAGAGATTCGAGTAAAGAAAAGGAAACGCGAGGAGAGATTAGAGTACAGAAAGGGAAACGCGAGGAGAGATTCGAGTAAAGAAAATGGAAACGAGAGAGATTAGAGTAAAGAAATGGGAAACGCGAGGAGAGATTCGAGGAAAGAAAAAGGAAACGCGAGGAGAGATTAGAGTACAGAAAAGGAAACGCGAGGAGAGATTCGAGTAAAGAAAATGGAAACGAGAGAGATTAGAGTAAAGAAATGGGAAACGCGAGGAGAGATTCGAGTAAAGAAAAGAGAAACGCGAGAGATTCCAGTAAAGAGAAGGGAAACGCGAGGAGAGATTCGAGTAAAGAAAAGGGAAACGCGAGAGGTACGAGTAAAGAAAAGGGAAACGGGAGAAGAGATTCGAGTAAAGAAAATAGAAAGGCGAGGAGAGATTCGTGTAAAGAAGAGGAAACGCTAGGAGAGATTAGAGTAAAGAAAAGGGAAACGCGAGGAGAGATTCGAGTAAAGAAAATAAAAACGCCAGGAGAGATTCGAGTAAAGAAAAAGGAAACGCGTGGAGAGATTAGAGTAAAGAAATGGGAAACGCGAGGAGAGATTCGAGGATAGAAAAAGGAAACGCGAGGAGAGCTTAGAGTAAAGAAATGGGAAACGCGAGGAGAGATTCGAGGAAAGAAAACGGAAACCAGAGGAGAGATTCGAGTAAAGAAACGGAAACGAGAGAAGAGAGTCAAGTAAAGAAAAGTGAAACGCGAGAGATTCTAGTAAAGAAAACGGAAACGCGAGGAGAGATTCGAGTAAAGAAAAGGGAAACGCGAGAGGTACGAGTAAAGAAAAGGGAAACGCGAGAAGAGTTTCGAGTAAAGAAAATAGAAAGGCGAGGAGAGATTCGAGTAAAGAAAAAGGAAACGGGAGGAGAGATTAGACTAAAGAAATGGGAAAATCGAGGAGAGATTCGAGTAAAGAAAACGGAAACGAGAGGAGAGATTCCAGTAAAGAAAACGGAAACGCGAGAAGAGATTCGAGTAAAGAAAAGAGAAACGCGAGAGATTCGAACAAGGAAAAGGGAAACGCGAGAAGAGATTCGAGTAAAGAAAAGTGAAACGCGAGAGTTTCGAGTAAAGAAAAGGTAAACGCGAGAAGAGATTCGAGTAAAGAAAAGTGAAACGCGAGAGATTCGAGTAAAGAAAAGGGAAACGCGAGAAGAGGTTCGAATAAAGAAAAGGGAAACGCGAGAGATACGAGTACAGAAAAGGGAAACGTGAGAAGAGATTCGAGTAAAGAAAATATAAACGCGAGGAGAGATTCGAGTAAAGAAAATGGAAACGCGAGAAGAGATTCGAGTCAAGAAAAGTGAAACGCGAGAGATTCGAGCAAAGAAAAGGGAAACGCGAGAGATTCGAGTAAAGAAAATAGAAACACGAGGAAAGATTCGTGTAAAGAAAGAGGAAACGCGTGGAAAGATTAGAGTAAAGAAATGGGAAACGCGAGGAGAGATTCGAGTAAAGAAAAGGAAACGCGAGGAGAGATTAGAGTACAGAAAAGGGAATGACGAGGAGAGATTCGAGTAAAGAAAACGGAAACGCGAGAAGAGATTCGAGTAAAGAAAAGAGAAACGCGAGAGATTCCAGTAAAGAGAAGGGAAACGCGAGGAGAGATTCGAGTAAAGAAAAGGGAAACGCGAGGGGTACGAGTAAAGAAAAGGGAAACGCGAGAAGAGATTCGAGTAAAGAAAATAGAAAGGCGAGGAGAGATTCGTGTAAAGAAGAGGAAACGCGAGGAGAGATTAGAGTAAAGAAAAGGGAAACGCGAGGAGAGATTCGTGTAAAGAAAATACAAACGCGAGGAGAGATTCGAGTAAAGAAAAAGGAAACGCGAGGAGAGATAAGAGTAAAGAAATGGGAAACGCGAGGAGAGATTCGAGTAAAGAAAACTGAAACCAGAGGAGAGATTCGAGTAAAGAAAACGGAAACGCGAGAAGAGATTCGAGTAAAGAAAACGGAAACGCGAGAAGAGTTTCGAATAAAGAAAATGGAAACGCGAGAGATTCGAGTAAAGAATAGGGAAACGTGAGAAGAGTTTCGAGTAAAGAAAATAGAAAGGCGAGGAGAGATTCGAGTAAAGAAAAGGAAACGCGAGGAGAGATTAGAGTAAAGAAATGGTAAAATCGAGGAGAGATTCGAGTAAAGAAAACGGAAACGAAAGGAGAGATTCCAGTAAAGAAAACGGAAACGCGAGAAGAGATTCGAGTAAAGAAAAGAGAAACGCGAGAGATTCGAATAAGGAAAAGGGAAACGCGAGAAGAGATTCGAGTAAAGAAAATAGAAAGGCGAGGAGAGATTCGTATAAAGAAAAGGAAACGCGAGGAGAGAGTAGGGTAAAGAAAATGGAAACGCGAGGAGAGATTCGAGTAAAGAAAACGGAAACGCGAGGAGAGATTCGATTAAGGAAAAGAGAAACGCGAGAGATTCGAGTAAAGAAAAGGGAAACGCGAGGAGAGATTCGAGTAAAGAAAACGGAAACCAGAGGAGAGATTCGAGTAAAGAAAACAGAAACGCGAGAAGAGATTCGAGTAAAGAAAAGTGATAGGCGAGAGATTCGAGTAAAGAAAAGGGAAACGCGAGAAGATGTTCGAATAAAGAAATGGGAAACGCGAGAGATTCGAGTAAAGAAAAGGGAAACGCGAGAAGAGATTCGAGTAAAGAAAATATAAACGCGAGGAGAGATTCGAGTAAAGAAAAAGGAAACGCGAGGGGAGATTCGAGTAAAGAAAAGGGAAACGCGAGGAGAGATTCGAGTAAAGAAAAGGGAAACGCGAGAGATTCGAATAAAGAAAAGGGAAACGCGAGGAGAGATTCGAGTAAAGAAAATACAAACGCGAGGAGACATTCGAGTAAAGAAAAAGGAAACGCGAGGAGAGCTTACTTAGAGTAAAGAAATGGGAAACGCGAGGAGAGATTCGAGGAAAGAAAACGGAAACCAGAGGAGAGATTCGAGTAAGGAAACGGAAACGCGAGAAGAGATTCGAGTAAAGAAAAGTGAAACGCGAGAGATTCGAGTAAAGAAAATGGAAACGCGAGAAGAGATTCGAGTAATGAAAAGAGAAACGCGAGAGATTCCAGTAAAGAGAAGGGAAAAGCGACGAGAGATTGGAGTAAAGAAAAGGGAAACGCGAGAGGTACGAGTAAAGAAAAGGGAAACGCGAGAAGAGATTCGAGTAAAGAAAATAGAAAGGCGAGGAGAGATTCGAGTAAAGAAAAAGGAAACGCGAGGAGAGATTAGAGTAAAGAAATCGGAAACGCGAGGAGAGATTCGAGTAAAGAAAACGGAAACCAGAGGAGAATTTCGAGTAAAGAAAACGGAAACGCGAGAAGAGGTTCAGGAAAGGAAAAGGGAAACGCGTGAGATACGAATAAAGAAAAGGGAAACGCGTAAGATACGAATAAAGAAAAGGGAAAAGCGTGAAGAGATTCGAGCAAAGAAAATGGAGACGCGAGAAGAGATTCGAGTAAAGAAAATGGAAACACGAGAAGAGATTCGAGTAAAGAAAAGTGATAGGCGAGAGATTCGAGTAAAGAATAGGGAAACGCGAGAGGTACGAGTAAAGAAAAGGGAAACTAGAGAAGAGATTCGAGTAAAGAAAATGGAAACGCGAGAGGTACGAGTAAAGAAAAGGGAAACTAGAGAAGAGATTCGAGTAAAGAAAATAGAAAGGCGAGGAGAGATTCGAGTAAAGAAAAAGGAAACGCGAGGAGAGATAAGAGTAAAGAAATGGGAAACGCGAGGAGAGATTCGAGTAAAGAAAACGGAAACCAGAGGAGAGATTCGAGTAAAGAAAAGGGAAACGCGAGAACAGATTAGATTAAGGAAAAGTGATAGGCTAGAGATTCGAGTAAAGAAAAGGTAAACGCGAGAAGAGGTTCGAATAAAGAAATGGGAAACGCGAGAGATTCGAGTAAAGAAAAGGGAAACGCGAGAAAAGATTCGAGTAAAGAAAATATAAACGCGAGGAGAGATTCGAGTAATGAAAACGGAAACGCGAGGAGAGATTCGAATAAGGAAAAGGAAAACGTGAGAGATTCGAGTAAAGAAAAGGGAAACGCGAGAAGAGATTCGAGTAAAGAAAAGAGAAACGCGAGAAATTCGAATAAAGAAAAGGGAAACGCGAGGAGAGATTCGAGTAAAGAAAATACAAACGCGAGGAGACATTCGAGTAGAGAAAAAGGAAACGCGAGGAGAGCTTACTTAGAGTAAAGAAATGGGAAACGCGAGGAGAGATTCGAGGAAAGAAAACGGAAACCAGAGGAGAGATTCGAGTAAGGAAACGGAAACGCGAGAAGAGATTCGAGTAAAGAAAAGTGAAACGCGAGAGATTCGAGAAAAGAAAACGGAAACGCGAGAAGAGATTCGAGTAATGAAAAGAGAAACGCGAGAGATTCCAGTAAAGAGAAGGGAAACGCGACGAGAGATAGGAGTAAAGAAAAGGGAAACGCGAGAGGTACGAGTAAAGAAAAGGGAAACGCGAGAAGAGATTCGAGTAAAGAAAATAGAAAGGCGAGGAGAGATTCGAGTAAAGAAAAAGGAAACGCGAGGAGAGATTAGAGTAAAGAAATGGGAAACGCGAGAAGAGGTTCGAATAAAGAAATGGGAAACGCGAGAGATTCGAGTAAAGAAAAGGGAAACGCGAGAAGAGATTCGAGTAAAGAAAATATAAAAGCGAGGAGAGATTCGAGTAAAGAAACAGGAAACGCGAGGAGAGATTAAAGAAATGGGAAACGCGAGGAGAGATTCGAGTAAAGAAAACGGAAACGAGAGGAGAGATTCGAGTAAAGAAAACGGAAACGCGAGAAGAGATTCGAGTAAAGAAAAGAGAAACGCGAGAGATTCGAGTAAAGGGAAGGGAAACGCGAGGAGAGATTCGAGTAAAGAAAAGGGAAACACGAGAGATACGAGAAAAGAAAAGGGAAACGCGAGAAGAGATTCCAGTAAAGAAAATAGAAAGCCGAGGAGAGATTGGTGTAAAGAAAAGGAAACGCGAGGAGAGAGTAGAGTAAAGAAAAGGGAAACGCGAGGAGAGATTCGAGTAAAGAAAACGGAAACGCGAGGAGAGATTCGAATAAGGAAAAGGAAAACATGAGAGATTCGAGTAAAGAAAAGACAAACGCGAGAGATTAGAGTAAAGAAAAGGGAAACGCGAGAAGAGATTCGAGTAAAGAAAAGAGAAACGCGAGAGATTCGAATAAGGAAAAGGGAAACGCGAGAAGAGATTCGAGTAAAGAAAAGTGAAACGCGAGAGATTCGAGTAAAGAAAAGGGAAACGCGAGAAGAGATTCGAGTAAAGAAAATAGAAAGGCGAGGAGAGAATCGTGTAAAGAAAAGGAAACGCGAGGAGAGAGTAGAGTAAAGAAAATGGAAACGCGAGGAGAGATTCGAATAAGGAAAAGAGAAACGCGAGAGATTCGAGTAAAGAAAAGGGAAACGCGAGGAGAGATTCGAGTAAAGAAAACGGAAACCAGAGGAGAGATTCGAGTAAAGAAAACAGAAACGCGAGAAGAGATTCGAGTAAAGAAAAGTGATAGGCGAGAGATTCGAGTAAAGAAAAGGGAAACGCGAGAAGATGTTCGAATAAAGAAATGGGAAACGCGAGAGATTCGAGTAAAGAAAAAAGAAACGCGAGAAGAGATTCGAGTAAAGAAAATATAAACGCGAGGAGAGATTCGAGTAAAGAAAAAGGAAACGCGAGGAGAGATTCGAGTAAAGAAAAGGGAAACGCGAGGAGAGATTCGAGTAAAGAAAAGGGAAACGCGAGGAGAGATTCGAGCAAAGAAAACGGAAACGCGAGGAGAGTTTCGAATAAGGAAAAGGAAAACGTGAGAGATTCGAGTAAAGAAAATATAAACGCGAGGAGAGATTCGAGTAAAGAAAATACAAACGCGAGGAGACATTCGAGTAAAGAAAAAGGAAACGCGAGGAGAGCTTACTTAGAGTAAAGAAATGGGAAACGCGAGGAGAGATTCGAGGAAAGAAAACGGAAACCAGAGGAGAGATTCGAGTAAGGAAACGGAAAGGCGAGAAGAGATTCCAGTAAAGAAAAGTGAAACGCGAGAGATTCGAGTAAAGAAAACGGAAACGCGAGAAGAGATTCGAGTAATGAAAAGAGAAACGCGAGAGATTCCAGTAAAGAGAAGGGAAACGCGACGAGAGATTGGAGTAAAGAAAAGGGAAACGCGAGAAGAGATTCGAGTAAAGAAAATAGAAAGGCGAGGAGAGATTCGAGTAAAGAAATAGGAAACGCGAGGAGAGATTAGAGTAAAGAAATGGGAAACGCGAGGAGAGATTCGAGTAAAGAAAACGGAAACCAGAGGAGAATTTCGAGTAAAGAAAACGGAAACGCGAGAAGAGATTCGAGTAAAGAAAAGTGATACGCGAGAGATTCGAGTAAAGAAAAGGGAAACGCGAGAAGAGGTTCGAATAAAGAAATGGGAAACGCGAGAGATTCGAGTAATGAAAAGGGAAACGCGAGAAGATATTCGAGTAAAGAAAATGTAAACGCGAGGAGAGATTCGAGTAAAGAAAAGGGAAACGCGAGAAGAGATTCGAGTAAAGAAAATATAAACGAGAGGAGAGATTCGAGTAAAGAACGCGGAAACGCGAGAAGAGATTCGAGTAAAGAAAAGAGAAACGCGAGAGATTCGAGTAAAGGGAAGGGAAACGCGAGGAGAGATTCGAGTAAAGAAAAG
Organism: Uropetala carovei; assembly: GCA_036926305.1. Taxonomy (NCBI): domain Eukaryota; kingdom Metazoa; phylum Arthropoda; class Insecta; order Odonata; family Petaluridae; genus Uropetala; species Uropetala carovei. Next base: position 9,759,133 of record JAXCHB010000080.1, on the reverse strand, counting down.
GGAAACACGAGAGATACGAGAAAAGAAAAGGGAAACGCGAGAGGAGATTCGAGTAAAGAAAATAGAAAGGCGAGGAGAGATTCGTGTAAAGAAAAGGAAACGCGAGGAGAGAGTAGAGTAAAGAAAAGGGAAACGCGAGGAGAGATTCGAGTAAAGAAAACGGAAACGCGAGGAGAGATTCGAATAAGGAAAAGGAAAACATGAGAGATTCGAGTAAAGAAAAGACAAACGCGAGAGATTAGAGTAAAGAAAAGGGAAACGCGAGAGATACGAGTAAGGAAAAGGGAAACGCGAGAAGAGATTCGAGTAAAGAAAATATAAACGCGAGGAGAGATTCGTGTAAAGAAAAAGGAAACGCGAGGAGAGATTAGAGTAAAGAAATGGGAAACGCGAGGAGAGATTCGAGTAAAGAAAACGGAAACGAGAGGAGAGATTCGAGTAAAGAAAACGGAAACGCGAGAAGAGATTCGATTAAAGAAAAGGGAAACGCGAGAGATTCGAATAAGGTAAAGGGAAACGCGAGAAGAGATTCGAGTAAAGAAAAGTGAAACGCGAGAGATTCGAGTAAAGAAAAGGGAAACGCGAGAAGAGGTTCGAATAAAGAAAAGGGAAACGCGAGAGATTAGAGTAAAGAAAAGGGAAACGTGAGAAGAGATTCGAGTAAAGAAAATATAAACGCGAGGAGAGATTCGAGTAAAGAAAATGGAAACGCGAGAAGAGATTCGAGTCAAGAAAAGTGAAACGCGAGAGATTCGAGTAAAGAAAAGGGAAGCGCGAGAAGAGTATCGAATAAAGAAAAGGGAAACGCGAGAGATTCGAGTAAAGAAAAGGGAAACGCGAGTAGGGATTCGAGTAAAGAAAATAGAAACAAGAGGAAAGATTCGTGTAAAGAAAGAGGAAACGCGTGGAAAGATTAGAGTAAAGAAATGGGAAACGCGAGGAGAGATTCGAGTAAAGAAAAGGAAACACGAGGAGAGATTAGAGTACAGAAAAGGGAAACGCGAGGAGATATTAGAGTAAAGAAATGGGAAACGCGAGGAGAGTTTCGAATAAAGAAAATGGAAACGCGAGAGATTCGAGTAAAGAAAAGATAAACGTGATAAGAGATTCGAGTAAAGAAAATATAAACGCGAGGAGAGATTCGAGTAAAGAAAAAGGAAACGCGAGGAGAGATTAGAGGAAAGAAATGGGAAACGCGAGGAGAGATTCGAGTAAAGAAAACGGAAACGAGAGGAGAGATTCGAGTAATGAAACCGGAAACGCGAGAAGAGATTCGAGTAAAGAAAAGAGAAACGCGAGAGATTCGAGTAAAGAGAAGGGAAACGCGAGGAGAGATTCGAGTAAAGAAAAGGGAAACGCGAGAGATACGTGTAAAGAAAAGGAAAACGCGAGAAGAGATTCGAGTAAAGAAAATAGAAAGGCGAGGAGAGATTCGTGTAAAGAAAAGGAAACGCGGGGAGAGAGTAGAGTAAGGAAAAGGGAAACGCGAGGAGAGATCGAGTATAGAAATCGGAAACGCGAGGAGAGACTCGAGTAAAGAAAAGAGAAACGCGAGAGATTCGAGTAAAGAAAAGGGAAACGCGAGGAGAGATTCGAGTAAAGAAAATACAAACGCGAGGAGAGATTCGAGTAAAGAAAAGGGAAACTCGAGAGATTCGAGTAAAGAAAAGGGAAACGCGAGGAGAGATTCGAGTAAGGAAAAGGGAAACGCGAGGAGAGATTCAAGGAAAGAAAACGGAAACGCGAGGAGAGATTCGATAAGGAAAAGGAAAACGTGAGAGATTCGTGTAAAGAAAAGGCAAACGCGAGAAGAGTTTCGAGTAAAGAAAAGAGAAACGCGAGAGATTCGAATAAAGAAAAGGGAAATGCGAGGAGAGATTCGAGTAAAGAAAAAGGAAACGCGAGGAGAGCTTAGCGTAAAGAAATGGGAAACGCGAGGAGAGATTCGAGGAAAGAAAACGGAAACCAGAGGAGAGATTCGAGTAAGGAAACGGAAACGAGAGAAGAGATTCGAGTAAAGAAAAGTGAAACGCGAGAGATTCGAGTAAAGAAAACGGAAACGCGAGGAGAGATTCGAGTAAAGAAAAGGGAAACGCGAGAGGTACGAGTAAAGAAAAGGGAAACGCGTGAAGAATTTCGAGTAAAGAAAATAGAAAGGCGAGGAGAGATTCGTGTAAAGAAAAGGAAACGCGAGGAGAGATTCGAGTAAAGAAAACGGAAACGCGAGGAGAGATTCGAATAAGGAAAAGGAAAACGTGAGAGAATCCAGTAAAGAAAAGGGAAATGCGAGAAGAGACTCGAGTAAAGAAAAGGGAAACGCGAGAGATTCGAGTAAAGAAAAGGGAAACGCGAGGAGAGATTCGAGTAAAGAAAATACAAACGCGAGGAGAGATTCGAGTAAAGAAAAAGGAAACGCGAGGAGAGACTAGAGTAAAGAAAAGAGAAACGCGAGAGATTCCAGTAAAGAGAAGGGAAACGCGACGAGAGATTCGAGTAAAGAAAAGGTAAACACGGGAGATACGAGTAAAGAAAAGGGAAACGCGAAGGATTCGAGTAAAGAAAAGGGAAACGCGAGAAGAGATTCGAGTAAAGAAAAGGGAAACGCGAGAAGAGATTCGGGTAAAGAAAAGGGAAACGCGAGAGATTCGAGTAGAGAAAAGAGAAACGCGCGAAGAGATTCGAGTAAAGAAAACGGAAACGCGAGAAATTCGAGTAAAGAAAAGGGAAACTCTACGAGATATACGAGGAGAGAAAAGTGAAACGCGAGATATTCGAGTAAAGAAAAGGGAAACGCGAGAAGAGATTCGAGTAAAGAAAATATAAACGCGAGGAGAGATTCGAGTAAAGAAAAAGGAAACGCGAGGAGAGATTAGAGTAAAGAAATGAGAAACGCGAGGAGAGATTCGAGTAAAGAAAACGGAAGCGAGAGGAGAGATTCGAATAAAGGAAACGTAAACGCGAGAAGAGATTCGAGTAAAGAAAAGAGAAACGCGAGAGATTCCAGTAAAGAGAAGGGAAACGCGAGGAAAGAATCGAGTAAAGAAAAGGGAAACACGAGAGATACGAGTAAAGAAAAACGGAATCGCGAGAATAGATTCGAGTAAAGAAAATACAAACGCGAGGAGAGATTCGAGTAATGAAAAAGGAAACTCGAGGAGAGATTAGAGTAAAGAAATGGGAAACGCGAGGAGAGATTCGAGTAAAGAAAACGGAAACGAGAGGAGAGATTCGAGTAAAGAAAAGGGAACGCGAGAAGAGATTCGAGTAAAGAAAGGGAACGCGAGAACAGAATCGACTAAGGAAAAGGGAAACGCGAGAAGAGATTCGAGTAAAGAAAAAGGAAACGCGAGAATAGATTCGAGTCAAGAAAAGGGAAACGCGAGAGATTCGAGTAAAGGATAGTGAAGACCAACAAGAGATGCGAGTAAAGAAAAGTGAAACACCAGAGATTCGAGTAAAGAAACGGGAAAAACGAGAAGCGATTTGAGTAAAAAAATGGTAACGCGAGAGAGATTCGTGTAATGAAAAGGGAAACGCGAGAAGAGAATCGAGCAAAGAAAAGGGAAACGCAAGAGATCAGAGTAAAGAAAAGGGAATCGCGAGAGATTCGAGTAGAGAAAAAGGAAACGGGCGAAGAGATTTTAGAAAAGAAAATGGAAAGGCGAGAAGAGATTCGAGTAAAGAATAGTGAAACTCGAGAGATTCGAGTAAAGAATAGGGAAACTCGAGAAGAGGTTCGAATAAAGAAAAGGGAAACGCGAGAGATTCGAGTAAAGAAAAGGGAAATGCGAGAAGAGATTCGAGTAAAGAAAATAGAAACGCGAGGAGAGATTCGGGTAAATAAAAAGGAAACGCGAGGAAAGAACAGAGTAAAGAAATGGGAAACGCGAGGAGAGATTCGAGTAAACGGAAACGAGAGGAGAGATTCCAGTAAAGAAAACGGACACGCGAGAAAAGATTCGAGTAAAGAAAAGGGAAACGAGAGAAGAGATTCGAGTAAAGAAAATAGAAAGGCGAGGAGAGATTCGTGTAAAGAAAAGGAAACGCGAGGAGAGATTAGAGTAAAGAAAAGGGAAACGCCAGGAGAGATTCGAGTAAAGAATACGGAAACGCGAGGAGAGATTCGAATAAGGAAAAGGAAAATGTGAGACATTCGAGTAAAGAAAAGGGAAACGCGAGAAGTGGTTCAGGAAAGGAAAAGGGAAACGCATGAGATACGAATAAAGAAAAGGGAAACGCGTGAGATACGAATAAAGAAAAGGGAAAAGCGTGAAGAGATTCGAGCAAAGAAAATGGAGACGCGAGAAGAGATTCGAGTAAAGAAAATGGAAACACGAGAAGAGATTCGAGTCAAGAAAAGTGACACGCGAGAGATTCGAGTAAAGAGAAGGTAAACGCGAGGAGTGATTCGAGTAAAGAAAAGGGAAACGCGAGATATTCGAGTAAAGAAATGGGAAACGCGAGGAGAGATTCGAGTAAAGAAAAGAGAAACGCGAGAGATTCGAGTAAAGAGAAGGTAAACGCGAGGAGTGATTCGAGTAAAGAAAAGGGAAACGCGAGATATACGAGTAAAGAAAAGGGAAACGCGAGAAGATATTCGAGTAAATAAAATAGAAAGGCGAGGAGTGATTCGTGTAAAGAAAAGGAAACGCGAGGAGAGAGTAGAGTAAAGAAAATTGAAACGCGAGAAGAGATTCGAGTAAAGAAAAGAGAAACGCGAGAGATTCCAGTAAAGAGAAGGGAAACGCGACGAGAGATACGAGTAAAGAAAAGGGAAACGCGAGAGATTCGAGTAAAGAAAAGGGAAACGCGAGAAGAGATTCGAGTAAAGAAAAGGGAAACGCGAGAAGAGATTCGAGTAAAGAAAAGGGAAACGCGAGAGATACGAGTAAAGAAAAGGGAAACGCGAGAGATTCGAGTAAGGAAAAGGGAAACGCGATAAGAGATTCGGGTAAAGAAAAGGGAAACGCGAAAGATTCGAGTAGAGAAAAGAGAAACGCGCGAAGAGAGTCGAGTAAAGAAAACGGAAACGCGAGAAAATCGAGTAAAGAAAAGGGAAACTCTAGGAGATATACGAGGAGAGAAAAGTGAAACGCGAGAGATTCGAGTAAAGAAAAGGGAAACGCGAGAAGAGATTCGAGTAAAGAAAATATAAGCGCGAGGAGAGATTCGAGTAAAGAAAAAGGAAACGCGAGGAGAGATTAGAGTAAAGAAATGGGAAACGCGAGGAGAGATTCGAGTAAAGAAAACGGAAGCGAGAGGAGAGATTCGAATAAAGGAAACGTAAACGCGAGAAGAGATTCGAGTAAAGAAAAGAGAAACACGAGAGATTCCAGTAAAGAGAAGGGAAACGCGAGATATACGAGTAAAGAAAAACGGAATCGCGAGAAGAGATTCGAGTAAAGAAAATACAAACGCGCAAAGAGATTTTAGAAAAGAAAGTGAAAAGGCGAGGAGAGATTCGAGTAAAGAAAATAGAAAGGCGAGGAGAGATTCGGGTAAATAAAAAGGAAACGCGAGGAGAGATTAGAGTAAAGAAAAGGGAAACGCCAGGAGAGATTCGAGTAAAGAATACGGAAACGCGAGGAGAGATTCGAATAAGGAAAAGGAAAACGTGAGAGATTCGAGTAAAGAAAAGGGAAACGCGAGAAGAGGTTCAGGAAAGTAAAAGGGAAACGCGTGAGATACGAATAAAGAAAAGGGAAAAGCGTGAAGAGATTCGAGCAAAGAAAATGGAGACGCGAGAAGAGATTCGAGTAAAGAAAATGGAAACACGAGAAGAGATTCGAGTCAAGAAAAGTGAAACGCGAGAGATTCGAGTAGAGATAAGGGAAACGCGTGAAGATATTCGAGCAAAGAAAATGGAGACGCGAGAAGAGATTCGAGTAAAGAAAATGGAAACGCGAGAAGGGATTCGAGTAAAGAAAATAGAAACACGAGGAAAGATTCGAGTTAAGAAAATGGAAACGCGTGGAAAGATTAGAGTAAAGAAATGGGAAACGCGAGGAGAGATTCGAGTAAAGAAAAGGAAACGCGAGGAGAGATTAGAGTACAGAAAATGGAAACGCGAGGAGAAATTCGAGTAAAGAAAATGGAAACGCGAGGAGAGATTAGAGTAAGGAAATGGGAATCGCGAGGAGAGATTCGAGTAAAGAAAACGGAAACGCGAGAAGAGATTCGAGTAAAGAAAAGTGATACGCGAGAGATTCGAGTAAAGAAAAGGGAAAAGCGAGAAGCGGTTCGAATTAAGAAATGGGAAACGCGAGAGATTCGAGTAAAGAAAAGGGAAACGCGAGAAGAGATTCGAGTAAAGAAAATATAAACGCGAGGAGAGATTAGAGTACAGAAATGGGAAACGCGAGGAGAGATTCGAGTAAAGAAAACGGAAACGAGAGGAGCGATTCGAGTAAAGAAAACGGAAACGCGAGAAGAGATTCGCGTTAAGAAAAGAGAAACGCGAGAGATTCGAGTAAAGGGAAGGGAAACGCGAGGAGAGATTCGAGTAAAGAAAAGGGAAACGCGAGAGATACGAGTAAAGAAAAGTGAAACGCGAGAAGAGATTCGAGTAAAGAAAACAGAAAGGCGAGGTGAGATTCGTGTAAAGAAAAGGAAACGCGAGGAGAGAGTAGAGTAAAGAAAAGGGAAACGCGAGGAGAGATTCGAGTAAAGAAAACGGAAACGCGAGGAGAGATTCGAATAAGGAAAAGGAAAACGTGAGAGATTCGAGTAAAGAAAAGACAAACGCGAGAGATTAGAGTAAAGAAAAGGGAAACGCGAGGAGAGATACGAGTAAAGTAAATAGAAACGCGAGGAGAGATTCGAGTAAACAAAAAAGGAAATGCGAGGAGAGATTAGAGTAAAGAAAACGGAAACGAGAGGAGAGATTCGAGTAAAGAAAACGGAAACGCGAGAAGAGATTCGAGTAAAGAAAATAGAAACGCGCGAGATTCCAGTAAAGAGAAGGGAAACGGGACGAGAGATTCGAGTAAAGGAAAGGGAATAGCGAGAGATACGAGTAAAGAAAAGGGAAACGCGAGAAGAGATTCGAGTAAAGAAAATAGAAAGTAGAGGAGAGATTCGTAGAAAGAAAAGGAAACGCGAGGAGAGATTAGAGTAAAGAAAAGGGAAACGTGAGGAGAGATTCGGGTAAAGAAAAGGGAAACACGAGAGATACGAGTGAAGAAATGGGAAACGCGAGAGATACGAGTAAAGAAAGGGGAAACGAGAGAAGAGATTCGAGTAAAGAAAACGGAAACGCAAGGAGAGATTCGAATAAGGAAAAGGAAAACGTGAGAGATTCGAGTAAAGAAAAGGGAAACGCGAGAAGAGGTTCAGGAAAGGAAAACGGAAACGGGTGAGATATGAATAAAGCAAGGGAAACGCGTAAGATACGAATAAAGAAAAGGGAAAAGCGTGAAGAGATTCGAGCAAAGAAAATGGAGACGCGAGAAGAGCTTCGAGTAAAGAAAATGGAAACGCGAGAAGAGATTCGAGTCAAGAAAAGTGAAACGCGAGAGATTCGAGTAAAGAAAAGGGAAACGAGAGAAGAGGTTCGAATAAAGAAAAGTGAAACGCGAGAGATTCGAGTAAAGAAAAGGGAAACGCGAGAAGGGATTCGAGTAAAGAACATAGAAACACGAGGAAAGATTCGAGTTAAGAAAATGGAAACGCGTGGAAAGATTAGAGTAAAGAAATGGGAAACGCGAGGAGAGATTCGAGTAAAGAAAAGGAAACGCGAGGAGAGATTAGAGTACAGAAAAGGGAAACGCGAGGAGAAATTCGAGTATAGAAAATGGAAACGAGAGGAGAGATTCGAGTAAAGAAAACGGAAACGCGAGAAGAGATTCGAGTAAAGAAAAGAGAAACGCGAGAGATTCCAGTAAAGAAAAGGGAAACGCGAGAGGTACGAGTAAAAAAAAGGGAAACGCGAGAAGAGATTCGAGTAAAGAAAATAGAAAGGCGAGGAGAGATTCGAGTAAAGAAAAAGGAAACGAGAGAAGAGGTTCGAATAAAGAAAAGTGAAACGCGAGAGATTCGAGTAAAGAAAAGGGAAACGCGAGAAGGGATTCGAGTAAAGAAAATAGAAACACGAGGAAAGATTCGAGTTAAGAAAATGGAAACGCGTGGAAAGATTAGAGTAAAGAAATGGGAAACGCGAGGAGGGATTCGAGTAAAGAAAAGGAAACGCGAGGAGAGATTAGAGTACAGAAAAGGGAAACGCGAGGAGAAATTCGAGTACAGAAAATGGAAACGAGAGGAGAAATTCGAGTATAGAAAATGGAAACGCGAGAAGAGATTCCAGTAAAGAAAAGGGAAACGCGAGAGGTACGAGTAAAGAAAAGGGAAACGCGAGAAGAGATTCGAGTAAAGAAAATAGAAAGGCGAGGAGAGATTCGAGTAAAGAAAAAGGAAACGCGAGGAGAGATTAGAGTAAGGAAATGGTAATCGCGAGGACAGATTCGAGTAAAGAAAACGGAAACCAGAGGAGAGATTCGAGTAAAGAAAACGGAAACGCGAGAAGAGATTCGAGTAAAGAAAAGTGATACGCGAGAGATTCGAGTAAAGAAAAGGGAAACGCGAGAAGAGGTTCGAATAAAGAAATGGGAAACGCGAGAGATTCGAGTAAAGAAAAGGGAAACGCGAGAAGAGACTCGAGTAAAGAAAATATAAACGCGAGGAGAGATTCGAGTAAAGAAAAAGGAAACGCGAGGAGAGATTAGAGTAAAGAAATGGGAAACGCGAGGAGAGATTCGAGTAAAGAAAACGGAAACGAGAGGAGAGATTCGAGTAAAGAAAACGGAAACGCGAGAAGAGATTCGAGTAAAGAAAAGAGAAACGCGAGAGATTCGAGTAAAGGGAAGGGAAACGCGAGGAGAGATTCGAGTAAAGAAAAGGGAAACGCGAGAGATACGAGTAAAGAAAAGGGAAACGCGAGAAGAGATTCGAGTAAAGAAAATAGAAAGGCGAGGAGAGATCCGTGTAAAGAAAAGGAAACGCGAGGAGAGAGTAGAGTAAAGAAAAGGGAAACGCGAGGAGAGATTCGAGTAAAGAAAACGGAAACGCGAGGAGAGATTCGAATAAGGAAAAGGAAAACGTGAGAGATTCGAGTAAAGAAAAGACAAACGCGAGAGATTAGAGTAAAGAAAAGGGAAACGCGAGGAGAGATTCGAGTAAAGTAAATAGAAACGCGAGGAGAGATTCGAGTAAAGAAAAAGGAAACGCGAGGAGAGATTAGAGTAAAGAAATGGGAAACGCGAGGAGAGATTCGAGTAAAGAAAACGGAAACGAGAGGAGAGATTCGAGTAAAGAAAACGGAAACGCGAGAAGAGATTCGAGTAAAGAAAATAGAAACGCGAGAAATTCGAGTAAAGAAAAGGGAAACGCGAGAAGAGATTCGAGTAAATAAAATAGAAAGGCGAGGAGAGATTCGTGTAAAGAAAAGGAAACGCGAGGAGAGAGTAGAGTAAAAAAAATGGAAACGCGAGAAGAGATTCGAGTAAAGAAAAGAGAAACGCGAGAGATTCCAGAAAAGAGAAGGGAAACGCGACGAGAGATTCGAGTAAAGAAAAGGGAAGCGCGAGAGATACGAGTAAAGAAAAGGGAAACGTGAGAGATTCGAGTAAAGAAAAGGGAAACGCGAGAAGAGATTCGAGTAAAGAAAAGGGAAACGCGAGAAGAGATTCGAGTAAAGAAAAGGGAAACGCGAGAGATTCGAGTAAGGAAAAGGGAAACGCGATAAGAGATTCGGGTAAAGAAAAGGGAAACGCGAGAGATTCGAGTAGAGAAAAGAGAAACGCGCGAAGAGATTCGAGTAAAGAAAACGGAAACACGAGAAATTCGAGTAAAGAAAAGGGAAACTCTAGGAGATATACGAGGAGAGAAAAGTGAAACGCGAGAGATTCGAGTAAAGAAAAGACAAACGCGAGAGATTAGAGTAAAGAAAAGGGAAACGCGAGGAGAGATTCGAGTAAAGTAAATAGAAACGCGAGGAGAGATTCGAGTAAAGAAAAAGGAAACGCGAGGAGAGATTAGAGTAAAGAAATGGGAAACGCGAGGAGAGATTCGAGTAAAGAAAACGGAAACTAGAGGAGATATTCGAGTAAAGAAAACGGAAACGCGAGAAGAGATTCGAGTAAAGAAAATAGAAACGCGAGAAATTGGAGTAAAGAAAAGGGAAACTCAAGGAGATATACGAGGAGAGAAAAGTGAAACGCGAGAGATTCGAGTAAAGAAAAGGGAAACGCGAGAAGAGATTCGAGTAAATAAAATAGAAAGGCGAGGAGTGATTCGTGTAAAGAAAAGGAAACGCGAGGAGAGAGTAGAGTAAAGAAAATGGAAACGCGAAGAGATTCGAGTAAAGAAAAGAGAAACGCGAGAGATTCCAGAAAAGAGAAGGGAAACACGACGAGAGATTCGAGTAAAGAAAAGGGAAACGCGAGAGATTCGAGTAAAGAAAAGGGAAACGCGAGAAGAGATTCGAGTAAAGAAAAGGGAAACGCGAGAAGAGATTCGAGTAAAGAAAAGGGAAACGCGAGAGATACGAGTAAAGAAAAGGGAAACGCGAGAGATTCGAGTAAGGAAAAGGGAAACGCGAGAAGAGATTCGGGTAAAGAAAAGGGAAACGCGAGAGATTCGAGTAAAGAAAAGGGAAACTCTAGGAGATATACGAGGAGAGAAAAGTGAAACGCGAGAGATTCGAGTAAAGAAAAGGGAAACGCGAGAAGAGATTGGAGTAAAGAAAATATAAACGCGAGGAGAGATTCGAGTAAAGAGAAGGGAAACGCGAGGAGAGAATCGAGTAAAGAAAAGGGAAACGCGAGAGATACGAGTAAAGAAAAACGGAATCGCGAGAAGAGATTCGAGTAAAGAAAATACAAACGCGCGAAGAGATTTTAGAAAATAAAATGGAAAGGCGAGGAGAGATTCGTGTAAAGAATAGTGAAACTCGAGAGATTCGATTATAGAATAGGGAAACTCGAGAAGAGGTTCGAATAAAGAAAAGGGAAACGCGAGAGATTCGAGTAAAGAAAAGGGAAATGCGAGAAGAGATTCGAGTAAAGAAAATAGAAACGCGAGGAGAGATTCGGCTACATAAAAAGGAAACGCGAGGAATGAACAGAGTAAAGAAATGCGAAACGCGAGTAGAGAATCGGGTAAACGGAAACGAGAGGAGAGATTCGAGTAAAGAAAACGGAAACGCGAGAAAAGATTCGAGTAAAGAAAACATAAACGCGAGAGATTCCAGTGAAGAGAAGGGAAACGTGAGGAGTAATTCGGGTAAAGAAAAGGGAAACGCGAGAGATACGAGTATAGATAAGGGAAACGCGAGAGATTCGAGTAAAGAAAATAGAAAGGCGAGGAGAGGTTCAGGAAAGGAAAAGGGAAACGCGTGAGATACGAATAAAGAAAAGGGAAACGCGTGAGATACGAATAAAGAAAAGGGAAAAGCGTGAAGAGATTCGAGCAAAGAAAATGGAGACGCGAGAAGAGATTCGAGTAATGAAAATGGAAACACGAGAAGAGATTCGAGTCAAGAAAAGTGAAACGCGAGAGATTCGAGTAGAGAAAAGGGAAACGCGTGAAGAGATTCGAGCAAAGAAAATGGAGACGCGAGAAGAGATTCGAGTAAAGAAAATGGAAACGCGAGAAGGGATTCGAGTAAAGAAAATACAAACACGAGGAAAGATTCGAGTTAAGAAAATGGAAACGCGTGGAAAGATTAGAGTAAAGAAATGGGAAACGCGAGGAGAGATTCGAGTAAAGAAAAGGAAACGCGAGGAAAGATTCGAGTTAAGAAAATGAAAACGCGTGGAAAGATTAGAGTAAAGAAATGGGAAACGCGAGGAGAGATTCGAGTAAAGAAAAGGAAACGCGAAGAGAGATTAGAGTACAGAAAAGGGAAACGCGAGGAGAAATTCGAGTAAAGAAAATGGAAACGAGAGGAGAGATTCGAGTAAAGAAAACGGAAACGCGGGAAGAGATTCGAGTAAAGAAAAGAGAAACGCGAGAGATTCTAGTAAAGAGAAGGGAAACGAGACGAGAGATTGGAGTAAAGAAAAGGGAAACGCGAGAGGTACGAGTAAAGAAAAGGGAAACGCGAGAAAAGATTCGAGTAAAGAAAATAGAAAGGCGAGGAGAGATTCGAGTAAAGAAAAAGGAAACGCGAGGAGAGATTAGAGTAAGGAAATGGGAAACGCGAGGAAAGATTCGAGTAAAGAAAACGGAAACCAGAGGTGAGATTCGAGTAAAGAAAACGGAAACGCGATAAGAGATTCGAGTAAAGATAAGTGATACGCGAGAGACTCGCGTAAAGAAAAGGGAAACGCGAGAAGAGGTTCGAATTAAGAAATGGGAAACGCGAGAGATTCGAGTAAAGAAAAGGGAAACGCGAGAAGAGATTCGAGTAAAGAAAATATAAACGCGAGGAGTGATTCGAGTAAAGAAAAAGGAAACGCGCGGAGAGATTAGAGTAAAGAAATGGGAAACGCGAGGAGAGATTCGAGTAAAGAAAACGGAAACGAGAGGAGCGATTCGAGTAAAGAAAACGGAAATGCGAGAAGAGATACGAGTTAAGAAAAGAGAAACGCGAGAGATTCGAGAGAAGGGAAGGGAAACGCGAGGAGAGATTCGAGTAAAGAAAAGGGAAACGCGAGAGATACGAGTAAAGAAAAGGGAAACGCGAGAAGAGATTCGAGTAAAGAAAATAGAAAGGCGAGGTGAGATTCGAGTAAAGAAAAGGAAACGCGAGGAGAGAGTAGAGTAAAGAAAAGGGAAACGCGAGGAGAGATTCGAGTAAAGAAAACGGAAACGCGAGGAGAGATTCGAATAATGAAAAGGAAAACGTGAGAGATTCGAGTAAAGAAAAGACAAACGCGAGAGATTAGAGTAAAGAAAAGGGAAACGCGAGGAGAGATACGAGTAAAGTAAATAGAAACGCGGGGAGAGATTCGAGTAAAGAAAAAGGAAACGCGAGGAGAGATTCGAGTAAAGAAAACGGAAACGCGAGGAGAGATTCGAGTAAAGAAAAGAGAAACGCGAGAGATTCGAGTAAAGAAAAGGGAAACGCGAGTAGATTCGAGTAGAGCAAAGGGACACGTGGGAGATTCAAGTAAAGAAAAGGGAAACGCGATAAGAGATTCTAGTAAAGACATGGGAACGCGACGAGAGATTCGAGTATAGAAAATGGAAACGCGAGAGATTCGAGTAAGGAAAAGGGAAACGCGAGAAGAGATTCGAGTAAAGAAAAGTGAAACGCTAGAGATTCGAGTAAAGAAAAAGGAAACGCGAGAAGAGGTTCGAATAAAGAAAAGGGAAACGCAAGAGATTCGAGTAAAGAAAAGGGAAACGTGAGAAGAGATTCGAGTAAAGAAAATATAAACGCGAGGAGAGATTCGAGTAAAGAAAATGGAAACGCGAGAAGAGATTCGAGTCAAGAAAAGTGAAACGCGAGAGATTCGAGTAAAGAAAAGGGAAACGCGAGAAGAGATTCGAGTAACGAAAATAGAAAGGCGAGGAGAGATTCGTGTAAAGAAAAGGAAACGCGAGGAGAGATTAGAGTAAAGAAAAGGGAAACGCCAGGAGAGATTCGAGTAAAGAAAACGGAAACGCGAGGAGAGGTTCGAATAAGGAAAAGGAAAACGTGAGAGATTCGAGTAAAGAAAAGGGAAACGCGAGAAGAGGTTCAGGAAAGGAAAAGGGAAACGGGTGAGATACGAATAAAGAAAAGGGAAAAGCGTGAAGAGCTTCGAGTAAAGAAAATGGAAACGCGAGAAGAGATTCGAGTCAAGAAAAGTGAAACGCGAGAGATTCGAGTAAAGAAAAGAGAAACGAGAGAAGAGGTTCGAATAAAGAAAAGTGAAAAGCGAGAGATCCGAGTAAAGAAAAGGGAAACGCGAGAAGGGATTCGAGTAAAGAAAATAGAAACACGAGGAAAGATTCGAGTTAAGAAAATGGAAACGCGTGGAAAGATTAGAGTAAAGAAATGGGAAACGCGAGGAGAGATTCGAGTAAAGAAAAGGAAACGCGAGGAGAGATTAGAGTACAGAAAAGGGAAACGCGGGGAGAAATTCGAGTATAGAAAATGGAAACGAGAGGAGAGATTCGAGTAAAGAAAACGGAAACGCGAGAAGAGATTCGAGTAAAGAAAAGAGATACGCGAGAGATTCCAGTAAAGAGAAGGGAAATGCGACGAGAGATTGGAGTAAAGAAATGGGAAACGCGAGGAGAGATTCGAGTAAAGAAAACGGAAAGGCGAGGAGAGATTCGAATAAGGAAAAGGAAAACGTGAGAGATTCGAGTAAAGAAAAGGGAAACGCGAGAAGAGGTTCAGGAAAGGAAAAGGGAAACGCGAGAGATACGAATAAAGAAAAGGGAAAAGCGTGAAGAGATTAGAGTAAAGAAATGGGAAACGCGAGGAGAGATTCGAGTAAAGAAAACGGAAACGAGAGGTGAGATTCGAGTAAAGAAAACGGAAACGCGAGAAGAGATTCGAGTAAGGAAAAGAGAAACGCGAGAGATTCGAGTAAAGGGAAGGGAAACGCGAGAGATACGAGTAAAGAAAAGGGAAACGCGAGGAGAGATTCGAGTAAAGTAAATAGAAACGCGAGGAGAGATTCGAGTAAAGAAAAAGGAAACGCGAGGAGAGATTAGAGTAAAGAAATGGGAAACGCGAGGAGAGATTCGAGTAAAGAAAACGGAAAGGCGAGGAGAGATTCGAATAAGGAAAAGGAAAACGTGAGAGATTCGAGTAAAGAAAAGGGAAACGCGAGAAGAGGTTCAGGAAAGGAAAAGGGAAACGCGAGAGATACGAATAAAGAAAAGGGAAAAGCGTGAAGAGATTCGAGCAAAGAAAATGGAGACGCGAGGAGAGATTAGAGTAAAGAAAAGGGAATCGCGAGGAGAGAATCGAGTAAAGAAAAGGGAAACGCGAGAAGAGGTTCGAATAAAGAAAAGGGAAACGCGAGAGATTCGAGTAAAGAAAAGGGAAACGCGAGAAGGGATTCGAGTAAAGAAAATAGAAACGCTAGAAAAGATTCGAGTAAAGAAAATATAAACGCGAGGAGAGATTCGAGTAAAGAAAAAGGAAACGCGAGGAGAGATTAGAGTAAAGAAATGGGAAACGCGAGGAGAGATTCGAGTAAAGAAAACGGAAACGAGAGGAGAGATTCGAGTAATAAAACCGGAAACGCGAGAAGAGATTCGAGTAAAGAAAAGGGAAACGCGAGAGATACGAGTAAAGAAAAGGGAAACGCGAGAAGAGATTCGAGTAAAGAAAATAGAAAGGCGAGGAGAGATTCGTGTAAAGAAAAGGAAACGCGGGGAGAGAGTAGAGTAAGGAAAAGGGAAACGCGAGGAGAGATCGAGTAAAGAAATCGGAAACGCGAGGAGAGATTCGAATAAGGAAAAGGAAAACGTGAGAGATTCGAGTAAAGAAAAGGGAAACGCGAGAAGAGATTCGAGTAAAGAAAAGAGAAACGCGAGAGATTCGAATAAAGAAAAGGGAAACGCGAGGAGAGATTCGAGTAAAGAATATACAAACGTGAGGAGAGATTCGAGTAAAGAAAAAGGAAACGCGAGGAGAGCTTAGAGTAAAGAAATGGGAAACGCGAGGAGAGATTCGAGTAAGGAAACGGAAACGCGAAAAGAGATTCGAGTAAAGAAAAGTGAAACGCGAGAGATTCGAGTAAAGAAAACGGAAACGCGAGGAGAGATTCGAGTAAAGAAAAGGGAAACGCGAGAGGTACGAGTAAAGAAAAGGGAAACGCGAGGAGAGATTAGAGTAAAGAAATGGGAAAGGCGAGGAGAGATTCGAGTAAAGAAAACGGAAACGAGAGGAGAGATTCGAGTAAGGAAACGGAAACGCGAAAAGAGATTCGAGTAAAGAAAATAGAAAGGCGAGGAGAGATTCGTGTAAAGAAAAGGAAACGCGAGGAGAGAGTAGAGTAAAGAAAATGGAAACGCGAGGAGAGATTCGAGTAAAGAAAAAGGAAACGCGAGGAGAGATTAGAGTAAAGAAATGGGAAAGGCGAGGAGAGATTCGAGTAAAGAAAACGGAAACGAGAGGAGAGATTCGAGTAAGGAAACGGAAACGCGAAAAGAGATTCGAGTAAAGAAAATAGAAAGGCGAGGAGAGATTCGTGTAAAGAAAAGGAAACGCGAGGAGAGAGTAGAGTAAAGAAAATGGAAACGCGAGGAGAGATTCGAGTAAAGAAAACGGAAACGCGAGAAGAGATTCGAGTAAAGAAAAGAGAAACGCAAGAGATTCCAGTAAAGAGAAGGGAAACGCGACTAGAGATTCGAGTAAAGAAAAGGGAAACGCGAGAGATTCGAGTAAAGAAAAGGGAAACGCGAGAAGAGATTCGAGTAAAGAAAAGGGAAACGCGAGAAGAGATTCGAGTAAAGAAAATATACACGCGAGGAGAGATTCGAGTAAAGAAAAAGAAAACGCGAGGAGAGATTAGAGTAAAGAAATGGGAAACGCGAGGAGAGATTCGAGGAAAGAAAACGGAAACCAGAGGAGAGATTCAAGTAAGGAAACGGAAACGCGAAAAGAGATTCTAGTAAAGAAAAGTGAAACGCGAGAGATTCGAGTAAAGGAAACGGAAACGCGAGGAGAGATTCGAGTAAAGAAAAGAGAAACGCGAGAGGTACGAGTAATGAAAAGGGAAACGCGAGAAGAGTTTCGAATAAAGAAAATAGAAAGGCGAGGAGAGATTCGAGTAAAGAAAAAGGAAACGCGAGGAGAGATTAGAGTAAAGAAATGGGAAAAGCGGGGAGAGATTCGAGTAAAGAAAACGGAAACGAGAGGAGAGATTCGAGTAAAGAAAACGGAAACGCGAGGAGAGATTAGAGTAAAGAAATGGGAAACGCGAGGAGAGATTCGAGTAAAGAAAAGGGAAACGCGAGGAGAGATTCGAGTAAAGACAACCGAAACGAGAGGAGAGATTCGAGTAAGGAAAACGGAAACGCGAGAAGAGATTCGAGTAAAGAAAAGAGAAACGCGAGAGATTCGAGTAAAGAGAAGGGAAACGCGAGGAGAGATTCGAGTAAAGAAAAGGGAAACGCGAGAGATTCGAGTAAAGAATAGGGAAACGCGAGGAGAGATTCGAGTAAAGAAAATACAAACGCGAGGAGAGTGTTGAGTAAACAAAAAGGAAACGCGAGGAGAGATTAGAGTAAAGAAAACGGAAATGCGAGAAGAGATTCGAGTAAAGAAAAGAGAAACGCGAGAAGAGACTCGAGTAAAGAAAATACAAACGCGAGGAGAAATTCGAGTAAAAAAAAGGGAAACCAGAGAGATTCGAGTAAAGAAAAGGGAAACGCGAGGAGTGATTCGAGTAAAGGTAAAGAAAACGGAAACGCGAGAAGAGATTCGAGTAAAGAAAAGAGAAACGCGAGAGATTCCAGTAAAGAGAAGCGAAACGCGACGAGAGATTCGAGTAAAGAAAAGAGAAACGCGAGAGATTCCAGTAAAGAGAAGGGAAACGCGAGGAGAGATTCGAGTAAAGAAAAGGGAAAGGCGACGGGTACGAGTACATAAAGGGAAACGCGAGTAGAGATTCGAGTAAAGAAAAAGGAAACGCGAGGAGAGATTAGAGTAAAGAAATGGGAAACGCGAGCAGAGATTCGAGTAAAGAATACGGAAACGAGAGGAGAGATTCGAGTAACGAAAAGGAAACGCGAGGAGAGATTCGAGTAAAGAAAATACAAACGCGAGGAGAGATTCGAGTAAAGAAAAAGGAAACGCGAGGAGAGATTCGAGTAAAGAAATGGGAAACGCGAGGAGAGATTCGAGTAAAGAAAAGGGAAACGCGAGGAGAGATTCGAGTAAAGAAAACGGAAACGCGAGAAGAGATTCGAGTAAAGAAAAGTGAAACGCGAGAGATTCGAGTAAAGAAAAGGGAAACGCGAGAAGAGGTTCGAATAAAGAAAAGGGAAACGCGGGAGATTCGAGTAAAGAAAAGGGAAACGCGAGAAGAGATTCGAGTAAAGAAAATAGAAAGGCGAGGAGAGGTAACTGTAAACAAAAGGAAACGCGAGGAGAGAGTAGAGTAAAGAAAAGGGAAACGCGACGGGTACGAGTACAAAAAGGGAAACGCGAGTAGAGATTCGAGTAAAGAAAAAGGAAACGCGAGGAGAGATTAGAGTAAAGAAAAGGGAAACGCGAGGAGAGATTAGAGTAAAGAAATGGGTAACGCGAGGAGAGATTCGAGTAAAGAAAACGGAAACGCGAGGAGAGATTCGAGTAAAGAAAAGGGAAACGCGAGATATTCGAGTAAAGGGAAACGCGAGGAGAGATTCGAGTGAAAAAAAGGGAAAACCGAGAAGAGATTCGGGTAAAGAAAAGGGAAACGCGAGAGATTCGAGTTAAGAAAGGGGAAACGCGTGAAGAGATTCGAGCAAAGAAAATGGAGACGCGAGAAGAGATTCCAGTAAAGAAAATGGAAACGCGAGAAGAGATTCGAGTCAAGAAAAGTGGAACGCGAGAGATTCGAGTAAAGAAAAGGGAAATGCGAGAAGGGATTCGAGCAAAGAAAATAGAAACACGAGGAAAGATTCGAGTAAAGAAAAAGGAAACGCGTGGAAAGATTAGAGTAAAGAAATGGGAAACGCGAGGAGAGATTCGAGTAAAGGAAAGGAAACGCGAGGAGAGATTCGAGAAAAGAAAATACAAACGCGAGGAGAGATTCGAGTAAAGAAAAAGGAAACGCGAGGAGAGATTAGAGTAAAGAAATGAGAAACGCTAGGAGAGATTCGAGTAAAGAAAAGGGAAACGCGAGGAGAGATTCGAGTGAAGAAAACGGAAACGTGAGAACAGATTCGAGTAGAGAAGAGTGAAACGCGAGAGATTCGAGTAAAGAAAAGGGAAACGCGAGAAGAGGTTCGAATAAAGAAAAGGGAAACGCGATAGATTCGAGTAAAGAAAAGGGAAACGTGAGAAGAGATTCGAGAAAAGAAAATATAAACGCGAGGAGAGATTCGAGTAAAGAAAAAGGAAACGAGAGATATTCGAGTAAAGGGAAACGCGAGGAGAGATTCGAGTGAAAAAAGGGGAAAACCGAATAGAAATTCGGGTAAAGAAAGGGGAAACGCGAGAGATTCGAGTAAAGAAAAGGGAAACGCGTGAAGAGATTCGTGCAAAGAAAATGGAGACGCGAGAAGAGATTCGAGTAAAGAAAATGGAAAAGCGAGAAGAGATTCGAGTCAAGAAAAATGAAACGCGAGAGATTCGAGTAAAGAAAAGGGAAACGCGAGAAGGGATTCGAGTAAAGAAAATAGAAACACGAGGAATGATTCGAGTAAAGAAAAAGGAAACGCGTGGAAAGGTTAGAGTAAAGAAATGGGAAACGCGAGGAGAGATTCGAGTAAAGAAAAGTAAACGCGAGGAGAGATAAGAGTACAGAAAAGGGAAACACGAGGAGAGATCCGAGTAAAGAAAATGGAAACGAGAGGGGAGATTCGAGTAAAGAAAACGGAAACGCGAGAAGAGATTCGAGTAAAGAAAAGAGAAACGCGAGAGATTCCAGTAAAGAGAAGGGAAACGCGAGGAGATATTCGAGTAAAGAAAAGGGAAACGCGAGAGGTACGAGCAAAGAAAAGGGAAACGCGAGAAGAGATTCGAGTAAAGAAAATAGAAAGGCGAGGAGAGATTCGTGTAAGGAAAAGGAAACGCGAGGAGAGATTAGAGTAAAGAAAAGGGAAACGCGAGGAGAGATTCGAATAAGGAAAAGGAAAACGTGAGAGATTCGAGTAAAGAAAAGGGAAACGCGAGAAGAGATTCGAGTTGAGAAAAGAGAAACGTGAGAGATTCGAGTAAAGAAAAGGGAAACGCGAGGAGAGATTCGAGTAAAGAAAATACAAACGCGAGGAGAGATTAGAGTAAAGAAAAGGGAAACGCGAGGAGAGATTAGAGTAAAGAAATGGGTAACGCGAGGAGAGATTCTAGTAAAGAAAACGGAAACGCGAGAAGAGATTCGAGTAAAGAGAAGAGAAACGCGAGAGATTCGAGTAAAGAGAAGGGAAACGCGAGGAGAGATTCGAGTAAAGAAAAGGGAAACGCGATAGATTCGAGTAAAGAAAACAGAAACGCGAGAGATTCGAGTAAAGAAAAGAGAAACGCGAGAGATTCCAGTAAAGAGAAGGGAAACGCGAGAAGAGGTTCGAATAAAGAAAAGGGAAACGCGAGAGATTCGAGTAAAGAAATGGGAAACGCGAGGAGAGATTCGAGTAAAGAAAATATAAACGCGAGGAGAGATTCGAGTAAAGAAAAAGGAAACGCGAGGAGAGATTAGAGTAAAGAAATGGGTAACGCGAGGAGAGATTCGAGTAAAGAAAACGGAAACGCGAGAAGAGATTCGAGTAAAGAGAAGAGAAACGCGAGAGATTCGAGTAAAGAGAAGGGAAACGCGAGGAGAGATTCGAGTAAAGAAAAGGGAAACGCGATAGATTCGAGTAAAGAAAACAGAAACGCGAGAGATTCGAGTAAAGAAAAGGGATACGCGAGGAGAGATTCCAGTAAAGCAAAGGGAAACGTGAGAGATTCAAGTAAAGAAAAGGGAAACGCGATAAGAGATTCGAGTAAAGAAAATGGGAACGCGACGAGAGATTCGAGTATAGAATATGGAAACGCGAGAAGCGATTCGATTAAAGAAAAGGAAAACCGAGAGATTCGAGTAAGGAAAAGGGAAACGCGAGAAGAGATTCGGGTAAAGAAAAGGTAAACGCGAGAGATTCGAGTAGAGAAAAGGAAACGCGAGAAGAGATTCGAGTACAGAAAACGGAAACGCGAGGAGAGATTCGAGTAAAGAAAAGGGAAACGCGAGATATTCGAGTAAAGGGAAACGCGAGGAGAGATTCGAGTGAAAAAAAGGGAAAACCGAGAAGAGATTCGGGTAAAGAAAAGGGAAACGCGAGAGATTCGAATAAAGAAAAGGGAAACGCGTGAAGAGATTCGAGCAAAGAAAATGGAGACGCGAGAAGAGATTCGAGTAAAGAAAATGGAAACGCGAGAAGAGATTCGAGTCAAGAAAAGTGGAACGCGAGAGATTCGAGTAAAGAAAAGGGAAATGCGAGAAGGGATTCGAGCAAAGAAAATAGAAACACGAGGAAAGATTCGAGTAAAGAAAAAGGAAAAGCGTGGAAAGATTAGAGTAAAGAAATGGGAAACGCGAGGAGAGATTCGAGTAAAGAAAAGGAAACGCGAGGAGAGATTCGAGAAAAGAAAATACAAACGCGAGGAGAGATTCGAGTAAAGAAAAAGGAAACGCGAGGAGAGATTCGAGTAAAGGAAAAGGAAACGAGAGATATTCGAGTAAAGGGAAACGCGAGGAGAGATTCGAGTGAAAAAAGGGGAAAACCGAATAGAAATTCGGGTAAAGAAAGGGGAAACGCGAGAGATTCGAGTAAAGAAAAGGGAAACGCGTGAAGAGATTCGTGCAAAGAAAATGGAGACGCGAGAAGAGATTCGAGTAAAGAAAATGGAAAAGCGAGAAGAGATTCGAGTCAAGAAAAATGAAACGCGAGAGATTCGAGTAAAGAAAAGGGAAACGCGAGAAGGGATTCGAGTAAAGAAAATAGAAACACGAGGAAAGATTCGAGTAAAGAAAAAGGAAACGCGTGGAAAGATTAGAGTAAAGAAATGGGAAACGCGAGGAGAGATTCGAGTAAAGAAAAGGAAACGCGAGGAGAGATAAGAGTACAGAAAAGGGAAACACGAGGAGAGATCCGAGTAAAGAAAATGGAAACGAGAGGGGAGATTCGAGTAAAGAAAACGGAAACGCGAGAAGAGATTCGAGTAAAGAAAAGAGAAACGCGAGAGATTCCAGTAAAGAGAAGGGAAACGCGAGGAGATATTCGAGTAAAGAAAAGGGAAACGCGAGAGGTACGAGCAAAGAAAAGGGAAACGCGAGAAGAGATTCGAGTAAAGAAAATAGAAAGGCGAGGAGAGATTCGTGTAAGGAAAAGGAAACGCGAGGAGATATTAGAGTAAAGAAAAGGGAAACGCGAGGAGAGATTCGAATAAGGAAAAGGAAAACGTGAGAGATTCGAGTAAAGAAAAGGGAAACGCGAGAAGAGATTCGAGTTGAGAAAAGAGAAACGTGAGAGATTCGAGTAAAGAAAAGGGAAACGCGAGGAGAGATTCGAGTAAAGAAAATACAAACGCGAGGAGAGATTAGAGTAAAGAAAAGGGAAACGCGAGGAGAGATTAGAGTAAAGAAATGGGTAACGCGAGGAGAGATTCGAGTAAAGAAAACGGAAACGCGAGAAGAGATTCGAGTAAAGAGAAGAGAAACGCGAGAGATTCGAGTAAAGAGAAGGGAAACGCGAGGAGAGATTCGAGTAAAGAAAAGGGAAACGCGATAGATTCGAGTAAAGAAAACAGAAACGCGAGAGATTCGAGTAAAGAAAAGTGAAACGCGAGAGATTCGAGTAAAGAAAAGGGAAACGCGAGAAGAGGTTCGAATAAAGAAAAGGGAAACGCGAGAGATTCGAGTAAAGAAATGGGAAACGCGAGGAGAGATTCGAGTAAAGAAAATATAAACGCGAGGAGAGATTCGAGTAATGAAAAAGGAAACGCGAGGAGAGATTAGAGTAAAGAAATTGGTAACGCGAGGAGAGATTCGAGTAAAGAAAACGGAAACGCGAGAAGAGATTCGAGTAAAGAGAAGAGAAACGCGAGAGATTCGAGTAAAGAGAAGGGAAACGCGAGGAGAGATTCGAGTAAAGATAAGGGAAACGCGATAGATTCGAGTAAAGAAAACAGAAACGCGAGAGATTCGAGTAAAGAAAAGGGATACGCGAGGAGAGATTCGAGTAAAGCAAAGGGAAACGTGAGAGATTCAAGTAAAGAAAAGGGAAACGCGATAAGAGATTCGAGTAAAGAAAATGGGAACGCGACGAGAGATTCGAGTATAGAATATGGAAACGCGAGAAGCGATTCGATTAAAGAAAAGGAAAACCGAGAGATTCGAGTAAGGAAAAGGGAAACGCGAGAAGAGATTAGAGTAGAGAAAAGGAAACGCGAGAAGAGATTCGAGTACAGAAAACGGAAACGCGAGGAGAGATTCGAGTAAAGAAAAGGGAAACGCGAGATATTCGAGTAAAGGGAAACGCGAGGAGAGATTCGAGTGAAAAAAAGGGAAAACCGAGAAAAGATTCGGGTAAAGAAAAGGGAAACGCGAGAGATTCGAGTAAAGAAAAGGGAAACGCGTGAAGAGATTCGAGCACAGAAAATGGAGACGCGAGAAGAGATTCGAGTAAAGAAAATGGAAACGCGAGAAGAGATTCGAGTCAAGAAAAGTGGAACGCGAGAGATTCGAGTAAAGAAAAGGGAAATGCGAGAAGGGATTCGAGCAAAGAAAATAGAAACACGAGGAAAGATTCGAGTAAAAAAAAAGGAAACGCGTGGAAAGATTAGAGTAAAGAAATGGGAAACGCGAGGAGAGATTCGAGTAAAGAAAAGGAAACGCGAGGAGAGATTCGAGAAAAGAAAATACAAACGCGAGGAGAGATTCGAGTAAAGAAAAAGGAAACGCGAGGAAAGATTAGAGTAAAGAAATGGGAAACGCGAGGAGAGATTCGAGTAAAGAAAAGGGAAACGCGATAGATTCGAGTAAAGAAAAGGGAAACGCGAGGAGATATTCGAGTAAAGCAAAGGGAAACGTGAGAGATTCAAGTGAAGAAAAGGGAAACGTGAGAAGAGATTCGAGAAAAGAAAATACAAACGCGAGGAGAGATTCGAGATTCGAGTGAAGAAAACGGAAACGCGAGAACAGATTCGAGAAAAGAAGAGTGAAACGCGAGAGATTCGAGTAAAGAAAAGGGAAACGCGAGAAGAGGTTCGAATAAAGAAAAGGGAAACGCGATAGATTCGAGTAAAGAAAAGGGAAACGTGAGAAGAGATTCGAGAAAAGAAAATACAAACGCGAGGAGAGATTCGAGCAAAGAAAATAGAAACACGAGGAAAGATTCGAGTAAAAAAAAAGGAAACGCGTGGAAAGATTATAGTAAAGAAATGGGAAACGCGAGCAGAGATTCGAGTAAAGAAAAGGAAACGCGAGGAGAGATTCGAGAAAAGAAAATACAAACGCGAGGAGAGATTCGAGTAAAGAAAAACGAAACGCGAGGAGAGATTCGAGTAAAGAAAACGGAAACGCGAGAAGAGAATCGAGTAAAGAAAAGAGAAACGCGAGCGATTCAAGTAAAGAGAAGGGAAACGCGAGCAGAGATTCGAGTAAAGAAAAGGGAAACGCGAGAGATTCGAGTAAAGAAAAGACAAACGCGACAGATTCGAGTAAAGAAAAGGGAAAGGCGAGAAGAGATTCGAGTTGAGAAAAGAGAAACGTGAGAGATTCGAGTAAAGAAAAGGGAAACGCGAGGAGAGATTCGAGTAAAGAAAATACAAACGCGAGGAGAGATTAGAGTAAAGAAAAGGGAAACGCGAGGAGAGATTAGAGTAAAGAAATGGGTAACGCGAGGAGAGATTCGAGTAAAGAAAACGGAAACGCGAGAAGAGATTCGAGTAAAGAGAAGAGAAACGCGAGAGATTCGAGTAAAGAGAAGGGAAACGCGAGGAGAGATTCGAGTAAAGAAAAGGGAAACGCGATAGATTCGAGTAAAGAAAACAGAAACGCGAGAGATTCGAGTAAAGAAAAGTGAAACGCGAGAGATTCGAGTAAAGAAAAGGGAAACGCGAGAAGAGGTTCGAATAAAGAAAAGGGAAACGCGAGAGATTCGAGTAAAGAAATGGGAAACGCGAGGAGAGATTCGAGTAAAGAAAATATAAACGCGAGGAGAGATTCGAGTAATGAAAAAGGAAACGCGAGGAGAGATTAGAGTAAAGAAATTGGTAACGCGAGGAGAGATTCGAGTAAAGAAAACGGAAACGCGAGAAGAGATTCGAGTAAAGAGAAGAGAAACGCGAGAGATTCGAGTAAAGAGAAGGGAAACGCGAGGAGAGATTCGAGTAAAGATAAGGGAAACGCGATAGATTCGAGTAAAGAAAACAGAAACGCGAGAGATTCGAGTAAAGAAAAGGGATACGCGAGGAGAGATTCGAGTAAAGCAAAGGGAAACGTGAGAGATTCAAGTAAAGAAAAGGGAAACGCGATAAGAGATTCGAGTAAAGAAAATGGGAACGCGACGAGAGATTCGAGTATAGAATATGGAAACGCGAGAAGCGATTCGATTAAAGAAAAGGAAAACCGAGAGATTCGAGTAAGGAAAAGGGAAACGCGAGAAGAGATTAGAGTAGAGAAAAGGAAACGCGAGAAGAGATTCGAGTACAGAAAACGGAAACGCGAGGAGAGATTCGAGTAAAGAAAAGGGAAACGCGAGATATTCGAGTAAAGGGAAACGCGAGGAGAGATTCGAGTGAAAAAAAGGGAAAACCGAGAAGAGATTCGGGTAAAGAAAAGGGAAACGCGAGAGATTCGAGTAAAGAAAAGGGAAACGCGTGAAGAGATTCGAGCACAGAAAATGGAGACGCGAGAAGAGATTCGAGTAAAGAAAATGGAAACGCGAGAAGAGATTCGAGTCAAGAAAAGTGGAACGCGAGAGATTCGAGTAAAGAAAAGGGAAATGCGAGAAGGGATTCGAGCAAAGAAAATAGAAACACGAGGAAAGATTCGAGTAAAAAAAAAGGAAACGCGTGGAAAGATTAGAGTAAAGAAATGGGAAACGCGAGGAGAGATTCGAGTAAAGAAAAGGAAACGCGAGGAGAGATTCGAGAAAAGAAAATACAAACGCGAGGAGAGATTCGAGTAAAGAAAAAGGAAACGCGAGGAAAGATTAGAGTAAAGAAATGGGAAACGCGAGGAGAGATTCGAGTAAAGAAAAGGGAAACGCGATAGATTCGAGTAAAGAAAAGGGAAACGCGAGGAGATATTCGAGTAAAGCAAAGGGAAACGTGAGAGATTCAAGTGAAGAAAAGGGAAACGTGAGAAGAGATTCGAGAAAAGAAAATACAAACGCGAGGAGAGATTCGAGATTCGAGTGAAGAAAACGGAAACGCGAGAACAGATTCGAGAAAAGAAGAGTGAAACGCGAGAGATTCGAGTAAAGAAAAGGGAAACGCGAGAAGAGGTTCGAATAAAGAAAAGGGAAACGCGATAGATTCGAGTAAAGAAAAGGGAAACGTGAGAAGAGATTCGAGAAAAGAAAATACAAACGCGAGGAGAGATTCGAGCAAAGAAAATAGAAACACGAGGAAAGATTCGAGTAAAAAAAAAGGAAACGCGTGGAAAGATTATAGTAAAGAAATGGGAAACGCGAGCAGAGATTCGAGTAAAGAAAAGGAAACGCGAGGAGAGATTCGAGAAAAGAAAATACAAACGCGAGGAGAGATTCGAGTAAAGAAAAACGAAACGCGAGGAGAGATTCGAGTAAAGAAAACGGAAACGCGAGAAGAGAATCGAGTAAAGAAAAGAGAAACGCGAGCGATTCAAGTAAAGAGAAGGGAAACGCGAGCAGAGATTCGAGTAAAGAAAAGGGAAACGCGAGAGATTCGAGTAAAGAAAAGACAAACGCGACAGATTCGAGTAAAGAAAAGGGAAACGCGAGGAGATATTCGAGTAAAGCAAAGGGAAACGTGAGAGATTCAAGTGAAGAAAAGGGAAACGCGATAAGAGATTCGAGTAAAGGAAATGGGAACGCGACGAGAGATTCGAGTATAGAAAATGGAAACGTGAGAAGAGATTCGATTAAAGAAAAGGGAAACCGAGAGATTCGAGTAAGGAAAAGGGAAACGCGAGAAGAGATTCGGGTAAGGAAAAGGGAAACGCGAGAGATTCGAGTAGAGAAATGGGAAACGCGTGAAGAGATTCGAGTACTGAAAACGGATTCGCGAGGAGAGATTCGAGTAAAGAAAAGGGAAACGCGAGATATTCGAGTAAAGGGAAACGCGAGGAGAGATTCGAGTGAAAAAAAGGGAAAACCGAGAAGAGATTCGGGTAAAGAAAAGGGAAACGCGAGAGATTCGAGTAAAGAAAAGGGAAACGCGTGAAGAGATTCGAGCAAAGAAAATGGAGACGCGAGAAGAGATTCGAGTAAAGAAAATGGAAACGCGAGAAGAGATTCAGAGTAAAGAAATGGGAAACGCGAGGAGAGATTCGAGTAAAGAAAAGGGAAACGCGAGGAGAGATTCGAGTAAAGAAAACGGAAACGCGAGAAGAGATTCGAGTGAAGAAAAGTGAAACGCGAGAGATTCGAGTAAAGAAAAGGGAAACGCGAGAAGAGGTTCGAATAAAGAAAAGGGAAACGCCAGAGATTCGAGTAAAGAAATGGGAAACACGAGGAGAGATTCGAGTAAAGAAAACGAAAACGAGAGGAGAGATTCGAGTAAAGAAAGCGGAAACGCAAGAAGAGATTCGAGCAAAGAAAAGAGAAACGCGAGAGATTCCATTAAAGAGAAGCGAAACGCGACGAGAGATTCGAGTACAGAAAAGGGAAACGCGAGAGATACGAGTAAAGAAAAGGGAAACGCGAGAGATTCGAGTAAAGAAAAGGGAAACGCGAGAAGAGTATCGAGTAAAGAAAAGAGAAACGCGAGAGATTCCAGTAAAGAGAAGGGTAACGCGAGTAGAGATTCGAGTAAAGAAAAGGGAAAGGCGACAGGTACGAGTACAAAAAGGGAAACGCGAGGAGAGATTCGAGTAAAGAAAATGGAGACGCGAGAAGAGATTCGAGTAAAGAAAATGGAACCGCGAGAAGAGATTCGAGTCAAGAAAAGTGGAACGCGAGAGATTCGAGTAAACAAAAGGGAAACGCGAGAAGGGATTCGAGTAAAGAAAATAGAAACACAAGGAAAGATTCGAGTAAAGAAAAAGGAAACGCGTGGAAAGATTAGAGTAAAGAAATGGGAAACGCGAGGAGAGATTCGAGTAAAGAAAAGGAAACGGGAGGAGAGATTCGAGTAAAGAAAATACAAACGCGAGGAGAGATTCGAGTAAAGAAAAAGGAAACGCGAGGAGAGATTAGAGTAAAGAAATGGGAAACGCGAGGAGAGATTCGAGTAAAGAAAAGGGAAACGCGAGAAGAGGTTCGAATAAAGAAAAGGGAAACGCGAGAGATTCGAGTAAAGAAAAGGGAAACGCGAGAAGGGATTCGAGTAAAGAAAATAGAAACGCTAGAAAAGATTCGAGTAAAGAAAACGAAAACGAGAGGAGAGATTCGAGTAAAGAAAGCGGAAACGCGAGAAGAGATTCGAGCAAAGAAAAGAGAAACGCGAGAGATTCCATTAAAGAGAAGCGAAACGCGACGAGAGATTCGAGTAAAGAAAAGAGAAACGCGAGAGATACGAGTAAAGAAAAGGGAAACGCGAGAGATTCGAGTAAAGAAAAGGGAAACGCGAGAAGAGATTCGAGTAAAGAAAAGAGAAAATTGAGAGATTCCAGTAAAGAGAAGGGTAACGCGAGGAGAGATTCGAGTAAAGAAAATGGAAACGAGAGGAGAGATTCGAGTAAAGAAAACGGAAACGCGAGGAGAGATTCGAGTAAAGAAAATATAAACGCGAGGAGAGATTCGAGTAAAGAAAAAGGAAACGCGAGGAGAGATTAGAGTAAAGAAATGGGTAACGCGAGGAGAGATTCGAGTAAAGAAAACGGAAACGCGAGAAGAGATTCGAGTAAAGAGAAGAGAAACGCGAGAGATTCGAGTAAAGAGAAGGGAAACGCGAGGAGAGATTCGAGTAAAGAAAAGGGAAACGCGATAGATTCGAGTAAAGAAAACAGAAACGCGAGAGATTCGAGTAAAGAAAAGGGATACGCGAGGAGAGATTCGAGTAAAGCAAAGGGTAACGTGAGAGATTCAAGTAAAGAAAAGGGAAACGCGATAAGAGATTCGAGTAAAGAAAATGGGAACGCGACGAGAGATTCGAGTATAGAATATGGAAACGCGAGAAGAGATTCGATTAAAGAAAAGGAAAACCGAGAGATTCGAGTAAGGAAAAGGGAAACGCGAGAAGAGATTCGGGTAAAGAAAAGGTAAACGCGAGAGATTCGAGTAGAGAAAAGGGAAACGCGAGAGGGATTCGAGTACAGAAAACGGAAACGCGAGGAGAGAATCGAGTAAAGAAAAGGGAAACGCGAGATATTCGAGTAAAGGGAAACGCGAGGAGAGATTCGAGTGAAAAAAAAGGGAAAACCGAGAAGAGATTCGGGTAAAGAAAAGGGAAACGCGAGAGATTCGAGTAAAGAAAAGGGAAACGCGTGAAGAGATTCGAGCAAAGAAAATGGAGACGCGAGAAGAGATTCGAGTAAAGAAAATGGAAACGCGAGAAGAGATTCGAGTCAAGAAAAGTGGAACGCGAGAGATTCGAGTAAAGAAAAGGGAAATGCGAGAAGGGATTCGAGCAAAGAAAATAGAAACACGAGGAAAGATTCGAGTAAAGAAAAAGGAAACGCGTGGAAAGATTAGAGTAAAGAAATGGGAAACGCGAGGAGAGATTCGAGTAAAGAAAAGGAAACGCGAGGAGAGTTTCGAAAAAAGGAAATACAAACGCGAGGAGAGATTCGAGTAAAGAAAAAGGAAACGCGAGGAGAGATTAGAGTAAAGAAATGGGAAACGCGAGGACAGATTCGAGTAAAGAAAAGGGAAACGCGAGGAGAGATTCGAGTGAAGAAAACGGAAACGCGAGAACAGATTCGAGAA
The DNA here is from genome assembly GCA_036926305.1 of Uropetala carovei. NCBI lineage: Eukaryota > Metazoa > Arthropoda > Insecta > Odonata > Petaluridae > Uropetala > Uropetala carovei. The sequence continues at coordinate 9,729,487 of JAXCHB010000080.1, read as the reverse complement.
AAGAAGAGTGAAACGCGAGAGATTCGAGTAAAGAAAAGGGAAACGCGAGAAGAGGTTCGAATAAAGAAAAGGGAAACGCGATAGATTCGAGTAAAGAAAAGGGAAACGCGTGAAGAGATTCGTGCAAAGAAAATGGAGACGCGAGAAGAGATTCGAGTAAAGAAAATGGAAAAGCGAGAAGAGATTCGAGTCAAGAAAAATGAAACGCGAGAGATTCGAGTAAAGAAAAGGGAAACGCGAGAAGGGATTCGAGTAAAGAAAATAGAAACAAGAGGAAAGATTCGAGTAAAGAAAAAGGAAACGCGTGGAAAGATTAGAGTAAAGAAATGAGAAACGCGAGGAGAGATTCGAGTAAAGAAAAGGAAACGCGAGGAGAGATAAGAGTACAGAAAAGGGAAACACGAGGAGAGATCCGAGTAAAGAAAATGGAAACGAGAGGGGAGATTCGAGTAAAGAAAACGGAAACGCGAGAAGAGATTCGAGTAAAGAAAAGAGAAACGCGAGAGATTCCAGTAAAGAGAAGGGAAACGCGAGGAGATATTCGAGTAAAGAAAAGGGAAACGCGAGAGGTACGAGCAAAGAAAAGGGAAACGCGAGAAGAGATTCGAGTAAAGAAAATAGAAAGGCGAGGAGAGATTCGTGTAAGGAAAAGGAAACGCGAGGAGAGATTAGAGTAAAGAAAAGGGAAACGCGAGGAGAGATTCGAATAAGGAAAAGGAAAACGTGAGAGATTCGAGTAAAGAAAAGGGAAACGCGAGAAGAGATTCGAGTTGAGAAAAGAGAAACGTGAGAGATTCGAGTAAAGAAAAGGGAAACGCGAGGAGAGATTCGAGTAAAGAAAATACAAACGCGAGGAGAGATTAGAGTAAAGAAAAGGGAAACGCGAGGAGAGATTAGAGTAAAGAAATGGGTAACGCGAGGAGAGATTCGAGTAAAGAAAACGGAAACGCGAGAAGAGATTCGAGTAAAGAGAAGAGAAACGCGAGAGATTCGAGTAAAGACAAGGGAAACGCGAGGAGAGATTCGAGTAAAGAAAAGGGAAACGCGATAGATTCGAGTAAAGATAACAGAATCGCGAGAGATTCGAGTAAAGAAAAGTGAAACGCGAGAGATTCGAGTAAAGAAAAGGGAAACGCGAGAAGAGGTCGAATAAAGAAAAGGGAAACGCGAGAGATTCGAGTAAAGAAATGGGAAACGCGAGGAGAGATTCGAGTAAAGAAAATATAAACGCGAGGAGAGATTCGAGTAAAGAAAAAGGAAACGCGAGGAGAGATTAGAGTAAAGAAATGGGTAACGCGAGGAGAGATTCGAGTAAAGAAAACGGAAACGCGAGAAGAGATTCGAGTAAAGAGAAGAGAAACGCGAGAGATTCGAGTAAAGAGAAGGGAAACGCGAGGAGAGATTCGAGTAAAGAAAAGGGAAACGCGATAGATTCGAGTAAAGAAAACAGAAACGCGAGAGATTCGAGTAAAGAAAAGGGATACGCGAGGAGAGATTCGAGTAAAGCAAAGGGAAACGTGAGAGATTCAAGTAAAGAAAAGGGAAACGCGATAAGAGATTCGAGTAAAGAAAATGGGAACGCGACGAGAGATTCGAGTATAGAATATGGAAACGCGAGAAGCGATTCGATTAAAGAAAAGGAAAACCGAGAGATTCGAGTAAGGAAAAGGGAAACGCGAGAAGAGATTCGGGTAAAGAAAAGGTAAACGCGAGAGATTCGAGTAGAGAAAAGGAAACGCGAGAAGAGATTCGAGTACAGAAAACGGAAACGCGAGGAGAGATTCGAGTAAAGAAAAGGGAAACGCGAGATATTCGAGTAAAGGGAAACGCGAGGAGAGATTCGAGTGAAAAAAAGGGAAAACCGAGAAGAGATTCGGGTAAAGATAAGGGAAACGCGAGAGATTCGAGTAAAGAAAAGGGAAACGCGTGAAGAGATTCGAGCAAAGAAAATGGAGACGCGAGAAGAGATTCGAGTAAAGAAAATGGAAACGCGAGAAGAGATTCCAGTCAAGAAAAGTGGAACGCGAGAGATTCGAGTAAAGAAAAGGGAAATGCGAGAAGGGATTCGAGCAAAGAAAATAGAAACACGAGGAAAGATTCGAGTAAAGAAAAAGGAAACGCGTGGAAAGATTAGAGTAAAGAAATGGGAAACACGAGGAGAGATTCGAGTAAAGAAAAGGAAACGCGAGGAGAGATTCGAGAAAAGAAAATACAAACGCGAGGAGAGATTCGAGTAAAGAAAAAGGAAACGCGAGGAGAGATTAGAGTAAAGAAATGGGAAACGCGAGGAGAGATTCGAGTAAAGAAAAGGGAAACGCGAGGAGAGATTCGAGTGAAGAAAACGGAAACGCGAGAACAGATTCGAGTAAAGAAGAGTGAAACGCGAGAGATTCGAGTAAAGAAAAGGGAAACGCGAGAAGAGGTTCGAATAAAGAAAAGGGAAACGCGATAGATTCGAGTAAAGAAAAGGGAAACGTGAGAAGAGATTCGATAAAAGAAAATATAAACGCGAGGAGAGATTCGAGTAAAGAAAAACGAAACGCGAGGAGAGATTCGAGTAAAGAAAACGGAAACGCGAGAAGAGAATCGAGTAAAGAAAAGAGAAACGCGACAGATTCGAGTAAAGAACAGGGAAACGCGAGGAGATATTCGAGTAAAGCAAAGGGAAACGTGAGAGATTCAAGTGAAGAAAAGGGAAACGCGATAAGAGATTCGAGTAAAGGAAATGGGAACGCGACGAGAGATTCGAGTATAGAAAATGGAAACGTGAGAAGAGATTCGATTAAAGAAAAGGGAAACCGAGAGATTCGAGTAAGGAAAAGGGAAACGCGAGAAGAGATTCGGGTAAGGAAAAGGGAAACGCGAGAGATTCGAGTAGAGAAAAGGGAAACGCGTGAAGAGATTCGAGTACTGAAAACGGATTCGCGAGGAGAGATTCGAGTAAAGAAAAGGGAAACGCGAGAGATTCGAGTAAAGAAAAGGGAAACGCGTGAAGAGATTCGAGCAAAGAAAATGGAGACGCGAGAAGAGATTCGAGTAAAGAAAATGGAAACGCGAGAAGAGATTCAGAGTAAAGAAATGGGAAACGCGAGGAGAGATTCGAGTAAAGAAAAGGGAAACGCGAGGAGAGATTCGAGTAAAGAAAACGAAAACGAGAGGAGAGATTCGAGTAAAGAAAGCGGAAACGCAAGAAGAGATTCGAGCAAAGAAAAGAGAAACGCGAGAGATGCCATTAAAGAGAAGCGAAACGCGACGAGAGATTCGAGTAAAGAAAAGGGAAACGCGAGAGATACGAGTAAAGAAAAGGGAAACGCGAGAGATTCGAGTAAAGAAAAGGGAAACGCGAGAAGAGATTCGAGTAAAGAAAAGAGAAACGCGAGAGATTCCAGTAAAGAGAAGGGTAACGCGAGTAGAGATTCGAGTAAAGAAAAGGGAAAGGCGACAGGTACGAGTACAAAAAGGGAAACGCGAGGAGAGATTCGAGTAAAGAAAATGGAAAAGAGAGAAGAGATTCGAGTAAAGAAAACGGAAACGCTAGAAAAGATTCGAGTAAAGAAAAGAGAAACGCGAGAGATTCCAGTAAAGAGAAGGGAAACGCGGGGAGAGATTCGAGTAAAGAAAAGAGAAACGCGACAGCTTCGAGTAAAGAAAAGGGAAACGCGAGGAGATATTCGAGTAAAGCAAAGGGAAACGTGAGAGATTCAAGTGAAGAAAAGGGAAACGCGATAAGAGATTCGAGTAAAGGAAATGGGAACGCGACGAGAGATTCGAGTATAGAAAATGGAAACGCGAGAAGAGATTCGATTAAAGAAAAGGGAAACCGAGAGATTCGAGTAAGGAAAAGGGAAACGCGAGAAGAGATTCGGGTAAAGAAAAGGGAAACGCGAGAGATTCGAGTAGAGAAAAGGGAAACGCGTGAAGAGATTCGAGTACAGAAAACGGATTCGCGAGGAGAGATTCGAGTAAAGAAAAGGGAAACGCGAGATATTCGAGTAAAGGGAAACGCGAGGAGAGATTCGAGTGAAAAAAAGGGAAAACCGAGAAGAGATTCGGGTAAAGAAAAGGGAAACGCGAGAGATTCGAGTAAAGAAAAGGGAAACGCGTGAAGATATTCGAGCAAAGAAAATGGAGACGCGAGAAGAGATTCGAGTAAAGAAAATGGAAACGCGAGAAGAGATTCGAGTCAAGAAAAGTGGAACGCGAGAGATTCGAGTAAACAAAAGGGAAACGCGAGAAGGGATTCGAGTAAAGAAAATAGAAACACGAGGAAAGATTCGAGTAAAGAAAAAGGAAACGCGTGGAAAGATTAGAGTAAAGAAATGGGAAACGCGAGGAGAGATTCGAGTAAAGAAAAGGAAACGGGAGGAGAGATTCGAGTAAAGAAAATACAAACGCGAGGAGAGATTCGAGTAAAGAAAAAGGAAACGCGAGGAGAGATTAGAGTAAAGAAATGGGAAACGCGAGGAGAGATTCGAGTAAAGAAAAGGGAAACGCGAGGAGAGATTCGAGTAAAGAAAACGGAAACGCGAGAAGAGAATCGAGTAAAGAAAAGAGAAACGCGAGAGATTCGAGTAAAGAGAAGGAAACGGGAGGAGAGATTCGAGTAAAGAAAATACAAACGCGAGGAGAGATTCGAGTAAAGAAAAAGGAAACGCGAGGAGAGATTAGAGTAAAGAAATGGGAAACGCGAGGAGAGATTCGAGTAAAGAAAAGGGAAACGCGAGGAGAGATTCGAGTAAAGAAAACGGAAACGCGAGAACAGATTCGAGTAAAGAAGAGTGAAACGCGACAGATTCGAGTAAAGAAAAGGGAAACGCGAGAAGAGGTTCGAATAAAGAAAAGGGAAACGCGATAGATTCGAGTAAAGAAAAGGGAAACGTGAGAAGAGATTCGAGAAAAGAAAATATAAACGCGAGGAGAGATTCGAGTAAAGAAAAAGGAAACGCGAGGAGAGATTCGAGTAAAGAAAACGGAATCGCGAGAAGAGAATCGAGTAAAGAAAAGAGAAACGCGAGAGATTCGAGTAAAGAGAAGGGAAACGCGAGCAGAGATTCGAGTAAAGAAAAGGGAAACGCGAGAGATTCGAGTAAAGAAAAGAGAAACGCGACAGATTCGAGTAAAGAAAAGGGAAACGCGAGGAGATATTCGAGTAAAGCAAAGGGAAACGTGAGAGATTCAAGTGAAGAAAAGGGAAACGCGATAAGAGATTCGAGTAAAGGAAATGGGAACGCGACGAGAGATTCGAGTATAGAAAATGGAAACGTGAGAAGAGATTCGATTAAAGAAAAGGGAAACCGAGAGATTCGAGTGAAAAAAAAGGAAAACCGAGAAGAGATTCGGGTAAAGAAAAGGGAAACGCGAGAGATTCGAGTAAAGAAAAGGGAAGCGCGTGAAGAGATTCGAGCAAAGAAAATGGAGACGCGAGAAGAGATTCGAGTAAAGAAAATGGAAACGCGAGAAGAGATTCGAGTCAAGAAAAGTGGAACGCGAGAGATTCGAGTAAACAAAAGGGAAACGCGAGAAGGGATTCGAGTAAAGAAAATAGAAACACGAGGAAAGATTCGAGTAAAGAATAAGGAAACGCGTGGAAAGATTAGAGTAAAGAAATGGGAAACGCGAGGAGAGATTCGAGTAAAGAAAAGGAAACGGGAGGAGAGATTCGAGTAAAGAAAATACAAACGCGAGGAGAGATTCGAGTAAAGAAAAAGGAAACGCGAGGAGAGATTAGAGTAAAGAAATGGGAAACGCGAGGAGAGATTCGAGTAAAGAAAAGGGAAACGCGAGGAGAGATTCGAGTAAAGAAAACGGAAACGCGAGAAGAGGTTCGAATAAAGAAAAGGGAAACGCCAGAGATTCGAGTAAAGAAATGGGAAACGCGAGGAGAGATTCGAGTAAAGAAAACGAAAACGAGAGGAGAGATTCGAGTAAAGAAAGCGGAAACGCGAGAAGAGATTCGAGCAAAGAAAAGAGAAACGCGAGAGATTCCATTAAAGAGAAGCGAAACGCGACGAGAGATTCGAGTAAAGAAAAAGGAAACGCGAGAGATACGAGTAAAGAAAAGGGAAACGCGAGAGATTCGAGTAAAGAAAAGGGAAACGCGAGAAGAGATTCGAGTAAAGAAAAGAGAAACGCGAGAGATTCCAGTAAAGAGAAGGGTAACGCGAGGAGAGATTCGAGTAAAGAAAAGGGAAAGAGGACAGGTACGAGTAGAAAAAGGGAAACGCGAGGGGAGATTCGAGTAAAGAAAATGGAAACGAGAGGAGAGATTCGAGTAAAGAAAACGGAAACGCGAGAAGAGATTCGAGTAAAGAAAAGAGAAACGCGAGAGATTCCAGTAAAGAGAAGGGAAACGCGGGGTGAGATTCGAGTAAAGAAAAGGGAAACGGGAGAGGTACGAGTAAACAAAAGGGAAACGCGAGGAGAGATTAGAGTAAAGAAAAGGGAAACGCGAGGAGAGATTCGAGTAAAGAAAACGGAAACGCGAGGAGAGATTCGAATAAGGAAAAGGAAAACGTGAGAGATTCGAGTAAAGAGAAGGGAAACGCGAGAAGAGATTCGAGTAAAGAAAAGTGAAACGCGAGAGATTCGAGTAAAGAAAAGGGAAACGCGAGGAGAGATTCGAGTAACAAAATACAAACGCGAGGAGAGATTTGAGTAAAGAAAAAGGAAACGTGAGGAGAGATTAGAGTAAAGAAATGGGAAACGCGAGGAGAGATTCGAGTAAAGAAAACGGAAACCAGAGGAGAGATTCGAGTAACGAAAACGGAAACGCGAGAAGAGATTCGAGTAAAGAAAAGGGAAACGCGAGAAGACGTTCGAATATAGAAAAGGGAAACGCGAGAGATTCGAGTAAAGAAAAGGGAAACGCGAGAAGATATTCGAGTAAAGAAAATAGAAACACGAGGAAGGATTCGAGTAAAGAAAAAGGAAACGCGTGGAAAGATTAGAGTAAAGAAATGGGAAACGCGAGGAGAGATTCGAGTAAAAAAAACGGAAACGAGAGGAGAGATTCGAGTAAAGAAAACGGAAACGCGAGAAGAGATTCGAGTAAAGAAAATTGAAAGGCGAGGAGAGATTCGTGTAAAGAAAAGGAAACGCGAGGAGAGAGTAGAGTAAAGAAAAGGGAAACGCGAGGAGAGATTCGAGTAAAGAAAACGGAAACGCGAGGAGAGATTCGAATAAGGTAAAGGAAAACGAGAGAGATTCGAGTAAAGAAAAGGGAAACGCGAGGAGAGATTCGAGTAAAGAAAATACAAACGCGAGGAGAGATTCGAGTAAAGAAAATGGAAACGCGAGGAGAGATTCGTGTAAAGAACAGGAAACGCGAGGAGAAAGTAGAGTAAAGAAAAGGGAAACGCGAGGAGAGATTCGAGTAAAGAAAATACAAACGCGAGGAGAGATTCGAGTAAAGAAAATGGAAACGCGAGGAGAGATTCGTGTAAAGAACAGGAAACGCGAGGAGAAAGTAGAGTAAAGAAAAGGGAAACGCGAGGAGAGATTCGAGTAAAGAAAACGGAAACGCGAGAAGAGGTTCGAATAAAGAAAAGGGAAACGCGAGAGATTCGAGTAAAGAAAAGGGAAACGCGAGAAGAAATTCGACTAAAGAAAATATAAACGCGAGGAGAGATCCGAGAAAAGAAAAAGGAAACGCGAGGAGAGATTCGAGTAAAGAAAACGGAAACGAGAGGAGAGATTCGAGTAAAGAACACGGAAACGCGAGATGAGATTCGAGTAAAGAAAAGAGAAACCCGAGAGATTCGAGTAAAGAGAAGGGAAACGCGAGGAGAGATTCGTGTAAAGAAAAGGGAAACGCGAGAGATACGAGTAAAGAAAAGGGAAACCCGAGAAGAGAATCGAGTAAAAAAATAGAAAGGCGAGGAGAGATTCGTGTAAAGAAAAGGAAACGCGAGGAGAGAGTAGAGTAAAGAAAAGGGAAACGCGAGGAGAGATTCGAGTAAAGAAAACGGAAACGCGAGGAGAGATTCGAATAAGGAAAAGGAAAACTTGAGAGATTCGAGTAAAGAAAAGGGAAACGCGAGAAGAGATTCGAGTAAAGAAAAGAGAAACCCGAGAGATTCGAGTAAAGAAAATGGGAACGCGACGAGAGATTCGAGTAAAGAACATGGAAACGCGGGAAGAGATTCGATTAAAGAAAAGGGAAACCGAGAGACTCGAGTAAGGAAAAGGGAAACGCGAGAAGAGATTCGGGTAAAGAAAAGGGAAACGCGATAGATTCGAGTAGAGAAAAGGGAAACGCGAGAAGAGATTCGAGTACAGAAAACGGAAACGCGAGGAGAGATTCAAGTAAAGAAAAGGGAAACGCGAGATATTCGACTAAAGGGAAACGCGTGGAGAGATTCGAGTGAAAAAAAGGGAAAACCGAGAAGAGATTCCAGTAAAGAAAAGGGAAACGCGAGAGATTCGAGTAAAGAAAAGGGAAACGCGTGAAGAGATTCGAGCAAAGAAAATGGAGACGCGAGAACAGATTCGAGTAAAGAAAATGGAAACGCGAGAAGAGATTCGAGTCAAGAAAAGTGAAACGCGAGACATTCGAGTAAAGAAAAGGGAAACGCGAGAAGGGATTCGAGTAAAGAAAATAGAAACACGAGGAAGGATTCGAGTAAAGAAAAAGGAAACGCGTGGAAAGATTAGAGTAAAGAAATGGGAAACGCGAGGAGAGATTCGAGTAAAGAAAAGGAAACGCGAGGAGAGATTAGAGTACAGAAAAGGGAAACACGAGGAGAGATTCGAGTAAAGAAAATGGAAACGCGAGAAGAGATTCGAGTAAAGAAAATAGAAAGGCGAGGAGAGATTCGTGTAAAGAAAAGGAAACGCGAGGAGAGATTAGAGTAAAGAAAAGGGAAACGCGAGGAGAGAAACGAGTAAAGAAACCGGAATCGCGAGGAGAGATTCGAATAAGGAAAAGGAAAACGTGAGAGATTCGAGTAAAGAAAAGGGAAACGCGAGAAGAGATTCGAGTTGAGAAAAGAGAAACCGAGAGATTCGAGTAAAGACAAGGGAAACGCGAGGAGAGATTCGAGTAAAGAAAATACAAACGCGAAGAGAGATTCGAGTAAAGAAAAAGGAAACGCGAGGAGAGATTCGAGTAAAGAAAACGGAAACGCGAGAAGAGATTCGAGTAAAGAAAAGTGAAACGCGAGAGATTCGAGTAAAGAAAAGGGAAACGGGAGAAGAGGTTCGAATAAAGAAAAGGGAAACGCGAGAGATTCGAGTAAAGAAAAGGGAAACGTGAGAAGAGATTCGACTAAAGAAAATATAAAAGCGAGGAGAGATTCGAGTAAAGAAAACGGAAACGAGAGGAGAGATTCGAGGAAAGAAAACGGAAACGCGAGAAGAGATTCGAGTAAGGAAAAGAGAAACGCGAGAGATTCGAGTAAAGAAAAGGGAAACGCGAGGAGAGATTCGAGTAAAGAAAATGGGAACGCGACGATAGATTCGAGTACAGAAAACGGAAACGCGAGGAGAGATTCGAGTACAGAAAAGGGAAACTCGAGATATTCGAGTAAAGGGAAACGCGAGGAGAGATTCGAGTGAAAAAAGGGAAAACCGAGAAAAGATTCGAGTAAAGAAAAGGGAAACGCGAGAGATTCGAGTAAAGAAAAGGGAAACCCGTGAAGAGATTCGAGTAAAGAAAAGGGAAACGCGAGAAGGGATTCGAGTAAAAAAAATAGAAACTCGAGGAAAGATTCGAGAAAAGAAAAAGGAAACGCGTGGAAAGATTAGAGTAAAGAAATGGGAAACGCGAGAAGAGAAGCGAGTAAACAAAAGAGAAACGCGAGGAGAGATTCGAGTAAAGAAAACTGAAACGAGAGGTTGAGATCCGAGTAAAGAAAACGGAAACGCGAGAAGAGATTCGAGTAAAGAAAATAGAAAGACGAGGAGAGATTCGTGTAAAGAAAAGGAAACGCGAGGAGAGATTAGAGTAAAGAAAAGGGAAACGCGAGGAGAGATTCGAGTAAAGAAAACGGAAACGCGAGGAGAGATTCGATTAAGGAAAAGGAAAACGTGAGAGATTCGAGTAAAGAAAAGGGAAACGCGAGAAGAGATTCGAGTTGATAAAAGAGAAACGCGAGAGATTCGAGTAAAGAAAAGGGAAACGCGAGCAGAGATTCGAGTAAAGAAAAAGGAAACGCGAGGAGAGATTAGAGTAAAGAAATGGGAAACGCGAGGAGAGATTCGAGTAAAGAAAACGGAAACAAGAGGAGAGATTCGAGTAAAGAAAACGGAAACGCGAGAAGAGATTCGAATAAAGAAAAGAGAAACGCGAGAGATTCGAGTAAAGAGAAGTGAAACGCGAGGAGAGATTCGAGAAAAAAAGGGAAACGCGAGAGATTCGAGTAAAGAAAAGAGAAACGCGAGAGATTCTGGTAAAGAAAAGGGAAACGCGTGGAGAGATTCGAGTAAAGCAAAGGGAAACGTGAGAGATTCGAGTAAAGACAAGGGAAACGCGAAGAGAGATTCGAGTAAAGAAAATACAAACGCGAGGAGAGATTCGAGTAAAGAAATGGGAAACGCGAGGAGAGATTCGAGTAAAGAAAAGGGAAACGCGAGAAGAGATTCGAGTAAAGAAAAGAGAAACGCGAGAGATTCGAGTATAGAAAAGGGAAACGCGAGAAGAGATTCGAGTAAAGAAAATGGGAACGCGACGAGAGATTCGAGTATAGAAAATGGAAACGCGAGAAGAGATTCGATTAAAGAAAAGGGAAACCGAGAGATTCGAGTAAGGAAAAGGGAAACGCGAGAAGAGATTCGGGTAAAGAAAAGGGAAACGCGAGAGATTCGACTAGAGAAAAGGGAAACGCGAGAAGAGATTCGAGTACAGAAAACGGTAACGCGAGGAGAGATTCGAGTACAGAAAAGGGAAACTCGAGATATTCGAGTAAAGGGAAACGCGAGGAGAGATTCGAGTGAAAAAAAGGGAAAACCGAGAAAAGATTCGAGTAAAGAAAAGGGAAACGCGAGAGATTCGAGTAAAGAAAAGGGAAACGCGTGAAGAGATTCGAGCAAAGAAAATGGAGACGCGAGAAGAGATTCGAGTAAAGAAAATGGAAACGCGAGAAGAGATTCGAGTCAAGAAAAGTGAAACGCGAGAGATTCGAGTAAAGAAAAGGGAAACGCGAGAAGGGATTCGAGTAAAGAAAATAGAAACTCGAGGAAAGATTCGAGTAAAGAGAAAGGAAACGCGTGGAAAGATTAGAGTAAAGAAATGGGAAACGCGAGGAGAGATTCGAGTAAAGAAAAGGAAAGGCGAGGAGAGATTAGAGTACAGCAAAGGGAAACACGAGGAGAGATTCGAGTAATGAAAATGGAAACGAGAGGAGAGATTCGAGTAAAGAAAACGGAAACGCGAGAAGAGATTCGAGTAAAGAAAAGAGAAACGCGAGAGATTCCAGTAAAGAGAAGGGAAACGCGAGGAGAGATTCGATTAAAGAAAAGGGAAATGCGAGAGGTACGAGTAAAGAAAAGGGAAACGCGAGATGAGATTCGAGTAAAGAAAATAGAAAGGCGAGGAGAGATTCGTGTAAAGAAAAGGAAACGCGAGGAGAGATTAGTGTAAAGGAAAGGGAAACGCGAGGAGAGATTCGAGTAAAGAAAACGGAAACGCGAGGAGAGATTCGAATAAGGAATAGGAAAACGTGAGAGATTCGAGTAAAGAAAAGGGAAACGCGAGAAGAGATTCGAGTTGATAAAAGAGAAACGCGAGAGATTCGAGTAAAGAAAAGGGAAACGCGAGGTGAGATTCGAGTAAAGAAAATACAAACGGGAGGAGAGATTCGAGTAAAGAAAAAGGAAACGCGAGGAGAGATTAGAGTAAAGAAATGGAAAACGCGAGGAGAGATTCGAGTAAAGAAAAGAGACACGCGAGGAGAGATTCGAGTAAAGAAAACAGAAACGCGAGAAGAGATTCGAATAATGAAAAGTGAAACGCGAGAGATTCGAGTAAAGAAAAGGGAAACGCGAGAAGAGGTTCGAATAAAGAAAAGAGAAACGGGAGAGATTCGAGTAAAGAAAAGGGAAACGCGAGAAGAGATTCGAGTCAAGAAAAGTGAAACGCGAGACATTCGAGTAAAGAAAAGGGAAACGCGAGAAGGGATTCGAGTAAAGAAAATAGAAACACGACGAAGGATTCGAGTAAAGAAAAAGGAAACGCGTGGAAAGATTAGAGTAAAGAAATGGGAAACGCGAGGAGAGATTCGAGTAAAGAAAAGGAAACGCGAGGAGAGATTAGAGTACAGAAAAGGGAAACACGAGGAGAGATTCGAGTAAAGAAAATGGAAACGAGAGGAGAGATTCGAGTAAAGAAAACGGAAACGCGAGGAGAGATTCGAGTAAAGAAAAGGGAAACGCGAGAGGTACGAGTAAAGAAAAGGGAAACGCGAGAAGAGATTCGAGTAAAGAAAATAGAAAGGCGAGGAGAGATTCGTGTAAAGAAAAGGAAACGCGAGGAGAGATTAGAGTAAAGAAAAGGGAAACGCGAGGAGAGAAACGAGTAAAGAAACCGGAATCGCGAGGAGAGATTCGAATAAGGAAAAGGAAAACGTGAGAGATTCGAGTAAAGAAAAGGGAAACGCGAGAAGAGATTCGAGTTGAGAAAAGAGAAACCGAGAGATTCGAGTAAAGACAAGGGAAACGCGAGGAGAGATTCGAGTAAAGAAAATACAAACGCGAAGAGAGTTTCGAGTAAAGAAAAAGGAAACGCGAGGAGAGATTCGAGTAAAGAAAACGGAAACGCGAGAAGAGATTCGAGTAAAGAAAAGTGAAACGCGAGAGATTCGAGTAAAGAAAAGGGAAACGGGAGAAGAGGTTCGAATAAAGAAAAGGGAAACGCGAGAGATTCGAGTAAAGAAAAGGGAAACGTGAGAAGAGATTCGACTAAAGAAAATATAAAAGCGAGGAGAGATTCGAGAAAAGAAAACGGAAACGAGAGGAGAGATTCGAGGAAAGAAAACGGAAACGCGAGAAGAGATTCGAGTAAGGAAAAGAGAAACGCGAGAGATTCGAGTAAAGAAAAGGGAAACGCGAGGAGAGATTCGAGTAAAGAAAATGGGAACGCGACGATAGATTCGAGTACAGAAAACGGAAACGCGAGGAGAGATTCGAGTACAGAAAAGGGAAACTCGAGATATTCGAGTAAAGGGAAACGCGAGGAGAGATTCGAGTGAAAAAAGGGAAAACCGAGAAAAGATTCGAGTAAAGAAAAGGGAAACGCGAGAGATTCGAGTAAAGAAAAGGGAAACGCGAGAAGGGATTCGAGTAAAAAAAATAGAAACTCGAGGAAAGATTCGAGAAAAGAAAAAGGAAACGCGTGGAAAGATTAGAGTAAAGAAATGGGAAACGCGAGGAGAGATTCGAGTAAAGAAAAGGAAACGCGAGCAGAGATTAGAGTACAGCAAAGGGAAACACGAGGAGAGATTCGAGTAATGATAATGGAAACGAGAGGAGAGATTCGAGTAAAGAAAACGGAAACGCGAGAAGAGAAGCGAGTAAACAAAAGAGAAACGCGAGGAGAGATTCGAGTAAAGAAAACTGAAACGAGAGGAGAGATCCGAGTAAAGAAAACGGAAACGCGAGAAGAGATTCGAGTAAAGAAAATAGAAAGACGAGGAGAGATTCGTGTAAAGAAAAGGAAACGCGAGGAGAGATTAGAGTAAAGAAAAGGGAAACGCGAGGAGAGATTCGAGTAAAGAAAACGGAAACGCGAGGAGAGATTCGATTAAGGAAAAGGAAAACGTGAGAGATTCGAGTAAAGAAAAGGGAAACGCGAGAAGAGATTCGAGTTGATAAAAGAGAAACGCGAGAGATTCGAGTAAAGAAAAGGGAAACGCGAGCAGAGATTCGAGTAAAGAAAAAGGAAACGCGAGGAGAGATTAGAGTAAAGAAATGGGAAACGCGAGGAGAGATTCGAGTAAAGAAAACGGAAACAAGAGGAGAGATTCGAGTAAAGCAAACGGAAACGCGAGAAGAGATTCGAATAAAGAAAAGAGAAACGCGAGAGATTCGAGTAAAGAGAAGTGAAACGCGAGGAGAGATTCGAGAAAAAAAAGGGAAACGCGAGACATTCGAGTAAAGAAAAGAGAAACGCGAGAGATTCTGGTAAAGAAAAGGGAAACGCGTGGAGAGATTCGAGTAAAGCAAAGGGAAACGTGAGAGATTCGAGTAAAGACAAGGGAAACGCGAAGAGAGATTCGAGTAAAGAAAATACAAACGCGAGGAGAGATTCGAGTAAAGAAATGGGAAACGCGAGGAGAGATTCGAGTAAAGTAAAGGGAAACGCGAGGAGAGATTCGAGTAAAGAAAACGGAAACGCGAGAAGAGATTCGAGTAAAGAAAAGTGAAACGCGAGAGATTCCAGTAAAGAGAAAGGAAACGCGTGGAAAGATTAGAGTAAAGAAATGGGAAACGCGAGGAGAGATTCGAGTAAAGAAAAGGAAAGGCGAGGAGAGATTAGAGTACAGCAAAGGGAAACACGAGGAGAGATTCGAGTAAAGAAAATGGAAACGAGAGGAGAGATTCGAGTAAAGAAAACGGAAAGGCGAGAAGAGATTCGAGTAAAGAAAAGAGAAACGCGAGAGATTCCAGTAAAGGGAAGGGAAACGCGAGGAGAGATTCGAGTAAAGAAAAGGGAAATGCGAGAGGTACGAGTAAAGAAAAGGGAAACGCGAGATGAGATTCGAGTAAAGAAAATAGAAAGGCGAGGAGAGATTCGTGTAAAGAAAAGGAAACGCGAGGAGAGATTAGTGTAAAGGAAAGGGAAACGCGAGGAGAGATTCGAGTAAAGAAAACGGAAACGCGAGGAGAGATTCGAATAAGGAATAGGAAAACGTGAGAGATTCGAGTAAAGAAAAGGGAAACGCGAGAAGAGATTCGAGTTGATAAAAGAGAAACGCGAGAGATTCGAGTAAAGAAAAGGGAAACGCGAGGAGAGATTCGAGTAAAGAAAAGGGAAATGCGAGAGGTACGAGTAAAGAAAAGGGAGACGCGAGAAGAGATTCGAGTCAAGAAAAGTGAAACGCGAGAGATTCGAGTAAAGAAAAGGGAAACGCGAGAAGGGATTCGAGTAAAGAAAATAGAAACTCGAGGAAAGATTCGAGTAAAGAAAAAGGAAACGCGAGGAGAGATTAGAGTAAAGAAATGGGAAACGCGAGGAGAGATTCGAGTAAAGAAAAGGGACACGCGAGGAGAGATTCGAGTAAAGAAAACAGAAACGCGAGAAGAGATTCGAGTAAAGAAAAGTGAAACGCGAGAGATTCGAGTAAAGAAAAGGGAAACGCGAGAAAAGGTTCGAATAAAGAAAAGAGAAACGCGAGAGATTCGAGTAAAGAAAAGGGAAACGTGAGAAGAGATTCTTGTAAAGAAAATATAAACGCGAGGAGAGATTCGAGTAAAGAAAAAGGAAACGCGAGGAGAGATTAGAGTAAAGAAATGGGAAACGCGAGAGATTCGAGTAAAGAGAAGAGAAACGCGAGAGATTCGAGTAAGGAAAAGGGAAACGCGAGAAGAGATTCGGGTAAAGAAAAGGGAAACGCGAGAGATTCTTGCAGAGAAAAGGGAAACGCGAGAAGAGATTCGAGTACAGAAAACGGAAACGCGAGGAGAGATACGAGTAAAGAAAAGGGAAACGCGAGATATTCGAGTAAAGTGAAACGCGAGGAGAGATTCGAGTGAAAAAAAGGGAAAACCGAGAAAAGATTCGAGTAAAGAAAAGGGAAACGCGAGAGATTCGAGTAAAGAAAAGGGAAACGCGTGTAGAGATTCGAGCAAAGAAAATGGAGACGCGAGAAGAGATTCGAGTAAAGAAAATGGAAACGCGAGAAGAGATTCGAGTCAAGAAAAGTGAAACGTGAGAGATTCGAGTAAAGAAAAGGGAAACGCGAGACGGGATTCGAGTAAAGAAAATAGAAACTCGAGGAAGGATTCGAGAAAAGAAAAAGGAAACGCGTGGAAAGACTAGAGTAAAGAAATGGGAAACGCTAGGAGAGATTCGAGTAAAGAAAAGGAAACGCGAGGAGAGATTAGAGTACAGCAAAGGGAAACACGAGGAGAGATTCGAGTAAAGAAAATGGAAACGAGAGGAGAGATTCGAGTAAAGTAAACGGAAACGCGAGAAGAGATTCGAGTAAAGAAAAGAGAAACGCGAGAGATTCCAGTAAAGAGAAGGGAAACGCGAGGAGAGATTCGAGTAAAGAAAAGGGAAATGCGAGAGGTACGAGTAAAGAAAAGGGAAACGCGAGATGAGATTCGAGTAAAGAGAAGGGAAACGCGAGGAGAGATTAGAGAAAAAAAAGGGAAACGCGAGAGATTCGAGTAAAGAAAAGACAAACGCGAGAGATTCTAGTAAAGAAAAGGAAACACGTGGAGAGATTCGAGTAAAGCAAAGAGAAACGTGAGAGATTCAAGTAAAGAAAAGGGAAACGCGATAAGAGATTCGAGTAAAGAAAATGGGAACGCGACGAGAGATCCGAGTATAGAAAATGGAAACGCGAGAAGAGATTCGATTAAAGAAAAGGGAAACCGAGAGATTCGAGTAAGGAAAAGGGAAACGCGAGAAGTGATTCGGGTAAAGAAAAGGGAAACGCGAGAGATTCGAGTAGAGAAATGGGAAACGCGAGAAGAGATTCGAGTACAGAAAACGGAAACACGAGGAGAGATTCGAGTAAAGTAAAGGGAAACGCGAGATATTCGAGTAAAGGGAAACGCGAGAAGAGAATCGAGTGAAAAAAAGGGAATACCGAGAAGAGATTCGGGTATAGATAAGGGAAACGCGAGAGATTCGAGTAAAGAAAAGGGAAACGCGTGAAGAGATTCGAGCAAAGATAAAGGAGACGCGAGAAGAGATTCGAGTAAAGAAAATGGAAACGCGAGAAGAGATTCGAGTCAAGAAAAGTGAAACGCGAGAGATTCGAGTAAAGAAAAGGGAAACGCGAGAAGGGATTCGAGTAAAGAAAATAGAAACACGAGGAAAGATTCGAGCAAAGAAAAAGGAAACGCGTGGATAGATTAGAGTAAGGAAATGGGAAACGCGAGGAGAGGTTCGAGTAAAGAAAAGGAAACGCGAGGAGAGATTAGAGTACAGAAAAGGGAAACACGAGGAGATATTCGAGTAAAGAAAATGGAAACGAGAGGAGAGAAAACGGAAACGCGAGAAGAGATTCGAGTAAAGAAAAGAGAAACGCGAGAGATTCCAGTAAAGAGAAGGGAAACGCGAGGAGAGATTCGAGTAAAGAAAAGGGAAACGCGAGAAGAGATTCGAGTAAAGAAAATAGAAAGGCGAGGAGAGATTCGTGTAAAGAAAAGGAAACGCGAGGAGAGATTAGAGTAAAGAAAAAGGAAACGCGAGGAGAGATTCGAGTAAAGAAAAGGAAAACGCGAGAAGAGATTCGAGTTGAGAAAAGAGAAACGCGAGAGATTCGAGTAAAGGAAAGGGAAACGCGAGGAGAGATTCGAGTAAAGAAAATACAAACGCGAGGAGAGATTCGAGTAAAGAAAAAGTAATCGCGAGGAGAGATTAGAGAAAAGAAATGGGAAACGCGAGGAGAGATTCGAGTAAAGAAAAGGGAAACGTGAGGAGAGATTCGAGTAAAGAAAACGGAAACGCGAGAAGAGATTCGAATAAAGAAAAGTGAAACGCGAGAGATTCGAGTAAAGAAACGGGAAACGCGAGAAGAGGTTCGAATAACGAAAAGGGAAACGCGAGAGATTCGAGTAAAGAAAAGGGAAACGTGAGAAGAGATTCGAGTAAAGAAAAGATAAACGCGAGGAGAGATTCGAGTAAAGAAAAAGGAAACGCGAGGAGAGATTAGGGTAAAGAAATGGGAAACGCGAGGAGAGATTCGAGTAAAGAAAACGGAAACGAGAGGAGAGATTCGAGTAAAGAAAACGGAAACGCGAGAAGAGATTCGAGGAAAGAAATGAGAAACGCGAGAGATTCGAGTAAAGAGAAGGGAAACGCGAGGAGTGATTCGAGTAAAGAAAAGGGAAACGCGAGAGATTCGAGTAAATAAAAGGGAAACGCGAGAGATTCGAGTAAAGAAAAAGGAAACGCGAGGAGAGATTCGAGTAAAGCAAAGGGAAACGTGAGAGATTCAAGTAAAGAAAAGGGAAACGCGATAAGAGATTCGAGTAAAGAAAATGGGAACGCGACGAGAGATTCGAGTATAGAAAATGGAAACGCGAGAAGAGATTCGATTAAAGAAAAGGGAAACCGAGAGATTCGAGTAAGGAAAAGGGAAACGCGAGAAGTGATTCGGGTAAAGAAAAGGGAAACGCGAGAGATTCGAGTAGAGAAATGGGAAACGCGAGAAGAGATTCGAGTACAGAAAACGGAAACACGAGGAGAGATTCGAGTAAAGAAAAGGGAAACGCGAGATATTCGAGTAAAGGGAAACGCGAGGAGAGAATCGAGTGAAAAAAAGGGAAAACCGAGAAGAGATTCGGGTAAAAATAAGGGAAACGCGAGAGATTCGAGTAAAGAAAAGGGAAACGCGTGAAGAGATTCGAGCAAAGAAAATGGAGACGCGAGAAGAGATTCGAGTACAGAAAATGGAAACGCGAGAAGAGATTCGAGTCAAGAAAAGTGAAACGCGAGAGATTCGAGTAAAGAAAAGGGAAACGCGAGAAGGGAGTCGAGTAAAGAGAATAGAAACACGAGGAAAGATTCGAGAAAAGAAAAAGGAAACGCGTGGAAAGATTAGAGTAAGGAAATGGGAAACGCGAGGAGAGATTCGAGTAAAGAAAAGGAAACGCGAGGAGAGATTAGAGTACAGAAAAGGGAAACACGAGGAGAGATTCGAGTAAAGAAAATGGAAACGAGAGGAGAGATTCGAGTAAAGAAAACGGAAACGCGAGGAGAGATTCGAATAAGGAAAAGGAAAACGTGAGAGATTCGAGTAAAGAAAAGGGAAACGCGAGAAGAGATTCGAGTTGAGAAAAGAGAAACGCGAGAGATTCGAGTAAAGAAAAGGGAAACGCGAGGAGAGATTCGAGTAAAGAAAATACAAACGCGAGGAGAGATTCGAGTAAAGAAAAAGTAAACGCGAGGAGAGATTAGAGTAAAGAAATGGGAAACGCGAGGAGAGATTCGAGTAAAGAAAAGTGAAACGTGAGGAGAGATTCGAGTAAAGAAAACAAAAACGCGAGAAGAGATTCGAATAAAGAAAAGTGAAACGCGAGAGATTCGAGTAAAGAAACGGGAAACGCGAGAAGAGGTTCGAATAACGAAAAGGGAAACGCGAGAGATTCGAGTAAAGAAAAGGGAAACGAGAGAAGAGATTCGAGTAAAGAAAATATAAACGCGAGGAGACATTCGAGTAAAGAAAAAGGAAACGCGAGGAGAGATTAGGGTAAAGAAATGGGAAACGCGAGGAGAGGTTCGAGTAAAGAAAACGGAAACGAGAGGAGAGATTCGAGTAAAGAAAAGAGAAACGCGAGAGATTCGAGTAAAGAGAAGAGAAACGCGAGGAGAGATTCGAGTAAAGAAAAGGGAAACGCGAGAGATTCGAGTAAAGAAAACAGAAACGCGAGAGATTCGAGTAAAGAAAAAGGAAACGCGAGGAGAGATTCGAGTAAAGCAAAGGGAAACGTGAGAGATTCAAGTAAAGAAAAGGGAAACGCGATAAGAGATTCGAGTAAAGAAAATGGGAACGCGACGAGAGATTTGAGTATAGAAAATGGAAACGCGAGAAGAGATTCGATTAAAGAAAAGGGAAAATGAGAGATTCGAGTACGGAAAAGGGAAACGCGAGAAGTGATTCGGGTAAAGAAAAGGGAAACGCGAGAGATTCGAGTAGAGAAATGGGAAACGCGAGAAGAGATTCGAGTACAGAAAACGGAAACACGAGGAGAGATTCGAGTAAAGAAAAGGGAAACGCGAGATATTCGAGTAAAGGGAAACGCGAGGAGAGAATCGAGTGAAAAAAAGGGAAAACCGAGAAGAGATTCGGGTAAAGATAAGGGAAACGCGAGAGATTCGAGTAAAGAAAAGGGAAACGCGTGAAGAGATTCGAGTAAAGAAAATGGAAACGCGAGAAGAGATTCGAGTCAAGAAAAGTGAAACGCGAGAGATTCGAGTAAAGAAAAGGGAAACGCGAGAAGGGAGTCGAGTAAAGAGAATAGAAACACGAGGAAAGATTCGAGAAAAGAAAAAGGAAACGCGTGGAAAGATTAGAGTAAGGAAATGGGAAACGCGAGGAGAGATTCGAGTAAAGAAAAGGAAACGCGAGGAGAGATTAGAGTACAGAAAAGGGAAACACGAGGAGAGATTCGAGTAAAGAAAATGGAAACGAGAGGAGAGATTCGAGTAAAGAAAACGGAAACGCGAGGAGAGATTCGAATAAGGAAAAGGAAAACGTGAGAGATTCGAGTAAAGAAAAGGGAAACGCGAGAAGAGATTCGAGTTGAGAAAAGAGAAACGCGAGAGATTCGAGTAAAGAAAAGGAAAACGCGAGGAGAGATTCGAGTAAAGAAAATACAAACGCGAGGAGAGATTCGAGTAAAGAAAAAGTAAACGCGAGGAGAGATTAGAGTAAAGAAATGGGAAAAGCGAGGAGAGATTCGAGTAAAGAAAAGTGAAACGTGAGGAGAGATTCGAGTAAAGAAAACGGAAACGCGAGAAGAGATTCGAATAAAGAAAAGTGAAACGCGAGAGATTCGAGTAAAGAAACGGGAAACGCGAGAAGAGGTTCGAATAACGAAAAGGGAAACGCGAGAGATTCGAGTAAAGAAAAGGGAAACGTGAGAAGAGATTCGAGTAAAGAAAATATAAACGCGAGGAGACATTCGAGTAAAGAAAAAGGAAACGCGAGGAGAGATTAGGGTAAAGAAATGGGAAACGCGAGGAGAGGTTCGAGTAAAGAAAACGGAAACGAGAGGAGAGATTCGAGTAAAGAAAACGGAAACGCGAGAAGAGATTCGAGTAAAGAAAAGAGAAACGCGAGAGATTCGAGTAAAGAGAAGAGAAACGCGAGGAGAGATTCGAGTAAAGAAAAGGGAAACGCGAGAGATTCGAGTAAACAAAAGGGAAACGCGAGAGATTCGAGTAAAGAAAAAGGAAAAGCGAGGAGAGATTCGAGTAAAGCAAAGGGAAACGTGAGAGATTCAAGTAAAGAAAAGGGAAACGCGATAAGAGATTCGAGTAAAGAAAATGGGAACGCGACGAGAGATTCGAGTATAGAAAATGGAAACGCGAGAAGGGATTCGATTAAAGAAAAGAGAAACCGAGAGATTCGAGTAAGGAAAAGGGAAACGCGAGAAGAGATTCGAGTAAAGAAAAGGGAAACGCGAGATTTCGAGTAAATAAAAGGGAAACGCGAGAGATTCGACTAAAGAAAAGGGAAACGCGAGGAGAGATTGGAGTAGAGAAAAGGGAAAGGCGAGAAGAGATTCGAGTACAGAAAACGGAAACGCGAGGAGAGATTCGAGTAAAGAAAAGGGAAACGCGAGATATTCGAGTAAAGGGAAACGCGAGGAGAGATTCGAGTGAAAAAAAGGGAAAACCGAGAAGAGATTCGGGTAAAGAAAAGGGAAAAGCGAGAGATTCGAGTAAAGAAAAGGGAAACGCGTGAAGAGATTCGAGCAAAGAAAATGGAGACGCGAGAAGAGATTCGAGTAAAGAAAATGGAAACGCGAGAAGAGATTCGAGTCAAGAAAAGTGAAACGCGAGAGATTCGAGTAAAGAAAAGGGAAACGCGAGAAGGGATTCGAGTAAAGAAAATAGAAACACGAGGAAAGATTCGAGTAAAGAAAAAGGAAACGCGTAGAAAGATTAGAGTAAAGAAATGGGAAACGCGAGAAGAGATTCAAGTAAAGAAAAGGAAACGCGAGGAGAGATTAGAGTACAGAAAAGGGAAACACGAGGAGAGATTCGAGAAAAGAAAATGGAAACGAGAGGAGAGATTCGAGTAAAGAAAACGGAAACGCGAAAAGAGATTCAAGTAAAGAAAAGAGAAACGCGAGAGATTCCAGTAAAGAGAAGGGAAACGCGAGGAGAGATTTGAGTAAAGAAAAGGCAAACGCGAAAAGAGATTCGAGTAAAGAAAATAGAAAGGCGAGGAGAGATTCGTGTAAAGAAAGGAAACGCGAGGAGAGATTAGAGTAAAGAAAAGGGAAACGCGAGGAGAGATTCGAGTAAAGAAAACGCAAACGCGAGGAGAGATTCGAATAAGGAAAAGGAAAACGTGAGAGATTCGAGTAAAGAAAAGGGAAACGCGAGAAGAGATTCGAGTTGAGAAAAGAGAAACGCGAGAGATTCGAGTAAAGAAAAGGGAAAGGCGAGGAGAGATTCGAGTAAAGAAAAAGGAAACGCGAGGAGAGATTAGAGTAAAGAAATGGGAAACGCGAGTAGAGATTCGAGTAAAGAAAACGGAAACGAGAGGAGAGAATCGAGTAAAGAAAACGGAAACGCGAGAAGAGATTCGAGTAAAGAAAAGAGAAACGCGAGAGATTCGAGTAAAGAGAAGGGAAACGCGAGGAGAGTTTCGAGTAAAGAAAAGGGAAACGCGAGAGATACGAGTAAAGAAATGGGAAACGCGAGAAGAGATTCGAGTAAAGAAAATAGAAAGGCGAGGAGAGATTTGTGTATAGAAATGGGAAACGCGAGGAGAGATTCGAGTAAAGAAAACGGAAACGCGAGGAGAGATTCGAATAAGGTAAAGGAAAACGTGAGAGATTCGAGTAAAGAAAAGGGAAACGCGAGAGATTCGAGTAAAGAAAAGGGAAACGCGAGGAGAGATTCGAGTAACAAAATACAAACGCGAGGAGAGATTTGGGTAAAGAAAAAGGAAACGTGAGGAGAGATTCGAGTAAAGAAAACGGAAACCAGAGGAGAGATTCGAGTAACGAAAACAGAAACGCGAGAAGAGATTCGAGTAAAGAAAATGGAAACGCGAGAAGACGATCGAATATAGAAAAGGGAAACGCGAGAGATTCGAGTAAAGAAAAGGGAAACGCGAGAAGATATTCGAGTAAAGAAAATAGAAACACGAGGAAGGATTCGAGTAAAGAAAAAGGAAACGCGTGGAAAGATTAGAGTAAAGAAATGGGAAACACGAGGAGAGATTCGAGTAAAGAAAACGGAAACGAGAGGAGAGATTCGAGTAAAGAAAACGGAAACGCGAGAAGAGATTCGAGTAAAGAAAAGAGAAACGCGAGAGATTCGAGTAAAGAGAAGGGAAACGCGAGGAGAGATTCGAGTAAAGAAAATTGAAAGGCGAGGAGAGATTCGTGTAAAGAAAAGGAAACGCGAGGAGAGAGTAGAGTAAAGAAAAGGGAAACGCGAGGAGAGATTCGAGTAAAGAAAACGGAAACGCGAGGAGAGATTCGAATAAGGTAAAGGAAAACGTGAGAGATTCGAGTAAAGAAAAGGGAAACGCGAGAAGAGATTCGAGGAAGGAAAAGAGAAACGCGAGAGATTCGATTAAAGAAAAGGGAAACGCGGGTAGAGATTCGAGTAAAGAAAATACAAACGCGAGGAGAGATTCGAGTAAAGAAAATGGAAACGCGAGGAGAGATTCGTGTAAAGAAAAGGAAACGCGAGGAGAAAGTAGAGTAAAGAAAAGGGAAACGCGGGTAGAGATTCGAGTAAAGAAAATACAAACGCGAGGAGAGATTCGAGTAAAGAAAATGGAAACGCGAGAAGAGATTCGGGTAAAGAAAAGGGAAACGCGAGAGATTAGAGTAGAGAAAAGGGAAACGCGAGAAGAGATTCGAGTACAGAAAACGGAAACGCGAGGAGAGATTCAAGTAAAGAAAAGGGAAACGCGAGATATTCGACTAAAGGGAAACGCGTGGAGAGATTCGAGTGAAAAAAAGGGAAAACCGAGAAGAGATTCCAGTAAAGAAAAGGGAAACGCGAGAGATTCGAGTAAAGAAAAGGGAAACGCGTGAAGAGATTCGAGCAAAGAAAATGGAGACGCGAGAACAGATTCGAGTAAAGAAAATGGAAACGCGAGAAGAGATACAAGACAAGAAAAGTGAAACGCGAGACATTCGAGTAAAGAAAAGGGAAACGCGAGAAGGGATTCGAGTAAAGAAAATAGAAACACGAGGAAGGATTCGAGTAAAGAAAAAGGAAACGCGTGGAAAGATTAGAGTAAAGAAATGGGAAACGCGAGGAGATATTCGAGTAAAGAAAAGGAAACGCGAGGAGAGATTAGAGTACAGAAAAGGGAAACACGAGGAGAGATTCGAGTAAAGAAAATGGAAACGAGAGGAGAGATTCGAGTAAAGAAAACGGAAACGCGAGGAGAGATTCGAGTAAAGAAAAGGGAAACGCGAGAGGTACGAGTAAAGAAAAGGGAAACGCGAGAAGAGATTCGAGTAAAGAAAATAGAAAGGCGAGGAGAGATTCGTGTAAAGAAAAGGAAACGCGAGGAGAGAATAGAGTAAAGAAAAGGGAAACGCGAGGAGAGAAACGAGTAAAGAAACCGGAATCGCGAGGAGAGATTCGAATAAGGAAAAGGAAAACGTGAGAGATTCGAGTAAAGAAAAGGGAAACGCGAGAAGAGATTCGAGTTGAGAAAAGAGAAACCGAGAGATTCGAGTAAAGACAAGGGAAACGCGAGGAGAGATTCGAGTAAAGAAAATACAAACGCGAAGAGAGATTCGAGTAAGGAAAAAGGAAACGCGAGGAGAGATTCGAGTAAAGAAAACGGAAACGCGAGAAGAGATTCGAGTAAAGAAAAGTGAAACGCGAGAGATTCGAGTAAAGAAAAGGGAAACGGGAGAAGAGGTTCGAATAAAGAAAAGGGAAACGCGAGAGATTCGTGTAAAGAAAAGGGAAACGTGAGAAGAGATTCGACTAAAGAAAATATAAAAGCGAGGAGAGATTCGAGTAAAGAAAACGGAAACGAGAGGAGAGATTCGAGGAAAGAAAACGGAAACGCGAGAAGAGATTCGAGTAAGGAAAAGAGAAACGCGAGAGATTCGAGTAAAGAAAAGGGAAACGCGAGGAGAGATTCGAGTAAAGAAAATGGGAACGCGACGAGAGATTCGAGTATGGAAAATGGAAACGCGAGAAGAGATTCGATTAAAGAAAAGGGAAACCGAGAGATTCGAGTAAGGAAAAGGGAAACGCGAGAAGAGATTCGGGTAAAGAAAAGGGAAACGCGAGAGATTCGAGTAGAGAAAAGGGAAACGCGAGAAGAGATTCGAGTACAGAAAACGGAAACGCGAGGAGAGATTCGAGTACAGAAAAGGGAAACTCGAGATATTCGAGTAAAGGGAAACGCGAGGAGAGATTCGAGTGAAAAAAAGGGAAAACCGAGAAAAGATTCGAGTAAAGAAAAGGGAAACGCGAGAGATTCGAGTAAAGAAAAGGGAAACCCGTGAAGAGATTCGAGCAAAGAAAATGGAGACGCGAGAAGAGATTCGAGTAAAGAAAATGGAAACGCGAGAAGAGACTCGAGTCAAGAAAAGTGAAACGCGAGAGATTCGAGTAAAGAAAAGGGAAACGCGAGAAGGGATTCGAGTAAAAAAAATAGAAACTCGAGGAAAGATTCGAGTAAAGAAAAAGGAAACGCGTGGAAATATTAGAGTAATGAAATGGGAAACGCGAGGAGAGATTCGAGTAAAGAAAAGGAAACGCGAGGAGAGATTAGAGTACAGCAAAGGGAAACACGAGGAGAGATTCGAGTAAAGAAAATGGAAATGAGAGGAGAGATTCGAGTTAAGAAAGCGGAAACGCGAGAAGAGATTCGAGTAAAGAAAAGAGAAACGCGAGAGATTCCAGTAAAGAGAAGGGAAACGCGAGGAGAGATTCGAGTAAAGAAAAGGGAAACGCAAGGAGAGATTCGAGTAAAGAAAACGGAAACGCGAGGAGAGATTCGAGTAAGGAAAAGAGAAACGCGAGAGATTCGAGTAAGGAAAAGAGAAACGCGAGAAGAGATTCGGGTAAAGAAAAGGGAAACGCGAGAGATTCTAGTAGAGAAAAGGGAAACGCGAGAAGAGATTCGAGTACAGAAAACGGAAACGCGAGGAGAGATACGAGTAAAGAAAAGGGAAACGCGAGATATTCGAGTAAAGGGAAACGCGAGGAGAGATTCGAGTGAAAAAAAGGGAAAACCGAGAAAAGATTCGAGTAAAGAAAAGGGAAATGCGAGAGATTCGAGTAAAGAAAAGGGAAACACGTGAAGAAATTCGAGAAAAGAAAATGGAGACGCGAGAAGAGATTCGAGTAAAGAAAATGGAAACGCGAGAAGAGATTCGAGTCAAGAAAAGTGAAACGCGAGAGATTCGAGTAAAGAAAAGGGAAACGCGAGAAGGGATTCGAGTAAAGAAAATAGAAACTCGAGGAAAGATTCGAGAAAAGAAAAAGGAAACGCGAGGAAAGATTAGAGTAAAGAAATGGGAAACGCGAGGAGAGATTCGAGTAAAGAAAAGGAAACGCGAGCAGAGATTAGAGTACAGCAAAGGGAAACACGAGGAGAGATTCGAGTAATGATAATGGAAACGAGAGGAGAGATTCGAGTAAAGAAAACGGAAACGCGAGAAGAGATGCGAGTAAAGAAAAGAGAAACGCGAGGAGAGATTCGAGTAAAGAAAACTGAAACGAGAGGAGAGATCCGAGTAAAGAAAACGGAAACGCGAGAAGAGATTCGAGTAAAGAAAATAGAAAGACGAGGAGAGATTCGTGTAAAGAAAAGGAAACGCGAGGAGAGATTAGAGTAAAGAAAAGGGAAACGCGAGGAGAGATTCGATTAAGGAAAAGGTAAACGTGAGAGATTCGAGTAAAGAAAAGGGAAACGCGAGAAGAGATTCGAGTTGATAAAAGAGAAACGCGAGAGATTCGAGTAAAGAAAAGGGAAACGCGAGCAGAGATTCGAGTAAAGAAAATAGAAACGCGAGGAGAGATTCGAGTAAAGAAAAAGGAAACGCGAGGAGAGATTAGAGTAAAGAAATGGGAAACGCGAGGAGAGATTCGAGTAAAGAAAACGGAAACAAGAGGAGAGATTCGAGTAAAGAAAACGGAAACGCGAGAAGAGATTCGAATAAAGAAAAGAGAAACGCGAGAGATTCGAGTAAAGAGAAGTGAAACGCGAGGAGAGATTCGAGAAAAAAAAGGGAAACGCGAGAGATTCGAGTAAAGAAAAGAGAAACGCGAGAGATTCTGGTAAAGAAAAGGGAATCGCGTGGAGAGATTCGAGTAAAGCAAAGGGAAACGCGAGAGATTCGAGTAAAGAAAAGGGAAACGTGAGAAGAGATTCGACTAAAGAAAATATAAAAGCGAGGAGAGATTCGAGTAAAGAAAACGGAAACGAGAGGAGAGATTCGAGGAAAGAAAACGGAAACGCGAGAAGAGATTCGAGTAAGGAAAAGAGAAACGCGAGAGATTCGAGTAAAGAAAAGGGAAACGCGAGGAGAGATTCGAGTAAAGAAAATGGGAACGCGACGAGAGATTCGAGTATGGAAAATGGAAACGCGAGAAGAGATTCGATTAAAGAAAAGGGAAACCGAGAGATTCGAGTAAGGAAAAGGGAAACGCGAGAAGAGATTCGGGTAAAGAAAAGGGAAACGCGAGAGATTCGAGTAGAGAAAAGGGAAACGCGAGAAGAGATTCGAGTACAGAAAACGGAAACGCGAGGAGAGATTCGAGTACAGAAAAGGGAAACTCGAGATATTCGAGTAAAGGGAAACGCGAGGAGAGATTCGAGTGAAAAAAAGGGAAAACCGAGAAAAGATTCGAGTAAAGAAAAGGGAAACGCGAGAGATTCGAGTAAAGAAAAGGGAAACCCGTGAAGAGATTCGAGCAAAGAAAATGGAGACGCGAGAAGAGATTCGAGTAAAGAAAATGGAAACGCGAGAAGAGACTCGAGTCAAGAAAAGTGAAACGCGAGAGATTCGAGTAAAGAAAAGGGAAACGCGTGGAAATATTAGAGTAATGAAATGGGAAACGCGAGGAGAGATTCGAGTAAAGAAAAGGAAACGCGAGGAGAGATTAGAGTACAGCAAAGGGAAACACGAGGAGAGATTCGAGTAAAGAAAATGGAAATGAGAGGAGAGATTCGAGTTAAGAAAGCGGAAACGCGAGAAGAGATTCGAGTAAAGAAAAGAGAAACGCGAGAGATTCCAGTAAAGAGAAGGGAAACGCGAGGAGAGATTCGAGTAAAGAAAAGGGAAACGCAAGGAGAGATTCGAGTAAAGAAAACGGAAACGCGAGGAGAGATTCGAATAAGGAAAAGAGAAACGCGAGAGATTCGAGTAAGGAAAAGAGAAACGCGAGAAGAGATTCGGGTAAAGAAAAGGGAAACGCGAGAGATTCTAGTAGAGAAAAGGGAAACGCGAGAAGAGATTCGAGTACAGAAAACGGAAACGCGAGGAGAGATACGAGTAAAGAAAAGGGAAACGCGAGATATTCGAGTAAAGGGAAACGCGAGGAGAGATTCGAGTGAAAAAAAGGGAAAACCGAGAAAAGATTCGAGTAAAGAAAAGGGAAATGCGAGAGATTCGAGTAAAGAAAAGAGAAACACGTGAAGAAATTCGAGAAAAGAAAATGGAGACGCGAGAAGAGATTCGAGTAAAGAAAATGGAAACGCGAGAAGAGATTCGAGTCAAGAAAAGTGAAACGCGAGAGATTCGAGTAAAGAAAAGGGAAACGCGAGAAGGGATTCGAGTAAAGAAAATAGAAACTCGAGGAAAGATTCGAGAAAAGAAAAAGGAAACGCGAGGAAAGATTAGAGTAAAGAAATGGGAAACGCGAGGAGAGATTCGAGTAAAGAAAAGGAAACGCGAGCAGAGATTAGAGTACAGCAAAGGGAAACACGAGGAGAGATTCGAGTAATGATAATGGAAACGAGAGGAGAGATTCGAGTAAAGAAAACGGAAACGCGAGAAGAGATGCGAGTAAAGAAAAGAGAAACGCGAGGAGAGATTCGAGTAAAGAAAACTGAAACGAGAGGAGAGATCCGAGTAAAGAAAACGGAAACGCGAGAAGAGATTCGAGTAAAGAAAATAGAAAGACGAGGAGAGATTCGTGTAAAGAAAAGGAAACGCGAGGAGAGATTAGAGTAAAGAAAAGGGAAACGCGAGGAGAGATTCGAGTAAAGAAAACGGAAACGCGAGGAGAGATTCGATTAAGGAAAAGGTAAACGTGAGAGATTCGAGTAAAGAAAAGGGAAACGCGAGAAGAGATTCGAGTTGATAAAAGAGAAACGCGAGAGATTCGAGTAAAGAAAAGGGAAACGCGAGCAGAGATTCGAGTAAAGAAAATAGAAACGCGAGGAGAGATTCGAGTAAAGAAAAAGGAAACGCGAGGAGAGATTAGAGTAAAGAAATGGGAAACGCGAGGAGAGATTCGAGTAAAGAAAACGGAAACAAGAGGAGAGATTCGAGTAAAGAAAACGGAAACGCGAGAAGAGATTCGAATAAAGAAAAGAGAAACGCGAGAGATTCGAGTAAAGAAAAGGGAAACGGGAGAAGAGGTTCGAATAAAGAAAAGGGAAACGCGAGAGATTCGAGCAAAGAAAAGGGAAACGTGAGAAGAGATTCGAGTAAAGAAAATATAAACGCGAGGAGAGATTCGAGTAAAGAAAACGGAAACGAGGGGAGAGATTCGAGGAAAGAAAACGGAAACGCGAGAAGAGATTCGAGTAAAGAAAAGAGAAACGCGAGAGATTCGAGTATAGAAAAGGGAAACGCGAGAAAAAATTCGAGTAAAGAAAATGGGAACGCGACGAGAGATTCGAGTATAGAAAATGGAAACGCGAGAAGAGATTCGATTAAAGAAAAGGGAAACCGAGAGATTCGAGTAAGGAAAAGGGAAACGCGAGAAGAGATTCGGGTAAAGAAAAGGGAAACGCGAGAGATTCGACTAGAGAAAAGGGAAACGCGAGAAGAGATTCGAGTACAGAAAACGGTAACGCGAGGAGAGATTCGAGTACAGAAAAGGGAAACTCGAGATATTCGAGTAAAGGGAAACGCGAGGAGAGATTCGAGTGAAAAAAAGGGAAAACCGAGAAAAGATTCGAGTAAAGAAAAGGGAAACGCGAGAGATTCGAGTAAAGAAAATGGAAACGCGAGAAGAGATTCGAGTCAAGAAAAGTGAAACGCGAGAGATTCGAGTAAAGAAAAGGGAAACGCGAGAAGGGATTCGAGTAAAGAAAATAGAAACTCGAGGAAAGATTCGAGTAAAGAGAAAGGAAACGCGTGGAAAGATTAGAGTAAAGAAATGGGAAACGCGAGGAGAGATTCGAGTAAAGAAAAGGAAAGGCGAGAAGAGATTAGAGTACAGCAAAGGGAAACACGAGGAGAGATTCGAGTAACGAAAATGGAAACGAGAGGAGAGATTCGAGTAAAGAAAACGGAAACGCGAGAAGAGATTCGAGTAAAGAAAAGAGAAACGCGAGAGATTCCAGTAAAGAGAAGGGAAACGCGAGGAGAGATTCGAGTAAAGATAAGGGAAATGCGAGAGGTACGAGTAAAGAAAAGGGAAACGCGAGATGAGATTCGAGTAAAGAAAATAGAAAGGCGAGGAGAGATTCGTGTAAAGAAAAGGAAACGCGAGGAGAGATTAGTGTAAAGGAAAGGGAAACGCGAGGAGAGATTCGAGTAAAGAAAACGGAAACGCGAGGAGAGATTCGAATAAGGAAAAGGAAAACGTGAGAGATTCGAGTAAAGAAAAGGGAAACGCGAGAAGAGATTCGAGTTGATAAAAGAGAAACGCGAGAGATTCGAGTAAAGAAAAGGGAAACGCGAGGTGAGATTCGAGTAAAGAAAATACAAACGCGAGGAGAGATTCGAGTAAAGAAAAAGGAAACGCGAGGAGAGATTAGAGTAAAGAAATGGAAAACGCGAGGAGAGATTCGAGTAAAGAAAAGGGACACGCGAGGAGAGATTCGAGTAAAGAAAACAGAAACGCGAGAAGAGATTCGAATAAAGAAAAGTGAAACGCGAGAGATTCGAGTAAAGAAAAGGGAAACGCGAGAAGAGGTTCGAATAAAGAAAAGAGAAACGCGAGAGATTCGAGTAAAGAAAAGGGAAACGTGAGAAGAGATTCTTGTAAAGAAAATATAAACGCGAGGAGAGATTCGAGTAAAGAAAAAGGAAACGCGAGGAGAGATTAGAGTAAAGAAATGGGAAACGCGAGGAGTGATTCGAGTAAAGAAAAGAGAAACGCGAGAGATTCGAGTAAAGAAAAGGGAAACGCGAGAAGAGATTCGAGTAAAGAAAATGGGAACGAGACGAGAGATTCGAGTATAGAAAATGGAAACGCGAGAAGAGATTCGATTAAAGAAAAGGGAAACCGAGAGATTCGAGTAAGGAAAAGGGAAACGCGAGAAGAGATTCGGGTAAAGAAAAGGGAAACGCGAGAAGAGATTCGAGTAAAGAAAATGGAAACGCGAGAAGAGATTCGAGTCAAGAAAAGTGGAACGCGAGAGATTCGAGTAAACAAAAGGGAAACGCGAGAAGGGATTCGAGTAAAGAAAATAGAAACACGAGGAAAGATTCGAGTAAAGAATAAGGAAACGCGTGGAAAGATTAGAGTAAAGAAATGGGAAACGCGAGGAGAGATTCGAGTAAAGAAAAGGAAACGGGAGGAGAGATTCGAGTAAAGAAAATACAAACGCGAGGAGAGATTCGAGTAAAGAAAAAGGAAACGCGAGGAGAGAGTAGAGTAAAGAAATGGGAAACGC
The DNA here is from genome assembly GCA_036926305.1 of Uropetala carovei. Lineage (NCBI taxonomy): Eukaryota > Metazoa > Arthropoda > Insecta > Odonata > Petaluridae > Uropetala > Uropetala carovei. Next base: position 9,697,844 of record JAXCHB010000080.1, on the reverse strand, counting down.
GAGGAGAGATTCGAGTAAAGAAAAGGGAAACGCGAGGAGAGATTCGAGTAAAGAAAACGGAAACGCGAGAAGAGGTTCGAATAAAGAAAAGGGAAACGCCAGAGATTCGAGTAAAGAAATGGGAAACGCGAGGAGAGATTCGAGTAAAGAAAACGAAAACGAGAGGAGAGATTCGAGTAAAGAAAGCGGAAACGCGAGAAGAGATTCGAGCAAAGAAAAGAGAAACGCGAGAGATTCCATTAAAGAGAAGCGAAACGCGACGAGAGATTCGAGTAAAGAAAAAGGAAACGCGAGAGATACGAGTAAAGAAAAGGGAAACGCGAGAGATTCGAGTAAAGAAAAGGGAAACGCGAGAAGAGATTCGAGTAAAGAAAAGAGAAACGCGAGAGATTCCAGTAAAGAGAAGGGTAACGCGAGGAGAGATTCGAGTAAAGAAAAGGGAAAGAGGACAGGTACGAGTAGAAAAAGGGAAACGCGAGGGGAGATTCGAGTAAAGAAAATGGAAACGAGAGGAGAGATTCGAGTAAAGAAAACGGAAACGCGAGAAGAGATTCGAGTAAAGAAAAGAGAAACGCGAGAGATTCCAGTAAAGAGAAGGGAAACGCGGGGTGAGATTCGAGTAAAGAAAAGGGAAACGGGAGAGGTACGAGTAAACAAAAGGGAAACGCGAGGAGAGATTAGAGTAAAGAAAAGGGAAACGCGAGGAGAGATTCGAGTAAAGACAACGGAAACGCGAGGAGAGATTCGAATAAGGAAAAGGAAAACGTGAGAGATTCGAGTAAAGAGAAGGGAAACGCGAGAAGAGATTCGAGTAAAGAAAAGTGAAACGCGAGAGATTCGAGTAAAGAAAAGGGAAACGCGAGGAGAGATTCGAGTAACAAAATACAAACGCGAGGAGAGATTTGAGTAAAGAAAAAGGAAACGTGAGGAGAGATTAGAGTAAAGAAATGGGAAACGCGAGGAGAGATTCGAGTAAAGAAAACGGAAACCAGAGGAGAGATTCGAGTAACGAAAACGGAAACGCGAGAAGAGATTCGAGTAAAGAAAAGGGAAACGCGAGAAGACGTTCGAATATAGAAAAGGGAAACGCGAGAGATTCGAGTAAAGAAAAGGGAAACGCGAGAAGATATTCGAGTAAAGAAAATAGAAACACGAGGAAGGATTCGAGTCAAGAAAAAGGAAACGCGTGGAAAGATTAGAGTAAAGAAATGGGAAACGCGAGGAGAGATTCGAGTAAAAAAAACGGAAACGAGAGGAGAGATTCGAGTAAAGAAAACGGAAACGCGAGAAGAGATTCGAGTAAAGAAAAGAGAAACGCGAGAGATTCGAGTAAAGAGAAGGGAAACGCGAGGAGAGATTCGAGTAAAGAAAATTGAAAGGCGAGGAGAGATTCGTGTAAAGAAAAGGAAACGCGAGGAGAGAGTAGAGTAAAGAAAAGGGAAACGCGAGGAGAGATTCGAGTAAAGAAAACGGAAACGCGAGGAGAGATTCGAATAAGGTAAAGGAAAACGAGAGAGATTCGAGTAAAGAAAAGGGAAACGCGAGAAGAGATTCGAGGAAGGAAAAGAGAAACGCGAGAGATTCGAGTAAAGAAAAGGGAAACGCGAGGAGAGATTCGAGTAAAGAAAATACAAACGCGAGGAGAGATTCGAGTAAAGAAAATGGAAACGCGAGGAGAGATTCGTGTAAAGAAAAGGAAACGCGAGGAGAAAGTAGAGTAAAGAAAAGGGAAACGCGAGGAGAGATTCGAGTAAAGAAAACGGAAACGCGAGAAGAGGTTCGAATAAAGAAAAGGGAAACGCGAGAGATTCGAGTAAAGAAAAGGGAAACGCGAGAAGAAATTCGACTAAAGAAAATATAAACGCGAGGAGAGATCCGAGAAAAGAAAAAGGAAACGCGAGGAGAGATTCGAGTAAAGAAAACGGAAACGAGAGGAGAGATTCGAGTAAAGAACACGGAAACGCGAGATGAGATTCGAGTAAAGAAAAGAGAAACCCGAGAGATTCGAGTAAAGAGAAGGGAAACGCGAGGAGAGATTCGTGTAAAGAAAAGGGAAACGCGAGAGATACGAGTAAAGAAAAGGGAAACCCGAGAAGAGAATCGAGTAAAGAAAATAGAAAGGCGAGGAGAGATTCGTGTAAAGAAAAGGAAACGCGAGGAGAGAGTAGAGTAAAGAAAAGGGAAACGCGAGGAGAGATTCGAGTAAAGAAAACGGAAACGCGAGGAGAGATTCGAATAAGGAAAAGGAAAACTTGAGAGATTCGAGTAAAGAAAAGGGAAACGCGAGAAGAGATTCGAGTAAAGAAAAGAGAAACCCGAGAGATTCGAGTAAAGAAAATGGGAACGCGACGAGAGATTCGAGTAAAGAACATGGAAACGCGGGAAGAGATTCGATTAAAGAAAAGGGAAACCGAGAGACTCGAGTAAGGAAAAGGGAAACGCGAGAAGAGATTCGGGTAAAGAAAAGGGAAACGCGATAGATTCGAGTAGAGAAAAGGGAAACGCGAGAAGAGATTCGAGTACAGAAAACGGAAACGCGAGGAGAGATTCAAGTAAAGAAAAGGGAAACGCGAGATATTCGACTAAAGGGAAACGCGTGGAGAGATTCGAGTGAAAAAAAGGGAAAACCGAGAAGAGATTCCAGTAAAGAAAAGGGAAACGCGAGAGATTCGAGTAAAGAAAAGGGAAACGCGTGAAGAGATTCGAGCAAAGAAAATGGAGACGCGAGAACAGATTCGAGTAAAGAAAATGGAAACGCGAGAAGAGATTCGAGTCAAGAAAAGTGAAACGCGAGACATTCGAGTAAAGAAAAGGGAAACGCGAGAAGGGATTCGAGTAAAGAAAATAGAAACACGAGGAAGGATTCGAGTAAAGAAAAAGGAAACGCGTGGAAAGATTAGAGTAAAGAAATGGGAAACGCGAGGAGAGATTCGAGTAAAGAAAAGGAAACACGAGGAGAGATTAGAGTACAGAAAAGGGAAACACGAGGAGAGATTCGAGTAAAGAAAATGGAAACGCGAGAAGAGATTCGAGTAAAGAAAATAGAAAGGCGAGGAGAGATTCGTGTAAAGAAAAGGAAACGCGAGGAGAGATTAGAGTAAAGAAAAGGGAAACGCGAGGAGAGAAACGAGTAAAGAAACCGGAATCGCGAGGAGAGATTCGAATAAGGAAAAGGAAAACGTGAGAGATTCGAGTAAAGAAAAGGGAAACGCGAGAAGAGATTCGAGTTGAGAAAAGAGAAACCGAGAGATTCGAGTAAAGACAAGGGAAACGCGAGGAGAGATTCGAGTAAAGAAAATACAAACGCGAAGAGAGATTCGAGTAAAGAAAAAGGAAACGCGAGGAGAGATTCGAGTAAAGAAAACGGAAACGCGAGAAGAGATTCGAGTAAAGAAAAGTGAAACGCGAGAGATTCGAGTAAAGAAAAGGGAAACGGGAGAAGAGGTTCGAATAAAGAAAAGGGAAACGCGAGAGATTCGAGTAAAGAAAAGGGAAACGTGAGAAGAGATTCGACTAAAGAAAATATAAAAGCGAGGAGAGATTCGAGTAAAGAAAACGGAAACGAGAGGAGAGATTCGAGGAAAGAAAACGGAAACGCGAGAAGAGATTCGAGTAAGCAAAAGAGAAACGCGAGAGATTCGAGTAAAGAAAAGGGAAACGCGAGGAGAGATTCGAGTAAAGAAAATGGGAACGCGACGATAGATTCGAGTACAGAAAACGGAAACGCGAGGAGAGATTCGAGTACAGAAAAGGGAAACTCGAGATATTCGAGTAAAGGGAAACGCGAGGAGAGATTCGAGTGAAAAAAGGGAAAACCGAGAAAAGATTCGAGTAAAGAAAAGGGAAACGCGAGAGATTCGAGTAAAGAAAAGGGAAACCCGTGAAGAGATTCGAGCAAAGAAAATGGAGACGTGAGAAGAGATTCGAGTAAAGAAAAGGGAAACGCGAGAAGGGATTCGAGTAAAAAAAATAGAAACTCGAGGAAAGATTCGAGAAAAGAAAAAGGAAACGCGTGGAAAGATTAGAGTAAAGAAATGGGAAACGCGAGGAGAGATTCGAGTAAAGAAAAGGAAACGCGAGCAGAGATTAGAGTACAGCAAAGGGAAACACGAGGAGAGATTCGAGTAATGATAATGGAAACGAGAGGAGAGATTCGAGTAAAGAAAACGGAAACGCGAGAAGAGAAGCGAGTAAACAAAAGAGAAACGCGAGGAGAGATTCGAGTAAAGAAAACTGAAACGAGAGGAGAGATCCGAGTAAAGAAAACGGAAACGCGAGAAGAGATTCGAGTAAAGAAAATAGAAAGACGAGGAGAGATTCGTGTAAAGAAAAGGAAACGCGAGGAGAGATTAGAGTAAAGAAAAGGGAAACGCGAGGAGAGATTCGAGTAAAGAAAACGGAAACGCGAGGAGAGATTCGATTAAGGAAAAGGAAAACGTGAGAGATTCGAGTAAAGAAAAGGGAAACGCGAGAAGAGATTCGAGTTGATAAAAGAGAAACGCGAGAGATTCGAGTAAAGAAAAGGGAAACGCGAGCAGAGATTCGAGTAAAGAAAAAGGAAACGCGAGGAGAGATTAGAGTAAAGAAATGGGAAACGCGAGGAGAGATTCGAGTAAAGAAAACGGAAACAAGAGGAGAGATTCGAGTAAAGAAAACGGAAACGCGAGAAGAGATTCGAATAAAGAAAAGAGAAACGCGAGAGATTCGAGTAAAGAGAAGTGAAACGCGAGGAGAGATTCGAGAAAAAAAAGGGAAACGCGAGAGATTCGAGTAAAGAAAAGAGAAACGCGAGAGATTCTGGTAAAGAAAAGGGAAACGCGTGGAGAGATTCGAGTAAAGCAAAGGGAAACGTGAGAGATTCGAGTAAAGACAAGGGAAACGCGAAGAGAGATTCGAGTAAAGAAAATACAAACGCGAGGAGAGATTCGAGTAAAGAAATGGGAAACGCGAGGAGAGATTCGAGTAAAGAAAAGGGAAACGCGAGGAGAGATTCGAGTAAAGAAAACGGAAACGCGAGAAGAGATTCGAGTAAAGAAAAGTGAAACGCGAGAGATTCGAGTAAAGAAAAGGGAAACGGTAGAAGAGGTTCGAATAAAGAAAAGGGAAACGCGAGAGATTCGAGCAAAGAAAAGGGAAACGTGAGAAGAGATTCGAGTAAAGAAAATATAAACGCGAGGAGAGATTCGAGTAAAGAAAACGGAAACGAGAGGAGAGATTCGAGGAAAGAAAACGGAAACGCGAGAAGAGATTCGAGTAAAGAAAAGAGAAACGCGAGAGATTCGAGTATAGAAAAGGGAAACGCGAGAAGAGATTCGAGTAAAGAAAATGGGAACGCGACGAGAGATTCGAGTATAGAAAATGGAAACGCGAGAAGAGATTCGATTAAAGAAAAGGGAAACCGAGAGATTCGAGTAAGGAAAAGGGAAACGCGAGAAGAGATTCGGGTAAAGAAAAGGGAAACGCGAGAGATTCGACTAGAGAAAAGGGAAACGCGAGAAGAGATTCGAGTACAGAAAACGGTAACGCGAGGAGAGATTCGAGTACAGAAAAGGGAAACTCGAGATATTCGAGTAAAGGGAAACGCGAGGAGAGATTCGAGTGAAAAAAAGGGAAAACCGAGAAAAGATTCGAGTAAAGAAAAGGGAAACGCGAGAGATTCGAGTAAAGAAAAGGGAAACGCGTGAAGAGATTCGAGCAAAGAAAATGGAGACGCGAGAAGAGATTCGAGTAAAGAAAATGGAAACGCGAGAAGAGATTCGAGTCAAGAAAAGTGAAACGCGAGAGATTCGAGTAAAGAAAAGGGAAACGCGAGAAGGGATTCGAGTAAAGAAAATAGAAACTCGAGGAAAGATTCGAGTAAAGAGAAAGGAAACGCGTGGAAAGATTAGAGTAAAGAAATGGGAAACGCGAGGAGAGATTCGAGTAAAGAAAAGGAAAGGCGAGGAGAGATTAGAGTACAGCAAAGGGAAACACGAGGAGAGATTCGAGTAATGAAAATGGAAACGAGAGGAGAGATTCGAGTAAAGAAAACGGAAACGCGAGAAGAGATTCGAGTAAAGAAAAGAGAAACGCGAGAGATTCCAGTAAAGAGAAGGGAAACGCGAGGAGAGATTCGAGTAAAGAAAAGGGAAATGCGAGAGGTACGAGTAAAGAAAAGGGAAACGCGAGATGAGATTCGAGTAAAGAAAATAGAAAGGCGAGGAGAGATTCGTGTAAAGAAAAGGAAACGCGAGGAGAGATTAGTGTAAAGGAAAGGGAAACGCGAGGAGAGATTCGAGTAAAGAAAAGGGAAACGCGAGAAGAGATTCGAGTTGATAAAAGAGAAACGCGAGAGATTCGAGTAAAGAAAAGGGAAACGCGAGGTGAGATTCGAGTAAAGAAAATACAAACGGGAGGAGAGATTCGAGTAAAGAAAAAGGAAACGCGAGGAGAGATTAGAGTAAAGAAATGGAAAACGCGAGGAGAGATTCGAGTAAAGAAAAGGGACACGCGAGGAGAGATTCGAGTAAAGAAAACAGAAACGCGAGAAGAGATTCGAATAATGAAAAGTGAAACGCGAGAGATTCGAGTAAAGAAAAGGGAAACGCGAGAAGAGGTTCGAATAAAGAAAAGAGAAACGCGAGAGATTCGAGTAAAGAAAAGGGAAACGCGAGAAGAGATTCGAGTCAAGAAAAGTGAAACGCGAGACATTCGAGTAAAGAAAAGGGAAACGCGAGAAGGGATTCGAGTAAAGAAAATAGAAACACGAGGAAGGATTCGAGTAAAGAAAAAGGAAACGCGTGGAAAGATTAGAGTAAAGAAATGGGAAACGCGAGGAGAGATTCGAGTAAAGAAAAGGAAACGCGAGGAGAGATTAGAGTACAGAAAAGGGAAACACGAGGAGAGATTCGAGTAAAGAAAATGGAAACGAGAGGAGAGATTCGAGTAAAGAAAACGGAAACGCGAGGAGAGATTCGAGTAAAGAAAAGGGAAACGCGAGAGGTACGAGTAAAGAAAAGGGAAACGCGAGAAGAGATTCGAGTAAAGAAAATAGAAAGGCGAGGAGAGATTCGTGTAAAGAAAAGGAAACGCGAGGAGAGATTAGAGTAAAGAAAAGGGAAACGCGAGGAGAGAAACGAGTAAAGAAACCGGAATCGCGAGGAGAGATTCGAATAAGGAAAAGGAAAACGTGAGAGATTCGAGTAAAGAAAAGGGAAACGCGAGAAGAGATTCGAGTTGAGAAAAGAGAAACCGAGAGATTCGAGTAAAGACAAGGGAAACGCGAGGAGAGATTCGAGTAAAGAAAATACAAACGCGAAGAGAGTTTCGAGTAAAGAAAAAGGAAACGCGAGGAGAGATTCGAGTAAAGAAAACGGAAACGCGAGAAGAGATTCGAGTAAAGAAAAGTGAAACGCGAGAGATTCGAGTAAAGAAAAGGGAAACGGGAGAAGAGGTTCGAATAAAGAAAAGGGAAACGCGAGAGATTCGAGTAAAGAAAAGGGAAACGTGAGAAGAGATTCGACTAAAGAAAATATAAAAGCGAGGAGAGATTCGAGGAAAGAAAACGGAAACGCGAGAAGAGATTCGAGTAAGGAAAAGAGAAACGCGAGAGATTCGAGTAAAGAAAAGGGAAACGCGAGGAGAGATTCGAGTAAAGAAAATGGGAACGCGACGATAGATTCGAGTACAGAAAACGGAAACGCGAGGAGAGATTCGAGTACAGAAAAGGGAAACTCGAGATATTCGAGTAAAGGGAAACGCGAGGAGAGATTCGAGTGAAAAAAGGGAAAACCGAGAAAAGATTCGAGTAAAGAAAAGGGAAACGCGAGAGATTCGAGTAAAGAAAAGGGAAACCCGTGAAGAGATTCGAGCAAAGAAAATGGAGACGTGAGAAGAGATTCGAGTAAAGAAAATGGAAACGCGAGAAGAGACTCGAGTCAAGAAAAGTGATACGCGAGAGATTCGAGTAAAGAAAAGGGAAACGCGAGAAGGGATTCGAGTAAAAAAAATAGAAACTCGAGGAAAGATTCGAGAAAAGAAAAAGGAAACGCGTGGAAAGATTAGAGTAAAGAAATGGGAAACGCGAGGAGAGATTCGAGTAAAGAAAAGGAAACGCGAGCAGAGATTAGAGTACAGCAAAGGGAAACACGAGGAGAGATTCGAGTAATGATAATGGAAACGAGAGGAGAGATTCGAGTAAAGAAAACGGAAACTCGAGAAGAGAAGCGAGTAAACAAAAGAGAAACGCGAGGAGAGATTCGAGTAAAGAAAACTGAAACGAGAGGAGAGATCCGAGTAAAGAAAACGGAAACGCGAGAAGAGATTCGAGTAAAGAAAATAGAAAGACGAGGAGAGATTCGTGTAAAGAAAAGGAAACGCGAGGAGAGATTAGAGTAAAGAAAAGGGAAACGCGAGGAGAGATTCGAGTAAAGAAAACGGAAACGCGAGGAGAGATTCTATTAAGGAAAAGGAAAACGTGAGAGATTCGAGTAAAGAAAAGGGAAACGCGAGAAGAGATTCGAGTTGATAAAAGAGAAACGCGAGAGATTCGAGTAAAGAAAAGGGAAACGCGAGCAGAGATTCGAGTAAAGAAAAAGGAAACGCGAGAAGAGATTAGAGTAAAGAAATGGGAAACGCGAGGAGAGATTCGAGTAAAGAAAACGGAAACAAGAGGAGAGATTCGAGTAAAGAAAACGGAAACGCGAGAAGAGATTCGAATAAAGAAAAGAGAAACGCGAGAGATTCGAGTAAAGAGAAGTGAAACGCGAGGAGAGATTCGAGAAAAAAAAGGGAAACGCGAGAGATTCGAGTAAAGAAAAGAGAAACGCGAGAGATTCTGGTAAAGAAAAGGGAAACGCGTGGAGAGATTCGAGTAAAGCAAAGGGAAACGTGAGAGATTCGAGTAAAGACAAGGGAAACGCGAAGAGAGATTCGAGTAAAGAAAATACAAACGCGAGGAGAGATTCGAGTAAAGAAATGGGAAACGCGAGGAGAGATTCGAGTAAAGAAAAGGGAAACGCGAGGAGAGATTCGAGTAAAGAAAACGGAAACGCGAGAAGAGATTCGAGTAAAGAAAAGAGAAACGCGAGAGATTCCAGTAAAGGGAAGGGAAACGCGAGGAGAGATTCGAGTAAAGAAAAGGGAAATGCGAGAGGTACGAGTAAAGAAAAGGGAAACGAGAGATGAGATTCGAGTAAAGAAAATAGAAAGGCGAGGAGAGATTCGTGTAAAGAAAAGGAAACGCGAGGAGAGATTAGTGTAAAGGAAAGGGAAACGCGAGGAGAGATTCGAGTAAAGAAAACGGAAACGCGAGGAGAGATTCGAATAAGGAATAGGAAAACGTGAGAGATTCGAGTAAAGAAAAGGGAAACGCGAGAAGAGATTCGAGTTGATAAAAGAGAAACGCGAGAGATTCGAGTAAAGAAAAGGGAAACGCGAGGTGAGATTCGAGTAAAGAAAATACAAACGGGAGGAGAGATTCGAGTAAAGAAAAAGGAAACGCGAGGAGAGATTAGAGTAAAGAAATGGGAAACGCGAGGAGTGATTCGAGTAAAGAAAAGAGAAACGCGAGAGATTCGAGTAAAGAAAAGGGAAACGCGAGAAGAGATTCGAGTAAAGAAAATGGGAACGCGACGAGAGATTCGAGTATAGAAAATGGAAACGCGAGAAGAGATTCGATTAAAGAAAAGGGAAACCGAGAGATTCGAGTAAGGAAAAGGGAAACGCGAGAAGAGATTCGGGTAAAGAAAAGGGAAACGCGAGAGATTCGACTAGAGAAAACGGAAACGCGAGAAGAGATTCGAGTACAGAAAACGGTAACGCGAGGAGAGATTCGAGTACAGAAAAGGGAAACTCAAGATATTCGAGTAAAGGGAAACGCGAGGAGAGATTCGAGTGAAATAAAGGGAAAACCGAGAAAAGATTCGAGTAAAGAAAAGGGAAACGCGAGAGATTCGAGTAAAGAAAAGGGAAACGCGTGAAGAGATTCGAGCAAAGAAAATGGAGACGCGAGAAGAGATTCGAGTAAAGAAAATGGAAACGCGAGAAGAGATTCGAGTCAAGAAAAGTGAAACGCGAGAGATTCGAGTAAAGAAAAGGGAAACGCGAGAAGGGATTCGAATAAAGAAAATAGAAACTCGAGGAAAGATTCGAGTAAAGAGAAAGGAAACGCGTGGAAAGATTAGAGTAAAGAAATGGGAAACGCGAGGAGAGATTCGAGTAAAGAAAAGGAAAGGCGAGGAGAGATTAGAGTACAGCAAAGGGAAACACGAGGAGAGATTCGAGTAAAGAAAATGGAAACGAGAGGAGAGATTCGAGTAAAGAAAACGGAAACGCGAGAAGAGATTCGAGTAAAGAAAAGAGAAACGCGAGAGATTCCAGTAAAGAGAAGGGAAACGCGAGGAGAGATTCGAGTAAAGAAAAGGGAAATGCGAGAGGTACGAGTAAAGAAAAGGGAGACGCGAGAAGAGATTCGAGTCAAGAAAAGTGAAACGCGAGAGATTCGAGTAAAGAAAAGGGAAACGCGAGAAGGGATTCGAGTAAAGAAAATAGAAACTCGAGGAAAGATTCGAGTAAAGAAAAAGGAAACGCGAGGAGAGATTAGAGTAAAGAAATGGGAAACGCGAGGAGAGATTCGAGTAAAGAAAAGGGACACGCGAGGAGAGATTCGAGTAAAGAAAACAGAAACGCGAGAAGAGATTCGAGTAAAGAAAAGTGAAACGCGAGAGATTCGAGTAAAGAAAAGGGAAACGCGAGAAAAGGTTCGAATAAAGAAAAGAGAAACGCGAGAAGAGATTCTTGTAAAGAAAATATAAACGCGAGGAGAGATTCGAGTAAAGAAAAAGGAAACGCGAGGAGAGATTAGAGTAAAGAAATGGGAAACGCGAGGAGAGATTCGAGTAAAGAAAACGGAAACGAGAGGAGAGATTCGAGTAAAGAAAACGGAAACGCGAGAAGAGATTCGAGTAAAGAAAAGAGAAACGCGAGAGATTCGAGTAAAGAGAAGAGAAACGCGAGAGATTCGAGTAAGGAAAAGGGAAACGCGAGAAGAGATTCGGGTAAAGAAAAGGGAAACGCGAGAGATTCTTGCAGAGAAAAGGGAAACGCGAGAAGAGATTCGAGTACAGAAAACGGAAACGCGAGGAGAGATACGAGTAAAGAAAAGGGAAACGCGAGATATTCGAGTAAAGTGAAACGCGAGGAGAGATTCGAGTGAAAAAAAGGGAAAACCGAGAAAAGATTCGAGTAAAGAAAAGGGAAACGCGAGAGATTCGAGTAAAGAAAAGGGAAACGCGTGTAGAGATTCGAGCAAAGAAAATGGAGACGCGAGAAGAGATTCGAGTAAAGAAAATGGAAACGCGAGAAGAGATTCGAGTCAAGAAAAGTGAAACGTGAGAGATTCGAGTAAAGAAAAGGGAAACGCGAGAAGGGATTCGAGTAATGAAAATAGAAACTCGAGGAAGGATTCGAGAAAAGAAAAAGGAAACGCGTGGAAAGACTAGAGTAAAGAAATGGGAAACGCGAGGAGAGATTCGAGTAAAGAAAAGGAAACGCGAGGAGAGATTAGAGTACAGCAAAGGGAAACACGAGGAGAGATTCGAGTAAAGAAAATGGAAACGAGAGGAGAGATTCGAGTAAAGAAAACGGAAACGCGAGAAGAGATTCGAGTAAAGAAAAGAGAAACGCGAGAGATTCCAGTAAAGAGAAGGGAAACGCGAGGAGAGATTCGAGTAAAGAAAAGGGAAATGCGAGAGGTACGAGTAAAGAAAAGGGAAACGCGAGATGAGATTCGAGTAAAGAGAAGGGAAACGCGAGGAGAGATTAGAGAAAAAAAAGGGAAACGCGAGAGATTCGAGTAAAGAAAAGAGAAACGCGAGAGATTCTAGTAAAGAAAAGGGAAACACGTGGAGAGATTCGAGTAAAGCAAAGAGAAACGTGAGAGATTCAAGTAAAGAAAAGGGAAACGCGATAAGAGATTCGAGTAAAGTAAATGGGAACGCGACGAGAGATCCGAGTATAGAAAATGGAAACGCGAGAAGAGATTCGATTAAAGAAAAGGGAAACCGAGAGATTCGAGTAAGGAAAAGGGAAACGCGAGAAGTGATTCGGGTAAAGAAAAGGGAAACGCGAGAGATTCGAGTAGAGAAATGGGAAACGCGAGAAGAGATTCGAGTACAGAAAACGGAAACACGAGGAGAGATTCAAGTAAAGTAAAGGGAAACGCGAGAAGAGAATCGAGTGAAAAAAAGGGAATACCGAGAAGAGATTCGGGTATAGATAAGGGAAACGCGAGAGATTCGAGTAAAGAAAAGGGAAACGCGTGAAGAGATTCGAGCAAAGATAAAGGAGACGCGAGAAGAGATTCGAGTAAAGAAAATGGAAACGCGAGAAGAGATTCGAGTCAAGAAAAGTGAAACGCGAGAGATTCGAGTAAAGAAAAGGGAAACGCGAGAAGGGATTCGAGTAAAGAAAATAGAAACACGAGGAAAGATTCGAGCAAAGAAAAAGGAAACGCGTGGATAGATTAGAGTAAGGAAATGGGAAACGCGAGGAGAGATTCGAGTAAAGAAAAGGAAACGCGAGGAGAGATTAGAGTACAGAAAAGGGAAACACGAGGAGATATTCGAGTAAAGAAAATGGAAACGAGAGGAGAGAAAACGGAAACGCGAGAAGAGATTCGAGTAAAGAAAAGAGAAACGCGAGAGATTCCAGTAAAGAGAAGGGAAACGCGAGGAGAGATTCGAGTAAAGAAAAGGGAAACGCGAGAAGAGATTCGAGTAAAGAAAATAGAAAGGCGAGGAGAGATTCGTGTAAAGAAAAGGAAACGCGAGGAGAGATTAGAGTAAAGAAAAAGGAAACGCGAGGAGAGATTCGAGTAAAGAAAAGGAAAACGCGAGAAGAGATTCGAGTTGAGAAAAGAGAAACGCGAGAGATTCGAGTAAAGGAAAGGGAAACGCGAGGAGAGATTCGAGTAAAGAAAATACAAACGCGAGGAGAGATTCGAGTAAAGAAAAAGTAATCGCGAGGAGAGATTAGAGAAAAGAAATGGGAAACGCGAGGAGAGATTCGAGTAAAGAAAAGGGAAACGTGAGGAGAGATTCGAGTAAAGAAAACGGAAACGCGAGAAGAGATTCGAATAAAGAAAAGTGAAACGCGAGAGATTCGAGTAAAGAAACGGGAAACGCGAGAAGAGGTTCGAATAACGAAAAGGGAAACGCGAGAGATTCGAGTAAAGAAAAGGGAAACGTGAGAAGAGATTCGAGTAAAGAAAAGATAAACGCGAGGAGAGATTCGAGTAAAGAAAAAGGAAACGCGAGGAGAGATTAGGGTAAAGAAATGGGAAACGCGAGGAGAGATTCGAGTAAAGAAAACGGAAACGAGAGGAGAGATTCGAGTAAAGAAAACGGAAACGCGAGAAGAGATTCGAGGAAAGAAATGAGAAACGCGAGAGATTCGAGTAAAGAGAAGGGAAACGCGAGGAGTGATTCGAGTAAAGAAAAGGGAAACGCGAGAGATTCGAGTAAATAAAAGGGAAACGCGAGAGATTCGAGTAAAGAAAAAGGAAACGCGAGGAGAGATTCGAGTAAAGCAAAGGGAAACGTGAGAGATTCAAGTAAAGAAAAGGGAAACGCGATAAGAGATTCGAGTAAAGAAAATGGGAACGCGACGAGAGATTCGAGTATAGAAAATGGAAACGCGAGAAGAGATTCGATTAAAGAAAAGGGAAACCGAGAGATTCGAGTAAGGAAAAGGGAAACGCGAGAAGTGATTCGGGTAAAGAAAAGGGAAACGCGAGAGATTCGAGTAGAGAAATGGGAAACGCGAGAAGAGATTCGAGTACAGAAAACGGAAACACGAGGAGAGATTCGAGTAAAGAAAAGGGAAACGCGAGATATTCGAGTAAAGGGAAACGCGAGGAGAGAATCGAGTGAAAAAAAGGGAAAACCGAGAAGAGATTCGGGTAAAAATAAGGGAAACGCGAGAGATTCGAGTAAAGAAAAGGGAAACGCGTGAAGAGATTCGAGCAAAGAAAATGGAGACGCGAGAAGAGATTCGAGTAAAGAAAATGGAAACGCGAGAAGAGATTCGAGTCAAGAAAAGTGAAACGCGAGAGATTCGAGTAAAGAAAAGGGAAACGCGAGAAGGGAGTCGAGTAAAGAGAATAGAAACACGAGGAAAGATTCGAGAAAAGAAAAAGGAAACGCGTGGAAAGATTAGAGTAAGGAAATGGGAAACGCGAGGAGAGATTCGAGTAAAGAAAAGGAAACGCGAGGAGAGATTAGAGTACAGAAAAGGGAAACACGAGGAGAGATTCGAGTAAAGAAAATGGAAACGAGAGGAGAGATTCGAGTAAAGAAAACGGAAACGCGAGAAGAGATTCGAGTAAAGAAAAGAGAAACGCGAGAGATTCCAGTAAAGAGAAGGGAAACGCGAGGAGAGATTCGAGTAAAGAAAAGGGAAATGCGAGAGGTACGAGTAAAGAAAAGGGAAACGCGAGATGAGATTCGAGTAAAGAGAAGGGAAACGCGAGGAGAGATTAGAGAAAAAAAAGGGAAACGCGAGAGATTCGAGTAAAGAAAAGAGAAACGCGAGAGATTCTAGTAAAGAAAAGGGAAACACGTGGAGAGATTCGAGTAAAGCAAAGAGAAACGTGAGAGATTCAAGTAAAGAAAAGGGAAACGCGATAAGAGATTCGAGTAAAGAAAATGGGAACGCGACGAGAGATCCGAGTATAGAAAATGGAAACGCGAGAAGAGATTCGATTAAAGAAAAGGGAAACCGAGAGATTCGAGTAAGGAAAAGGGAAACGCGAGAAGTGATTCGGGTAAAGAAAAGGGAAACGCGAGAGATTCGAGTAGAGAAATGGGAAACGCGAGAAGAGATTCGAGTACAGAAAACGGAAACACGAGGAGAGATTCGAGTAAAGTAAAGGGAAACGCGAGATATTCGAGTAAAGGGAAACGCGAGAAGAGAATCGAGTGAAAAAAAGGGAATACCGAGAAGAGATTCGGGTATAGATAAGGGAAACGCGAGAGATTCGAGTAAAGAAAAGGGAAACGCGTGAAGAGATTCGAGCAAAGATAAAGGAGACGCGAGAAGAGATTCGAGTAAAGAAAATGGAAACGCGAGAAGAGATTCGAGTCAAGAAAAGTGAAACGCGAGAGATTCGAGTAAAGAAAAGGGAAACGCGAGAAGGGATTCGAGTAAAGAAAATAGAAACACGAGGAAAGATTCGAGCAAAGAAAAAGGAAACGCGTGGATAGATTAGAGTAAGGAAATGGGAAACGCGAGGAGAGATTCGAGTAAAGAAAAGGAAACGCGAGGAGAGATTAGAGTACAGAAAAGGGAAACACGAGGAGATATTCGAGTAAAGAAAATGGAAACGAGAGGAGAGAAAACGGAAACGCGAGAAGAGATTCGAGTAAAGAAAAGAGAAACGCGAGAGATTCCAGTAAAGAGAAGGGAAACGCGAGGAGAGATTCGAGTAAAGAAAAGGGAAACGCGAGAAGAGATTCGAGTAAAGAAAATAGAAAGGCGAGGAGAGATTCGTGTAAAGAAAAGGAAACGCGAGGAGAGATTAGAGTAAAGAAAAAGGAAACGCGAGGAGAGATTCGAGTAAAGAAAAGGAAAACGCGAGAAGAGATTCGAGTTGAGAAAAGAGAAACGCGAGAGATTCGAGTAAAGGAAAGGGAAACGCGAGGAGAGATTCGAGTAAAGAAAATACAAACGCGAGGAGAGATTCGAGTAAAGAAAAAGTAATCGCAAGGAGAGATTAGAGAAAAGAAATGGGAAACGCGAGGAGAGATTCGAGTAAAGAAAAGGGAAACGTGAGGAGAGATTCGAGTAAAGAAAACGGAAACGCGAGAAGAGATTCGAATAAAGAAAAGTGAAACGCGAGAGATTCGAGTAAAGAAACGGGAAACGCGAGAAGAGGTTCGAATAACGAAAAGGGAAACGCGAGAGATTCGAGTAAAGAAAAGGGAAACGTGAGAAGAGATTCGAGTAAAGAAAAGATAAACGCGAGGAGAGATTCGAGTAAAGAAAAAGGAAACGCGAGGAGAGATTAGGGTAAAGAAATGGGAAACGCGAGGAGAGATTCGAGTAAAGAAAACGGAAACGAGAGGAGAGATTCGAGTAAAGAAAACGGAAACGCGAGAAGAGATTCGAGGAAAGAAATGAGAAACGCGAGAGATTCGAGTAAAGAGAAGGGAAACGCGAGGAGTGATTCGAGTAAAGAAAAGGGAAACGCGAGAGATTCGAGTAAATAAAAGGGAAACGCGAGAGATTCGAGTAAAGAAAAAGGAAACGCGAGGAGAGATTCGAGTAAAGCAAAGGGAAACGTGAGAGATTCAAGTAAAGAAAAGGGAAACGCGATAAGAGATTCGAGTAAAGAAAATGGGAACGCGACGAGAGATTCGAGTATAGAAAATGGAAACGCGAGAAGAGATTCGATTAAAGAAAAGGGAATCCGAGAGATTCGAGTAAGGAAAAGGGAAACGCGAGAAGTGATTCGGGTAAAGAAAAGGGAAACGCGAGAGATTCGAGTAGAGAAATGGGAAACGCGAGAAGAGATTCGAGTACAGAAAACGGAAACACGAGGAGAGATTCGAGTAAAGAAAAGGGAAACGCGAGATATTCGAGTAAAGGGAAACGCGAGGAGAGAATCGAGTGAAAAAAAGGGAAAACCGAGAAGAGATTCGGGTAAAAATAAGGGAAACGCGAGAGATTCGAGTAAAGAAAAGGGAAACGCGTGAAGAGATTCGAGCAAAGAAAATGGAGACGCGAGAAGAGATTCGAGTAAAGAAAATGGAAACGCGAGAAGAGATTCGAGTCAAGAAAAGTGAAACGCGAGAGATTCGAGTAAAGAAAAGGGAAACGCGAGAAGGGAGTCGAGTAAAGAGAATAGAAACACGAGGAAAGATTCGAGAAAAGAAAAAGGAAACGCGTGGAAAGATTAGAGTAAGGAAATGGGAAACCGCGAGGAGAGATTCGAGTAAAGAAAAGGAAACGCGAGGAGAGATTAGAGTACAGAAAAGGGAAACACGAGGAGAGATTCGAGTAAAGAAAATGGAAACGAGAGGAGAGATTCGAGTAAAGAAAAGGGAAACGCGAGATATTCGAGTAAAGTGAAACGCGAGGAGAGATTCGAGTGAAAAAAAGGGAAAACCGAGAAAAGATTCGAGTAAAGAAAAGGGAAACGCGAGAGATTCGAGTAAAGAAAAGGGAAACGCGTGTAGAGATTCGAGCAAAGAAAATGGAGACGCGAGAAGAGATTCGAGTAAAGAAAATGGTAACGCGAGAAGAGATTCGAGTCAAGAAAAGTGAAACGTGAGAGATTCGAGTAAAGAAAAGGGAAACGCGAGAAGGGATTCGAGTAAAGAAAATAGAAACTCGAGGAAGGATTCGAGAAAAGAAAAAGGAAACGCGTGGAAAGACTAGAGTAAAGAAATGGGAAACGCGAGGAGAGATTCGAGTAAAGAAAAGGAAACGCGAGGAGAGATTAGAGTACAGCAAAGGGAAACACGAGGAGAGATTCGAGTAAAGAAAATGGAAACGAGAGGAGAGATTCGAGTAAAGAAAACGGAAACGCGAGAAGAGATTCGAGTAAAGAAAAGAGAAACGCGAGAGATTCCAGTAAAGAGAAGGGAAACGCGAGGAGAGATTCGAGTAAAGAAAAGGGAAATGCGAGAGGTACGAGTAAAGAAAAGGGAAACGCGAGATGAGATTCGAGTAAAGAGAAGGGAAACGCGAGGAGAGATTAGAGAAAAAAAAGGGAAACGCGAGAGATTCGAGTAAAGAAAAGAGAAACGCGAGAGATTCTAGTAAAGAAAAGGGAAACACGTGGAGAGATTCGAGTAAAGCAAAGAGAAACGTGAGAGATTCAAGTAAAGAAAAGGGAAACGCGATAAGAGATTCGAGTAAAGAAAATGGGAACGCGACGAGAGATCCGAGTATAGAAAATGGAAACGCGAGAAGAGATTCGATTAAAGAAAAGGGAAACCGAGAGATTCGAGTAAGGAAAAGGGAAACGCGAGAAGTGATTCGGGTAAAGAAAAGGGAAACGCGAGAGATTCGAGTAGAGAAATGGGAAACGCGAGAAGAGATTCGAGTACAGAAAACGGAAACACGAGGAGAGATTCGAGTAAAGTAAAGGGAAACGCGAGATATTCGAGTAAAGGGAAACGCGAGAAGAGAATCGAGTGAAAAAAAGGGAATACCGAGAAGAGATTCGGGTATAGATAAGGGAAACGCGAGAGATTCGAGTAAAGAAAAGGGAAACGCGTGAAGAGATTCGAGCAAAGATAAAGGAGACGCGAGAAGAGATTCGAGTAAAGAAAATGGAAACGCGAGAAGAGATTCGAGTCAAGAAAAGTGAAACGCGAGAGATTCGAGTAAAGAAAAGGGAAACGCGAGAAGGGATTCGAGTAAAGAAAATAGAAACACGAGGAAAGATTCGAGCAAAGAAAAAGGAAACGCGTGGATAGATTAGAGTAAGGAAATGGGAAACGCGAGGAGAGATTCGAGTAAAGAAAAGGAAACGCGAGGAGAGATTAGAGTACAGAAAAGGGAAACACGAGGAGATATTCGAGTAAAGAAAATGGAAACGAGAGGAGAGAAAACGGAAACGCGAGAAGAGATTCGAGTAAAGAAAAGAGAAACGCGAGAGATTCCAGTAAAGAGAAGGGAAACGCGAGGAGAGATTCGAGTAAAGAAAAGGGAAACGCGAGAAGAGATTCGAGTAAAGAAAATAGAAAGGCGAGGAGAGATTCGTGTAATGAAAAGGAAACGCGAGGAGAGATTAGAGTAAAGAAAAAGGAAACGCGAGGAGAGATTCGAGTAAAGAAAAGGAAAACGCGAGAAGAGATTCGAGTTGAGAAAAGAGAAACGCGAGAGATTCGAGTAAAGGAAAGGGAAACGCGAGGAGAGATTCGAGTAAAGAAAATACAAACGCGAGGAGAGATTCGAGTAAAGAAAAAGTAATCGCGAGGAGAGATTAGAGAAAAGAAATGGGAAACGCGAGGAGAGATTCGAGTAAAGAAAAGGGAAACGTGAGGAGAGATTCGAGTAAAGAAAACGGAAACGCGAGAAGAGATTCGAATAAAGAAAAGTGAAACGCGAGAGATTCGAGTAAAGAAACGGGAAACGCGAGAAGAGGTTCGAATAACGAAAAGGGAAACGCGAGAGATTCGAGTAAAGAAAAGGGAAACGTGAGAAGAGATTCGAGTAAAGAAAAGATAAACGCGAGGAGAGATTCGAGTAAAGAAAAAGGAAACGCGAGGAGAGATTAGGGTAAAGAAATGGGAAACGCGAGGAGAGATTCGAGTAAAGAAAACGGAAACGAGAGGAGAGATTCGAGTAAAGAAAACGGAAACGCGAGAAGAGATTCGAGGAAAGAAATGAGAAACGCGAGAGATTCGAGTAAAGAGAAGGGAAACGCGAGGAGTGATTCGAGTAAAGAAAAGGGAAACGCGAGAGATTCGAGTAAATAAAAGGGAAACGCGAGAGATTCGAGTAAAGAAAAAGGAAACGCGAGGAGAGATTCGAGTAAAGCAAAGGGAAACGTGAGAGATTCAAGTAAAGAAAAGGGAAACGCGATAAGAGATTCGAGTAAAGAAAATGGGAACGCGACGAGAGATTCGAGTATAGAAAATGGAAACGCGAGAAGAGATTCGATTAAAGAAAAGGGAAACCGAGAGATTCGAGTAAGGAAAAGGGAAACGCGAGAAGTGATTCGGGTAAAGAAAAGGGAAACGCGAGAGATTCGAGTAGAGAAATGGGAAACGCGAGAAGAGATTCGAGTACAGAAAACGGAAACACGAGGAGAGATTCGAGTAAAGAAAAGGGAAACGCGAGATATTCGAGTAAAGGGAAACGCGAGGAGAGAATCGAGTGAAAAAAAGGGAAAACCGAGAAGAGATTCGGGTAAAAATAAGGGAAACGCGAGAGATTCGAGTAAAGAAAAGGGAAACGCGAGAAGAGATTCGAGTCAAGAAAAGTGAAACGCGAGAGATTCGAGTAAAGAAAAGGGAAACGCGAGAAGGGAGTCGAGTAAAGAGAATAGAAACACGAGGAAAGATTCGAGAAAAGAAAAAGGAAACGCGTGGAAAGATTAGAGTAAGGAAATGGGAAACGCGAGGAGAGATTCGAGTAAAGAAAAGGAAACGCGAGGAGAGATTAGAGTACAGAAAAGGGAAACACGAGGAGAGATTCGAGTAAAGAAAATGGAAACGAGAGGAGAGATTCGAGTAAAGAAAACGGAAACGCGAGGAGAGATTCGAATAAGGAAAAGGAAAACGTGAGAGATTCGAGTAAAGAAAAGGGAAACGCGAGAAGAGATTCGAGTTGAGAAAAGAGAAACGCGAGAGATTCGAGTAAAGAAAAGGGAAACGCGAGGAGAGATTCGAGTAAAGAAAATACAAACGCGAGGAGAGATTCGAGTAAAGAAAAAGTAAACGCGAGGAGAGATTAGAGTAAAGAAATGGGAAACGCGAGGAGAGATTCGAGTAAAGAAAAGTGAAACGTGAGGAGAGATTCGAGTAAAGAAAACAAAAACGCGAGAAGAGATTCGAATAAAGAAAAGTGAAACGCGAGAGATTCGAGTAAAGAAACGGGAAACGCGAGAAGAGGTTCGAATAACGAAAAGGGAAACGCGAGAGATTCGAGTAAAGAAAAGGGAAACGAGAGAAGAGATTCGAGTAAAGAAAATATAAACGCGAGGAGACATTCGAGTAAAGAAAAAGGAAACGCGAGGAGAGATTAGGGTAAAGAAATGGGAAACGCGAGGAGAGGTTCGAGTAAAGAAAACGGAAACGAGAGGAGAGATTCGAGTAAAGAAAAGAGAAACGCGAGAGATTCGAGTAAAGAGAAGAGAAACGCGAGGAGAGATTCGAGTAAAGAAAAGGGAAACGCGAGAGATTCGAGTAAAGAGAAGGGAAACGCGAGGAGAGATTAGAGAAAAAAAAGGGAAACGCGAGAGATTCGAGTAAAGAAAAGAGAAACGCGAGAGATTCTAGTAAAGAAAAGGGAAACACGTGGAGAGATTCGAGTAAAGCAAAGAGAAACGTGAGAGATTCAAGTAAAGAAAAGGGAAACGCGATAAGAGATTCGAGTAAAGAAAATGGGAACGCGACGAGAGATCCGAGTATAGAAAATGGAAACGCGAGAAGAGATTCGATTAAAGAAAAGGGAAACCGAGAGATTCGAGTAAGGAAAAGGGAAACGCGAGAAGTGATTCGGGTAAAGAAAAGGGAAACGCGAGAGATTCGAGTAGAGAAATGGGAAACGCGAGAAGAGATTCGAGTACAGAAAACGGAAACACGAGGAGAGATTCGAGTAAAGTAAAGGGAAACGCGAGATATTCGAGTAAAGGGAAACGCAAGAAGAGAATCGAGTGAAAAAAAGGGAATACCGAGAAGAGATTCGGGTATAGATAAGGGAAACGCGAGAGATTCGAGTAAAGAAAAGGGAAACGCGTGAAGAGATTCGAGCAAAGATAAAGGAGACGCGAGAAGAGATTCGAGTAAAGAAAATGGAAACGCGAGAAGAGATTCGAGTCAAGAAAAGTGAAACGCGAGAGATTCGAGTAAAGAAAAGGGAAACGCGAGAAGGGATTCGAGTAAAGAAAATAGAAACACGAGGAAAGATTCGAGCAAAGAAAAAGGAAACGCGTGGATAGATTAGAGTAAGGAAATGGGAAACGCGAGGAGAGATTCGAGTAAAGAAAAGGAAACGCGAGGAGAGATTAGAGTACAGAAAAGGGAAACACGAGGAGATATTCGAGTAAAGAAAATGGAAACGAGAGGAGAGAAAACGGAAACGCGAGAAGAGATTCGAGTAAAGAAAAGAGAAACGCGAGAGATTCCAGTAAAGAGAAGGGAAACGCGAGGAGAGATTCGAGTAAAGAAAAGGGAAACGCGAGAAGAGATTCGAGTAAAGAAAATAGAAAGGCGAGGAGAGATTCGTGTAAAGAAAAGGAAACGCGAGGAGAGATTAGAGTAAAGAAAAAGGAAACGCGAGGAGAGATTCGAGTAAAGAAAAGGAAAACGCGAGAAGAGATTCGAGTTGAGAAAAGAGAAACGCGAGAGATTCGAGTAAAGGAAAGGGAAACGCGAGGAGAGATTCGAGTAAAGAAAATACAAACGCGAGGAGAGATTCGAGTAAAGAAAAAGTAATCGCGAGGAGAGATTAGAGAAAAGAAATGGGAAACGCGAGGAGAGATTCGAGTAAAGAAAAGGGAAACGTGAGGAGAGATTCGAGTAAAGAAAACGGAAACGCGAGAAGAGATTCGAATAAAGAAAAGTGAAACGCGAGAGATTCGAGTAAAGAAACGGGAAACGCGAGAAGAGGTTCGAATAACGAAAAGGGAAACGCGAGAGATTCGAGTAAAGAAAAGGGAAACGTGAGAAGAGATTCGAGTAAAGAAAAGATAAACGCGAGGAGAGATTCGAGTAAAGAAAAAGGAAACGCGAGGAGAGATTAGGGTAAAGAAATGGGAAACGCGAGGAGAGATTCGAGTAAAGAAAACGGAAACGAGAGGAGAGATTCGAGTAAAGAAAACGGAAACGCGAGAAGAGATTCGAGGAAAGAAATGAGAAACGCGAGAGATTCGAGTAAAGAGAAGGGAAACGCGAGGAGTGATTCGAGTAAAGAAAAGGGAAACGCGAGAGATTCGAGTAAATAAAAGGGAAACGCGAGAGATTCGAGTAAAGAAAAAGGAAACGCGAGGAGAGATTCGAGTAAAGCAAAGGGAAACGTGAGAGATTCAAGTAAAGAAAAGGGAAACGCGATAAGAGATTCGAGTAAAGAAAATGGGAACGCGACGAGAGATTCGAGTATAGAAAATGGAAACGCGAGAAGAGATTCGATTAAAGAAAAGGGAAACCGAGAGATTCGAGTAAGGAAAAGGGAAACGCGAGAAGTGATTCGGGTAAAGAAAAGGGAAACGCGAGAGATTCGAGTAGAGAAATGGGAAACGCGAGAAGAGATTCGAGTACAGAAAACGGAAACACGAGGAGAGATTCGAGTAAAGAAAAGGGAAACGCGAGATATTCGAGTAAAGGGAAACGCGAGGAGAGAATCGAGTGAAAAAAAGGGAAAACCGAGAAGAGATTCGGGTAAAAATAAGGGAAACGCGAGAGATTCGAGTAAAGAAAAGGGAAACGCGTGAAGAGATTCGAGCAAAGAAAATGGAGACGCGAGAAGAGATTCGAGTAAAGAAAATGGAAACGCGAGAAGAGATTCGAGTCAAGAAAAGTGAAACGCGAGAGATTCGAGTAAAGAAAAGGGAAACGCGAGAAGGGAGTCGAGTAAAGAGAATAGAAACACGAGGAAAGATTCGAGAAAAGAAAAAGGAAACGCGTGGAAAGATTAGAGTAAGGAAATGGGAAACGCGAGGAGAGATTCGAGTAAAGAAAAGGAAACGCGAGGAGAGATTAGAGTACAGAAAAGGGAAACACGAGGAGAGATTCGAGTAAAGAAAATGGAAACGAGAGGAGAGATTCGAGTAAAGAAAACGGAAACGCGAGGAGAGATTCGAATAAGGAAAAGGAAAACGTGAGAGATTCGAGTAAAGAAAAGGGAAACGCGAGAAGAGATTCGAGTTGAGAAAAGAGAAACGCGAGAGATTCGAGTAAAGAAAAGGGAAACGCGAGGAGAGATTCGAGTAAAGAAAATACAAACGCGAGGAGAGATTCGAGTAAAGAAAAAGTAAACGCGAGGAGAGATTAGAGTAAAGAAATGGGAAACGCGAGGAGAGATTCGAGTAAAGAAAAGTGAAACGTGAGGAGAGATTCGAGTAAAGAAAACAAAAACGCGAGAAGAGATTCGAAAAAAGAAAAGTGAAACGCGAGAGATTCGAGTAAAGAAACGGGAAACGCGAGAAGAGGTTCGAATAACGAAAAGGGAAACGCGAGAGATTCGAGTAAAGAAAAGGGAAACGAGAGAAGAGATTCGAGTAAAGAAAATATAAACGCGAGGAGACATTCGAGTAAAGAAAAAGGAAACGCGAGGAGAGATTAGGGTAAAGAAATGGGAAACGCGAGGAGAGGTTCGAGTAAAGAAAACGGAAACGAGAGGAGAGATTCGAGTAAAGAAAAGAGAAACGCGAGAGATTCGAGTAAAGAGAAGAGAAACGCGAGGAGAGATTCGAGTAAAGAAAAGGGAAACGCGAGAGATTCGAGTAAAGAAAACAGAAACGCGAGAGATTCGAGTAAAGAAAAAGGAAACGCGAGGAGAGATTCGAGTAAAGCAAAGGGAAACGTGAGAGATTCAAGTAAAGAAAAGGGAAACGCGAGAGATTCGAGTAGAGAAATGGGAAACGCGAGAAGAGATTCGAGTACAGAAAACGGAAACACGAGGAGAGATTCGAGTAAAGAAAAGGGAAACGCGAGATATTCGAGTAAAGGGAAACGCGAGGAGAGAATCGAGTGAAAAAAAGGGAAAACCGAGAAGAGATTCGGGTAAAGATAAGGGAAACGCGAGAGATTCGAGTAAAGAAAAGGGAAACGCGTGAAGAGATTCGAGTAAAGAAAATGGAAACGCGAGAAGAGATTCGAGTCAAGAAAAGTGAAACGCGAGAGATTCGAGTAAAGAAAAGGGAAACGCGAGAAGGGAGTCGAGTAAAGAGAATAGAAACACGAGGAAAGATTCGAGAAAAGAAAAAGGAAACGCGTGGAAAGATTAGAGTAAGGAAATGGGAAACGCGAGGAGAGATTCGAGTAAAGAAAAGGAAACGCGAGGAGAGATTAGAGTACAGAAAAGGGAAACACGAGGAGAGATTCGAGTAAAGAAAATGGAAACGAGAGGAGAGATTCGAGTAAAGAAAACGGAAACGCGAGGAGAGATTCGAATAAGGAAAAGGAAAACGTGAGAGATTCGAGTAAAGAAAAGGGAAACGCGAGAAGAGATTCGAGTTGAGAAAAGAGAAACGCGAGAGATTCGAGTAAAGAAAAGGAAAACGCGAGGAGAGATTCGAGTAAAGAAAATACAAACGCGAGGAGAGATTCGAGTAAAGAAAAAGTAAACGCGAGGAGAGATTAGAGTAAAGAAATGGGAAAAGCGAGGAGAGATTCGAGTAAAGAAAAGTGAAACGTGAGGAGAGATTCGAGTAAAGAAAACGGAAACGCGAGAAGAGATTCGAATAAAGAAAAGTGAAACGCGAGAGATTCGAGTAAAGAAACGGGAAACGCGAGAAGAGGTTCGAATAACGAAAAGGGAAACGCGAGAGATTCGAGTAAAGAAAAGGGAAACGTGAGAAGAGATTCGAGTAAAGAAAATATAAACGCGAGGAGACATTCGAGTAAAGAAAAAGGAAACGCGAGGAGAGATTAGGGTAAAGAAATGGGAAACGCGAGGAGAGGTTCGAGTAAAGAAAACGGAAACGAGAGGAGAGATTCGAGTAAAGAAAACGGAAACGCGAGAAGAGATTCGAGTAAAGAAAAGAGAAACGCGAGAGATTCGAGTAAAGAGAAGAGAAACGCGAGGAGAGATTCGAGTAAAGAAAAGGGAAACGCGAGAGATTCGAGTAAACAAAAGGGAAACGCGAGAGATTCGAGTAAAGAAAAAGGAAAAGCGAGGAGAGATTCGAGTAAAGCAAAGGGAAACGTGAGAGATTCAAGTAAAGAAAAGGGAAACGCGATAAGAGATTCGAGTAAAGAAAATGGGAACGCGACGAGAGATTCGAGTATAGAAAATGGAAACGCGAGAAGGGATTCGATTAAAGAAAAGAGAAACCGAGAGATTCGAGTAAGGAAAAGGGAAACGCGAGAAGAGATTCGAGTAAAGAAAAGAGAAACGCGAGAGATTCGAGTAAAGAGAAGGGGAACGCGAGGAGAGATTCGAGTAAAGAAAAGGGAAACGCGAGATTTCGAGTAAATAAAAGGGAAACGCGAGAGATTCGACTAAAGAAAAGGGAAACGCGAGGAGAGATTGGAGTAGAGAAAAGGGAAAGGCGAGAAGAGATTCGAGTACAGAAAACGGAAACGCGAGGAGAGATTCGAGTAAAGAAAAGGGAAACGCGAGATATTCGAGTAAAGGGAAACGCGAGGAGAGATTCGAGTGAAAAAAAGGGAAAACCGAGAAGAGATTCGGGTAAAGAAAAGGGAAAAGCGAGAGATTCGAGTAAAGAAAAGGGAAACGCGTGAAGAGATTCGAGCAAAGAAAATGGAGACGCGAGAAGAGATTCGAGTAAAGAAAATGGAAACGCGAGAAGAGATTCGAGTCAAGAAAAGTGAAACGCGAGAGATTCGAGTAAAGAAAAGGGAAACGCGAGAAGGGATTCGAGTAAAGAAAATAGAAACACGAGGAAAGATTCGAGTAAAGAAAAAGGAAACGCGTAGAAAGATTAGAGTAAAGAAATGGGAAACGCGAGAAGAGATTCAAGTAAAGAAAAGGAAACGCGAGGAGAGATTAGAGTACAGAAAAGGGAAACACGAGGAGAGATTCGAGAAAAGAAAATGGAAACGAGAGGAGAGATTCGAGTAAAGAAAACGGAAACGCGAAAAGAGATTCAAGTAAAGAAAAGAGAAACGCGAGAGATTCCAGTAAAGAGAAGGGAAACGCGAGGAGAGATTTGAGTAAAGAAAAGGCAAACGCGAAAAGAGATTCGAGTAAAGAAAATAGAAAGGCGAGGAGAGATTCGTGTAAAGAAAAGGAAACGCGAGGAGAGATTAGAGTAAAGAAAAGGGAAACGCGAGGAGAGATTCGAGTAAAGAAAACGCAAACGCGAGGAGAGATTCGAATAAGGAAAAGGAAAACGTGAGAGATTCGAGTAAAGAAAAGGGAAACGCGAGAAGAGATTCGAGTTGAGAAAAGAGAAACGCGAGAGATTCGAGTAAAGAAAAGGGAAAGGCGAGGAGAGATTCGAGGAAAGAAAAAGGAAACGCGAGGAGAGATTAGAGTAAAGAAATGGGAAACGCGAGTAGAGATTCGAGTAAAGAAAACGGACGCGAGAGGACAGAATCGAGTAAAGAAAACGGAAACGCGAGAAGAGATTCGAGTAAAGAAAAGAGAAACGCGAGAGATTCGAGTAAAGAGAAGGGAAACGCGAGGAGAGTTTCGAGTAAAGAAAAGGGAAACGCGAGAGATACGAGTAAAGAAATGGGAAACGCGAGAAGAGATTCGAGTAAAGAAAATAGAAAGGCGAGGAGAGATTTGTGTATAGAAATGGGAAACGCGAGGAGAGATTCGAGTAAAGAAAACGGAAACGCGAGGAGAGATTCGAATAAGGTAAAGGAAAACGTCAGAGATTCGAGTAAAGAAAAGGGAAACGCGAGAGATTCGAGTAAAGAAAAGGGAAACGCGAGGTGCGATTCGAGTAAAGAAAATATAAACGCGAAGAGATATTCGAGTAAAGAAAAAGGAAACGCGAGGAGAGATTAGAGTAAAGAAAAGGGAAACGCGAGAAGAGATTCGATTTGAGAAAAGAGAAACGCGAGAGATTCGAGTAAAGAAAAGGGAAAGGCGAGGAGAGATTCGAGTAAAGAAAATACAAACGCGAGGAGAGATTCGAGTAAAGAAAAAGGAAACTCGAGGAGAGATTAGAGTAAAGAAATGGGAAACACGAGGAGAGATTCGAGTAAAGAAAACGGAAACGAGAGGAGTGATTCGAGTAAAGAATACGGAAACGCGAGAAGAGATTCGAGTAAAGAAAAGGGAAACGCGAGAGATACGAGTAAAGAAAAGGGGAACGCGAGAAAAGATTCGAGTAAAGAAAATAGAAAGGCGAGGATAGATTCGTGTAAAGAAAAGGAAACGCGAGGAGAGATTCGAGTAAAGAAAACGGAAACGTGAGAGATTCAAGTAAAGAAAAGGGAAACGCGATAAGAGATTCGAGTAAAGGAAATGGGAACGCAACGAGAGATTCGAGTATAGAAAATGGAAACGGGAGAAGAGATTCGATAAAGAAAAAGGAAACCGAGAGATTCGAGTAAGGAAAAGGGAAACGCGTGAAGAGATTCGGGTAAAGAAAAGGGAAACGCGAGAGATTCGAGTAGAGAAAAGGTAAACGCGAGAAGAGATTCGAGTACAGAAAACGGAAACGCGAGGAGAGAATCGAGTAAAGAAAAGGGAAACGCGAGATATTCGAGTAAAGGGAAACGCGAGGAGAGATTCGAGCGAAAAAAAAGGGAAAACCGAGAAGAGATTCGGGTAAAGAAAAGGGAAACGCGAGAGATTCGAGTAAAGAAAAGGGAAACGCGTGAAGAGATTCGAGCAAAGAAAATGGAGACGCGAGAAGAGATTCGAGTAAAGAAAATGAAAACGCGAGAAGAGATTCGAGTCAAGAAAAGTGGAACGCGAGAGATTCGAGTAAAGAAAAGGGAAATGCGAGAAGGGATTCGAGCAAAGAAAATAGAAACACGAGGAAAGATTCGAGTAAAGAAAAAGGAAACGCGTGGAAAGATTAGAGTAAAGAAATGGGAAACGCGAGGAGAGATTCGAGTAAAGAAAAGGAAACGCGAGGAGAGATTCGAGAAAAGAAAATACAAACGCGAGGAGAGATTCGAGTAAAGAAAAAGGAAACGCGAGGAGAGATTAGAGTAAAGAAATGGGAAACGCGAGGAGAGATTCGAGTAAAGAAAAGGGAAACGCGAGGAGAGATTCGAGTGAAGAAAACGGAAACGCGAGAACAGATTCGAGTAAAGAAGAGTGAAACGCGACAGATTCGAGTAAAGAAAAGGGAAACGCGAGAAGAGGTTCGAATAAAGAAAAGGGAAACGCGATAGATTCGAGTAAAGAAAAGGGAAACGTGAGAAGAGATTCGAGAAAAGAAAATATAAACGCGAGGAGAGATTCGAGTAAAGAAAAAGGAAACGCGAGGAGAGATTCGAGTAAAGAAAACGGAAACGCGAGAAGAGAATCGAGTAAAGAAAAGAGAAACGCGAGAGATTCGAGTAAAGAGAAGGGTAACGCGAGGAGAGATTCGAGTAAAGAAAAGGGAAAGGAGACAGGTACGAGTAGAAAAAGGGAAACGCGAGGGGAGATTCGAGTAAAGAAAATGGAAACGCGAGAAGAGATTCGAGTAAAGAAAAGAGAAACGCGAGAGATTCGAGTAAAGAGAAGGGTAACGCGAGGAGAGATTCGAGTAAAGAAAAGGGAAAGGAGACAGGTACGAGTAGAAAAAGGGAAACGCGAGGGGAGATTCGAATAAAGAAAATGGAAACGCGAGAAGAGAATCGAGTAAAGAAAAGAGAAACGCGAGAGATTCGAGTAAAGAGAAGGGTAACGCGAGGAGAGATTCGAGTAAAGAAAAGGGAAAGGAGACAGGTACGAGTAGAAAAAGGGAAACGCGAGGGGAGATTCGAGTAAAGAAAACGGAAACGCGAGAAGAGATTCGAGTAAAGAAAAGAGAAACGCGAGAGATTCCAGTAAAGAGAAGGGAAACGCGGGGAGAGATTCGAGTAAAGAAAAGGGAAACGGGAGAGGTACGAGTAAACAAAAGGGAAACGCGAGGAGAGATTAGAGTAAAGAAAAGGGAAACGCGAGGAGAGATTCGAGTAAAGAAAACGGAAACGCGAGGAGAGATTCGAATAAGGAAAAGGAAAACGTGAGAGATTCGAGTAAAGAGAAGGGAAACGCGAGAAGAGATTCGAGTAAAGAAAAGTGAAACGCGAGAGATTCGAGTAAAGAAAAGGGAAACGCGAGGAGAGATTCGAGTAACAAAATACAAACGCGAGGAGAGATTTGAGTAAAGAAAAAGGAAACGTGAGGAGAGATTCGAGTAAAGAAAACGGAAACCAGAGGAGAGATTCGAGTAACGAAAACAGAAACGCGAGAAGAGATTCGAGTAAAGAAAATGGAAACGCGAGAAGACGATCGAATATAGAAAAGGGAAACGCGAGAGATTCGAGTAAAGAAAAGGGAAACGCGAGAAGATATTCGAGTAAAGAAAATAGAAACACGAGGAAGGATTCGAGTAAAGAAAAAGGAAACGCGTGGAAAGATTAGAGTAAAGAAATGGGAAACACGAGGAGAGATTCGAGTAAAGAAAACGGAAACGAGAGGAGAGATTCGAGTAAAGAAAACGGAAACGCGAGAAGAGATTCGAGTAAAGAAAAGAGAAACGCGAGAGATTCGAGTAAAGAGAAGGGAAACGCGAGGAGAGATTCGAGTAAAGAAAATTGAAAGGCGAGGAGAGATTCGTGTAAAGAAAAGGAAACGCGAGGAGAGAGTAGAGTAAAGAAAAGGGAAACGCGAGGAGAGATTCGAGTAAAGAAAACGGAAACGCGAGGAGAGATTCGAATAAGGTAAAGGAAAACGTGAGAGATTCGAGTAAAGAAAAGGGAAACGCGAGAAGAGATTCGAGGAAGGAAAAGAGAAACGCGAGAGATTCGATTAAAGAAAAGGGAAACGCGGGTAGAGATTCGAGTAAAGAAAATACAAACGCGAGGAGAGATTCGAGTAAAGAAAATGGAAACGCGAGGAGAGATTCGTGTAAAGAAAAGGAAACGCGAGGAGAAAGTAGAGTAAAGAAAAGGGAAACGCGAGGAGAGATTCGAGTAAAGAAAACGGAAACGCGAGAAGAGGTTCGAATAAAGAAAAGGGAAACGCGAGAGATTCGAGTAAAGAAAAGGGAAACGCGAGAAGAAATTCGACTAAAGAAAATATAAACGCGAGGAGAGATCCGAGAAAAGAAAAAGGAAACGCGAGGAGAGATTCGAGTAAAGAAAACGGAAACGAGAGGAGAGATTCGAGTAAAGAAAACGGAAACGCGAGATGAGATTCGAGTAAAGAAAAGAGAAACGCGAGAGATTCGAGTAAAGAGAAGGGAAACGCGAGGAGAGATTCGTGTAAAGAAAAGGGAAACGCGAGAGATACGAGTAAAGAAAAGGGAAACCCGAGAAGAGAATCGAGTAAAGAAAATAGAAAGGCGAGGAGAGATTCGTGTAAAGAAAAGGAAACGCGAGGAGAGAGTAGAGTAAAGAAAAGGGAAACGCGAGGAGAGATTCGAGTAAAGAAAACGGAAACGCGAGGAGAGATTCGAATAAGGAAAAGGAAAACTTGAGAGATTCGAGTAAAGAAAAGGGAAACGCGAGAAGAGATTCGAGTAAAGAAAAGAGAAACCCGAGAGATTCGAGTAAAGAAAATGGGAACGCGACGAGAGATTCGAGTAAAGAACATGGAAAAGCGGGAAGAGATTCGATTAAAGAAAAGGGAAACCGAGAGACTCGAGTTAGGAAAAGGGAAACGCGAGAAGAGATTCGGGTAAAGAAAAGGGAAACGCGAGAGATTAGAGTAGAGAAAAGTGAAACGCGAGAAGAGATTCGAGTACAGAAAACGGAAACGCGAGGAGAGATTCAAGTAAAGAAAAGGGAAACGCGAGATATTCGACTAAAGGGAAACGCGTGGAGAGATTCGAGTGAAAAAAAGGGAAAACCGAGAAGAGATTCCAGTAAAGAAAAGGGAAACGCGAGAGATTCGAGTAAAGAAAAGGGAAACGCGTGAAGAGATTCGAGCAAAGAAAATGGAGACGCGAGAACAGATTCGAGTAAAGAAAATGGAAACGCGAGAAGAGATACAAGACAAGAAAAGTGAAACGCGAGACATTCGAGTAAAGAAAAGGGAAACGCGAGAAGGGATTCGAGTAAAGAAAATAGAAACACGAGGAAGGATTCGAGTAAAGAAAAAGGAAACGCGTGGAAAGATTAGAGTAAAGAAATGGGAAACGCGAGGAGATATTCGAGTAAAGAAAAGGAAACGCGAGGAGAGATTAGAGTACAGAAAAGGGAAACACGAGGAGAGATTCGAGTAAAGAAAATGGAAACGAGAGGAGAGATTCGAGTAAAGAAAACGGAAACGCGAGGAGAGATTCGAGTAAAGAAAAGGGAAACGCGAGAGGTACGAGTAAAGAAAAGGGAAACGCGAGAAGAGATTCGAGTAAAGAAAATAGAAAGGCGAGGAGAGATTCGTGTAAAGAAAAGGAAACGCGAGGAGAGAATAGAGTAAAGAAAAGGGAAACGCGAGGAGAGAAACGAGTAAAGAAACCGGAATCGCGAGGAGAGATTCGAATAAGGAAAAGGAAAACGTGAGAGATTCGAGTAAAGAAAAGGGAAACGCGAGAAGAGATTCGAGTTGAGAAAAGAGAAACCGAGAGATTCGAGTAAAGACAAGGGAAACGCGAGGAGAGATTCGAGTAAAGAAAATACAAACGCGAAGAGAGATTCGAGTAAAGAAAAAGGAAACGCGAGGAGAGATTCGAGTAAAGAAAACGGAAACGCGAGAAGAGATTCGAGTAAAGAAAAGTGAAACGCGAGAGATTCGAGTAAAGAAAAGGGAAACGGGAGAAGAGGTTCGAATAAAGAAAAGGGAAACGCGAGAGATTCGAGTAAAGAAAAGGGAAACGTGAGAAGAGATTCGACTAAAGAAAATATAAAAGCGAGGAGAGATTCGAGTAAAGAAAACGGAAACGAGAGGAGAGATTCGAGGAAAGAAAACGGAAACGCGAGAAGAGATTCGAGTAAGGAAAAGAGAAACGCGAGAGATTCGAGTAAAGAAAAGGGAAACGCGAGGAGAGATTCGAGTAAAGAAAATGGGAACGCGACGAGAGATTCGAGTATGGAAAATGGAAACGCGAGAAGAGATTCGATTAAAGAAAAGGGAAACCGAGAGATTCGAGTAAGGAAAAGGGAAACGCGAGAAGAGATTCGGGTAAAGAAAAGGGAAACGCGAGAGATTCGAGTAGAGAAAAGGGAAACGCGAAAAGAGATTCGAGTACAGAAAACGGAAACGCGAGGAGAGATTCGAGTACAGAAAAGGGAAACTCGAGATATTCGAGTAAAGGGAAACGCGAGGAGAGATTCGAGTGAAAAAAAGGGAAAACCGAGAAAAGATTCGAGTAAAGAAAAGGGAAACGCGAGAGATTCGAGTAAAGAAAAGGGAAACCCGTGAAGAGATTCGAGCAAAGAAAATGGAGACGCGAGAAGAGATTCGAGTAAAGAAAATGGAAACGCGAGAAGAGACTCGAGTCAAGAAAAGTGAAACGCGAGAGATTCGAGTAAAGAAAAGGGAAACGCGAGAAGGGATTCGAGTAAAAAAAATAGAAACTCGAGGAAAGATTCGAGTAAAGAAAAAGGAAACGCGTGGAAATATTAGAGTAATGAAATGGGAAACGCGAGGAGAGATTCGAGTAAAGAAAAGGAAACGCGAGGAGAGATTAGAGTACAGCAAAGGGAAACACGAGGAGAGATTCGAGTAAAGAAAATGGAAATGAGAGGAGAGATTCGAGTTAAGAAAGCGGAAACGCGAGAAGAGATTCGAGTAAAGAAAAGAGAAACGCGAGAGATTCCAGTAAAGAGAAGGGAAACGCGAGGAGAGATTCGAGTAAAGAAAAGGGAAACGCAAGGAGAGATTCGAGTAAAGAAAACGGAAACGCGAGGAGAGATTCGAATAAGGAAAAGAGAAACGCGAGAGATTCGAGTAAGGAAAAGAGAAACGCGAGAAGAGATTCGGGTAAAGAAAAGGGAAACGCGAGAGATTCTAGTAGAGAAAAGGGAAACGCGAGAAGAGATTCGAGTACAGAAAACGGAAACGCGAGGAGAGATACGAGTAAAGAAAGGGAAACGCGAGATATTCGAGTAAAGGGAAACGCGAGGAGAGATTCGAGTGAAAAAAAGGGAAAACCGAGAAAAGATTCGAGTAAAGAAAAGGGAAATGCGAGAGATTCGAGTAAAGAAAAGGGAAACACGTGAAGAAATTCGAGAAAAGAAAATGGAGACGCGAGAAGAGATTCGAGTAAAGAAAATGGAAACGCGAGAAGAGATTCGAGTCAAGAAAAGTGAAACGCGAGAGATTCGAGTAAAGAAAAGGGAAACGCGAGAAGGGATTCGAGTAAAGAAAATAGAAACTCGAGGAAAGATTCGAGAAAAGAAAAAGGAAACGCGAGGAAAGATTAGAGTAAAGAAATGGGAAACGCGAGGAGAGATTCGAGTAAAGAAAAGGAAACGCGAGCAGAGATTAGAGTACAGCAAAGGGAAACACGAGGAGAGATTCGAGTAATGATAATGGAAACGAGAGGAGAGATTCGAGTAAAGAAAACGGAAACGCGAGAAGAGATGCGAGTAAAGAAAAGAGAAACGCGAGGAGAGATTCGAGTAAAGAAAACTGAAACGAGAGGAGAGATCCGAGTAAAGAAAACGGAAACGCGAGAAGAGATTCGAGTAAAGAAAATAGAAAGACGAGGAGAGATTCGTGTAAAGAAAAGGAAACGCGAGGAGAGATTAGAGAAAAGAAAAGGGAAACGCGAGGAGAGATTCGAGTAAAGAAAACGGAAACGCGAGGAGAGATTCGATAAGGGAAAAGGTAAACGTGAGAGATTCGAGTAAAGAAAAGGGAAACGCGAGAAGAGAATCGAGTTGATAAAAGAGAAACGCGAGAGATTCGAGTAAAGAAAAGGGAAACGCGAGCAGAGAATCGAGTAAAGAAAATAGAAACGCGAGGAGAGATTCGAGTAAAGAAAAAGGAAACGCGAGGAGAGATTAGAGTAAAGAAATGGGAAACGCGAGGAGAGATTCGAGTAAAGAAAACGGAAACAAGAGGAGAGATTCGAGTAAAGAAAACGGAAACGCGAGAAGAGATTCGAATAAAGAAAAGAGAAACGCGAGAGATTCGAGTAAAGAGAAGTGAAACGCGAGGAGGGATTCGAGAAAAAAAAGGGAAACGCGAGAGATTCGAGTAAAGAAAAGAGAAACGCGAGAGATTCTGGTAAAGAAAAGGGAAACGCGTGGAGAGATTCGAGTAAAGCAAAGGGAAACGTGAGAGATTCGAGTAAAGACAAGGGAAACGCGAAGAGAGATTCGAGTAAAGAAAATACAAACGCGAGGAGAGATTCGAGTAAAGAAATGGGAAACGCGAGGAGAGATTCGAGTAAAGAAAAGGGAAACGCGAGGAGAGATTCGAGTAAAGAAAACGGAAACGCGAGAAGAGATTCGAGTAAAGAAAAGTGAAACGCGAGAGATTCGAGTAAAGAAAAGGGAAACGGGAGAAGAGGTTCGAATAAAGAAAAGGGAAACGCGAGAGATTCGAGCAAAGAAAAGGGAAACGTGAGAAGAGATTCGAGTAAAGAAAATATAAACGCGAGGAGAGATTCGAGTAAAGAAAACGGAAACGAGGGGAGAGATTCGAGGAAAGAAAACGGAAACGCGAGAAGAGATTCGAGTAAAGAAAAGAGAAACACGAGAGGTTCGAGTATAGAAAAGGGAAACGCGAGAAGAAATTCGAGTAAAGAAAATGGGAACGCGACGAGAGATTCGAGTATAGAAAATGGAAACGCGAGAAGAGATTCGATTAAAGAAAAGGGAAACCGAGAGATTCGAGTAAGGAAAAGGGAAACGCGAGAAGAGATTCGGGTAAAGAAAAGGGAAACGCGAGAGATTCGACTAGAGAAAAGGGAAACGCGAGAAGAGATTCGAGTACAGAAAACGGTAACGCGAGGAGAGATTCGAGTACAGAAAAGGGAAACTCGAGATATTCGAGTAAAGGGAAACGCGAGGAGAGATTCGAGTGAAAAAAAGGGAAAACCGAGAAAAGATTCGAGTAAAGAAAAGGGAAACGCGAGAGATTCGAGTAAAGAAAATGGAAACGCGAGAAGAGATTCGAGTCAAGAAAAGTGAAACGCGAGAGATTCGAGTAAAGAAAAGGGAAACGCGAGAAGGGATTCGAGTAAAGAAAATAGAAACTCGAGGAAAGATTCGAGTAAAGAGAAAGGAAACGCGTGGAAAGATTAGAGTAAAGAAATGGGAAACGCGAGGAGAGATTCGAGTAAAGAAAAGGAAAGGCGAGAAGAGATTAGAGTACAGCAAAGGGAAACACGAGGAGAGATTCGAGTAACGAAAATGGAAACGAGAGGAGAGATTCGAGTAAAGAAAACGGAAACGCGAGAAGAGATTCGAGTAAAGAAAAGAGAAACGCGAGAGATTCCAGTAAAGAGAAGGGAAACGCGAGGAGAGATTCGAGTAAAGATAAGGGAAATGCGAGAGGTACGAGTAAAGAAAAGGGAAACGCGAGATGAGATTCGAGTAAAGAAAATAGAAAGGCGAGGAGAGATTCGTGTAAAGAAAAGTAAACGCGAGGAGAGATTAGTGTAAAGGAAAGGGAAACGCGAGGAGAGATTCGAGTAAAGAAAACGGAAACGCGAGGAGAGATTCGAATAAGGAAAAGGAAAACGTGAGAGATTCGAGTAAAGAAAAGGGAAACGCGAGAAGAGATTCGAGTTGATAAAAGAGAAACGCGAGAGATTCGAGTAAAGAAAAGGGAAACGCGAGGTGAGATTCGAGTAAAGAAAATACAAACGCGAGGAGAGATTCGAGTAAAGAAAAAGGAAACGCGAGGAGAGATTAGAGTAAAGAAATGGAAAACGCGAGGAGAGATTCGAGTAAAGAAAAGGGACACGCGAGGAGAGATTCGAGTAAAGAAAACAGAAACGCGAGAAGAGATTCGAATAAAGAAAAGTGAAACGCGAGAGATTCGAGTAAAGAAAAGGGAAACGCGAGAAGAGGTTCGAATAAAGAAAAGAGAAACGCGAGAGATTCGAGTAAAGAAAAGGGAAACGTGAGAAGAGATTCTTGTAAAGAAAATATAAACGCGAGGAGAGATTCGAGTAAAGAAAAAGGAAACGCGAGGAGAGATTAGAGTAAAGAAATGGGAAACGCGAGGAGTGATTCGAGTAAAGAAAAGAGAAACGCGAGAGATTCGAGTAAAGAAAAGGGAAACGCGAGAAGAGATTCGAGTAAAGAAAATGGGAACGAGACGAGAGATTCGAGTATAGAAAATGGAAACGCGAGAAGAGATTCGATTAAAGAAAAGGGAAACCGAGAGATTCGAGTAAGGAAAAGGGAAACGCGAGAAGAGATTCGGGTAAGGAAAAGGGAAACGCGAGAGATTCGACTAGAGAAAACGGAAACGCGAGAAGAGATTCGAGTACAGAAAACGGTAACGCGAGGAGAGATTCGAGTACAGAAAAGGGAAACTCGAGATATTCGAGTAAAGGGAAACGCGAGGAGAGATTCGAGTGAAAAAAAGGGAAAACCGAGAAAAGATTCGAGTAAAGAAAAGGGAAACGCGAGAGATTCGAGTAAAGAAAAGGGAAACGCGTGAAGAGATTCGAGCAAAGAAAATGGAGACGCGAGAAGAGATTCGAGTAAAGAAAATGGAAACGCGAGAAGAGATTCGAGTCAAGAAAAGTGAAACGCGAGAGATTCGAGTAAAGAAAAGGGAAACGCGAGAAGGGATTCGAGTAAAGAAAATAGAAACTCGAGGAAAGATTCGAGTAAAGAGAAAGGAAACGCGTGGAAAGATTAGAGTAAAGAAATGGGAAACGCGAGGAGAGATTCGAGTAAAGAAAAGGATAGGCGAGGAGAGATTAGAGTACAGCAAAGGGAAACACGAGGAGAGATTCGAGTAAAGAAAATGGAAACGAGAGGAGAGATTCGAGTAAAGAAAACGGAAACGCGAGAAGAGATTCGAGTAAAGAAAAGAGAAACGCGAGAGATTCCAGTAAAGAGAAGGGAAACGCGAGGAGAGATTCGAGTAAAGAAAAGGGAAATGCGAGAGGTACGAGTAAAGAAAAGGGAAACGCGAGATGAGATTCGAGTAAAGAAAATAGAAAGGCGAGGAGAGATTCGTGTAAAGAAAAGGAAACGCGAGGAGAGATTAGTGTAAAGGAAAGGGAAACGCGAGGAGAGATTCGAGTAAAGAAAACGGAAACGCGAGGAGAGATTCGAATAAGGAAAAGGAAAACGTGAGAGATTCGAGTAAAGAAAAGGGAAACGCGTGAAGAGATTCGAGTTGATAAAAGAGAAACGCGAGAGATTCGAGTAAAGAAAAGGGAAACGCGAGGTGAGATTCGAGTAAAGAAAATACAAACGCGAGGAGAGATTCGAGTAAAGAAAAAGGAAACGCGAGGAGAGATTAGAGTAAAGAAATGGAAAACGCGAGGAGAGATTCGAGTAAAGAAAAGGGACACGCGAGGAGAGATTCGAGTAAAGAAAACAGAAACGCGAGAAGAGATTCGAATAAAGAAAAGTGAAACGCGAGAGATTCGAGTAAAGAAAAGGGAAACGCGAGAAGAGGTTCGAATAAAGAAAAGAGAAACGCGAGAGATTCGAGTAAAGAAAAGGGAAACGTGAGAAGAGATTCTTGTAAAGAAAATATAAACGCGAGGAGAGATTCGAGTAAAGAAAAAGGAAACGCGAGGAGAGATTAGAGTAAAGAAATGGGAAACGCGAGGAGTGATTCGAGTAAAGAAAAGAGAAACGCGAGAGATTCGAGTAAAGAAAAGGGAAACGCGAGAAGAGATTCGAGTAAAGAAAATGGGAACGCGACGAGAGATTCGAGTATAGAAAATGGAAACGCGAGAAGAGATTCGATTAAAGAAAAGGGAAACCGAGAGATTCGAGTAAGGAAAAGGGAAACGCGAGAAGAGATTCGGGTAAAGAAAAGGGAAACGCGAGAGATTCGACTAGAGAAAACGGAAACGCGAGAAGAGATTCGAGTACAGAAAACGGTAACGCGAGGAGAGTTTCGAGTACAGAAAAGGGAAACTCGAGATATTCGAGTAAAGGGAAACGCGAGGAGAGATTCGAGTGAAAAAAAGGGAAAACCGAGAAAAGATTCGATTAAAGAAAAGGGAAACGCGAGAGATTCGAGTAAAGAAAAGGGAAACGCGTGAAGAGATTCGAGCAAAGAAAATGGAGACGCGAGAAGAGATTCGAGTAAAGAAAATGGAAACGCGAGAAGAGATTCGAGTCAAGAAAAGTGAAACGCGAGAGATTCGAGTAAAGAAAAGGGAAACGCGAGAAGGGATCGAGTAAAGAAAATAGAAACTCGAAGAAAGATTCGAGTAAAGAAAAAGGAAACGCGTGGCAAGATTAGAGTAAAGAAATGGGAAACGCGAGGAGAGATTCGAGTAAAGAAAAGGAAAGGCGAGGAGAGATTAGAGTACAGCAAAGGAAAACACGAGAAGAGATTCGAGTAAAGAAAATGGAAACGAGAGGAGAGATTCGAGTAAAGAAAACGGAAACGCGAGAAGAGATTCGAGTAAAGAAAAGAGAAACGCGAGAGATTCCAGTAAAGAGAAGGGAAACGCGAGGAGAGATTCGAGTAAAGAAAAGGGAAATGCGAGAGGTACGAGTAAAGAAAAGGTAAACGCGAGATGAGATTCGAGTAAAGAAAATAGAAAGGCGAGGAGAGATTCGTGTAAAGAAAAGGAAACGCGAGGAGAGATTAGTGTAAAGGAAAGGGAAACGCGAGGAGAGATTCGAGTAAAGAAAACGGAAACGCGAGGAGAGATTCGAATAAGGAAAAGGAAAACGTGAGAGATTCGAGTAAAGAAAAGGGAAACGCGTGAAGAGATTCGAGTTGATAAAAGAGAAACGCGAGAGATTCGAGTAAAGAAAAGGGAAACGCGAGGTGAGATTCGAGTAAAGAAAATACAAACGCGAGGAGAGATTCGAGTAAAGAAAAAGGAAACGCGAGGAGAGATTAGAGTAAAGAAATGGAAAACGCGAGGAGAGATTCGAGTAAAGAAAAGGGACACGCGAGGAGAGATTCGAGTAAAGAAAACAGAAACGCGAGAAGAGATTCGAATAAAGAAAAGTGAAACGCGAGAGATTCGAGTAAAGAAAAGGGAAACGCGAGAAGAGGTTCGAATAAAGAAAAGAGAAACGCGAGAGATTCGAGTAAAGAAAAGGGAAACGTGAGAAGAGATTCTTGTAAAGAAAATATAAACGCGAGGAGAGATTCGAGTAAAGAAAAAGGAAACGCGAGGAGAGATTAGAGTAAAGAAATGGGAAACGCGAGGAGTGATTCGAGTAAAGAAAAGAGAAACGCGAGAGATTCGAGTAAAGAAAAGGGAAACGCGAGAAGAGATTCGAGTAAAGAAAATGGGAACGCGACGAGAGATTCGAGTATAGAAAATGGAAACGCGAGAAGAGATTCGATTAAAGAAAAGGGAAACCGAGAGATTCGAGTAAGGAAAAGGGAAACGCGAGAAGAGATTCGGGTAAAGAAAAGGGAAACGCGAGATATTCGACTAGAGAAAACGGAAACGCGAGAAGAGATTCGAGTACAGAAAACGGTAACGCGAGGAGAGTTTCGAGTACAGAAAAGGGAAACTCGAGATATTCGAGTAAAGGGAAACGCGAGGAGAGATTCGAGTGAAAAAAAGGGAAAACCGAGAAAAGATTCGATTAAAGAAAAGGGAAACGCGAGAGATTCGAGTAAAGAAAAGGGAAACGCGTGAAGAGATTCGAGCAAAGAAAATGGAGACGCGAGAGGAGATTCGAGTAAAGAAAATGGAAACGCGAGAAGAGATTCGAGTCAAGAAAAGTGAAACGCGAGAGATTCGAGTAAAGAAAAGGGAAACGCGAGAAGGGATCGAGTAAAGAAAATAGAAACTCGAGGAAAGATTCGAGTAAAGAAAAAGGAAACGCGTGGCAAGATTAGAGTAAAGAAATGGGAAACGCGAGGAGAGATTCGAGTAAAGAAAAGGAAACGCGAGGAGAGATTAGAGTACAGCAAAGGAAAACACGAGAAGAGATTCGAGTAAAGAAAATGGAAACGAGAGGAGAGATTCGAGTAAAGAAAACGGAAACGCGAGAAGAGATTCGAGTAAAGAAAAGAGAAACGCGAGAGATTCCAGTAAAGAGAAGGGAAACGCGAGGAGAGATTCGAGTAAAGAAAAGGGAAATGCGAGAGGTACGAGTAAAGAAAAGGGAAACGCGAGATGAGATTCGAGTAAAGAAAATAGAAAGGCGAGGAGAGATTCGTGTAAAGAAAAGGAAACGCGAGGAGAGATTAGTGTAAAGGAAAGGGAAACGCGAGGAGAGATTCGAGTAAAGAAGACGGAAACGCGAGGAGAGATTTGAATAAGGAAAAGGAAAACGTGAGAGATTTGAGTAAAGAAGAGGGAAACGCGAGAAGAGATTCGAGTTGATAAAAGAGAAACGCGAGAGATTCGAGTAAAGAAAAGGGAAACGCGAGGAGAGATTCGAGTAAAGAAAATACAAACGCGAGGAGAGATTCGAGTAAAGAAAAAGGAAACGCGAGGAGAGATTAGAGTAAAGAAATGGGAAACGCGAGGAGAGATTAGAGTAAAGAAATGGGAAACGCGAGGAGAGATTCGAGTAAAGAAAACATAAACGCGAGAAGAGATTCGAGTAAAGAAAAGTGAAACGCGAGAGATTCGAGTAAAGAAAAGGGAAACGCGAGAAAAGGTTCGGATAAAGAAAAGAGAAACGCGAGAGATTCGAGTAAAGAAAAGGGAAACGTGAGAAGAGATTCGGGTAAAGAAAAGGGAAACGCGAGAGATTCTTGCAGAGAAAAGGGAAACGCGAGAAGAGATTCGAGTACAGAAAACGGAAACGCGAGGAGAGATACGAGTAAAGAAAAGGGAAACGCGAGATATTCGAGTAAAGTGAAACGAGAGGAGAGATTCGAGTGAAAAAAAGGGAAAACCGAGAAAAGATTCGAGTAAAGAAAAGGGAAACGCGAGAGATTCGAGTAAAGAAAAGGGAAACGCGTGTAGAGATTCGAGCAAAGAAAATGGAGACGCGAGAAGAGATTCGAGTAAAGAAAATGGAAACGCGAGAAGAGATTCGAGCCAAGAAAAGTGAAACGTGAGAGATTCGAGTAAAGAAAAGGGAAACGCGAGAAGGGATTCGAGTAAAGAAAATAGAAACTCGAGGAAGGATTCGAGAAAAGAAATGGGAAACGCGAGGAGAGATTCGAGTAAAGAAAACGGAAACGAGAGGAGAGATTCGAGTAAAGAAAAGAGAAACGCGAGAGATTCGAGTAAAGAAAAGGGAAACGCGAGAGATTAGAGTACAGCAAAGGGAAACACGAGGAGAGATTCGAGTAAAGAAAATGGAAACGAGAGGAGAGATTCGAGTAAAGAAAACGGAAACGCGAGAAGAGATTCGAGTAAAGAAAAGAGAAACGCGAGAGATTCCAGTAAAGAGAAGGGAAACGCGAGGAGAGATTCGAGTAAAGAAAAGGGAAAGGCGAGCAGAGATTCGAGTAAAGAAAATACAAACGCGAGGAGAGATTAGAGTAAAGAAATGGGAAACGCGAGGAGAGATTCGAGTAAAGAAAACGGAAACGAGAGGAGAGATTCGAGTAAAGAAAAGAGAAACGCGAGAGATTCGAGTAAAGAGAAGGGAAACGCGAGGAGAGATTCGAGTTGATAAAAGAGAAACGCGAGAGATTCGAGTAAAGAAAAGGGAAACGCGAGCAGAGATTCGAGTAAAGAAAATACAAACGCGAGGAGAGATTAGAGTAAAGAAATGGGAAACGCGAGGAGAGATTCGAGTAAAGAAAACGGAAACGAGAGGAGAGATTCGAGTAAAGAAAAGAGAAACGCGAGAGATTCGAGTAAAGAGAAGGGAAACGCGAGGAGAGATTAGAGAAAAAAAAGGGAAACGCGAGAGATTCGAGTAAAGAAAAGAGAAACGCGAGAGATTCTAGTAAAGAAAAGGGAAACGCGTGGAGAGATTCGAGTAAAGCAAAGGGAAACGTGAGAGATTCAAGTAAAGAAAAGGGAAACGCGATAAGAGATTCGAGTAAAGAAAATGGGAACGCGACGAGAGATCCGAGTATAGAAAATGGAAACGCGAGAAGAGATTCGATTAAAGAAAAGGGAAACCGAGAGATTCGAGTAAGGAAAAGGGAAACGGGAGAAGTGATTCGGGTAAAGAAAAGGGAAACGCGAGAGATTCGAGTAGAGAAATGGGAAACGCGAGAAGAGATTCGAGTACAGAAAACGGAAACACGAG
Organism: Uropetala carovei; assembly: GCA_036926305.1. Taxonomy (NCBI): domain Eukaryota; kingdom Metazoa; phylum Arthropoda; class Insecta; order Odonata; family Petaluridae; genus Uropetala; species Uropetala carovei. The sequence continues at coordinate 9,655,104 of JAXCHB010000080.1, read as the reverse complement.
GAGAGATTCGAGTAAAGTAAAGGGAAACGCGAGATATTCGAGTAAAGGGAAACGCGAGGAGAGAATCGAGTGAAAAAAAGGGAAAACCGAGAAGAGATTCGGGTATAGATAAGGGAAACGCGAGAGATTCGAGTAAAGAAAAGGGAAACGCGTGAAGAGATTCGAGCAAAGATAATGGAGACGCGAGAAGAGATTCGAGTAAAGAAAATGGAAACGCGAGAAGAGATTCGAGTCAAGAAAAGTGAAACGCGAGAGATTCGAGTAAAGAAAAGGGAAACGCGAGAAGGGATTCGAGTAAAGAAAATAGAAACACGAGGAAAGATTCGAGCAAAGAAAAAGGAAACGCGTGGAAAGATTAGAGTAAGGAAATGGGAAACGCGAGGAGAGATTCGAGTAAAGAAAAGGAAACGCGAGGAGAGATTAGAGTACAGAAAAGGGAAACACGAGGAGAGATTCGAGTAAAGAAAATGGAAACGAGAGGAGAGAAAACGGAAACGCGAGAAGAGATTCGAGTAAAGAAAAGAGAAACGCGAGAGATTCCAGTAAAGAGAAGGGAAACGCGAGGAGAGATTCGAGTAAAGAAAAGGGAAACGCGAGAAGAGATTCGAGTAAAGAAAATAGAAAGGCGAGGAGAGATTCGTGTAAAGAAAAGGAAACGCGAGGAGAGATTAGAGTAAAGAAAAAGGAAACGCGAGGAGAGATTCGAGTAAAGAAAACGGAAACGCGAGGAGAGATTCGAATAAGGAAAAGGAAAACGTGAGAGATTCGAGTAAAGAAAAGGGAAACGCGAGAAGAGATTCGAGTTGAGAAAAGAGAAACGCGAGAGATTCGAGTAAAGAAAAGGGAAACGCGAGGAGAGATTCGAGTAAAGAAAATACAAACGCGAGGAGAGATTCGAGTAAAGAAAAAGTAATCGCGAGGAGAGATTAGAGAAAAGAAATGGGAAACGCGAGGAGAGATTCGAGTAAAGAAAAGGGAAACGTGAGGAGAGATTCGAGTAAAGAAAACGGAAACGCGAGAAGAGATTCGAATAAAGAAAAGTGAAACGCGAGAGAATTGAGTAAAGAAACGGGAAACGCGAGAAGAGGTTCGAATAACGAAAAGGGAAACGCGAGAGATTCGAGTAAAGAAAAGGGAAACGTGAGAAGAGATTCGAGTAAAGAAAAGATAAACGCGAGGAGAGATTCGAGTAAAGAAAAAGGAAACGCGAGGAGAGATTAGGGTAAAGAAATGGGAAACGCGAGGAGAGATTCGAGTAAAGAAAACGGAAACGAGAGGAGAGATTCGAGTAAAGAAAACGGAAACGCGAGAAGAGATTCGAGGAAAGAAATGAGAAACCCGAGAGATTCGAGTAAAGAGAAGGGAAACGCGAGGAGAGATTCCAGTAAAGAAAAGGGAAACGCTAGAGATTCGAGTAAATAAAAGGGAAACGCGAGAGATTCGAGTAAAGAAAAAGGAAACGCGAGGAGAGATTCGAGTAAAGCAAAGGGAAACGTGAGAGATTCAAGTAAAGAAAAGGGAAACGCGAGAAGAGATTCGATTAAAGAAAAGGGAAACCGAGAGATTCGAGTAAGGAAAAGGGAAACGCGAGAAGTGATTCGGGTAAAGAAAAGGGAAACGCGAGAGATTCGAGTAGAGAAATGGGAAACGCGAGAAGAGATTCGAGTACAGAAAACGGAAACACGAGGAGAGATTCGAGTAAAGAAAAGGGAAACGCGAGATATTCGAGTAAAGGGAAACGCGAGGAGAGAATCGAGTGAAAAAAAGGGAAAACCGAGAAGAGATTCGGGTAAAGATAAGGGAAACGCGAGAGATTCGAGTAAAGAAAAGGGAAACGCGTGAAGAGATTCGAGCAAAGAAAATGGAGACGCGAGAAGAGATTCGAGTAAAGAAAATGGAAACGCGAGAAGAGATTCGAGTCAAGAAAAGTGAAACGCGAGAGATTCGAGTAAAGAAAAGGGAAACGCGAGACGGGAGTCGAGTAAAGAGAATAGAAACACGAGGAAAGATTCGAGAAAAGAAAAAGGAAACGCGTGGAAAGATTAGAGTAAGGAAATGGGAAACGCGAGGAGAGATTCGAGTAAAGAAAGGAAACGCGAGGAGAGATTAGAGTACAGAAAAGGGAAACACGAGGAGAGATTCGAGTAAAGAAAATGGAAACGAGAGGAGAGATTCGAGTAAAGAAAACGGAAACGCGAGGAGAGATTCGAATAAGGAAAAGGAAAACGTGAGAGATTCGAGTAAAGAAAAGGGAAACGCGAGAAGAGATTCGAGTTGAGAAAAGAGAAACGCGAGAGATTCGAGTAAAGAAAAGGGAAACGCGAGGAGAGATTCGAGTAAAGAAAATACAAACGCGAGGAGAGATTCGAGTAAAGAAAAAGTAAACGCGAGGAGAGATTAGAGTAAAGAAATGGGAAACGCGAGGAGAGATTCGACTAAAGAAAAGTGAAACGTGAGGTGCGATTCGAGTAAAGAAAATATAAACGCGAAGAGATATTCGAGTAAAGAAAAAGGAAACGCGAGGAGAGATTAGAGTAAAGAAAAGGGAAACGCGAGAAGAGATTCGATTTGAGAAAAGAGAAACGCGAGAGATTCGAGTAAAGAAAAGGGAAAGGCGAGGAGAGATTCGAGTAAAGAAAATACAAACGCGAGGAGAGATTCGAGTAAAGAAAAAGGAAACTCGAGGAGAGATTAGAGTAAAGAAATGGGAAACGCGAGGAGAGATTCGAGTAAAGAAAACGGAAACGAGAGGAGTGATTCGAGTAAAGAATACGGAAACGCGAGAAGAGATTCGAGTAAAGAAAAGGGAAACGCGAGAGATACGAGTAAAGAAGTGGGGAACGCGAGAAAAGATTCGAGTAAAGAAAATAGAAACGCGAGAGATTCCAGTAAAGAGAAGGGAAACGCGAGAAGAGATTCGAGTACAGAAAACGGAAACGCGAGGAGAGATACGAGTAAAGAAAAGGGAAACGCGAGATATTCGAGTAAAGTGAAACGCGAGGAGAGATTCGAGTGAAAAAAAGGGAAAACCGAGAAAAGATTCGAGTAAAGAAAAGGGAAACGCGAGAGATTCGAGTAAAGAAAAGGGAAACGCGTGTAGAGATTCGAGCAAAGAAAATGGAGACGCGAGAAGAGATTCGAGTAAAGAAAATGGAAACGCGAGAAGAGATTCGAGCCAAGAAAAGTGAAACGTGAGAGATTCGAGTAAAGAAAAGGGAAACGCGAGAAGGGATTCGAGTAAAGAAAATAGAAACTCGAGGAAGGATTCGAGAAAAGAAAAAGGAAACGCGTGGAAAGACTAGAGTAAAGAAATGGGAAACGCGAGGAGAGATTAGAGTAAAGAAAAGGAAACGCGAGGAGAGATTAGAGTACAGCAAAGGGAAACACGAGGAGAGATTCGAGTAAAGAAAATGGAAACGAGAGGAGAGATTCGAGTAAAGAAAACGGAAACGCGAGAAGAGATTCGAGTAAAGAAAAGAGAAACGCGAGAGATTCCAGTAAAGAGAAGGGAAACGCGAGGAGAGATTCGAGTAAAGAAAAGGGAAAGGCGACAGGTACGAGAACAAAAAGGGAAACGCGAGGAGAGATTCGAGTAAAGAAAATGGAAACGAGAGAAGAGATTCGAGTAAAGAAAACGGAAACGCGAGAAGAGATTCGAGTTGATAAAAGAGAAACGCGAGAGATTCGAGTAAAGGAAAGGGAAACGCGAGCAGAGATTCGAGTAAAGAAAATACAAACGCGAGGAGAGATTAGAGTAAAGAAATGGGAAACGCGAGGAGAGATTCGAGTAAAGAAAACGGAAACGAGAGGAGAGATTCGAGTAAAGAAAAGAGAAACGCGAGAGATTCGAGTAAAGAGAAGGGAAACGCGAGGAGAGATTAGAGAAAAAAAAGGGAAACGCGAGAGATTCGAGTAAAGAAAAGAGAAACGCGAGAGATTCTAGTAAAGAAAAGGGAAACGCGTGGAGAGATTCGAGTAAAGCAAAGGGAAACGTGAGAGATTCAAGTAAAGAAAAGGGAAACGCGATAAGAGATTCGAGTAAAGAAAATGGGAACGCGACGAGAGATCCGAGTATAGAAAATGGAAACGCGAGAAGAGATTCGATTAAAGAAAAGGGAAACCGAGAGATTCGAGTAAGGAAAAGGGAAACGGGAGAAGTGATTCGGGTAAAGAAAAGGGAAACGCGAGAGATTCGAGTAGAGAAATGGGAAACGCGAGAAGAGATTCGAGTACAGAAAACGGAAACACAAGGAGAGATTCGAGTAAAGTAAAGGGAAACGCGAGATATTCGAGTAAAGGGAAACGCGAGGAGAGAATCGAGTGAAAAAAAGGGAAAACCGAGAAGAGATTCGGGTATAGATAAGGGAAACGCGAGAGATTCGAGTAAAGAAAAGGGAAACGCGTGAAGAGATTCGAGCAAAGATAATGGAGACGCGAGAAGAGATTCGAGTAAAGAAAATGGAAACGCGAGAAGAGATTCGAGTCAAGAAAAGTGAAACGCGAGAGATTCGAGTAAAGAAAAGGGAAACGCGAGAAGGGATTCGAGTAAAGAAAATAGAAACACGAGGAAAGATTCGAGCAAAGAAAAAGCAAACGCGTGGAAAGATTAGAGTAAGGAAATGGGAAACGCGAGGAGAGATTCGAGTAAAGAAAAGGAAACGCGAGGAGAGATTAGAGTACAGAAAAGGGAAACACGAGGAGAGATTCGAGTAAAGAAAATGGAAACGAGAGGAGAGAAAACGGAAACGCGAGAAGAGATTCGAGTAAAGAAAAGAGAAACGCGAGAGATTCCAGTAAAGAGAAGGGAAACGCGAGGAGAGATTCGAGTAAAGAAAAGGGAAACGCGAGAAGAGATTCGAGTAAAGAAAATAGAAAGGCGAGGAGAGATTCGTGTAAAGAAAAGGAAACGCGAGGAGAGATTAGAGTAAAGAAAAAGGAAACGCGAGGAGAGATTCGAGTAAAGAAAACGGAAACGCGAGAAGAGATTCGAGTTGAGAAAAGAGAAACGCGAGAGATTCGAGTAAAGAAAAGGGAAACGCGAGGAGAGATTCGAGTAAAGAAAATACAAACGCGAGGAGAGATTCGAGTAAAGAAAAAGTAATCGCGAGAAGAGATTCGAATAAAGAAAAGTGAAACGCGAGAGATTCGAGTAAAGAAAAGGGAAACGCGAGGAGAGATTCGAGTAAAGAAAATACAAACGCGAGGAGAGATTCGAGTAAAGAAAAAGGAAACGCGAGGAGAGATTAGGGTAAAGAAATGGGAAACGCGAGGAGAGATTCGAGTAAAGAAAACGGAAACGAGAGGAGAGATTCGAGTAAAGAAAACGGAAACGCGAGAAGAGATTCGAGGAAAGAAATGAGAAACGCGAGAGATTCGAGTAAAGAGAAGGGAAACGCGAGGAGATATTCCAGTAAAGAAAAGGGAAACGCGAGAGATTCGAGTAAATAAAAGGGAAACGCGAGAGATTCGAGTAAAGAAAAAGGAAACGCGAGGAGAGATTCGAGTAAAGCAAAGGGAAACGTGAGAGATTCAAGTAAAGAAAAGGGAAACGCGATAAGAGATTCGAGTAAAGAAAATGGGAACGCGACGAGAGATTCGAGTATAGAAAATGGAAACGAAGAAGAGATTCGATTAAAGAAAAGGGAAACCGAGAGATTCGGGTAAAGATAAGGGAAACGCGAGAGATTCGAGTAAAGAAAAGGGAAACGCGTGAAGAGATTCGAGCAAAGAAAATGGAGACGCGAGAAGAGATTCGAGTAAAGAAAATGGAAACGCGAGAAGAGATTCGAGTCAAGAAAAGTGAAACGCGAGAGATTCGAGTAAAGAAAAGGGAAACGCGAGAAGGGAGTCGAGTAAAGAGAATAGAAACACGAGGAAAGATTCGAGAAAAGAAAAAGGAAACGCGTGGAAAGATTAGAGTAAGGAAATGGGAAACGCGAGGAGAGACTCGAGTAAAGAAAAGGAAACGCGAGGAGAGATTAGAGTACAGAAAAGGGAAGCACGAGGAGAGATTCGAGTAAAGAAAATGGAAACGAGAGGAGAGATTCGAGTAAAGAAAACGGAAACGCGAGGAGAGATTCGAATAAGGAAAAGGAAAACGTGAGAGATTCGAGTAAAGAAAAGGGAAACGCGAGAAGAGATTCGAGTTGAGAAAAGAGAAACGCGAGAGATTCCAGTAAAGAAAAGGGAAACGCGAGGAGAGATTCGAGTAAAGAAAATACAAACGCGAGGAGAGATTCGAGTAAAGAAAAAGTAAACGCGAGGAGAGATTAGAGTAAAGAAATGGGAAACGCGAGGAGAGATTCGAGTAAAGAAAAGTGAAACGTGAGGAGAGATTCGAGTAAAGAAAACGGAAACGCGAGAAGAGATTCGAATAAAGAAAAGTGAAACGCGAGAGATTCGAGTAAAGAAACGGGAAACGCGAGAAGAGGTTCGAATAACGAAAAGGGAAACGCGAGAGATTCGAGTAAAGAAAAGGGAAACGTGAGAAGAGATTCGGGTAAAGAAAATATAAAGGCGAGGAGAGATTCGAGTAAAGAAAAAGGAAACGCGAGGAGAGATTAGGGTAAAGAAATGGGAAACGCGAGGAGAGATTCGAGTAAAGAAAACGGAAACGAGAGGAGAGATTCGAGTAAAGAAAACGGAAACGCGAGAAGAGATTCGAGTAAAGAAAAGTGAAACGCGAGAGATTCGAGTAAAGAGAAGAGAAACGCGAGGAGAGATTCGAGTAAAGAAATGGGAAACGCGAGAGATTCGAGTAAACAAAAGGGAAACGCGAGAGATTCGAGTAAAGAAAAAGGAAACGCGAGGAGAGATTCGAGTAAAGCAAAGGGAAACGTGAGAGATTCAAGTAAAGAAAAGGGAAACGCGATAAGAGATTCGAGTAAAGAAAATGGGAACGCGACGAGAGATTCGAGTATAGAAAATGGAAACGCGAGAAGAGATTCGATTAAAGAAAAGAGAAACCGAGAGATTCGAGTAAGGAAAAGGGAAACGCGAGAAGAGATTCGAGTAAAGAAAAGAGAAACGCGAGAGATTCGAGTAAAGAGAAGGGGAACGCGAGGAGAGATTCGAGTAAAGAAAAGGGAAACGCGAGATTTCGAGTAAATAAAAGGGAAACGCGAGAGATTCGACTAAAGAAAAGGGAAACGCGAGGAGAGATTGGAGTAGAGAAAAGGGAAAGGCGAGAAGAGATTCGAGTACAGAAAACGGAAACGCGAGGAGAGATTCGAGTAGAGAAAAGGGAAACGCGAGATATTCGAGTAAAGGGAAACGCGAGGAGAGATTCGAGTGAAAAAAAGGGAAAACCGAGAAGAGATTCGGGTAAAGAAAAGGGAAAAGCGAGAGATTCGAGTAAAGAAAAGGGAAACGCGTGAAGAGATTCGAGCAAAGAAAATGGAGACGCGAGGAGAGATTCGAGTAAAGAAAAAGGAAACGCGAGGAGAGATTAGGGTAAAGAAATGGGAAACGCGAGGAGAGATTCGAGTAAAGAAAACGGAAACGAGAGGAGAGATTCGAGTAAAGAAAACGGAAACGCGAGAAGAGATTCGAGGAAAGAAATGAGAAACGCGAGAGATTCGAGTAAAGAGAAGGGAAACGCGAGGAGATATTCCAGTAAAGAAAAGGGAAACGCGAGAGATTCGAGTAAATAAAAGGGAAACGCGAGAGATTCGAGTAAAGAAAAAGGAAACGCGAGGAGAGATTCGAGTAAAGCAAAGGGAAACGTGAGAGATTCAAGTAAAGAAAAGGGAAACGCGATAAGAGATTCGAGTAAAGAAAATGGGAACGCGACGAGAGATTCGAGTATAGAAAATGGAAACGCGAGAAGAGATTCGATTAAAGAAAAGGGAAACCGAGAGATTCGGGTAAAGATAAGGGAAACGCGAGAGATTCGAGTAAAGAAAAGGGAAACGCGTGAAGAGATTCGAGCAAAGAAAATGGAGACGCGAGAAGAGATTCGAGTAAAGAAAATGGAAACGCGAGAAGAGATTCGAGTCAAGAAAAGTGAAACGCGAGAGATTCGAGTAAAGAAAAGGGAAACGCGAGAAGGGAGTCGAGTAAAGAGAATAGAAACACGAGGAAAGATTCGAGAAAAGAAAAAGGAAACGCGTGGAAAGATTAGAGTAAGGAAATGGGAAACGCGAGGAGAGATTCGAGTAAAGAAAAGGAAACGCGAGGAGAGATTAGAGTACAGAAAAGGGAAGCACGAGGAGAGATTCGAGTAAAGAAAATGGAAACGAGAGGAGAGATTCGAGTAAAGAAAACGGAAACGCGAGGAGAGATTCGAATAAGGAAAAGGAAAACGTGAGAGATTCGAGTAAAGAAAAGGGAAACGCGAGAAGAGATTCGAGTTGAGAAAAGAGAAACGCGAGAGATTCCAGTAAAGAAAAGGGAAACGCGAGGAGAGATTCGAGTAAAGAAAATACAAACGCGAGGAGAGATTCGAGTAAAGAAAAAGTAAACGCGAGGAGAGATTAGAGTAAAGAAATGGGAAACGCGAGGAGAGATTCGAGTAAAGAAAAGTGAAACGTGAGGAGAGATTCGAGTAAAGAAAACGGAAACGCGAGAAGAGATTCGAATAAAGAAAAGTGAAACGCGAGAGATTCGAGTAAAGAAACGGAAAACGCGAGAAGAGGTTCGAATAACGAAAAGGGAAACGCGAGAGATTCGAGTAAAGAAAAGGGAAACGTGAGAAGAGATTCGGGTAAAGAAAATATAAAGGCGAGGAGAGATTCGAGTAAAGAAAAAGGAAACGCGAGGAGAGATTAGGGTAAAGAAATGGGAAACGCGAGGAGAGATTCGAGTAAAGAAAACGGAAACGAGAGGACAGATTCGAGTAAAGAAAACGGAAACGCGAGAAGAGATTCGAGTAAAGAAAAGTGAAACGCGAGAGATTCGAGTAAAGAGAAGAGAAACGCGAGGAGAGATTCGAGTAAAGAAAAGGGAAACGCGAGAGATTCGAGTAAACAAAAGGGAAACGCGAGAGATTCGAGTAAAGAAAAAGGAAACGCGAGGAGAGATTCGAGTAAAGCAAAGGGAAACGTGAGAGATTCAAGTAAAGAAAAGGGAAACGCGATAAGAGATTCGAGTAAAGAAAATGGGAACGCGACGAGAGATTCGAGTATAGAAAATGGAAACGCGAGAAGAGATTCGATTAAAGAAAAGAGAAACCGAGAGATTCGAGTAAGGAAAAGGGAAACGCGAGAAGAGATTCGAGTAAAGAAAAGAGAAACGCGAGAGATTCGAGTAAAGAGAAGGGGAACGCGAGGAGAGATTCGAGTAAAGAAAAGGGAAACGCGAGATTTCGAGTAAATAAAAGGGAAACGCGAGAGATTCGACTAAAGAAAAGGGAAACGCGAGGAGAGATTGGAGTAGAGAAAAGGGAAAGGCGAGAAGAGATTCGAGTACAGAAAACGGAAACGCGAGGAGAGATTCGAGTAGAGAAAAGGGAAACGCGAGATATTCGAGTAAAGGGAAACGCGAGGAGAGATTCGAGTGAAAAAAAGGGAAAACCGAGAAGAGATTCGGGTAAAGAAAAGGGAAAAGCGAGAGATTCGAGTAAAGAAAAGGGAAACGCGTGAAGAGATTCGAGCAAAGAAAATGGAGACGCGAGAAGAGATTCGAGTAAAGAAAAGGGAAACGCGAGAAGGGATTCGAGTAAAGAAAATAGAAACTCGAGGAAGGATTCGAGAAAAGAAAAAGGAAACGCGTGGAAAGACTAGAGTAAAGAAATGGGAAACGCGAGGAGAGATTAGAGTAAAGAAAAGGAAACGCGAGGAGAGATTAGAGTACAGCAAAGGGAAACACGAGGAGAGATTCGAGTAAAGAAAATGGAAACGAGAGGAGAGATTCGAGTAAAGAAAACGGAAACGCGAGAAGAGATTCGAGTAAAGAAAAGAGAAACGCGAGAGATTCCAGTAAAGAGAAGGGAAACGCGAGGAGAGATTCGAGTAAAGAAAAGGGAAAGGCGACAGGTACGAGAACAAAAAGGGAAACGCGAGGAGAGATTCGAGTAAAGAAAATGGAAACGAGAGAAGAGATTCGAGTAAAGAAAACGGAAACGCGAGAAGAGATTCGAGTTGATAAAAGAGAAACGCGAGAGATTCGAGTAAAGAAAAGGGAAACGCGAGCAGAGATTCGAGTAAAGAAAATACAAACGCGAGGAGAGATTAGAGTAAAGAAATGGGAAACGCGAGGAGAGATTCGAGTAAAGAAAACGGAAACGAGAGGAGAGATTCGAGTAAATAAAAGAGAAACGCGAGAGATACGAGTAAAGAGAAGGGAAACGCGAGGAGAGATTAGAGAAAAAAAAGGGAAACGCGAGAGATTCGAGTAAAGAAAAGAGAAACGCGAGAGATTCTAGTAAAGAAAAGGGAAACGCGTGGAGAGATTCGAGTAAAGCAAAGGGAAACGTGAGAGATTCAAGTAAAGAAAAGGGAAACGCGATAAGAGATTCGAGTAAAGAAAATGGGAACGCGACGAGAGATCCGAGTATAGAAAATGGAAACGCGAGAAGAGATTCGATTAAAGAAAAGGGAAACCGAGAGATTCGAGTAAGGAAAAGGGAAACGGGAGAAGTGATTCGGGTAAAGAAAAGGGAAACGCGAGAGATTCGAGTAGAGAAATGGGAAACGCGAGAAGAGATTCGAGTACAGAAAACGGAAACACAAGGAGAGATTCGAGTAAAGTAAAGGGAAACGCGAGATATTCGAGTAAAGGGAAACGCGAGGAGAGAATCGAGTGAAAAAAAGGGAAAACCGAGAAGAGATTCGGGTATAGATAAGGGAAACGCGAGAGATTCGAGTAAAGAAAAGGGAAACGCGTGAAGAGATTCGAGCAAAGATAATGGAGACGCGAGAAGAGATTCGAGTAAAGAAAATGGAAACGCGAGAAGAGATTCGAGTCAAGAAAAGTGAAACGCGAGAGATTCGAGTAAAGAAAAGGGAAACGCGAGAAGGGATTCGAGTAAAGAAAATAGAAACACGAGGAAAGATTCGAGCAAAGAAAAAGGAAACGCGTGGAAAGATTAGAGTAAGGAAATGGGAAACGCGAGGAGAGATTCGAGTAAAGAAAAGGAAACGCGAGGAGAGATTAGAGTACAGAAAAGGGAAACACGAGGAGAGATTCGAGTAAAGAAAATGGAAACGAGAGGAGAGAAAACGGAAACGCGAGAAGAGATTCGAGTAAAGAAAAGAGAAACGCGAGAGATTCCAGTAAAGAGAAGGGAAACGCGAGGAGAGATTCGAGTAAAGAAAAGGGAAACGCGAGAAGAGATTCGAGTAAAGAAAATAGAAAGGCGAGGAGAGATTCGTGTAAAGAAAAGGAAACGCGAGGAGAGATTCGAGTAGAGAAAAGGGAAACGCGAGATATTCGAGTAAAGGGAAACGCGAGGAGAGATTCGAGTGAAAAAAAGGGAAAACCGAGAAGAGATTCGGGTAAAGAAAAGGGAAAAGCGAGAGATTCGAGTAAAGAAAAGGGAAACGCGTGAAGAGATTCGAGCAAAGAAAATGGAGACGCGAGAAGAGATTCGAGTAAAGAAAAGGGAAACGCGAGAAGGGATTCGAGTAAAGAAAATAGAAACTCGAGGAAGGATTCGAGAAAAGAAAAAGGAAACGCGTGGAAAGACTAGAGTAAAGAAATGGGAAACGCGAGGAGAGATTAGAGTAAAGAAAAGGAAACGCGAGGAGAGATTAGAGTACAGCAAAGGGAAACACGAGGAGAGATTCGAGTAAAGAAAATGGAAACGAGAGGAGAGATTCGAGTAAAGAAAACGGAAACGCGAGAAGAGATTCGAGTAAAGAAAAGAGAAACGCGAGAGATTCCAGTAAAGAGAAGGGAAACGCGAGGAGAGATTCGAGTAAAGAAAAGGGAAAGGCGACAGGTACGAGAACAAAAAGGGAAACGCGAGGAGAGATTCGAGTAAAGAAAATGGAAACGAGAGAAGAGATTCGAGTAAAGAAAACGGAAACGCGAGAAGAGATTCGAGTTGATAAAAGAGAAACGCGAGAGATTCGAGTAAAGAAAAGGGAAACGCGAGCAGAGATTCGAGTAAAGAAAATACAAACGCGAGGAGAGATTAGAGTAAAGAAATGGGAAACGCGAGGAGAGATTCGAGTAAAGAAAACGGAAACGAGAGGAGAGATTCGAGTAAATAAAAGAGAAACGCGAGAGATACGAGTAAAGAGAAGGGAAACGCGAGGAGAGATTAGAGAAAAAAAAGGGAAACGCGAGAGATTCGAGTAAAGAAAAGAGAAACGCGAGAGATTCTAGTAAAGAAAAGGGAAACGCGTGGAGAGATTCGAGTAAAGCAAAGGGAAACGTGAGAGATTCAAGTAAAGAAAAGGGAAACGCGATAAGAGATTCGAGTAAAGAAAATGGGAACGCGACGAGAGATCCGAGTATAGAAAATGGAAACGCGAGAAGAGATTCGATTAAAGAAAAGGGAAACCGAGAGATTCGAGTAAGGAAAAGGGAAACGGGAGAAGTGATTCGGGTAAAGAAAAGGGAAACGCGAGAGATTCGAGTAGAGAAATGGGAAACGCGAGAAGAGATTCGAGTACAGAAAACGGAAACACAAGGAGAGATTCGAGTAAAGTAAAGGGAAACGCGAGATATTCGAGTAAAGGGAAACGCGAGGAGAGAATCGAGTGAAAAAAAGGGAAAACCGAGAAGAGATTCGGGTATAGATAAGGGAAACGCGAGAGATTCGAGTAAAGAAAAGGGAAACGCGTGAAGAGATTCGAGCAAAGATAATGGAGACGCGAGAAGAGATTCGAGTAAAGAAAATGGAAACGCGAGAAGAGATTCGAGTCAAGAAAAGTGAAACGCGAGAGATTCGAGTAAAGAAAAGGGAAACGCGAGAAGGGATTCGAGTAAAGAAAATAGAAACACGAGGAAAGATTCGAGCAAAGAAAAAGGAAACGCGTGGAAAGATTAGAGTAAGGAAATGGGAAACGCGAGGAGAGATTCGAGTAAAGAAAAGGAAACGCGAGGAGAGATTAGAGTACAGAAAAGGGAAACACGAGGAGAGATTCGAGTAAAGAAAATGGAAACGAGAGGAGAGAAAACGGAAACGCGAGAAGAGATTCGAGTAAAGAAAAGAGAAACGCGAGAGATTCCAGTAAAGAGAAGGGAAACGCGAGGAGAGATTCGAGTAAAGAAAAGGGAAACGCGAGAAGAGATTCGAGTAAAGAAAATAGAAAGGCGAGGAGAGATTCGTGTAAAGAAAAGGAAACGCGAGGAGAGATTAGAGTAAAGAAAAAGGAAACGCGAGGAGAGATTCGAGTAAAGAAAACGGAAACGCGAGAAGAGATTCGAGTTGAGAAAAGAGAAACGCGAGAGATTCGAGTAAAGAAAAGGGAAACGCGAGGAGAGATTCGAGTAAAGAAAATACAAACGCGAGGAGAGATTCGAGTAAAGAAAAAGTAATCGCGAGGAGAGATTAGAGAAAAGAAATGGGAAACGCGAGGAGAGATTCGAGTAAAGAAAAGGGAAACGTGAGGAGAGATTCGAGTAAAGAAAACGGAAACGCGAGAAGAGATTCGAATAAAGAAAAGTGAAACGCGAGAGATTCGAGTAAAGAAAAGGGAAACGCGAGGAGAGATTCGAGTAAAGAAAATACAAACGCGAGGAGAGATTCGAGTAAAGAAAAAGGAAACGCGAGGAGAGATTAGGGTAAAGAAATGGGAAAGGCGAGGAGAGATTCGAGTAAAGAAAACGGAAACGAGAGGAGAGATTCGAGTAAAGAAAACGGAAACGCGAGAAGAGATTCGAGGAAAGAAATGAGAAACGCGAGAGATTCGAGTAAAGAGAAGGGAAACGCGAGGAGATATTCCAGTAAAGAAAAGGGAAACGCGAGAGATTCGAGTAAATAAAAGGGAAACGCGAGAGATTCGAGTAAAGAAAAAGGAAACGCGAGGAGAGATTCGAGTAAAGCAAAGGGAAACGTGAGAGATTCAAGTAAAGAAAAGGGAAACGCGATAAGAGATTCGAGTAAAGAAAATGGGAACGCGACGAGAGATTCGAGTATAGAAAATGGAAACGCGAGAAGAGATTCGATTAAAGAAAAGGGAAACCGAGAGATTCGGGTAAAGATAAGGGAAACGCGAGAGATTCGAGTAAAGAAAAGGGAAACGCGTGAAGAGATTCGAGCAAAGAAAATGGAGACGCGAGAAGAGATTCGAGTAAAGAAAATGGAAACGCGAGAAGAGATTCGAGTCAAGAAAAGTGAAACGCGAGAGATTTGAGTAAAGAAAAGGGAAACGCGAGAAGGGAGTCGAGTAAAGAGAATAGAAACACGAGGAAAGATTCGAGAAAAGAAAAAGGAAACGCGTGGAAAGATTAGAGTAAAGAAAATACAAACGCGAGGAGAGATTCGAGTAAAGAAAAAGTAATCGCGAGGAGAGATTAGAGAAAAGAAATGGGAAACGCGAGGAGAGATTCGAGTAAAGAAAAGGGAAACGTGAGGAGAGATTCGAGTAAAGAAAACGGAAACGCGAGAAGAGATTCGAATAAAGAAAAGTGAAACGCGAGAGATTCGAGTAAAGAAAAGGGAAACGCGAGGAGAGATTCGAGTAAAGAAAATACAAACGCGAGGAGAGATTCGAGTAAAGAAAAAGGAAACGCGAGGAGAGATTAGGGTAAAGAAATGGGAAAGGCGAGGAGAGATTCGAGTAAAGAAAACGGAAACGAGAGGAGAGATTCGAGTAAAGAAAAGGAAACGCGAGGAGAGATTAGAGTACAGAAAAGGGAAACACGAGGAGAGATTCGAGTAAAGAAAATGGAAACGAGAGGAGAGATTCGAGTAAAGAAAACGGAAACGCGAGGAGAGATTCGAATAAGGAAAAGGAAAACGTGAGAGATTCGAGTAAAGAAAAGGGAAACGCGAGAAGAGATTCGAGTTGAGAAAAGAGAAACGCGAGAGATTCCAGTAAAGAAAAGGGAAACGCGAGGAGAGATTCGAGTAAAGAAAATACAAACGCGAGGAGAGATTCGAGTAAAGAAAAAGTAAACGCGAGGAGAGATTAGAGTAAAGAAATGGGAAACGCGAGGAGAGATTCGAGTAAAGAAAAGTGAAACGTGAGGAGAGATTCGAGTAAAGAAAACGGAAACGCGAGAAGAGATTCGAATAAAGAAAAGTGAAACGCGAGAGATTCGAGTAAAGAAACGGGAAACGCGAGAAGAGGTTCGAATAACGAAAAGGGAAACGCGAGAGATTCGAGTAAAGAAAAGGGAAACGTGAGAAGAGATTCGGGTAAAGAAAATATAAAGGCGAGGAGAGATTCGAGTAAAGAAAAAGGAAACGCGAGGAGAGATTAGGGTAAAGAAATGGGAAACGCGAGGAGAGATTCGAGTAAAGAAAACGGAAACGAGAGGAGAGATTCGAGTAAAGAAAACGGAAACGCGAGAAGAGATTCGAGTAAAGAAAAGAGAAACGCGAGAGATTCGAGTAAAGAGAAGAGA
Organism: Uropetala carovei; assembly: GCA_036926305.1. Lineage (NCBI taxonomy): Eukaryota > Metazoa > Arthropoda > Insecta > Odonata > Petaluridae > Uropetala > Uropetala carovei. Next base: position 9,639,642 of record JAXCHB010000080.1, on the reverse strand, counting down.
AACGCGAGGAGAGATTCGAGTAAAGAAAAGGGAAACGCGAGAGATTCGAGTAAACAAAAGGGAAACGCGAGAGATTCGAGTAAAGAAAAAGGAAACGCGAGGAGAGATTCGAGTAAAGCAAAGGGAAACGTGAGAGATTCAAGTAAAGAAAAGGGAAACGCGATAAGAGATTCGAGTAAAGAAAATGGGAACGCGACGAGAGATTCGAGTATAGAAAATGGAAACGCGAGAAGAGATTCGATTAAAGAAAAGAGAAACCGAGAGATTCGAGTAAGGAAAAGGGAAACGCGAGAAGAGATTCGAGTAAAGAAAAGAGAAACGCGAGAGATTCGACTAAAGAAAAGGGAAACGCGAGGAGAGATTGGAGTAGAGAAAAGGGAAAGGCGAGAAGAGATTCGAGTACAGAAAACGGAAACGCGAGGAGAGATTCGAGTAGAGAAAAGGGAAACGCGAGATATTCGAGTAAAGGGAAACGCGAGGAGAGATTCGAGTGAAAAAAAGGGAAAACCGAGAAGAGATTCGGGTAAAGAAAAGGGAAAAGCGAGAGATTCGAGTAAAGAAAAGGGAAACGCGTGAAGAGATTCGAGCAAAGAAAATGGAGACGCGAGAAGAGATTCGAGTAAAGAAAATGGAAACGCGAGAAGAGATTCGAGTCAAGAAAAGTGAAACGCGAGAGATTCGAGTAAAGAAAAGGGAAACGCGAGAAGGGATCCGAGTAAAGAAAATAGAAACACGAGGAAAGATTCGAGTAAAGAAAAAGGAAACGCGTAGAAAGATTAGAGTAAAGAAATGGGAAACGCGAGAAGAGATTCAAGTAAAGAAAAGGAAACGCGAGGAGAGATTCGAATAAGGAAAAGGAAAACGTGAGAGATTCGAGTAAAGAAAAGGGAAACGCGAGAAGAGATTCGAGTTGAGAAAAGAGAAACGCGAGAGATTCGAGTAAAGAAAAGGGTAAGGCGAGGAGAGATTCGAGTAAAGAAAATACAAACGCGAGGAGAGATTCGAGTAAAGAAAAAGGAAACGCGAGGAGAGATTAGAGTAAAGAAATGGGAAACGCGAGGAGAGATTCGAGTAAAGAAAACGGAAACGCGAGAAGAGATTCGAGTAAAGAAAAGTGAAACGCGAGAGATTCGAGTAAAGAAAAGGGAAACGCGAAAAGAGGTTCGAATAAAGATAAGGGAAACGCCAGAGATTCGAGTAAAGATGTGGGAAACGCGAGTAGAGATTCGAGTAAAGAAAACGGAAACGAGAGGAGAGAATCGAGTAAAGAAAACGGAAACGCGAGAAGAGATTCGAGTAAAGAAAAGAGAAACGCGAGAGATTCGAGTAAAGAGAAGGGAAACGCGAGGAGAGTTTCGAGTAAAGAAAAGGGAAACGCGAGAGATACGAGTAAAGAAATGGGAAACGCGAGAAGAGATTCGAGTAAAGAAAATAGGAAGGCGAGGAGAGATTTGTGTATAGAAATGGGAAACGCGAGGAGAGATTCGAGTAAAGAAAACGGAAACGCGAGGAGAGAGATTCGAATAAGGTAAAGGAAAACGTGAGAGATTCGAGTAAAGAAAAGGGAAACGCGAGAGATTCGAGTAAAGAAAAGGGAAACGCGAGGTGCGATTCGAGTAAAGAAAATATAAACGCGAAGAGATATTCGAGTAAAGAATAAGGAAACGCGAGGAGAGATTAGAGTAAAGAAAAGGGAAACGCGAGAAGAGATTCGATTTGAGAAAAGAGAAACGCGAGAGATTCGAGTAAAGAAAAGGGAAAGGCGAGGAGAGATTCGAGTAAAGAAAATACAAACGCGAGGAGAGATTCGAGTAAAGAAAAAGGAAACTCGAGGAGAGATTAGAGTAAAGAAATGGGAAACGCGAGGAGAGATTCGAGTAAAGAAAACGGAAACGAGAGGAGTGATTCGAGTAAAGAATACGGAAACGCGAGAAGAGATTCGAGTAAAGAAAAGGGAAACGCGAGAGATACGAGTAAAGAAGTGGGGAACGCGAGAAAAGATTCGAGTAAAGAAAATAGAAAGGCGAGGATAGATTCGTGTAAAGAAAAGGAAACGCGAGGAGAGATTCGAGTAAAGAAAACGGAAACGTGAGAGATTCAAGTAAAGAAAAGGGAAACGCGATAAGAGATTCGAGTAAAGGAAATGGGAACGCAACGAGAGATTCGAGTATAGAAAATGGAAACGGGAGAAGAGATTCGATAAAGAAAAAGGAAACCGAGAGATTCGAGTAAGGAAAAGGGAAACGCGAGAAGAGATTCGGGTAAAGAAAAGGGAAACGCGAGAGATTCGAGTAGAGAAAAGGGAAACGCGAGAAGAGATTCGAGTACAGAAAACGGAAACGCGAGGAGAGATTCGAGTAAAGAAAAGGGAAACGCGAGATATTCGAGTAAAGGGAAACGCGAGGAGAGATTCGAGGGAAAAAAAGGGAAAACCGAGAAGAGATTCGGGTAAAGAAAAGGGAAACGCGAGAGATTCGAGTAAAGAAAAGGGAAACGCGTGAAGAGATTCGAGCAAAGAAAATGGAGACGCGAGAAGAGGTTCAAGTAAAGAAAATGGAAACGCGAGGAGAGATTCGAGTCAAGAAAAGTGGAACGCGAGAGATTCGAGTAAAGAAAAGGGAAACGCGAGAAGGGATTCGAGAAAAGAAAATAGAAACACGAGGAAAGATTCGAGTAAAGAAAAAGGAAACGCGTGGAAAGATTAGAGTAAAGAAATGGGAAACGCGAGGAGAGATTCGAGTAAAGAAAAGGAAACGCGAGGAGAGATTCGAGTAAAGACAAAGGAAACGCGAGGAGAGATTAGAGTAAAGAAATGGGAAACGCGAAGTGAGATTCGATTAAAGAAAAGGGAAACGCGAGAAGAGATTCGAGTAAAGAAAAGTGAAACTCGAGAGATTCGAGTAAAGAAAAGGGAAACGCGAGAAGAGGTTCGAATAAAGATAAGGGAAACGACAGAGATTCGAGTAAAGAAATGGGAAACGCGAGTAGAGATTCTAGTAAAGAAAACGGAAACGAGAGGAGAGAATCGAGTAAAGAAAACGGAAACGCGAGAAGAGATTCGAGTACAGAAAACGGAAACACGAGGAGAGATTCGAGTAAAGTAAAGGGAAACGCGAGATATTCGAGTAAAGGGAAACGCGAGGAGAGAATCGAGTGAAAAAAAGGGAAAACCAAGAAGAGATTCGGGAATAGATAAGGGAAACGCGAGAGATTCGAGTAAAGAAAAGGGAAACGCGTGAAGAGATTCGAGCAAAGATAATGGAGACGCGAGAAGAGATTCGAGTAAAGAAAATGGAAACGCAAGAAGAGAATAGAGTCAAGAAAAGTGAAACGCGAGAGATTCGAGTAAAGAAAAGGGAAACGCGAGAAGGGATTTGAGTAAAGAAAATAGAAACACGAGGAAAGATTCGAGCAAAGAAAAAGGAAACGCGTGGAAAGATTAGAGTAAGGAAATGGGAAACGCGAGGAGAGATTCGAGTAAAGAAAAGGAAACGCGATGAGAGATTAGAGTACAGAAAAGGGAAACACGAGGAGAGATTCGAGTAAAGAAAATGGAAACGAGAGGAGAGATTCGAGTAAAGAAAACGGAAACGCGAGAAGAGATTCGAGTAAAGAAAAGAGAAACGCGAGAGATTCCAGTAAAGAGAAGGGAAACGCGAGGAGAGATTCGAGTAAAGAAAAGGGAAACGCGAGAAGAGATTCGAGTAAAGAAAATAGAAAGGCGAGGAGAGATTCGTGTAAAGAAAAGGAAACGCGAGGAGAGATTAGAGTAAAGAAAAAGGAAACGCGAGGAGAGATTCGAGTAAAGAAAACGGAAACGCGAGGAGAGATTCGAATAAAGAAAAGTGAAACGCGAGAGATTAGAGTAAAGAAACGTGGAACGCGAGAAGAGGTTCAAATAACGAAAAGGGAAACGCGAGAGATTCGAGTAAAGAAAAGGAAAACGTGAGAAGAGATTCGAGTAAAGAAAAGATAAACGCGAGGAGAGATTCGAGTAAAGAAAAAGGAAACGCGAGGAGAGATTAGGGTAAAGAAATGGGAAACGCGAGGAGAGATTCGAGTAAAGAAAACGGAAACGCGAGAAGAGATTCGAGGAAAGAAATGAGAAACGCGAGAGATTCGAGTAAAGAGAAGGGAAACGCGAGGAGAGATTCGAGTAAAGAAAAGGGAAACGCGAGAGATTCGAGTAAATAAAAGGGAAACGCGAGAGATTCGAGTAAAGAAAAAGGAAACCCGAGGAGAGATTCGAGTAAAGCAAAGGGAAACGCGATAAGAGATTCGAGTAAAGAAAATGGGAACGCGACGAGAGATTCGAGTATAGAAAATGGAAACGCGAGAAGAGATTCGATTAAAGAAAAGGGAAACCGAGAGATTCGAGTAAGGAAAAGGGAAACGCGAGAAGTGATTCGGGTAAAGAAAAGGGAAAGGCGAGAGATTCGAGTACAGAAAACGGAAACACGAGGAGAGATTCGAGTAAAGAAAAGGGAAACGCGAGATATTCGAGTAAAGGGAAACGCGAGGAGAGAATCGAGTGAAAAAAAGGGAAAACCGAGAAGAGATTCGGGTAAAGATAAGGGAAACGCGAGAGATTCGAGTAAAGAAAAGGGAAACGCGTGAAGAGATTCGAACAAAGAAAATGGAGACGCGAGAAGAGATTCGAGTAAAGAAAATGGAAACGCGAGAAGAGATTCGAGTCAAGAAAAGTGAAACGCGAGAGATTCGAGTAAAGAAAAAGGAAACGCGAGAAGGGAGTCGAGTAAAGAGAATAGAAACACGAGGAAAGATTCGAGAAAAGAAAAAGGAAACGCGTGGAAAGATTAGAGTATGGAAATGGGAAACGCGAGGAGAGATTCGAGTAAAGAAAAGGAAACGCGAGGAGAGATTAGAGTAAAGAAAAGGGAAACGCGAGAAGAGATTCGAGTTGAGAAAAGAGAAACGCGAGAGATTCGAGTAAAGAAAAGGGAAACGCGAGGAGAGATTCGAGTAAAGAAAATACAAACGCGAGGAGAGATTCGAGTAAAGAAAAAGTAAACGCGAGGAGAGATTAGAGTAAAGAAATGGGAAACGCGAGGAGAGATTCGAGTAAAGAAAAGTGAAACGTGAGATTTCGAGTAAATAAAAGGGAAACGCGAGAGATTCGAGTAAAGAAAACGGAAACGAGAGGAGAGATTCGAGTAAAGAAAACGGAAACGCGAGAAGAGATTCGAGTAAAGAAAAGAGAAACGCGAGAGATTCGAGTAAAGAGAAGAGAAACGCGAGGAGAGATTCGAGTAAAGAAAAGGGAAACGCGAGAGATTCGAGTAAACAAAAGGGAAACGCGAGAGATTCGAGTAAAGAAAAAGGAAACGCGAGGAGAGATTCGAGTAAAGCAAAGGGAAACGTGAGAGATTCAAGTAAAGAAAAGGGAAACGCGATAAGAGATTCGAGTAAAGAAAATGGGAACGCGACGAGAGATTCGAGTATAGAAAATGGAAACGCGAGAAGAGATTCGATTAAAGAAAAGAGAAACCGAGAGATTCGAGTAAGGAAAAGGGAAACGCGAGAAGAGATTCGAGTAAAGAAAAGAGAAACGCGAGAGATTCGAGTAAAGAGAAGGGGAACGCGAGGAGAGATTCGAGTAAAGAAAAGGGAAACGCGAGATTTCGAGTAAATAAAAGGGAAACGCGAGAGATTCGACTAAAGAAAAGGGAAACGCGAGGAGAGATTCGAGTAGAGAAAAGGGAAAGGCGAGAAGAGATTCGAGTACAGAAAACGGAAACGCGAGGAGAGATTCGAGTAAAGAAAAGGGAAACGCGAGATATTCGAGTAAAGGGAAACGCGAGGAGAGATTCGAGTGAAAAAAAGGGAAAACCGAGAAAAGATTCGGGTAAAGAAAAGGGAAAAGCGAGAGATTCGAGTAAAGAAAAGGGAAACGCGTGAAGAGATTCGAGCAAAGAAAATGGAGACGCGAGAAGAGATTCGAGTAAAGAAAATGGAAACGCGAAAAGAGATTCGAGTCAAGAAAAGTGAAACGCGAGAGATTCGAGTAAAGAAAAGGGAAACGCGAGAAGGGATTCGAGTAAAGAAAATAGAAACACGAGGAAAGATTCGAGTAAAGAAAACGGAAACGTGAGGAGTGATTCGAGTAAAGAAAATGGAAACGCGAGAAGAGATTCGAGTCAAGAAAAGTGGAACGCGAGAGATTCGAGTAAAGAAAAGGGAAACGCGAGAAGGGATTCGAGTAAAGAAAATAGAAACACGAGGAAAGATTCGAGTAAAGAAAAAGGAAACGCGTGGAAAGATTAGAGTAAAGAAATGGGAAACGCGAGGAGAGATTCCAGTAAAGAAAAGGAAACGCGAGGAGAGATTCGAGTAAAGAAAATACAAACGCGAGGAGAGATTCGAGTAAAGAAAAAGGAAACGCGAGGAGAGATTAGAGTAAAGAAATGGGAAACGCGAAGTGAGATTCGAGTAAAGAAAAGGGAAACGCGAGAAGAGATTCGAGTAAAGAAAAGTGAAACGCGAGAGATTCGAGTAAAGAAAAGGGAAACGCGAGAAGAGGTTCGAATAAAGATAAGGGAAACGCCAGAGATTCGAGTAAAGAAGTGGGAAACGCGAGTAGAGATTCGAGTAAAGAAAACGGAAACGAGAGGAGAGAATCGAGTAAAGAAAACGGAAACGCGAGAAGAGATTCGAGTAAAGAAAAGAGAAACGCGAGAGATTCGAGTAAAGAGAAGGTAAACGCGAGGAGAGTTTCGAGTAAAGAAAAGGGAAACGCGAGAGATACGAGTAAAGAAATGGGAAACGCGAGAAGAGATTCGAGTAAAGAAAATAGAAAGGCGAGGAGAGATTAGTGTATAGAAATGGGAAACGCGAGGAGAGATTCGAGTAAAGAAAACGGAAACGCGAGGAGAGATTCAATAAGGAAAAGGAAAACGTGAGAGATTCGAGTAAAGAAAAGGGAAACGCGAGAGATTCGAGTAAAGAAAAGGGAAACGCGAGGAGAGATTCGAGTAAAGAAAATATAAACGCGAAGAGATATTCGAGTATAGAAAAAGGAAACGCGAGGAGAGATTAGAGTAAAGAAAAGGGAAACGCGAGAAGAGATTCGATTTGAGAAAAGAGAAACGCGAGAGATTCGAGTAAAGAAAAGGGAAAGGCGAGGAGAGATTCGAGTAAAGAAAATACAAACGCGAGGAGAGATTCGAGTAAAGAAAAAGGAAACGCGAGGAGAGATTAGAGTAAAGAAATGGGAAACGCGAGGAGAGATTCGAGTAAAGAAAACGGAAACGAGAGGAGTGATTCGAGTAAAGAATACGGAAACGCGAGAAGAGATTCGAGTAAAGAAAAGGGAAACGCGAGAGATACGAGTAAAGAAAAGGGGAACGCGAGAAAAGATTCGAGTAAAGAAAATAGAAAGGCGAGGATAGATTCGTGTAAAGAAAAGGAAACGCGAGGAGAGATTCGAGTAAAGAAAACGGAAACGTGAGAGATTCAAGTAAAGAAAAGGGAAACGCGTGAAGAGATTCGAGCAAAGAAAATGGAGACGCGAGAAGAGATTCGAGTAAAGAAAATGGAAACGCGAGAAGAGATTCGAGTCAAGAAAAGTGGAACGCGAGAGATTCGAGTAAAGAAAAGGGAAACGCGAGAAGGGATTCGAGAAAAGAAAATAGAAACACGAGGAAAGATTCGAGTAAAGAAAAAGGAAACGCGTGGAAAGATTAGAGTAAAGAAATGGGAAACGCGAGGAGAGATTCGAGTAAAGAAAAGGAAACGCGAGGAGAGATTCGAGTAAAGAAAATACAAACGCGAGGAGAGATTCGAGTAAAGAAAAAGGAAACGCGAGGAGAGATTAGAGTAAAGAAATGGGAAACGCGAAGTGAGATTCGAGTAAAGGAAAGGGAAACGCGAGAAGAGATTCGAGTAAAGAAAAGTGAAACGCGAGAGATTCGAGTAAAGAAAAGTGAAACGCGAGAAGAGGTTCGAATAAAGATAAGGGAAACGCCAGAGATTCGAGTAAAGAAATGGGAAACGCGAGTAGAGATTCGAGTAAAGAAAACGGAAACGAGAGGAGAGAATCGAGTAAAGAAAACGGAAACGCGAGAAGAGATTCGAGTAAAGAAAAGAGAAACGCGAGAGATTCGAGTAAAGAGAAGGGAAACGCGAGGAGAGATTCGAGTAAAGAAAAGGGAAACGCGAGAGATACGAGTAAAGAAATGGGAAACGCGAGAAGAGATTCGAGTAAAGAAAATAGAAAGGCGAGGATAGATTAGTGTATAGAAAAGGGAAACGCGAGGAGAGATTCGAGTAAAGAAAACGGAAACGCGAGGAGAGATTCGAATAAGGAAAAGGAAAACGTGAGAGATTCGAGTAAAGAAAAAGGAAACGCGAGAGATTCGAGTAAAGAAAAAGGAAACGCGAGGAGAGATTAGAGTAAATAAATGGGAAACGCGAGGAGAGATTCGAGTAATGAAAACGAAAACGAGAGGAGAGATTCGAGTAAAGAAAGCGGAAACGCGAGAAGAGATTCGAGTAAAGAAAAGAGAAACGCGAGAGATTCCATTAAAGAGAAACGAAACGCGACAAGAGATACGAGTAAAGAAATGGGAAACGCGAGAGATACGAGTAAAGAAAAGGGAAACGCGAGAGATTCGAGTAAAGAAAAGGGAAAAGCGAGAAGAGATTAGAGTAAAGAAAAGAGAAACGCGGGAGATTCCAGTAAAGAGAAGGGTAACGCGAGGAGAGATTCGAGTAAAGAAAAGGGAAAGGCGACAGGTACGAGTACAAAAAGGGAACGCGAGGAGAGATTCGAGTAAAGAAAATGGAAACGAGAGGAGAGATTCGAGTAAAGAAAACGGAAACGCGAGAAGAGATTCGAGTAAAAAAAGAGAAACGCGAGAGATTCCAGTAAAGAGAAGGGAAACGGGAGAGGTACGAGTAAACAAAAGGGAAACGCGAGAAGAGATTCGAGTAAAGAAAATAGAAAGGCGAGGACGAGATTCGTGTAAAGAAAAGGAAACGCGAGGAGAGATTAGAGTAAAGAAAAGGGAAACGCGAGGAGAGATTCAAGTATAGAAAACGGAAACGCGAGGAGAGATTAATGAAAAGGGAAACGCGAGGAGAGATTCGAGTAAAGAAAACGCAAACGCGAGAAGAGATTCGAGTAAAGAAAAGTGAAACGCGAGAGATTCGAGTAAAGAAAAGGGAAACGCGAGGAGAGATTCGAGTAAAGAAAATACAAACGCGAGGAGAGATTCGAGTAAAGAAAAAGGAAACGTGAGGAGAGATTAGAGTAAGGAAATGGGAAACGCGAGGAGAGATTCGAGTAAAGAAAACGGAAACCAGACGAGGGATTCGAGTAATGAAAACGGAAACGCGAGAAGAGATTCGAGTAAAGAAAAGGGAAACGCGAGAAGACGTTCGAATATATAAAAGGGAAACGCGAGAGATTCGAGTAAAGAAAAGGGAAACGCGAGAAGATATTCGAGTAAAGAAAATAGAAACACGAGGAAAGATTCGAGTAAAGAAAAAGGAAACGCGTGGAAAGATTAGAGTAAGGAAATGGGAAACGCGAGAAGAGATTCGAGTAAAGAAAACGGAAACGAGAGGAGAGATTCGAGTAAAGAAAACGGAAACGCGAGGAGAGAAACGAGTAAAGAAAAGGGAAACGCGAGAGATACGAGTAAAAAAAAGGGAGACGCAAGAAGAGATTCGAGTAAAGAAAATAGAAAGGCGAGGAGAGATTCGTGTAAAGAAAAGGAAACGCGAGGAGAGAGTAGAGTAAAGAAAAGGGAAACGCGAGGAGAGATTCGAGTAAAGAAAACGGAAACGCGAGAAGAGATTCGAAAAAGGAAAAGGAAAACGTGAGAGATTCGAGTAAAGAAAAGGGAAACGCGAGGAGAGATTCGAGTAAAGAAAACGGAAACGCGAGGAGAGATTCGAATAAGGAAAAAGAAAACGTGAGAGGTTCGAGTAAAGAAAAGGGAAACGCGAGGAGAGATTCGAGTAAAGAAAATACAAACGCGAGGAGAGATTCGAGTAAAGAAAAAGGAAACGCGAGGAGAGATTAGAGTATAGTAATGGGAAACGCGAGGAGAGATTCGAATAAAGAAAACGGAAACGAGAGGACAGATTCGAGTATTGAAAACGGAAACGCGAGAAGAGATTCGAGCAAAGAAAAGTGAAACGCGAGAGATTCGAGTAAAGAAAAGGGAAACGCGAGAAGAGGTTCGAATAAAGAAAATAGAAACACGAGGAAGGATTCGAGTAAAGAAAAAGGAAACGCGTGGAAACATTAGAATAAAGAAATGGGAAACGCGAGGAGATATTCGAGTAAAGAAAATGGAAACGAGAGGAGAGATTCGAGTAAAGAAAACGGAAACGCGAGAAGAGATTCGAGTAAAGATAAGAGAAACGCGAGATTTTCCAGTAAAGAGAAGGGAAACGCGAGGAGAGATTCGAGTAAAGAAAAGGGAAACGCGAGAGGTACGAGTAAAGAAAAGGGAAACGCGAGAAGAGATTCGAGTAAAGAAAATAGAAAGGCGAGGAGAGATTCGTGTAAAGAAAAGGAAACGCGAGGAGAGATTAGAGTAAAGAAAGGGAATCGGAGGAGAGATTCGAATAAGGAAAAGGAAAACGTGAGAGATTCGAGTAAAGAAAAGGGAAACGCGAGAAGAGATTCGAGTTGAGAAAAGAGAAACGCGAGAGATTAGAGTAAAGAAATGGGAAACGCGAGGAGAGATTCGAGTAATGAAAAGGGAAACGCGAGGAGAGATTCAAGTAAAGAAAAGGGAAACGTGAGAAGAGATTCGAGTAAAGAAAATATAAACGCGAGGAGAGATTCGAGTAAAGAAAACGGAAACGAGAGGAGAGATTCGAGGAAAGAAAACGGAAACGCGAGAAGAGATTCGAGTAAAGAAAAGAGAAACGCGAGAGATTCGAGTAAAGAAAAGGGAAACGCGAGGAGAGATTCGAGTAAAGAAAATGGGAACGCGACGAGAGATTCGAGTATAGAAAATGGAAACGCGAGAAGAGATTCGATTAAAGAAAATGGGAACGCGACGAGAGATTCGAGTATAGAAAAGGGAAACGCGAGAAGAGATTCGAGTTGAGAAAAGAGAAACGCGAGAGATTCGAGTAAAGAAAAGGGAAACGCGAGGAGAGATTCGAGTAAAGAAAATACAAACGCGAGGAGAGATTCGAGTAAAGAAAAAGGAAACGCGAGGAGAGATTAGAGTAAAGAAATGGGAAACGCGAGGAGAGATTCGAGTAAAGAAAACGGAAACGAGAGGAGTGATTCGAGTAAAGAAAACGGAAACGCGATAAGAGATTCGCGTAAAGAAAAGGGAAACGCGAGAGATACGAGTAAAGAAAAGGGAAACGCGAGAAGAGATTCGAGTAAAGAAAATAGAAAGGCGAGGAGAGATTCGAGTAAAGAAATAGGAAACGCGAGGAGAGATTAGAGTAAAGAAATGGGAAACGCGAGGAGAGATTCGTGTAAAGAAAAGGAAACGCGAGGAGAGATTCGAGTAAAGAAAACGGAAACGTGAGAGATTCAAGTTAAGAAAAGGGAAACGCGATAAGAGATTCGAGTAAAGAAAATGGAAACGCGAGAAGAGATTCGAGTCAAGAAAAGTGGAAAGCGAGAGATTCGAGTAAAGAAAAGGGAAACGCGAGAAGGGATTCGAGTAAAGAAAATAGAAACACGAGGAAAGATTCGAGTAAAGAAAAAGGAAACGCGTGGAAAGATTAGAGTAAAGAAATGGGAAACGCGAGGAGAGATTCGAGTAAAGAAAAGGAAACGCGAGGAGAGATTCGAGTAAAGAAAATACAAACGCGATGAGAGATTCGAGTAAACAAAAAGGAAACGCGAGGAGAGATTAGAGTAAAGAAATGGGAAACGCGAAGTGAGATTCGAGTAAAGAAAAGGGAAACGCGAGGAGAGATTCGAGTAAAGAAAACGGAAACACGAGAAGAGATTCGAGTAAAGAAAAGTGAAACGCGAGAGATTTGAGTAAAGAAAAGGGAAACGCGAGAAGAGGTTCGAATAAAGATAAGGGAAACGCCAGAGATTCGAGTAAAGAAATGGGAAACGCGAGTAGAGATTCGAGTAAAGAAAACGGAAACGAGGAGAGATTCGAGTAAAGAAAACGGAAACGCGAGAAGAGATTCGAGTAAAGAAAAGAGAAACGCGAGAGATTCGAGTAAAGAGAAGGGAAACGCGAGGAGAGATTCGAGTAAAGAAAAGGGAAACGCGAGAGATACGAGTAAAGAAATGGGAAACGCGAGAAGAGATTCGAGTAAAGAAAATAGAAAGGCGAGGAGAGATTAGTGTATCGAAAAGGGAAACGCGAGGAGAGATTCGAGTAAAGAAAACGGAAACGCGAGGAGAGATTGGAATAAGGAAAAGGAAAACGTGAGAGATTCGAGTAAAGAAAAGGGAAACGCGAGAGATTCGAGTAAAGAAAAGGGAAACGCGAGGAGAGATTCGAGTAAAGAAAATATAAACGCGAGGAGATATTCGAGTAAAGAAAAAGGAACGCGAGGAGAGATTAGAGTAAAGAAATGGGAAACGCGAGGAGAGATTCGAGTAAAGAAAACGAAAACTAGAGGAGAGATTCGAGTAAAGAAAGCGGAAACGCGAGAAGAGATTCGAGTAAAGAAAAGGGAAACGCGAGAGATACGAGTAAAGAAAAGGGAAACGCGAGAGATTAGAGTAAAGAAACGGGAAAAGCGAGAAGAGATTAGAGTAAAGAAAAGAGAAACGCGAGAGATTCCAGTAAAGAGAAGGGTAACGCGAGGAGAGATTCGAGTAAAGAAAAGGGAAAGGCGACAGGTACGAGGAAAAAAGGGAAACGCGAGGAGAGATTCGAGTAAAGAAATTGGAAACGAGAGGAGAGATTCGAGTAAAGAAAACGGAAACGCGAGAAGAGATTCGACTAAAGAAAAGAGAAACGCGATAGATTCCAGTAAAGAGAAGGGAAACACGAGGAGAGATTAGAGTAAAGAAAAGGGAAACGGGAGAGGTACGAGTAAACAAAAGGGAAACGCGAGAAGAGATTCGTGTAAAGAAAAGGAAACGCGAGGAGAGATTAGAGTAAAGAAAAGGGAAACGCGAGGAGAGATTCAAGTAAAGAAAACGGAAACGCGAGGAGAGATTAGAGTAAAGAAAAGGGAAACGCGAGGAGAGATTCGAGTAAAGAAAACGCAAACGCGAGAAGAGATTCGAGTAAAGAAAAGTGAAAGGCGAGAGATTCGAGTAAAGAAAAGGGAAACGCGAGGAGAGATTCGAGTAAAGAAAATACAAACGCGAGGAGATATTCGAGTAAAGAAAAAGGAAACGTGAGGAGAGATTAGAGTAAGGAAATGGGAAACGCGAGGAGAGATTCGAGTAAAGAAAAGGGAAACGCGAGAAGATATTCGAGTAATGAAAATAGAAACACGAGGAAAGATTCGAGTAAAGAAAAAAGAAACGCGTGGAAAGATTAGAGTAAAAAAATGGGAAACGCGAGAAGAGATTCGAGTAAAGAAAACGGAAACGAGAGGAGAGATTCGAGTAAAGAAAACGGAAACGCGAGAAGAAATTCGACTAAAGAAAATATAAACACGAGGAGAGATTCACGAAAAAAGAAAAAGGAAACGCGAGGAGAGATTCGAGTAAAGAAAACGGAAACGCGAAAAGAGATTCGAGTAAAGAAAAGAGAAACGCGAGAGATTCGAGTAAAGAGAAGGGAAACGCGAGGAGAGATTCGTGTAAATAAAAGGGAAACGCGAGAGATACGAGTAAAGAAAAGGGAAACGCGAGAAGAGAATCGAGTAAAGAAAATAGAAACACGAGGAAGGATTCGAGTAAAGAAAACGGAAACGCGAGAAGAGATTCGAATAAGGAAAAGGAAAACGTGAGAGATTCGAGTAAAGAAAAGGGAAACGCGAGGAGAGATTCGACTAAAGAAAACGGAAACGCGAGGAGAGATTCGAATAAGGAAAAAGAAAACGTGAGAGGTTCGAGTAAAGAAAAGGGAAACGCGAGGAGAGATTCGAGTAAAGAAAATACAAACGCGAGGAGAGATTCGAGTAATGAAAAAGGAAACGCGAGGAGAGATTAGAGTATAGTAATGGGAAACGCGAGGAGAGATTCGAATAAAGAAAACGGAAACGAGAGGACAGATTCGAGTATTGAAAACGGAAACGCGAGAAGAGATTCGAGCAAAGAAAAGTGAAACGCGAGAGATTCGAGTAAAGAAAAGGGAAACGCGAGAAGAGGTTCGAATAAAGAAAATAGAAACACGAGGAAGGATTCGAGTAAAGAAAAAGGAAACGCGTGGAAACATTAGAGTAAAGAAATGGGAAACGCGAGGAGATATTCGAGTAAAGAAAAGGAAACGCGAGGAGAGATTAGAGTACAAAAAAGGGAAACACGCGGAGAGATTCGAGTAAAGAAAATGGAAACGAGAGGAGAGATTCGAGTAAAGAAAACGGAAACGCGAGAAGAGATTCGAGTAAAGAAAAGAGAAACGCGAGATTTTCCAGTAAAGAGAAGGGAAACGCGAGGAGAGATTCGAGTAAAGAAAAGGGAAACGCGAGAGGTACGAGTAAAGAAAAGGGAAACACGAGAAGAGATTCGAGTAAAGAAAATAGAAAGGCGAGGAGAGATTCGTGTAAAGAAAAGGAAACGCGAGGAGAGATTCAAGTAATGAAAACGGAAACGCGAGGAGAGATTCGAGTAAAGAAAACGGAAACGCGAGGAGAGATTCGAATAAGGAGAAGGAAAACGTGAGAGATTCGAGTAAAGAAAAGGGAAACGCGAGAAGAGATTCGAGTTGAGAAAAGAGAAACGCGAGAGATTCGAGTAAAGGGAAACGCGAGGAGAGATTCGAGTAAAGAAAATACAAACGCGAGGAGAGATTCGAGTAAAGAAAATTGAAACGCCAGAGAGTCGAGTAAAGAAAAGGGAAACACGAGAAGAGATTCGAGTAAAGAAAAAGGAAACGCGAGAAGAGATTCGAGTAAAGAAAAGTGAAACGCGAGAGATTCGAGTATAGAAAAGGGAAACACGAGAAGAGATTCGAATAACGAAAAGGGAAACGCGAGAGATTCGAGTAAAGAAAAGGGAAACGTGAGAAGAGATTCGAGTAAAGAAAATATAAACGCGAGGAGAGATTCGAGTAAAGAAAAAGGAAACGCGAGGATAGATTAGAGTAAAGAAATGGGAAACGCGAGGAGAGATTCGAGTAAAGAAAACGGAAACGAGAGGAGAGATTCGAGTAAAGAAACGGAAACGCGAGAAGAGATTCGAGTACAGAAAAGAGAAACGCGAGAGATTAGAGTAAATAAAAGGAAAACGCGAGAGATTCGAGTAAAGAAAAAGGAAACGCGAGGAGAGATTCGAGTAAAGCAAAGGGAAACGTGAGAGATTCAAGTAAAGAAAAGAGAAACGCGATAAGAGATTCGAGTAAAGAAAATGGGAACGCGACGAGAGATTCGAGTATAGAAAATGGAAACGCGAGAAGAGATTCGATTAAAGAATAGGGAAACCGAGAGATTCGAGTAAGGAAAAGGGAAACGCGAGAAGAGATTCGAGTAAAGAAAAGAGAAACGCGAGAGATTCGAGTAAAGAGAAGGGAAACGCGAGGAGAGATTCGAGTAAAGAAAAGGGAAACGCCAGATTTCGAGTAAATAAAAGGGAAACGCGAGAGATTCGAGTAAAGAAAAGGGAAACGCGAGGAGAGATTCGAGTAGAGAAAAGGGAAACGCGAGAAGAGATTCGAGTACATGAAACGGAAACGCGAGGAGAGATTCGAGTAAAGAAAAGGGAAACGCGAGATATTCGAGTAAAGGGAAACGCGAGGAGAGATTCGAGTGAAAAAAAGGGAAAACCGAGAAGAGATTCGGGTAAAGAAAAGGGAAACGCGAGAGATTCGAGTAAAGAAAAGGAAAACGCATGAAGAGATTCGAGCAAGGAAAATGGAGACGCGAGAAGAGATTCGAGTAAAGAAAATGGAAACGCGAGAAGAGATTCGAGTCAAGAAAAGTGAAACGCGAGAGATTCGAGTAAAGAAAAGGGAAACGCGAGGAGAGATTCGAGTAAATAAAATACAAACGCGAGGAGAGATTCGAGTAAAGAAAAAGGAAACGTGAGGAGAGATTAGAGTAAAGAAATTGGAAACGCGAGGAGAGATTCGAGTACAGAAAACGGAAACCAGAGGAGAGATTCGAGTAATGAAAACGGAAACGCGAGAAGAGATTCGAGTAAAGAAAAGTGAAACGCGAGAGATTCGAGTAAAGAAAAGGGAAACGCGAGAAGAGGTTCGAATAAAGAAAAGGGAAACGCGAGAGATTCGAGTAAAGAAAAGGGAAACGCGAGAAGGGATTCGAGTAAAGAAAATAGAAACACGAGGAAAGATTCGAGTAAAGAAAAAGGAAACGCGTGGAAAGATTAGAGTAAAGTAATGGGAAACGCGAGGAAGGATTCGAGTAATGAAAACGGAAACGCGAGAAGGGATTCGAGTAAAGAAAAGAGAAACGCAAGAGATTCCAGTAAAGAGAAGGGAAACGCGAGTAGAGATTCGAGTAAAGAAAAGGGAAACGCGAGAGGTACGAGTAAAGAAAAGGGAAACGCGAGAAGAGATTCGAGGTAAGAAAATAGAAAGGCGAGGAGAGATTCGTGTAAAGAAAAGGAAACGCGAGGAGAGATTCGAGTAAAGAAAAGAGAAACGCGAGGAGAGATTCGAGTGAAGAAAACGGAAACGCGAGAAGAGATTCGAGTAAAGAAAAGTGAAACGCGAGAGATTCGAGTAAAGAAAAGGGAAACGCTAGAAGAGGTTCGAATAAAGAAAAGGGAAACGCGAGAGATTCGAGTAAAGAAAAGGGAAACGTGAGAAGAGATTCGAGTAAAGAAAATATAAACGGAGGAGAGATTCGAGTAAAGAAAAAGGAAACGCGAGGAGAGATTAAAGTAAGGAAATGGGAAAGGCGAGGAGAGATTCGAGTAAAGAAAACGGAAACGAGAGGAGAGATTCGAGTAAAGAAAACGGAAACGCGAGAAGAGATTCGAGTAAAGAAAAGGGAAACGCGAGAGATTTGAGTAAAGAAAATGGGAACGCGACGAGAGATTCGAGTATAGAAAATGGAAACGCGAGAAGAGATTCGATTAAAGAAACGGGAAACCGAGAGATTCGAGTAAGGAAAAGTGAAACGCGAGAAGAGATTCGGGTAAAGAAAAGGGAAGCGCGACAGATTCGAGTAGAGAAAAGGGAAACGCGAGAAGAGATTCGAGTACAGAAAACTGAAACGCGAGGAGAGATTCGAGTAAAGAAAAGGGAAACGCGAGATATTCGAGTAAAGGGAAACGCGAGGAGAGAATCGAGTGAAAAAAAGGGAAAACCGAGAAGAGATTCGGGTAAAGATAAGGGAAACGCGAGAGATTCGAGTAAAGAAAAGGGAAACGTGAGAAGGGATTCGAGTAAAGAAAATGGAAACGAGAGGAGAGATTTGAGTAAAGAAAACGGAAACGCGAGAAGAGATTCGAGTAAAGAAAAGAGAAACGCGAGAGATTCCAGTAAAGAGAAGGGAAACGCGAGGAGAGATTCGAGTAAAGAAAATAGAAAGGCGAGGAGAGATTCGTGTAAAGAAAAGGAAACGCGAGGAGAGATTAGAGTAAAGAAAAAGGAAACGCGAGGAGATATTCGAGTAAAGAAAACGGAAACGCGAGGAGAGATGCGAATAAGGAAAAGGAAAACGTGAGAGATTCGAGTAAAGAAAGGGGAAACGCGAGAAGAGATTCGAGTTGAGAAAAGAGAAACGCGAGAGATTCTAGTAAAGAAAAGGGAAACGCGAGGAGAGATTCGAGTAAAGAAAATACAAACGCGAGGAGAGATTCGAGTAAAGAAAAAGGAAACGCGAGGAGAGATTATAGTAAAGAAATGGGAAACGCGAGGAGAGATTCGAGTAAAGAAAAGGGAAACGCGAGGAGAGATTCGAGTAAAGAAAACGGAAACGCGAGAAGAGATTCGAATAAAGATAAGTGAAACGCGAGAGATTCGAGTAAAGAAACGGGAAACGCGAGAAGAGGTTCGAATAACGAAAAGGGAAACGCGAGAGATTCGAGTAAAGAAAAGGGAAACGTGAGAAGAGATTCGAGTAAAGAAAATATAAACGCGACGAGAGATTCGAGTAAAGAAAAAGGAAACGCGAGGAGAGATTAGAGTAAAGAAATGGGAAACGCGAGGAGGGATTCGAGTAAAGAAAACGGAAACGAGAGGAGAGATTCGAGTAAAGAAAACGGAAACACGAGAAGAGATTCGAGTAAAGAAAAGAGAAACGCGAGAGATTCGAGTAAAGAGAAGGGAAACGCGAGGAGAGATCGAGTAAAGAAAAGGGAAACGCGAGAGATTCGAGTAAATAAAAGGGAAACGCGAGAGATTCG
This sequence comes from Uropetala carovei, assembly GCA_036926305.1. Lineage (NCBI taxonomy): Eukaryota > Metazoa > Arthropoda > Insecta > Odonata > Petaluridae > Uropetala > Uropetala carovei. The sequence continues at coordinate 9,621,239 of JAXCHB010000080.1, read as the reverse complement.
AGTAAAGAAAAAGGAAACGCGAGGAGAGATTCGAGTAAAGCAAAGGGAAACGTGAGAGATTCAAGTAAAGAAAAGTGAAACGCGATAAGAGATTCGAGTAAAGAAAATGCGAACGCGACGAGAGATTCGAGTATAGAAAATGGAAACGCGAGAAGAGATTCGATTAAAGAAAAGGGAAACCGAGTGATTCGAGTAAGGAAAAGGGAAACGCCAGAAGAGATTCGAGTAAAGAAAAGAGAAACGCGAGAGATTCGAGTAAAGAGAAGGGAAACACGAGGAGAGATTCGAGTAAAGAAAAGGGAAACGCGAGATTTCGAGTAAATAAAAGGGAAACGCGAGAGATTCGAGTAAAGAAAAGGGAAACGCGAGGAGAGATTCGAGTAGAGAAAAGGGAAACGCATGATATTCGAGTAAAGGGAAACGCGAGGAGAGATTCGAGTGAAAAAAAGGGAAAACCGAGAAGAGATTCGAGTAAAGAAAAGGAAACGCGAGGAGAGATTAGAGTACAGAAAAGGGAAACACGAGGAGAGTTTCGAGTAAAGAAAATGGAAACGAGAGGAGAGATTCGAGTAAAGAAAACGGAAACGCGAGAAGAGATTCGAGTAAAGAAAAGAGAAACGCGAGAGATTCCAGTAAAGAGAAGGGAAACTCGAGGAGAGATTTGAGTAAAGAAAAGGGAAACGCGAGAGGTACGAGTAAAGAAAAGGGAAACGCGAGAAGAGATTCGAGTAAAGAAAATAGAAAGGCAAGGAGAGATTCGTGTAAAGAAAAGGAAACGCGAGGAGAGATTAGAGTAAAGAAAAGGGAAACGCGAGGAGAGATTCGAGTAAAGAAAACGGAAACGCGAGGAGAGATTCGAGTTGAGAAAAGAGAAACGCGAGAGATTCGAGTAAAGAAAAGGGAAACGCGAGGAGAGATTCGAGTAAAGAAAATACAAACGCGAGGAGAGATTCGAGTAAAGAAAAGTGAAACGCGAGAGATTCGAGTAAAGAAAAGGGAAACACGAGAAGAGATTCGAGTAAAGAAAAAGGAAACGCGAGAAGAGATTCGAGTAAAGAAAAGTGAAACGCGAGAGATTCGAGTAAAGAAAAGGGAAACACGAGAAGAGATTCGAATAACGAAAAGGGAAACGCGAGAGATTCGAGTAAAGAAAAGGGAAACGTGGGAAGAGATTCGAGTAAAGAAAATATAAACGCGAGGAGAGATTCGAGTAAAGAAAAAGTAAACGCGAGGATAGATTAGAGTAAAGAAATGGGAAACGCGAGGAGAGATTCGAGTAAAGAAAACGGAAACGAGAGGAGAGATTCGAGTAAAGAAACGGAAACGCGAGAAGAGATTCGAGTAAAGAAAAGAGAAACGCGAGAGATTCGAGTAAAGAGAAGGGAAATGCGAGGAGAGATTCGAGTAAAGAAAAGGGAAACACTAGAGATTCGAGGAAATAAAAGGGAAACGCGAGAGATTCGAGTAAAGAAAAAGGAAACGCGAGAAGAGATTCGAAAAAAGCAAAGGGAAACGTGAGAGATTCAAGTAAAGAAAAGGGAAACGCGATAAGAGATTCGAGTAAAGAAAATGGGAACGCGACGAGAGTTCGAGTATAGAAAATGGAAACGCGAGAAGAGATTCGATTAAAGAAAAGGGAAACCGAGAGAATCGAGTAAGGAAAAGGGAAACGCGAGAAGAGATTCGAGTAAAGAAAAGAGAAACGCGAGAGATTCGAGTAAAGAGAAGGGAAACGCGAGGAGAGTTTCGAGTAAAGAAAAGGGAAACGCGAGATTTCGAGTAAATAAAAGGGAAACGCGAGAGATTCGAGTAAAGAAAAGGGAAACGAGAGGAGAGTTTCGAGTAGAGAAAAGGGAAACGCGAGACGAGATTCGAGTACAGAAAAGGGAAATACGATGAGAGATTCGAGTAAAGAAAATGGAAACGAGAGGAGAGATTCGAGTAAAGAAAAGGGAAACGCGAGAAGAGAATCGAGTAAAGAAAAGAGAAACGCGAGAGATTCCAGTAAAGAGAAGGGAAACGCGAGGAGAGGTTTGAGTAAAGAAAAAGGAAACGCGAGAGGTACGAGTAAAGAAAAGGGAAACGCGAGAAGAGATTCGAGTAAAGAAAATAGAAAGGCGAGGAGAGATTCGTGTAAAGAAAAGGAAACGCGAGGAGAGATTAGATTAAAGAAAAGGGAAACGCGAGGAGAGATTCGAGTAAAGAAAACGGAAAAGCGAGGAGAGTTTCGAATAAGGAAAAGGAAAACGTGAGAGATTCGAGTAAAGAAAAGGGAAACGCGAGAAGAGATTCGAGTTGAGAAAAGAGAAACGCGAGAGATTCGAGTTAAGAAAAGGGAAACGCGAGGAGAGATTCGAGTAAAGAAAATACAAACGCGAGGAGAGATTCGAGTAAAGAAAAAGGAAACGCGAGGAGAGATTCGAATAAGGAAAAGGAAAACGTGAGAGATTCGAGTAAAGAAAAGGGAAACGCGAGAAGAGATTCGAGTTGAGAAAAGAGAAACGCGAGAGATTCGAGTTAAGAAAAGGGAAACGTGAGAAGAGATTCGAGTAAAGAAAATATAAACGCGGGGAGAGATTCGAGTAAAGAAAAAGGAAACGCGAGGAGAGATTAGAGTAAAGAAATGGGAAACGCGAGGAGAGATTCGATTAAGAAAACGGAAACGAGAGAAGAGATTCGAGTAAAGAAAAGAGAAACGCGAGAGATTCATGTAAAGAGAAGGGAAACGCGAGGAGAGAATCGAGTAAAGAAAAGGAAAACGCGAGAGATTCGAGTAAAGAAAAGGGAAACGCGAGGACAGATACGAGTAAAGAAAATATAAACGCGAGGAGAAATTCGAGTAAAGAAAAGAGAAACGCGAGGATAGATTAGAGTAAAGAAATGGGAAACGCGAGGAGAGATTCGAGTAAAGAAAACGGAAACGAGAGGAGAGATTCGAGTAAAGAAACGGAAACGCGAGAAGAGATTCGAGTAAAGAAAAGAGAAACGCGAGAGATTCGAGTAAAGAGAAGGGAAATGCGAGGAGAGATTCGAGTAAAGAAAAGGGAAACACTAGAGATTCGAGGAAATAAAAGGGAAACGCGAGAGATTCGAGTAAAGAAAAAGGAAACGCGAGGAGAGATTCGAAAAAAGCAAAGGGAAACGTGAGAGATTCAAGTAAAGAAAAGGGAAACGCGATAAGAGATTCGAGTAAAGAAAATGGGAACGCGACGAGAGTTCGAGTATAGAAAATGGAAACGCGAGAAGAGATTCGATTAAAGAAAAGGGAAACCGAGAGATTCGAGTAAGGAAAAGGGAAACGCGAGAAGAGATTCGAGTAAAGAAAAGAGAAACGCGAGAGATTCGAGTAAAGAGAAGGGAAACGCGAGGAGAGTTTCGAGTAAAGAAAAGGGAAACGCGAGATTTCGAGTAAATAAAAGGGAAACGCGAGAGATTCGAGTAAAGAAAAGGGAAACGAGAGGAGAGTTTCGAGTAGAGAAAAGGGAAACGCGAGACGAGATTCGAGTACAGAAAAGGGAAATACGATGAGAGATTCGAGTAAAGAAAATGGAAACGAGAGGAGAGATTCGAGTAAAGAAAAGGGAAACGCGAGAAGAGAATCGAGTAAAGAAAAGAGAAACGCGAGAGATTCCAGTAAAGAGAAGGGAAACGCGAGGAGAGGTTTGAGTAAAGAAAAGGGAAACGCGAGAGGTACGAGTAAAGAAAAGGGAAACGCGAGAAGAGATTCGAGTAAAGAAAATAGAAAGGCGAGGAGAGATTCGTGTAAAGAAAAGGAAACGCGAGGAGAGATTAGATTAAAGAAAAGGGAAACGCGAGGAGAGATTCGAGTAAAGAAAACGGAAACGCGAGGAGAGATTCGAATAAGGAAAAGGAAAACGTGAGAGATTCGAGTAAAGAAAAGGGAAACGCGAGAAGAGATTCGAGTTGAGAAAAGAGAAACGCGAGAGATTCGAGTTAAGAAAAGGGAAACGCGAGGAGAGATTCGAGTAAAGAAAATACAAACGCGAGGAGAGATTCGAGTAAAGAAAAAGGAAACGCGAGGAGAGATTCGAATAAGGAAAAGGAAAACGTGAGAGATTCGAGTAAAGAAAAGGGAAACGCGAGAAGAGATTCGAGTTGAGAAAAGAGAAACGCGAGAGATTCGAGTTAAGAAAAGGGAAACGTGAGAAGAGATTCGAGTAAAGAAAATATAAACGCGGGGAGAGATTCGAGTAAAGAAAAAGGAAACGCGAGGAGAGATTAGAGTAAAGAAATGGGAAACGCGAGGAGAGATTCGATTAAGAAAACGGAAACGAGAGAAGAGATTCGAGTAAAGAAAAGAGAAACGCGAGAGATTCGAGTAAAGAGAAGGGAAACGCGAGGAGAGAATCGAGTAAAGAAAAGGAAAACGCGAGAGATTCGAGTAAAGAAAAGGGAAACGCGAGGACAGATACGAGTAAAGAAAATATAAACGCGAGGAGAAATTCGAGTAAAGAAAAGAGAAACGCGCGAGATTCCAGTAAAGAGAAGCGAAACGCGACGAGAGATTCGAATAAGGAAAAGGAAAACGTGAGAGATTCGAGTAAAGAAAAGGGAAACGCGAGAGATACGAGTAAAGAAAAGGGAAACGCGAGAGATTCGAGTAAAGAAAAGGGAAACGCGAGAAGAGATTCGAGTAAAGAAAAGAGAAACGCGAGATATTCCAGCAAAGACAAGGGAAACGCGAGGAGAGATTCGAGTAAAGAAAAGGGACAGGCGAGAGGTACGAGTACAAAATGGGAAACGCGAGGAGAGATTCGAGTAAAGAAAATGGAAACGAGAGGAGAGATTCGAGTAATGAAAACGGCAACACGAGAAGAGATTCGAGTAAAGAAAAGAGAAACGCGAGAGATTCCAGTAAAGAGAAGGGAAACGCGAGGAGAGATTCGAGTAAAGAAAAGGGAAACACGAGAGGTACGAGTAAAGAAAAGGGAAACGCGAGAAGAGATTCGAGTAAAGAAAATAGAAAGGCGAGGAGAGATTCGTGCAAAGAAAAGGAAACGCGTGGAGAGATTAGAGTAAAGAAAAGGGAAACGCGAGGAGAGATTCCAGTAAAGAAAACGGAAACGCGAGGAGAGAGTAGAGTAAAGAAAAGGGAAACGCGAGGAGAGATTCGAGTAAAGAAATGGAAACGCGAGGAGAGATTCGAATAAGGAAAAGGAAAACGTGAGAGATTCGAGTAAAGAAAAGGGAAACGCGAGAAGAGATTCGAGTAAAGAAAAGAGAAACGCCAGAGATTCGAGTAAAGAAAAGGGAAACGCGATGAGAGATTCGAGTAAATAAAATACAAACGCGAGGAGAGATTCGAGTAAAGAAAAAGGAAACGTGAGGAGAGATTAGAGTAAAGAAATGGGAAACGCGAGGAGAGATTAGAGCAAAGAAAACGGAAACCAGAGGAGAGATTCGAGTAATGAAAACGGAAACGCGAGAAGAGATTCGAGTAAAGAAAAGTGAAACGCGAGAGATTCGAGTAAAGAGAAGGGAAACGGGAGGAGAGATTCGAGTAAAGAAAAGGGAAACGCGAGGGATTCGAGTAAATAAAAGGGAAACGCGAGAGATTCGAGTAAAGAAAAAGGAAACGCGAGGAGATTCGAGTAAAGAGAAGGGAAACGCGAGGAGAGATTCGAGTAAAGAAAACTGAAACGCGAGATTTCGAGTAAATAAAAGGGAAACGCGAGAGATTCGAGTAAAGAAATGGGAAACGCGAGGAGAGATTCGAGTAGAGAAAAGGGAAACGCGAGAAGAGATTCGAGAACAGAAAACGGAAACGCGAGGAAAGATTCGGGTAAAGAAAAGGGAAACGCGAGAGATTCGAGTAAAGAAAAGGGAAACGCGTGAAGAGATTCGAGCAAAGAAAATGGAGACGCGAGAAGAGATTCGAGTAAAGAAAATGGAAACGCGAGAAGAGATTCGAGTCAAGAAAAGTGAAACGCGAGAGATTCGAGTAAAGAAAAGGGAAACGCGAGAAGGGATTCGAGTAAAGAAAATAGAAACACGAGGAAAGATTCGAGTAAAGAAAAAGGAAACGCGAGAAGAGATTCGAGTAAAGAAAATAGAAAGGCGAGGAGAGATTCGTGTAAAGAAAAGGAAACGCGAGGAGAGATTAGAGTAAAGAAAAGGGAAACGCGAGAAGAGATTCGAGTTGAGAAAGGAGAAACGCGAGAGATTCGAGTAAAGGGAAACGCGAGGAGAGATTCGAGTAAAGAAAATACAAACGCGAGGAGAGATTCGAGTAAAGAAAAAGGAAACGCGAGGAGAGATTAGAGTAAAGAAATGGGGAACGCGAGGATATTCGAGTAAAGAAAAGGGAAACGCGAGGAGAGATTCGAGTAAAGAAAAAGGAAACGCGAGAAGAGATTAGAGTAAAGAAAAGGGAAACGCGAGGAGAGATTCGAGTAAAGAAAACGGAAACGCGAGGAGAGAGTAGAGTAAAGAAAAGGGAAACGCGAGGAGAGATTCGAGTAAAGAAAACGGAAAGGCGAGGAGAGATTCGAATAAGGAAAAGGAAAACGTGAGAGATTCGAGTAAAGAGAAGGGAAACGCGAGGAGAGATTCGAGTAAAGAAAAGGGAAAAACTAGAGGTACGAGTAAAGAAAAGGGAAACGCGAGAAGAGATTCGAGTAAAGAAAATAGAAAGGCGAGGAGAGATTCGTGCAAAGAAAAGGAAACGCGAGGAGAGATTAGAGTAAAGAAAAGGGAAACGCGAGGAGAGATTCGAGTAAAGAAAACGGAAACGCGAGGAGAGAGTAGAGTAAAGAAAAGGGAAACGCGAGGAGAGATTCGAGTAAAGAAAACGGAAACGCGAGAAGAGATTCGAGCAAAGAAAAGAGAAACGCGAGAGATTCGAGTAAAGAAAAGGGAAACGCGAGGAGAGATTCGAGTAAATAAAATACAAACGCGAGGAGAGATTCGAGTAAAGAAAAAGGAAACGTGAGGAGAGATTAGAGTAAAGAAATGGGAAACGCGAGGAGAGATTCGAGCAAAGAAAACGGAAACCAGAGGAGAGATTCGAGTAATGAAAACGGAAACGCGAGAAGAGATTCGAGTAAAGAAAAGTGAAACGCGAGAGATTCGAGTAAAGAAAAGGGAAACGCGAGAAGAGGTTCGAATAAAGAAAAGGGAAACGCGAGAGATTCGAGTAAAGAAAAGGGAAACGCGAGAAGGGATTCGAGTAAAGAAAATAGAAACACGAGGAAAGATTCGAGTAAAGAAAAAGGAAACGCGTGGAAAGATTAGAGTAAAGAAATGGGAAACGCGAGAAGAGATTCGAGTTGAGAAAAGAGAAACGCGAGAGATTCGAGTAAAGAAAAGGGAAACGCGAGGAGAGATTCGAGTAAAGAAAATACAAACGCGAGGAGAGATTCGAGCAAAGAAATGGGAAACGCGAGGAGAGATTCAAGTAAAGAAAATATAAACGCGAGGAGAGATTCGAGTAAAGAAAAAGGAAACGCGAGGATAGATTAGAGTAAAGAAATGGGAAACGCGAGGAGAGATTCGAGTAAAGAAAAGGGAAACGCGAGGAGAGATTCGAGTAAAGAAAAAGGAAACGCGAGAAGAGATTCGCGTAAAGAAAAGTGAAACGCGAGAGATTCGAGTAAAGAAAAGGGAAACACGAGAAGAGATTCGAATAACGAAAAGGGAAACGCGAGAGATTCGAGTAAAGAAAAGGGAAACGTGAGAAGAGATTCGAGTAAAGAAAATATAAACGAGAGGAGAGATTCGAGTAAAGAAAAAGGAAACGCGAGGATAGATTAGAGTAAAGAAATGGGAAACGCGAGGAGAGAATCGAGTAAAGAAAACAGAAACGAGAGGAGAGATTCGAGTAAAGAAACGGAAACGCGAGAAGAGATTCGAGTAAAGAAAAGAGAAACGCGAGAGATTCGAGTAAAGAGAAGGGAAACGCGAGGAGAGATTCGAGTAAAGAAAAGGGAAACGCGAGAGATTCGAGTAAATAAAAGGGAAACGCGAGAGATTCGAGTAAAGAAAAAGGAAACGCGAGGAGAGATTCGAGCAAAGAAAATGGAGACGCGAGAAGAGATTCGAGTAAAGAAAATGGAAACGCGAGAAGAGATTCGAGTCAAGAAAAGTGAAACGCGAGAGATTCGAGTAAAGATAAGGGAAACGCGAGAAGGGATTCGAGTAAAGAAAATAGAAACACGAGGAAAGATTCGAGTAAAGAAAAAGGAAACGCGTGGAAAGATTAGAGTAAAGAAATGGGAAACGCGAGGAGAGATTCGAGTAAAGAAAAGGAAACGCGAGGAGAGATTAGAGTAAAGAAAAAGGAAACGCGAGAAGAGATTCGAGTAAAGAAAAGTGAAACGCGAGAGATTCGAGTAAATAAAAGGGAAACACGAGAAGAGGTTCGAATAAAGAAAAGGGAAACGCGAGAGATTCGAGTAAAGAAAAGGGAAACGTGAGAAGAGATTCGAGTAAAGAAAATATAAACGCAGGGAGAGATTCGAGTAAAGAAAAAGGAAACGCGAGGAGAGATTAGAGTAAAGAAAATAGAAAGGCGAGGAGAGATTCGTGTAAAGAAAAGGAAACGCGAGGAGAGATTAGAGTAAAGAAAAGGGAAACGCGAGGAGAGATTCGAGTAAAGAAAACGGAAACGCGAGGAGAGATTCGAATAAGGAAAAGGAAAACGTGAGAGATTCGAGTAAAGAAAAGGGAAACGCGAGAAGAGATTCGAGTTGAGAAAAGAGAAACGCGAGAGATTCGAGTAAAGAAAAGGGAAACGCGAGGAGAGATTCGAGTAAAGAAAATACAAACGCGAGGAGAGATTCGAGTAAAGAAAAAGGAAACGCGAGAAGAGATTAGAGTAAAGAAAAGGGAAACGCGAGGAGAGATTCGAGTAAAGAAAACGGAAACGCGAGGAGAGAGTAGAGTAAAGAAAAGGGAAACGCGAGGAGAGATTCGAGTAAAGAAAACGGAAACGCGAGGAGAGATTCGAATAAGGAAAAGGAAAACGTGAGAGATTCGAGTAAAGAGAAGGGAAACGCGAGGAGAGATTCGAGTAAAGAAAAGGGAAACACTAGAGGTACGAGTAAAGAAAAGGGAAACGCGAGAAGAGATTCGAGTAAAGAAAATAGAAAGGCGAGGAGACATTCGTGCAAAGAAAAGGAAACGCGAGGAGAGATTAGAGTAAAGAAAAGGGAAACGCGAGGAGAGATTCGAGTAAAGAAAACGGAAACGCGAGGAGAGAGTAGAGTAAAGAAAAGGGAAACGCGAGGAGAGATTCGAGTAAAGAAAACGGAAACGCGAGAAGAGATTCGAGCAAAGAAAAGAGAAACGCGAGAGATTCGAGTAAAGAAAAGGGTAACGCGAGGAGAGATTCGAGTAAATAAAATACAAACGCGAGGAGAGATTCGAGTAAAGAAAAAGGAAACGTGAGGAGAGATTAGAGTATAGAAATGGGAAACGCGAGAAGAGATTCGAGCAAAGAAAACGGAACCAGAGGAGAGATTCGAGTAATGAAAACGGAAACGCGAGAAGAGATTCGAGTAAAGAAAAGTGAAACGCGAGAGATTCGAGTAAAGAAAAGAGAAACGCGAGAGATTCGAGTAAAGAGAAGGGAAACGCGAGGAGAGATTCGGGTAAAGGAAATGGAAACGCGAGAGATTCGAGTAAAGAAAAGGGAAACGCGTGATGAGATTCGAGCAAAGAAAATGGAGACGCGAGAAGAGATTCGAGTAAAGAAAATGGAAACGCGAGAAGAGATTCGAGTCAAGCAAAGTGAAACGCGAGAGATTCGAGTAAAGAAAAGGGAAACGCGAGAAGGGATTCGAGTAAAGAAAATAGAAACACGAGGAAAGATTCGAGTAAAGAAAAAGGAAACGCGCGGAAAGATTAGAGTAAAGAAATGGGAAACGCGAGGAGAGATTCGAGTAAAGAAAAGGAAACGCGAGGAGAGATTAGAGTACAAAAAAGGGAAACACGAGGAGAGATTCGAGTAAAAAAAATGGAAACGAGAGGAGAGATTCGAGTAAAGAAAACGGAAACGCGAGAAGAGATTCGAGTAAAGAAAAGTGAAACGCGAGAGATTCGAGTAAAGAAAAGGGAAACGCGAGAAGAGGTTCGAATAAAGAAAAGGGAAACGCGAGAGATTCGAGTAAAGAAAAGGGAAACGCGAGAAGGGATTCGAGTAAAGAAAATAGAAACACGAGGAAAGATTCGAGTAAAGAAAAAGGAAACGCGTGGAAAGATTAGAGTAAAGAAATGGGAAACGCGAGAAGAGATTCGAGTTGAGAAAAGAGAAACGCGAGAGATTCGAGTAAAGAAAAGGGAAACGCGAGGAGAGATTCGAGTAAAGAAAATACAAACGCGAGGAGAGATTCGAGCAAAGAAATGGGAAACGCGAGGAGAGATTCAAGTAAAGAAAATATAAACGCGAGGAGAGATTCGAGTAAAGAAAAAGGAAACGCGAGGATAGATTAGAGTAAAGAAATGGGAAACGCGAGGAGAGATTCGAGTAAAGAAAAGGGAAACGCGAGGAGAGATTCGAGTAAAGAAAAAGGAAACGCGAGAAGAGATTCGCGTAAAGAAAAGTGAAACGCGAGAGATTCGAGTAAAGAAAAGGGAAACACGAGAAGAGATTCGAATAACGAAAAGGGAAACGCGAGAGATTCGAGTAAAGAAAAGGGAAACGTGAGAAGAGATTCGAGTAAAGAAAATATAAACGAGAGGAGAGATTCGAGTAAAGAAAAAGGAAACGCGAGGATAGATTAGAGTAAAGAAATGGGAAACGCGAGGAGAGAATCGAGTAAAGAAAACAGAAACGAGAGGAGAGATTCGAGTAAAGAAACGGAAACGCGAGAAGAGATTCGAGTAAAGAAAAGAGAAACGCGAGAGATTCGAGTAAAGAGAAGGGAAACGCGAGGAGAGATTCGAGTAAAGAAAAGGGAAACGCGAGAGATTCGAGTAAATAAAAGGGAAACGCGAGAGATTCGAGTAAAGAAAAAGGAAACGCGAGGAGAGATTCGAGCAAAGAAAATGGAGACGCGAGAAGAGATTCGAGTAAAGAAAATGGAAACGCGAGAAGAGATTCGAGTCAAGAAAAGTGAAACGCGAGAGATTCGAGTAAAGATAAGGGAAACGCGAGAAGGGATTCGAGTAAAGAAAATAGAAACACGAGGAAAGATTCGAGTAAAGAAAAAGGAAACGCGTGGAAAGATTAGAGTAAAGAAATGGGAAACGCGAGGAGAGATTCGAGTAAAGAAAAGGAAACGCGAGGAGAGATTAGAGTAAAGAAAAAGGAAACGCGAGAAGAGATTCGAGTAAAGAAAAGTGAAACGCGAGAGATTCGAGTAAATAAAAGGGAAACACGAGAAGAGGTTCGAATAAAGAAAAGGGAAACGCGAGAGATTCGAGTAAAGAAAAGGGAAACGTGAGAAGAGATTCGAGTAAAGAAAATATAAACGCAGGGAGAGATTCGAGTAAAGAAAAAGGAAACGCGAGGAGAGATTAGAGTAAAGAAAATAGAAAGGCGAGGAGAGATTCGTGTAAAGAAAAGGAAACGCGAGGAGAGATTAGAGTAAAGAAAAGGGAAACGCGAGGAGAGATTCGAGTAAAGAAAACGGAAACGCGAGGAGAGATTCGAATAAGGAAAAGGAAAACGTGAGAGATTCGAGTAAAGAAAAGGGAAACGCGAGAAGAGATTCGAGTTGAGAAAAGAGAAACGCGAGAGATTCGAGTAAAGAAAAGGGAAACGCGAGGAGAGATTCGAGTAAAGAAAATACAAACGCGAGGAGAGATTCGAGTAAAGAAAAAGGAAACGCGAGAAGAGATTAGAGTAAAGAAAAGGGAAACGCGAGGAGAGATTCGAGTAAAGAAAACGGAAACGCGAGGAGAGAGTAGAGTAAAGAAAAGGGAAACGCGAGGAGAGATTCGAGTAAAGAAAACGGAAACGCGAGGAGAGATTCGAATAAGGAAAAGGAAAACGTGAGAGATTCGAGTAAAGAGAAGGGAAACGCGAGGAGAGATTCGAGTAAAGAAAAGGGAAACACTAGAGGTACGAGTAAAGAAAAGGGAAACGCGAGAAGAGATTCGAGTAAAGAAAATAGAAAGGCGAGGAGACATTCGTGCAAAGAAAAGGAAACGCGAGGAGAGATTAGAGTAAAGAAAAGGGAAACGCGAGGAGAGATTCGAGTAAAGAAAACGGAAACGCGAGGAGAGAGTAGAGTAAAGAAAAGGGAAACGCGAGGAGAGATTCGAGTAAAGAAAACGGAAACGCGAGAAGAGATTCGAGCAAAGAAAAGAGAAACGCGAGAGATTCGAGTAAAGAAAAGGGTAACGCGAGGAGAGATTCGAGTAAATAAAATACAAACGCGAGGAGAGATTCGAGTAAAGAAAAAGGAAACGTGAGGAGAGATTAGAGTATAGAAATGGGAAACGCGAGAAGAGATTCGAGCAAAGAAAACGGAACCAGAGGAGAGATTCGAGTAATGAAAACGGAAACGCGAGAAGAGATTCGAGTAAAGAAAAGTGAAACGCGAGAGATTCGAGTAAAGAAAAGAGAAACGCGAGAGATTCGAGTAAAGAGAAGGGAAACGCGAGGAGAGATTCGGGTAAAGGAAATGGAAACGCGAGAGATTCGAGTAAAGAAAAGGGAAACGCGTGATGAGATTCGAGCAAAGAAAATGGAGACGCGAGAAGAGATTCGAGTAAAGAAAATGGAAACGCGAGAAGAGATTCGAGTCAAGCAAAGTGAAACGCGAGAGATTCGAGTAAAGAAAAGGGAAACGCGAGAAGGGATTCGAGTAAAGAAAATAGAAACACGAGGAAAGATTCGAGTAAAGAAAAAGGAAACGCGCGGAAAGATTAGAGTAAAGAAATGGGAAACGCGAGGAGAGATTCGAGTAAAGAAAAGGAAACGCGAGGAGAGATTAGAGTACAAAAAAGGGAAACACGAGGAGAGATTCGAGTAAAAAAAATGGAAACGAGAGGAGAGATTCGAGTAAAGAAAACGGAAACGCGAGAAGAGATTCGAGTAAAGAAAAGAGAAACGCGAGAGATTCCAGTAAAGAGAAGGGAAACGCGAGGAGAGATTTGAGTAAAGAAAAGGGAAACGCGAGAGGTACGAGTAAAGAAAAGGGAAATGCGAGAAGAGATTCGAATAAAGAAAATAGAAAGGCGAGGAGAGATTCGTGTAAAGAAAAGGAAACGCGAGGAGAGATTAGAGTAAAGAAAAGGGAAACGCGAGGAGAGATTCGAGTAAAGAAAACGGAAACGCGAGGAGAGATTCGAATAAGGAAAAGGAAAACGTGAGAGATTCGAGTAAAGAAAAGGGAAACGCGAGAAGAGATTCGAGTTGAGAAAAGAGAAACGCGAGAGATTCGAGTAAAGAAAAGAGAAACGCGAGGAGAGATTCGAGTAAAGAAAATACAAACGCGAGGACAGATTCGAGTAAAGAAAAAGGAAACGCGAGGAGAGATTAGAGTAAAGAAATGGGAAACGCGAGGAGATTCGAGTAATGAAAAGGGAAACGCGAGGATAGATTCGAGTAAAGAAAAAGGAAACGCGAGAAGAGATTAGAGTAAAGAAAAGGGAAACGCGAGGAGAGATTCGAGTAAAGAAAACGGAAACGCGAGGAGAGAGTAGAGTAAAGAAAAGGGAAACGCGAGGAGAGATTCGAGTAAAGAAAACGGAAACGCGAGGAGAGATTCGAATAAGGAAAAGGAAAACGTGAGAGATTCGAGTAAAGAGAAGGGAAACGCGAGGAGAGATTCGAGTAAAGAAAAGGGAAACACTAGAGGTACGAGTAAAGAAAAGGGAAACGCGAGAAGAGATTCGAGTAAAGAAAATAGAAAGGCGAGGAGAGATTCGTGCAAAGAAAAGGAAACGCGAAGAGAGATTAGAGTAAAGAAAAGGGAAACGCGAGGAGAGATTCGAGTAAAGAAAACGGAAACGCGAGGAGAGAGTAGAGTAAAGAAAAGGGAAACGCGAGGAGAGATTCGAGTAAAGAAAACGGAAACGCGAGGAGAGATTCGAATAAGGAAAAGGAAAACGTGAGAGATTCGAGTAAAGAAAAGGGAAACACGAGAAGAGATTCGAGTTGAGAAAAGAGAAACGCGAGAGATTCGAGTAAAGAAAAGGAAAACGCGAGAAGAGATTCGAGTAAAGAAAATACAAACGCGAGGAGAGATTCGAGTAAAGAAAACGGAACCAGAGGAGAGATTCGAGTAATGAAAACGGAAACGCGAGAAGAGATTCGAGTAAAGAAAAGTGAAACGCGAGAGATTCGAGTAAAGAAAAGAGAAACGCGAGAGATTCGAGTAAAGAGAAGGGAAACGCGAGGAGAGATTCGGGTAAAGGAAATGGAAACGCGAGGAGAGATTCGAATAAGGAAAAGGAAAACGTGAGAGATTCGAGTAAAGAAAAGGGAAACACGAGAAGAGATTCGAGTTGAGAAAAGAGAAACGCGAGAGATTCGAGTAAAGAAAAGGAAAACGCGAGAAGAGATTCGAGTAAAGAAAATACAAACGCGAGGAGAGATTCGAGTAAAGAAAACGGAACCAGAGGAGAGATTCGAGTAATGAAAACGGAAACGCGAGAAGAGATTCGAGTAAAGAAAAGTGAAACGCGAGAGATTCGAGTAAAGAAAAGAGAAACGCGAGAGATTCGAGTAAAGAAAAGGGAAACGCGAGGAGAGATTCGAGTAAAGAAAACGGAAACGCGAGGAGAGATTCGAATAAGGAAAAGGAAAACGTGAGAGATTCGAGTAAAGAGAAGGGAAACGCGAGGAGAGATTCGAGTAAAGAAAAGGGAAACACTAGAGGTACGAGTAAAGAAAAGGGAAACGCGAGAAGAGATTCGAGTAAAGAAAATAGAAAGGCGAGGAGAGATTCGTGCAAAGAAAAGGAAACGCGAAGAGAGATTAGAGTAAAGAAAAGGGAAACGCGAGGAGAGATTCGAGTAAAGAAAACGGAAACGCGAGGAGAGAGTAGAGTAAAGAAAAGGGAAACGCGAGGAGAGATTCGAGTAAAGAAAACGGAAACGCGAGGAGAGAGTAGAGTAAAGAAAAGGGAAACGCGAGGAGAGATTCGAGTAAAGAAAACGGAAACGCGAGAAGAGATTCGAGCAAAGAAAAGAGAAACGCGAGAGATTCGAGTAAAGAAAAGGGTAACGCGAGGAGAGATTCGAGTAAATAAAATACAAACGCGAGGAGAGATTCGAGTAAAGAAAAAGGAAACGTGAGGAGAGATTAGAGTATAGAAATGGGAAACGCGAGAAGAGATTCGAGCAAAGAAAACGGAACCAGAGGAGAGATTCGAGTAATGAAAACGGAAACGCGAGAAGAGATTCGAGTAAAGAAAAGTGAAACGCGAGAGATTCGAGTAAAGAAAAGAGAAACGCGAGAGATTCGAGTAAAGAGAAGGGAAACGCGAGGAGAGATTCGGGTAAAAGAAATGGAAACGCGAGAGATTCGAGTAAAGAAAAGGGAAACGCGTGATGAGATTCGAGCAAAGAAAATGGAGACGCGAGAAGAGATTCGAGTAAAGAAAATGGAAACGCGAGAAGAGATTCGAGTCAAGCAAAGTGAAACGCGAGAGATTCGAGTAAAGAAAAGGGAAACGCGAGAAGGGATTCGAGTAAAGAAAATAGAAACACGAGGAAAGATTCGAGTAAAGAAAAAGGAAACGCGCGGAAAGATTAGAGTAAAGAAATGGGAAACGCGAGGAGAGATTCGAGTAAAGAAAAGGAAACGCGAGGAGAGATTAGAGTACAAAAAAGGGAAACACGAGGAGAGATTCGAGTAAAAAAAATGGAAACGAGAGGAGAGATTCGAGTAAAGAAAACGGAAACGCGAGAAGAGATTCGAGTAAAGAAAAGAGAAACGCGAGAGATTCCAGTAAAGAGAAGGGAAACGCGAGGAGAGATTTGAGTAAAGAAAAGGGAAACGCGAGAGGTACGAGTAAAGAAAAGGGAAATGCGAGAAGAGATTCGAATAAAGAAAATAGAAAGGCGAGGAGAGATTCGTGTAAAGAAAAGGAAACGCGAGGAGAGATTAGAGTAAAGAAAAGGGAAACGCGAGGAGAGATTCGAGTAAAGAAAACGGAAACGCGAGGAGAGATTCGAATAAGGAAAAGGAAAACGTGAGAGATTCGAGTAAAGAAAAGGGAAACGCGAGAAGAGATTCGAGTTGAGAAAAGAGAAACGCGAGAGATTCGAGTAAAGAAAAGAGAAACGCGAGGAGAGATTCGAGTAAAGAAAATACAAACGCGAGGACAGATTCGAGTAAAGAAAAAGGAAACGCGAGGAGAGATTAGAGTAAAGAAATGGGAAACGCGAGGAGATTCGAGTAATGAAAAGGGAAACGCGAGGATAGATTCGAGTAAAGAAAAAGGAAACGCGAGAAGAGATTAGAGTAAAGAAAAGGGAAACGCGAGGAGAGATTCGAGTAAAGAAAACGGAAACGCGAGGAGAGAGTAGAGTAAAGAAAAGGGAAACGCGAGGAGAGATTCGAGTAAAGAAAACGGAAACGCGAGGAGAGATTCGAATAAGGAAAAGGAAAACGTG
This sequence comes from Uropetala carovei, assembly GCA_036926305.1. Classification (NCBI taxonomy): domain Eukaryota; kingdom Metazoa; phylum Arthropoda; class Insecta; order Odonata; family Petaluridae; genus Uropetala; species Uropetala carovei. Next base: position 9,604,706 of record JAXCHB010000080.1, on the reverse strand, counting down.
AGAGATTCGAGTAAAGAGAAGGGAAACGCGAGGAGAGATTCGAGTAAAGAAAAGGGAAACACTAGAGGTACGAGTAAAGAAAAGGGAAACGCGAGAAGAGATTCGAGTAAAGAAAATAGAAAGGCGAGGAGAGATTCGTGCAAAGAAAAGGAAACGCGAAGAGAGATTAGAGTAAAGAAAAGGGAAACGCGAGGAGAGATTCGAGTAAAGAAAACGGAAACGCGAGGAGAGAGTAGAGTAAAGAAAAGGGAAACGCGAGGAGAGATTCGAGTAAAGAAAACGGAAACGCGAGGAGAGATTCGAATAAGGAAAAGGAAAACGTGAGAGATTCGAGTAAAGAAAAGGGAAACACGAGAAGAGATTCGAGTTGAGAAAAGAGAAACGCAAGAGATTCGAGTAAAGAAAAGGAAAACGCGAGAAGAGATTCGAGTAAAGAAAATACAAACGCGAGGAGAGATTCGAGTAAAGAAAAAGGAAACGCGAGGAGAGATTAAAGAAATGGGAAACGCGAGGAGAGATTCGAGTAAAGAAAAGGGAAACGCGAGGAGAGATTCGAGAAAAGAAAAAGGAAACGCGAGAAGAGATTAGAGTAAAGAAAAGGGAAATGCGAGGAGAGATTCGAGTAAAGAAAACGGAAACGCGAGGAGAGAGTAGAGTAAAGAAAAGGGAAACGCGAGGAGAGATTCGAGTAAAGAAAACGGAAACGCGAGGAGAGATTAGAGTAAAGAAAAGGGAAACGCGAGGAGAGATTCGAGTAAAGAAAACGGAAACGCGAGAGATTCGAGTAAAGAAAAGGGAAACGCGAGGAGAGATTCGAGTAAAGAAAATACAAACGCGAGGAGAGATTCGAGTAAAGAAAAAGGAAACGCGAGGAGAGATTAGAGTAAAGAAATCGGAAACGCGAGGAGAGATTAGAGTAAAGAAAAGGGAAATGCGAGGAGAGATTCGAGCGAAGAAAACGGAAACGCGAGAAGAGATTCGAGTAAAGAAAAGTGAAGCGCGAGAGATTCGAGTAAAGAAAAGGGAAACGCGAGAAGAGGTTCGAATAAAGAAAAGGGAAACGCGAGAGATTCGAGTAAAGAGAAGGGAAACGCGAGGAGAGATTCGAGTAAAGAAAAGGGAAACGCGAGATTTCGAGTAAATAAAAGGGAAACGCGAGAGATTCGAGTAAAGAAAAGGGAAACGCGAGGAGAGATTCGAGTAGAGAAATGGGAAACGCGAGAAGAGATTCGAGTACAGAAAAGGGTAACACGAGGAGAGATTCGAGTAAAGAAAATGGAAACGAGAGGAGAGATTCGAGTAAAGAAAAGGGAAACGCGAGAAGAGAATCGAGTAAAGAAAAGAGAAACGCGAGAGATTCCAGTAAAGAGAAGGGAAACGCGAGGAGAGGTTTGAGTAAAGAAAAGGGAAACGCGAGAGGTACGAGTAAAGAAAAGGGAAACGCGAGAAGAGATTCGAGTAAAGAAAATAGAAAGGCGAGGAGAGATTCGTGTAAAGAAAAGGAAACGCGAGGAGAGAGTAGAGTAAAGAAAAGGGAAACGCGAGGAGAGATTCGAGTAAAGAAAAGAGAAACGCGAGAGATTCGAGTAAAGAAAAGGGAAACGCGAGGACAGATTCGAGTAAAGAAAATATAAACGCGAGGAGAGATTCGAGTAAAGAAAAGAGAAACGCGAGAGATTCCAGTAAAGAGAAGCGAAACGCGACGAGAGATTCGAATAAGGAAAAGGAAACGTGAGAGATTCGAGTAAAGAAAAGGGAAACGCGAGAGATACGAGTAAAGAAAAGGGAAACGCGAGAAGAGATTCGAGTAAAGAAAAGAGAAACGCGAGATATTCCAGTAAAGACAAGGGAAACGCGAGGAGAGATTCGAGTAAAGAAAAGGGAAAGGCGAGAGGTACGAGTACAAAATGGGAAACGCGAGGAGAGATTCGAGTAAAGAAAATGGAAACGAGAGGAGAGATTCGAGTAAAGAAAACGGCAACACGAGAAGAGATTCGAGTAAAGAAAAGAGAAACGCGAGAGATTCCAGTAAAGAGAAGGGAAACGCGAGGAGAGATTCGAGTAAAGAAAAGGGAAACACGAGAGGTACGAGTAAAGAAAAGGGAAATGCGAGAAGAGATTCGAGTAAAGAAAATAGAAAGGCGAGGAGAGATTCGTGCAAAGAAAAGGAAACGCGTGGAGAGATTAGAGTAAAGAAAAGGGAAACGCGAGGAGAGATTCGAGTAAAGAAAACGGAAACGCGAGGAGAGAGTAGAGTAAAGAAAAGGGAAACGCGAGGAGAGATTCGAGTAAAGAAAACGGAAACGCGAGGAGAGATTCGAATAAGGAAAAGGAAAACGTGAGAGATTCGAGTAAAGAAAAGGGAAACGCGAGAAGAGATTCGAGTAAAGAAAAGAGAAACGCGAGAGATTCGAGTAAAGAAAAGGGAAACGCGAGGAGAGATTCGAGTAAAGAAAAAGGAAACGTGAGGAGAGATTAGAGTAAAGAAATGGGAAACGCGAGGAGAGATTCGAGCAAAGAAAACGGAAACCAGAGGAGAGATTCGAGTAATGAAAACGGAAACGCGAGAAGAGATTCGAGTAAAGAAAAGTGAAACGCGAGAGATTCGAGTAAAGAAAAGGGAAACGCGAGAAGAGGTTCGAATAAAGAAAAGGGAAACGTGAGAGATTCGAGTAAAGAAAAGGGAAACGAGAGAAGGGATTCGAGTAAAGAAAATAGAAACACGAGGAAAGATTCGAGTAAAGAAAAAGGAAACGCGTGGAAAGATTAGAGTAAAGAAATGGGAAACGCGAGAAGAGATTCGAGTTGAGAAAAGAGAAACGCGAGAGATTCGAGTAAAGAAAAGGGAAACGCGAGGAGAGATTCGAGTAAAGAAAATACAAACGCGAGGAGAGATTCGAGTAAAGAAATGGGAAACGCGAGGAGAGATTCAAGTAAAGAAAATATAAACGCGAGGAGAGATTCTAGTAAAGAAAAAGGAAATGCGAGGATAGATTAGAGTAAAGAAATGGGAAACGCGAGGAGAGATTCGAGTAAAGAAAACAGAAACGAGAGGAGAGATTCGAGTAAAGAAACGGAAACGCGAGAAGAGATTCGAGTAAAGAAAAGAGAAACGCGAGAGATTCGAGTAAAGAGAAGGGAAACGCGAGGAGAGATTGGAGTAAAGAAAAGGGAAACGCGAGAGATTCGAGTAAATAAAAGGGAAACGCGAGAGATTCGAGTAAAGAAAAAGGAAACGCGAGGAGATTCGAGTAAAGAGAAGGGAAACGCGAGGAGAGATTCGAGTAAAGAAAAGGGAAACGCGAGATTACGAGTAAATAAAAGGGAAACGCGAGAGATTCGAGTAAAGAAATGGGAAACGCGAGGAGAGATTCGAGTAGAGAAAAGGCAAACGCGAGAAGAGATTCGAGTACAGAAAACGGAAACGGGAGGAGAGAGTAGAGTAAAGAAAAGGAAAACGCGAGGAGAGATTCGAGTAAAGAAAACGGAAACGCGAGGAGAGATTCGAATAAGGAAAAGGAAAACGTGAGAGATTCGAGTAAAGAAAAGGGAAACGCGAGAAGAGATTCGAGTAAAGAAAAGAGAAACGCGAGAGATTCGAGTAAAGAAAAGGGAAACGCGAGGAGAGATTCGAGTAAATAAAATACAAACGCGAGGAGAGATTCGAGTAAAGAAAAAGGAAACGTGAGGAGAGATTAGAGTAAAGAAATGGGAAACGCGAGGAGAGATTCGAGCAAAGAAAACGGAAACCAGAGGAGAGATTCGAGTAATGAAAACGGAAACGCGAGAAGAGATTCGAGTAAAGAAAAGTGAAACGCGAGAGATTCGAGTAAAGAAAAGGGAAACGCGAGAAGAGGTTCGAATAAAGAAAAGGGAAACGTGAGAGATTCGAGAAAAGAAAAGGGAAACGCGAGAAGGGATTCGAGTAAAGAAAATAGAAACACGAGGAAAGATTCGAGTAAAGAAAAAGGAAACGCGTGGAAAGATTAGAGTAAAGAAATGGGAAACGCGAGAAGAGATTCGAGTTGAGAAAAGAGAAACGCGAGAGATTCGAGTAAAGAAAAGGGAAACGCGAGGAGAGATTCGACTAAAGAAAATACAAACGCGAGGAGAGATTCGAGTAAAGAAATGGGAAACGCGAGGAGAGATTCAAGTAAAGAAAATATAAACGCGAGGAGAGATTCTAGTAAAGAAAAAGGAAACGCGAGGATAGATTAGAGTAAAGAAATGGGAAACGCGAGGAGAGATTCGAGTAAAGAAAACAGAAACGAGAGGAGAGATTCGAGTAAAGAAACGGAAACGCGAGAAGAGATTCGAGTAAAGAAAAGAGAAACGCGAGAGATTCGAGTAAAGAGAAGGGAAACGCGAGGAGAGATTCGAGTAAAGAAAAGGGAAACGCGAGAGATTCGAGTAAATAAAAGGGAAACGCGAGAGATTCGAGTAAAGAAAAAGGAAACGCGAGGAGATTCGAGTAAAGAGAAGGGAAACGCGAGGAGAGATTCGAGTAAAGAAAAGGGAAACGCGAGATTACGAGTAAATAAAAGGGAAACGCGAGAGATTCGAGTAAAGAAATTGGAAACGCGAGGAGAGATTCGAGTAGAGAAAAGGGAAACGCGAGAAGAGATTCGAGTACAGAAAACGGAAACGGGAGGAGAGATTCGGGTAAAGAAAAGGGAAACGCGAGAGATTCGAGTAAAGAAAAGGGAAACGCGTGAAGAGATTCGAGCAAAAAAATGGAGACGCGAGAAGAGATTCGAGTAAAGAAAATGGAAACGCGAGAAGAGATTCGAGTCAAGAAAAGTGAAACGCGAGAGATTCGAGTAAAGAAAAGGGAAACGCGAGAAGGTATTCGAGTAAAGAAAATAGAAACACGAGGAAAGATTCGAGTAAAGAAAAAGGAAACGCGTGGAAAGATTAGAGTAAAGAAATGGGAAAAGCGAGGAGAGATTCGAGTAAAGAAAAGGAAACGCGAGGAGAGATTAGAGTACAGAAAAGGGAAACACGAGGAGAGATTCGAGTAAAGAAAACGGAAACGCGAGAGGAGATTCGAGTAAAGAAAAGAGAAACGCGAGAGATTCCAGTAAAGAGAAGGGAAACTCGAGGAGAGATTCGAGTAAAGAAAAGGGAAACACTAGAGGTACGAGTAAAGAAAAGGGAAACGCGAGAAGAGATTCGAGTAAAGAAAATAGAAAGGCGAGGAGAGATTCGTGCAAAGAAAAGGAAACGCGAGGAGAGATTAGAGTAAAGCAAAGGGAAACGCGAGGAGAGATTCGAGTAAAGAAAACGGAAACGCGAGGAGAGATTCGAATAAGGAAAAGGGAAACGCGAGGAGAGATTCGAGTAAAGAAAACGGAAATGCGAGGAGAGAGTAGAGTAAAGAAAAGGGAAACGCGAGGAGAGATTCGAGTAAAGAAAACGGAAACGCGAGGAGAGATTCGAATAAGGAAAAGGAAAACGTGAGAGATTCGAGTAAAGAGAAGGGAAACGCGAGGAGAGATTCGAGTAAAGAAAAGGGAAACACTAGAGGTACGAGTAAAGAAAAGGGAAACGCGAGAAGAGATTCGAGTAAAGAAAATAGAAAGGCGAGGAGAGATTCGTGCAAAGAAAAGGAAACGCGAGGAGAGATTAGAGTAAAGAAAAGGGAAACGTGAGGAGAGATTCAAGTAAAGAAAACGGAAACGCGAGGAGAGTAGAGTAAAGAAAAGGCAAACGCGAGGAGAGATTCGAGTAAAGAAAACGGAAACGCGAGGAGAGATTCGAATAAGGAAAAGGAAAACGTGAGAGATTCGAGTAAAGAAAACGGAAACGCGAGAAGAGATTCGAGTAAAGAAAAGAGAAACGCGAGAGATTCGAGTAAAGAAAAGGGAAACGCGAGAAGAGATTCGAGTAAAGAAAATAGAAAGGCGAGAAGAGATTCGAGTAAAGAAAAAAGAAACGTGAGGAGAGATTAGAGTAAAGAAATGGGAAACGCGAGGAGATATTCGAGTGAAGATAACGGAAACCAGAGGAGAGATTCGAGTAAAGAAAACGGAAACGCGAGAAGAGATTCGAGTAAAGAAAAAAGAAACGCGAGAGATTCGAGTAAAGAAAAGGGAAACGCGAGAAGAGGTTCGAATAAAGAAAAGGGAAACGCGAGAGATTCGAGTAAAGAAAAGGGAAACGCGAGAAGGGATTCGAGTAAAGAAAATAGAAACACGAGGAAAGATTCGAGTAAAGAAAAAGGAAACGCGTGGAAAGATTAGAGTAAAGAAATGGGAATCGCGAGGACAGATTCGAGTAAAGAAAAGAGAAACGCGAGAGATTCCAGTAAAGAGAAGGGAAACGCGAGTAGAGATTCGAGTAAAGAAAAGGGAAACGCGAGAGGTACGAGTAAAGAAAAGGGAACGCGAGAAGAGATTCGAGTAAAGAAAATAGAAAGGCGAGGAGAGATTCGTGTAAAGAAAAGGAAACGCGAGGAGAGATTAGAGTAAAGAAAAGGGAAACGCGAGGAGAGATTCGAGTAAAGAAAACGGAAACGCGAGGAGAGATTCGAATAAGGAAAAGGAAAACGTGAGAGATTCGAGTAAAGAAAAGGGAAACACGAGAAGAGATTCGAGTTGAGAAAAGAGAAACGCGAGAGATTCGAGTAAAGAAAAGGAAAACGCGAGGAGAGATTCGAGTAAAGAAAATACAAACGCGAGGAGAGATTAGAGTAAAGAAAAAGGAAACGCGAGGAGAGATTAGAGTAAAGAAATGGGAAACGCGAGGAGAGATTCGAGTAAAGAAAAGGGAAACGCGAGGAGAGATTCGAGAAAAGAAAAAGGAAACGCGAGAAGAGATTAGAGTAAAGAAAAGCGAAACGCGAGCAGAGATTCGAGGAAAGAATACGGAAACGCGAGGAGAGAGTAGAGTAAAGAAAAGGGAAACGCGAGGAGAGATTCGAGTAAAGAAAACGGAAACGCGAGGAGAGATTAGAGTAAAGAAAAGGGAAACGCGAGGAGAGATTCGAGTAAAGAAAACGGAAACGCGAGGAGAGATTCGAATAAGGAAAAGGAAAACGTGAGAGATTCGAGTAAAGAAAAGGGAAACGCGAGAAGAGATTCGAGTAAAGAAAAGAGAAACGCGAGAGATTCGAGTAAAGAAAAGGGAAACGCGAGGAGAGATTCGAGTAAAGAAAATACAAACGCGAGGAGAGATTCGAGTAAAGAAAAAGGAAACGCGAGGAGAGATTAGAGTAAAGAAATGGGAAACGCGAGGACAGATTAGAGTAAAGAAAAGGGAAATGCGAGGAGAGATTGGAGCGAAGCAAACGGAAACGCGAGAAGAGATTCGAGAAAAGAAAAGGGAAACGCGAGAAGAGTTTCGAATAAAGAAAAGGGAAACGCGAGAGATTCGAGTAAAGAAAAGGGAAACGTGAGAAGAGATTCGAGTAAAGAAAATATAAACGGAGGAGAGATTCGAGTAAAGAGAAAGGAAACGCGAGGAGAGATTAAAGTAAGGAAATGGGAAAGGCGAGGAGAGATTCGAGTAAAGAAAACGGAAACGAGAGGAGAGATTCGAGTAAAGAAAACGGAAACGCGAGAAGAGATTCGAGTAAAGAAAAGAGAAACGCGAGAGATTCGAGTAAAGAGAAGGGAACGCGAGGAGAGGTTCCAGTAAAGAGAAGGGAAACGCGAGAGGTACGAGTAAAGAAAAGGGAAACGCGAGAAGAGATTCGAGTAAAGAAAATAGAAAGGCGAGGAGAGATTCGTGTAAAGAAAAGGAAACGCAAGGAGAGATTAGAGTAATGAAAAGGGAAACGCGAGGAGAGATTCGAGTAAAGAAAACGGAAACGCGAGGAGAGATTCGAATAAGGAAAAGGAAAACGTGAGAGATTCGAGTAAAGAAAAGGGAAACGCGAGAAGAGATTCGAGTAAGGAAAATACAAACGCGAGGAGAGATTCGCGTAAAGAAAAAGGAAACGAGAGGAGAGATTCGAGTAAAGAAAACGGAAACGCGAGAAGAGATTCGAGTAAAGAAAAGAGAAACGCGAGAGATTCGAGTAAAGAGAAGGGAAACGCGAGGAGAGATTCGGGTAAAGAAAAGGGAAGCGCGAGAGGTTCGAGTAGAGAAAAGGGAAACGCGAAGGGTACGAGTACAAAAAGGGAAACGCGAGGAGAGATTCGAGTAAAGAAAAAGGAAACGCGAATGGTACGAGTACAAAAAGGGAAACGCGAGGAGAGATTCGAGTAAAGAAAATGGAAACGAGAGAAGAGATTCGAGTAAAGAAAAGAGAAACGCGAGAGGTTCCAGTAAAGAGAAGGGAAACGCGAGGAGATATTCGAGTAAAGAAAAGGGAAACGCGAGAGGTACGAGTAAAGAAAAGGGAAACGCGAGAAGAGATTCGAGTAAAGAAAATAGAAAGCCGAGGAGAGATTCATGTAAAGAAAAGAAAACGCGAGGAGAGATTAGAGTAATGAAAAGGGAAACGCGAGAAGAGATTCGAGTAAGGAAAATACAAACGCGAGGAGAGATTCGCGTAAAGAAAAGGGAAACGCGTGAAGAGATTCGAGCAAAGAAAATGGAGACGCGAGAAGAGATTCGAGTAAAGAAAATGGAAACGCGAGAAGTGATTCGAGTCAAGAAAAGTGAAACGCGAGAGATTCGAGTAAAGAGAAGGGATTCGCGAGGAGAGATTCGAGTAAAGAAAAGGGAAACACGACAGATTCGAGTAAAGAAAATGGGAACGCGACGAGAGATTCGAGTATAGAAAATGGAAACGCGAGAAGAGATTCGATTAAAGAAAAGGGAAACCGAGAGATTCGAGTAAGGAAAAGTGAAACGCGAGAAGAAATTCGGGTAAAGAAAAGGGAAGCGCGAGAGATTCGAGTAGAGAAAAGGGAAACGCGAGAAGAGATTCGAGTACAGAAAACGGAAACGCGAGGAGAGATTCGAGTAAAGAAAAGGGAAACGCGAGATATTCGAGTAAAGGGAAACGCGAGGAGAGAATCGAGTGAAAAAAAGGGAAAACCGAGAAGAGATTCGGGCAAAGATAAGGGAAACGCGAGAGATTCGAGTAAAGAAAAGGGAAACGCGTGAAGAGATTCGAGTAAAGAAAATGGAAACGCGAGAAGAGATCGAGTCAAGAAAAGTGAAACGCGAGAGATTCGAGTAAAAAAAGGGAAACGCGAGAAAGGATTCGAGTAAAGAAAAAGGAAACACGAGGAAAGATTCGAGTAAAGAAAAAGGAAACGCGTGGAAAGATTAGAGTAAGGAAATGGGAAACGCGAGGAGAGATTCGAGTAAAGAAAAGGAAACGCGAGGAGAGATTAGAGTACAGAAAAGGGAAACGAGAGGAGAGGAGAGATTCGAGTAAAGAAAAAGGAAACGCGTGGAAAGATTAGAGTAAGGAAATGGGAAACGCGAGGAGAGATTCGAGTAAAGAAAAGGAAACGCGAGGAGAGATTAGAGTACAGAAAAGGGAAACGCGAGAAGAGATTCGAGTAAAGAAAATAGAAAGGCGAGGAGAGATTCGTGTAAAGAAAAGGAAACGCGAGGAGAGATTAGAGTAAAGAAAAGGGAAACGCGAGGAGAGATTCGAGTAAAGAAAACGGAAACGCGAGGAGAGATTCGAATAAGGAAAAGGAAAACGTGAGAGATTCGAGTAAAGAAAAGGGAAACGCGAGAAGAGATTCGAGTAAAGAAAAGAGAAACGCGAGAGATTCGAGTAAAGAAAAGGGAAACGCGAGGAGAGATTCGAGTAAAGAAAATACAAACGCGAGGAGAGATTCGAATAAGGAAAAGGAAAACGTGAGAGATTCGAGTAAAGAAAAGGGAAACGCGAGAAGAGATTCGAGTAAAGAAAAGAGAAACGCGAGAGATTCGAGTAAAGAAAAGGGAAACGCGAGGAGAGATTCGAGTAAAGAAAAAGGAAACGTGAGGAGAGATTAGAGTAAAGAAATGGGAAACGCGAGGAGAGATTCGAGCAAAGAAAACGGAAACCAGAGGAGAGATTCGAGTAATGAAAACGGAAACGCGAGAAGAGATTCGAGTAAAGAAAAGTGAAACGCGAGAGATTCGAGTAAAGAAAAGGGAAACGCGAGAAGAGGTTCGAATAAAGAAAAGGGAAACGTGAGAGATTCGAGTAAAGAAAAGGGAAACGAGAGAAGGGATTCGAGTAAAGAAAATAGAAACACGAGGAAAGATTCGAGTAAAGAAAAAGGAAACGCGTGGAAAGATTAGAGTAAAGAAATGGGAAACGCGAGAAGAGATTCGAGTTGAGAAAAGAGAAACGCGAGAGATTCGAGTAAAGAAAAGGGAAACGCGAGGAGAGATTCGAGTAAAGAAAATACAAACGCGAGGAGAGATTCGAGTAAAGAAATGGGAAACGCGAGGAGAGATTCAAGTAAAGAAAATATAAACGCGAGGAGAGATTCTAGTAAAGAAAAAGGAAATGCGAGGATAGATTAGAGTAAAGAAATGGGAAACGCGAGGAGAGATTCGAGTAAAGAAAACAGAAACGAGAGGAGAGATTCGAGTAAAGAAACGGAAACGCGAGAAGAGATTCGAGTAAAGAAAAGAGAAACGCGAGAGATTCGAGTAAAGAGAAGGGAAACACGAGGAGAGATTGGAGTAAAGAAAAGGGAAACGCGAGAGATTCGAGTAAATAAAAGGGAAACGCGAGAGATTCGAGTAAAGAAAAAGGAAACGCGAGGAGATTCGAGTAAAGAGAAGGGAAACGCGAGGAGAGATTCGAGTAAAGAAAAGGGAAACGCGAGATTACGAGTAAATAAAAGGGAAACGCGAGAGATTCGAGTAAAGAAATGGGAAACGCGAGGAGAGATTCGAGTAGAGAAAAGGCAAACGCGAGAAGAGATTCGAGTACAGAAAACGGAAACGGGAGGAGAGAGTAGAGTAAAGAAAAGGAAAACGCGAGGAGAGATTCGAGTAAAGAAAACGGAAACGCGAGGAGAGATTCGAATAAGGAAAAGGAAAACGTGAGAGATTCGAGTAAAGAAAAGGGAAACGCGAGAAGAGATTCGAGTAAAGAAAAGAGAAACGCGAGAGATTCGAGTAAAGAAAAGGGAAACGCGAGGAGAGATTCGAGTAAATAAAATACAAACGCGAGGAGAGATTCGAGTGAAGAAAAAGGAAACGTGAGGAGAGATTAGAGTAAAGAAATGGGAAACGCGAGGAGAGATTCGAGCAAAGAAAACGGAAACCAGAGGAGAGATTCGAGTAATGAAAACGGAAACGCGAGAACAGATTCGAGTAAAGAAAAGTGAAACGCGAGAGATTCGAGTAAAGAAAAGGGAAACGCGAGAAGAGGTTCGAATAAAGAAAAGGGAAACGTGAGAGATTCGAGAAAAGAAAAGGGAAACGCGAGAAGGGATTCGAGTAAAGAAAATAGAAACACGAGGAAAGATTCGAGTAAAGAAAAAGGAAACGCGTGGAAAGATTAGAGTAAAGAAATGGGAAACGCGAGAAGAGATTCGAGTTGAGAAAAGAGAAACGCGAGAGATTCGAGTAAAGAAAAGGGAAACGCGAGGAGAGATTCGACTAAAGAAAATACAAACGCGAGGAGAGATTCGAGTAAAGAAATGGGAAACGCGAGCAGAGATTCAAGTAAAGAAAATATAAACGCGAGGAGAGATTCTAGTAAAGAAAAAGGAAACGCGAGGATAGATTAGAGTAAAGAAATGGGAAACGCGAGGAGAGATTCGAGTAAAGAAAACAGAAACGAGAGGAGAGATTCGAGTAAAGAAACGGAAACGCGAGAAGAGATTCGAGTAAAGAAAAGAGAAACGCGAGAGATTCGAGTAAAGAGAAGGGAAACGCGAGGAGAGATTCGAGTAAAGAAAAGGGAAACGCGAGAGATTCGAGTAAATAAAAGGGAAACGCGAGAGATTCGAGTAAAGAAAAAGGAAACGCGAGGAGATTCGAGTAAAGAGAAGGGAAACGCGAGGAGAGATTCGAGTAAAGAAAAGGGAAACGCGAGATTACGAGTAAATAAAAGGGAAACGCGAGAGATTCGAGTAAAGAAATTGGAAACGCGAGGAGAGATTCGAGTAGAGAAAAGGGAAACGCGAGAAGAGATTCGAGTACAGAAAACGGAAACGGGAGGAGAGATTCGGGTAAAGAAAAGGGAAACGCGAGAGATTCGAGTAAAGAAAAGGGAAACGCGTGAAGAGATTCGAGCAAAAAAATGGAGACGCGAGAAGAGATTCGAGTAAAGAAAATGGAAACGCGAGAAGAGATTCGAGTCAAGAAAAGTGAAACGCGAGAGATTCGAGTAAAGAAAAGGGAAACGCGAGAAGGTATTCGAGTAAAGAAAATAGAAACACGAGGAAAGATTCGAGTAAAGAAAAAGGAAACGCGTGGAAAGATTAGAGTAAAGAAATGGGAAAAGCGAGGAGAGATTCGAGTAAAGAAAAGGAAACGCGAGGAGAGATTAGAGTACAGAAAAGGGAAACACGAGGAGAGATTCGAGTAAAGAAAACGGAAACGCGAGAGGAGATTCGAGTAAAGAAAAGAGAAACGCGAGAGATTCCAGTAAAGAGAAGGGAAACTCGAGGGGAGATTTGAGTAAAGAAAAGGGAAACGCGAGAGGTACGAGTAAAGAAAAGGGAAACGCGAGAAGAGATTCGAGTAAAGAAAATAGAAAGGCGAGGAGAGATTCGTGTAAAGAAAAGGAAACGCGAGGAGAGATTAGAGTAAAGCAAAGGGAAACGCGAGGAGAGATTCGAGTAAAGAAAACGGAAACGCGAGGAGAGATTCGAATAAGGAAAAGGGAAACGCGAGGAGAGATTCGAGTAAAGAAAACGGAAATGCGAGGAGAGAGTAGAGTAAAGAAAAGGGAAACGCGAGGAGAGATTCGAGTAAAGAAAACGGAAACGCGAGGAGAGATTCGAATAAGGAAAAGGAAAACGTGAGAGATTCGAGTAAAGAGAAGGGAAACGCGAGGAGAGATTCGAGTAAAGAAAAGGGAAACACTAGAGGTACGAGTAAAGAAAAGGGAAACGCGAGAAGAGATTCGAGTAAAGAAAATAGAAAGGCGAGGAGAGATTCGTGCAAAGAAAAGGAAACGCGAGGAGAGATTAGAGTAAAGAAAAGGGAAACGTGAGGAGAGATTCAAGTAAAGAAAACGGAAACGCGAGGAGAGTAGAGTAAAGAAAAGGCAAACGCGAGGAGAGATTCGAGTAAAGAAAACGGAAACGCGAGGAGAGATTCGAATAAGGAAAAGGAAAACGTGAGAGATTCGAGTAAAGAAAACGGAAACGCGAGAAGAGATTCGAGTAAAGAAAAGAGAAACGCGAAAGATTCGAGTAAAGAAAAGGGAAACGCGAGAAGAGATTCGAGTAAAGAAAATAGAAAGGCGAGAAGAGATTCGAGTAAAGAAAAAAGAAACGTGAGGAGAGATTAGAGTAAAGAAATGGGAAACGCGAGGAGATATTCGAGTGAAGATAACGGAAACCAGAGGAGAGATTCGAGTAAAGAAAACGGAAACGCGAGAAGAGATTCGAGTAAAGAAAAAAGAAACGCGAGAGATTCGAGTAAAGAAAAGGGAAACGCGAGAAGAGGTTCGAATAAAGAAAAGGGAAACGCGAGAGATTCGAGTAAAGAAAAGGGAAACGCGAGAAGGGATTCGAGTAAAGAAAATAGAAACACGAGGAAAGATTCGAGTAAAGAAAAAGGAAACGCGTGGAAAGATTAGAGTAAAGAAATGGGAAACGCGAGGACAGATTCGAGTAAAGAAAAGAGAAACGCGAGAGATTCCAGTAAAGAGAAGGGAAACGCGAGTAGAGATTCGAGTAAAGAAAAGGGAAACGCGAGAGGTACGAGTAAAGAAAAGGGAACGCGAGAAGAGATTCGAGTAAAGAAAATAGAAAGGCGAGGAGAGATTCGTGTAAAGAAAAGGAAACGCGAGGAGAGATTAGAGTAAAGAAAAGGGAAACGCGAGGAGAGATTCGAGTAAAGAAAACGGAAACGCGAGGAGAGATTCGAATAAGGAAAAGGAAAACGTGAGAGATTCGAGTAAAGAAAAGGGAAACACGAGAAGAGATTCGAGTTGAGAAAAGAGAAACGCGAGAGATTCGAGTAAAGAAAAGGAAAACGCGAGGAGAGATTCGAGTAAAGAAAATACAAACGCGAGGAGAGATTAGAGTAAAGAAAAAGGAAACGCGAGGAGAGATTAGAGTAAAGAAATGGGAAACGCGAGGAGAGATTCGAGTAAAGAAAAGGGAAACGCGAGGAGAGATTCGAGAAAAGAAAAAGGAAACGCGAGAAGAGATTAGAGTAAAGAAAAGCGAAACGCGAGCAGAGATTCGAGTAAAGAATACGGAAACGCGAGGAGAGAGTAGAGTAAAGAAAAGGGAAACGCGAGGAGAGATTCGAGTAAAGAAAACGGAAACGCGAGGAGAGATTAGAGTAAAGAAAAGGGAAACGAGAGGAGAGATTCGAGTAAAGAAAACGGAAACGCGAGGAGAGATTCGAATAAGGAAAAGGAAAACGTGAGAGATTCGAGTAAAGAAAAGGGAAACGCGAGAAGAGATTCGAGTAAAGAAAAGAGAAACGCGAGAGATTCGAGTAAAGAAAAGGGAAACGCGAGGAGAGATTCGAGTAAAGAAAATACAAACGCGAGGAGAGATTCGAGTAAAGAAAAAGGAAACGCGAGGAGAGATTAGAGTAAAGAAATGGGAAACGCGAGGACAGATTAGAGTAAAGAAAAGGGAAATGCGAGGAGAGATTGGAGCGAAGCAAACGGAAACGCGAGAAGAGATTCGAGAAAAGAAAAGGGAAACGCGAGAAGAGTTTCGAATAAAGAAAAGGGAAACGCGAGAGATTCGAGTAAAGAAAAGGGAAACGTGAGAAGAGATTCGAGTAAAGAAAATATAAACGGAGGAGAGATTCGAGTAAAGAGAAAGGAAACGCGAGGAGAGATTAAAGTAAGGAAATGGGAAAGGCGAGGAGAGATTCGAGTAAAGAAAACGGAAACGAGAGGAGAGATTCGAGTAAAGAAAACGGAAACGCGAGAAGAGATTCGAGTAAAGAAAAGAGAAACGCGAGAGATTCGAGTAAAGAGAAGGGAACGCGAGGAGAGGTTCCAGTAAAGAGAAGGGAAACGCGAGAGGTACGAGTAAAGAAAAGGGAAACGCGAGAAGAGATTCGAGTAAAGAAAATAGAAAGGCGAGGAGAGATTCGTGTAAAGAAAAGGAAACGCAAGGAGAGATTAGAGTAATGAAAAGGGAAACGCGAGGAGAGATTCGAGTAAAGAAAACGGAAACGCGAGGAGAGATTCGAATAAGGAAAAGGAAAACGTGAGAGATTCGAGTAAAGAAAAGGGAAACGCGAGAAGAGATTCGAGTAAGGAAAATACAAACGCGAGGAGAGATTCGCGTAAAGAAAAAGGAAACGAGAGGAGAGATTCGAGTAAAGAAAACGGAAACGCGAGAAGAGATTCGAGTAAAGAAAAGAGAAACGCGAGAGATTCGAGTAAAGAGAAGGGAAACGCGAGGAGAGATTCGGGTAAAGAAAAGGGAAGCGCGAGAGGTTCGAGTAGAGAAAAGGGAAACGCGAAGGGTACGAGTACAAAAAGGGAAACGCGAGGAGAGATTCGAGTAAAGAAAAAGGAAACGCGAATGGTACGAGTACAAAAAGGGAAACGCGAGGAGAGATTCGAGTAAAGAAAATGGAAACGAGAGAAGAGATTCGAGTAAAGAAAAGAGAAACGCGAGAGGTTCCAGTAAAGAGAAGGGAAACGCGAGGAGATATTCGAGTAAAGAAAAGGGAAACGCGAGAGGTACGAGTAAAGAAAAGGGAAACGCGAGAAGAGATTCGAGTAAAGAAAATAGAAAGCCGAGGAGAGATTCATGTAAAGAAAAGAAAACGCGAGGAGAGATTAGAGTAATGAAAAGGGAAACGCGAGAAGAGATTCGAGTAAGGAAAATACAAACGCGAGGAGAGATTCGCGTAAAGAAAAGGGAAACGCGTGAAGAGATTCGAGCAAAGAAAATGGAGACGCGAGAAGAGATTCGAGTAAAGAAAATGGAAACGCGAGAAGAGATTCGAGTCAAGAAAAGTGAAACGCGACAGATTCGAGTAAAGAAAATGGGAACGCGACGAGAGATTCGAGTATAGAAAATGGAAACGCGAGAAGAGATTCGATTAAAGAAAAGGGAAACCGAGAGATTCGAGTAAGGAAAAGTGAAACGCGAGAAGAAATTCGGGTAAAGAAAAGGGAAGCGCGAGAGATTCGAGTAGAGAAAAGGGAAACGCGAGAAGAGATTCGAGTACAGAAAACGGAAACGCGAGGAGAGATTCGAGTAAAGAAAAGGGAAACGCGAGATATTCGAGTAAAGGGAAACGCGAGGAGAGAATCGAGTGAAAAAAAGGGAAAACCGAGAAGAGATTCGGGCAAAGATAAGGGAAACGCGAGAGATTCGAGTAAAGAAAAGGGAAACGCGTGAAGAGATTCGAGTAAAGAAAATGGAAACGCGAGAAGAGATCGAGTCAAGAAAAGTGAAACGCGAGAGATTCGAGTAAAAAAAGGGAAACGCGAGAAAGGATTCGAGTAAAGAAAAAGGAAACACGAGGAAAGATTCGAGTAAAGAAAAAGGAAACGCGTGGAAAGATTAGAGTAAGGAAATGGGAAACGCGAGGAGAGATTCGAGTAAAGAAAAGGAAACGCGAGGAGAGATTAGAGTACAGAAAAGGGAAACGAGAGGAGAGGAGAGATTCGAGTAAAGAAAAAGGAAACGCGTGGAAAGATTAGAGTAAGGAAATGGGAAACGCGAGGAGAGATTCGAGTAAAGAAAAGGAAACGCGAGGAGAGATTAGAGTACAGAAAAGGGAAACGCGAGAAGAGATTCGAGTAAAGAAAATAGAAAGGCGAGGAGAGATTCGTGTAAAGAAAAGGAAACGCGAGGAGAGATTAGAGTAAAGAAAAGGGAAACGCGAGGAGAGATTCGAGTAAAGAAAACGGAAACGCGAGGAGAGATTCGAATAAGGAAAAGGAAAACGTGAGAGATTCGAGTAAAGAAAAGGGAAACGCGAGAAGAGATTCGAGTAAAGAAAAGAGAAACGCGAGAGATTCGAGTAAAGAAAAGGGAAACGCGAGGAGAGATTCGAGTAAAGAAAATACAAACGCGAGGAGAGATTCGAGTAAAGAAAAAGGAAACGCGAGGAGAGATTAGAGTAAAGAAATGGGAAACGCGAGGACAGATTAGAGTAAAGAAAAGGGAAATGCGAGGAGAGATTGGAGCGAAGCAAACGGAAACGCGAGAAGAGATTCGAGTAAAGAAAAGTGAAACGCGAGAGATTCGAGAAAAGAAAAGGGAAACGCGAGAAGAGTTTCGAATAAAGAAAAGGGAAACGCGAGAGATTCGAGTAAAGAAAAGGGAAATGTGAGAAGAGATTCGAGTAAAGAAAATATAAACGGAGGAGAGATTCGAGTAAAGAGAAAGGAAACGCGAGGAGAGATTAAAGTAAGGAAATGGGAAAGGCGAGGAGAGATTCGAGTAAAGAAAACGGAAACGAGAGGAGAGATTCGAGTAAAGAAAACGGAAACGCGAGAAGAGATTCGAGTAAAGAAAAGAGAAACGCGAGAGATTCGAGTAAAGAGAAGGGAACGCGAGGAGAGGTTCCAGTAAAGAGAAGGGAAACGCGAGAGGTACGAGTAAAGAAAAGGGAAACGCGAGAAGAGATTCGAGTAAAGAAAATAGAAAGGCGAGGAGAGATTCGTGTAAAGAAAAGGAAACGCAAGGAGAGATTAGAGTAATGAAAAGGGAAACGCGAGGAGAGATTCGAGTAAAGAAAACGGAAACGCGAGGAGAGATTCGAATAAGGAAAAGGAAAACGTGAGAGATTCGAGTAAAGAAAAGGGAAACGCGAGAAGAGATTCGAGTAAGGAAAATACAAACGCGAGGAGAGATTCGCGTAAAGAAAAAGGAAACGAGAGGAGAGATTCGAGTAAAGAAAACGGAAACGCGAGAAGAGATTCGAGTAAAGAAAAGAGAAACGCGAGAGATTCGAGTAAAGAGAAGGGAAACGCGAGGAGAGATTCGGGTAAAGAAAAGGGAAGCGCGAGAGGTTCGAGTAGAGAAAAGGGAAACGCGAAGGGTACGAGTACAAAAAGGGAAACGCGAGGAGAGATTCGAGTAAAGAAAAAGGAAACGCGAATGGTACGAGTACAAAAAGGGAAACGCGAGGAGAGATTCGAGTAAAGAAAATGGAAACGAGAGAAGAGATTCGAGTAAAGAAAAGAGAAACGCGAGAGGTTCCAGTAAAGAGAAGGGAAACGCGAGGAGATATTCGAGTAAAGAAAAGGGAAACGCGAGAGGTACGAGTAAAGAAAAGGGAAACGCGAGAAGAGATTCGAGTAAAGAAAATAGAAAGCCGAGGAGAGATTCATGTAAAGAAAAGAAAACGCGAGGAGAGATTAGAGTAATGAAAAGGGAAACGCGAGAAGAGATTCGAGTAAGGAAAATACAAACGCGAGGAGAGATTCGCGTAAAGAAAAGGGAAACGCGTGAAGAGATTCGAGCAAAGAAAATGGAGACGCGAGAAGAGATTCGAGTAAAGAAAATGGAAACGCGAGAAGAGATTCGAGTCAAGAAAAGTGAAACGCGAGAGATTCGAGTAAAGAGAAGGGATTCGCGAGGAGAGATTCGAGTAAAGAAAAGGGAAACACGACAGATTCGAGTAAAGAAAATGGGAACGCGACGAGAGATTCGAGTATAGAAAATGGAAACGCGAGAAGAGATTCGATTAAAGAAAAGGGAAACCGAGAGATTCGAGTAAGGAAAAGTGAAACGCGAGAAGAAATTCGGGTAAAGAAAAGGGAAGCGCGAGAGATTCGAGTAGAGAAAAGGGAAACGCCAGAAGAGATTCGAGTACAGAAAACGGAAACGCGAGGAGAGATTCGAGTAAAGGAAAGGGGAAACGCGAGATATTCGAGTAAAGGGAAACGCGAGGAGAGAATCGAGTGAAAAAAAGGGAAAACCGAGAAGAGATTCGGGCAAAGATAAGGGAAACGCGAGAGATTCGAGTAAAGAAAAGGGAAACGCGTGAAGAGATTCGAGTAAAGAAAATGGAAACGCGAGAAGAGATCGAGTCAAGAAAAGTGAAACGCGAGAGATTCGAGTAAAAAAAGGGAAACGCGAGAAAGGATTCGAGTAAAGAAAAAGGAAACACGAGGAAAGATTCGAGTAAAGAAAAAGGAAACGCGTGGAAAGATTAGAGTAAGGAAATGGGAAACGCGAGGAGAGATTCGAGTAAAGAAAAGGAAACGCGAGGAGAGATTAGAGTACAGAAAAGGGAAACACGAGGAGAGATTCGAGTAAAGAAAATGGAAACGAGAGGAGAGATGAGATTCGAGTAAAGAAAAAGGAAACGCGTGGAAAGATTAGAGTAAGGAAATGGGAAACGCGAGGAGAGATTCGAGTAAAGAAAAGGAAACGCGAGGAGAGATTAGAGTACAGAAAAGGGAAACGCGAGAAGAGATTCGAGTAAAGAAAATAGAAAGGCGAGGAGAGATTCGTGTAAAGAAAAGGAAACGCGAGGAGAGATTAGAGTAAAGAAAAGGGAAACGCGAGGGGAGATTCGAGTAAAGAAAACGGAAAAGCGAGGAGAGATTCGAATAAGGAAAAGGAAAACGTGAGAGATTCGAGTAAAGAAAAGTGAAACACGAGAAGAGATTCGAGTTGAGAAAAGAGAAACGCGAGAGATTCGAGTAAAGAAAAGGAAAACGCGAGGAGAGATTCGAGTAAAAAAATACAAACGCGAGGAGAGATTCGAGTAAAGAAAAAGGAAACGCGAGGAGAGATTAGAGTAAAGAAATGGGAAACGCGAGGAGAGATTCGAGTAAAGAAAAGGGAAACGCGAGGAGAGATTCGAGAAAAGAAAAAGGAAACGCGAGAAGAGATTAGAGTAAAGAAAACGGAAACGCGAGCAGAGATTCGAGTAAAGAATACGGAAACGCGAGGAGAGAGTAGAGTAAAGAAAAGGGAAACGCGAGGAGAGATTCGAGTAAAGAAAACGGAAACGCGAGGAGAGATTAGAGTAAAGAAAAGGGAAACGCGAGGAGAGATTCGAGTAAAAAAAACGGAAACGCGAGGAGAGATTCGAATAAGGAAAAGGAAAACGTGAGAGATTCGAGTAAAGAAAAGGGAAACGCGAGAAGAGATTCGAGTAAAGAAAAGAGAAACGCGAGAGATTCGAGTAAAGAAAAGGGAAATGCGAGGAGAGATTCGAGTAAAGAAAATACAAACGCGAGGAGAGATTCGAGTAAAGAAAAAGGAAACGCGAGGAGAGATTAGAGTAAAGAAATGGGAAACGCGAGGAGAGATTAGAGTAAAGAAAAGGGAAATGCGAGGAGAGATTCGAGCGAAGAAAACGGAAACGCGAGAAGAGATTCGAGTAAAGAAAAGTGAAACGCGAGAGATTCGAGTAAAGAAAATGGAAACGCGAGAAGAGGTTCGAATAAAGAAAAGGGAAACGCGAGAGATTCGAGTAAAGAAAAGGGAAACGTGAGAAGAGATTCGAGTAAAGAAAATATAAACGGAGGAGAGATTCGAGTAAAGAAAAAGGAAACGCGAGGAGAGATTAAAGTAAGGAAATGGGAAAGGCGAGGAGAGATTCGAGTAAAGAAAACGGAAACGAGAGGAGAGATTCGAGTAAAGAAAACGGAAACGCGAGAAGAGATTCGAGTAAAGAAAAGAGAAACGCGAGAAATTCGAGTAAAGAGAAGGGAAACGCGAGGAGAGATTCGAGTAAAGAAAAGGGAAACGTGAGAAGAGATTCGAGTAAAGAAAATAGAAAGGCGAGGAGAGATTCGTGTAAAGAAAAGGAAACGCGAGGAGAGATTAGAGTAAAGCAAAGGGAAACGCGAGAGAGATTCGAGTAAAGAAAACGGAAACGCGAGGAGAGATTCGAATAAGGAAAAGGAAAACGTGTGAGATTCGAGTAAAGAGAAGGGAAACGCGACGAGAGATTCGAGTACAGAAAAGGGAAACACTATAGGTACGAGTAAAGAAAAGGGAAACGCGAGAAGAGATTCGAGTAAAGAAAATAGAAAGGCGAGGAGAGATTCGTGCAAAGAAAAGGAAACGCGAGGAGAGATTAGAGTAAAGAAATGGGAAACGCGAGGAGAGATTCGAGTAAAGAAAAGGGAAACGCGAGGAGAGATTCGAGAAAAGAAAAAGGAAACGCGAGAAGAGATTAGAGTAAAGAAAAGGGAAACGCGAGCAGAGATTCGAGTAAAGAATACGGAAACGCGAGGAGAGAGTAGAGTAAAGAAAAGGGAAACGCGAGGAGAGATTCGAGTAAAGAAAACGGAAACGCGAGGAGAGATTAGAGTAAAGAAAAGGGAAACGCGAGGAGAGATTCGAGTAAAAAAAACGGAAACGCGAGGAGAGATTCGAATAAGGAAAAGGAAAACGTGAGAGATTCGAGTAAAGAAAAGGGAAACGCGAGAAGAGATTCGAGTAAAGAAAAGAGAAACGCGAGAGATTCGAGTAAAGAAAAGGGAAACGCGAGGAGAGATTCGAGTAAAGAAAATACAAACGCGAGGAGAGATTCGAGTAAAGAAAAAGGAAACGCGAGGAGAGATTAGAGTAAAGAAATGGGAAACGCGAGGAGAGATTAGAGTAAAGAAAAGGGAAATGCGAGGAGAGATTCGAGCGAAGAAAACGGAAACGCGAGAAGAGATTCGAGTAAAGAAAAGTGAAACGCGAGAGATTCGAGTAAAGAAAATGGAAACGCGAGAAGAGGTTCGAATAAAGAAAAGGGAAACGCGAGAGATTCGAGTAAAGAAAAGGGAAACGTGAGAAGAGATTCGAGTAAAGAAAATATAAACGGAGGAGAGATTCGAGTAAAGAAAAAGGAAACGCGAGGAGAGATTAAAGTAAGGAAATGGGAAAGGCGAGGAGAGATTCGAGTAAAGAAAACGGAAACGAGAGGAGAGATTCGAGTAAAGAAAACGGAAACGCGAGAAGAGATTCGAGTAAAGAAAAGAGAAACGCGAGAAATTCGAGTAAAGAGAAGGGAAACGCGAGGAGAGATTCGAGTAAAGAAAAGGGAAACGTGAGAAGAGATTCGAGTAAAGAAAATAGAAAGGCGAGGAGAGATTCGTGTAAAGAAAAGGAAACGCGAGGAGAGATTAGAGTAAAGCAAAGGGAAACGCGAGAGAGATTCGAGTAAAGAAAACGGAAACGCGAGGAGAGATTCGAATAAGGAAAAGGAAAACGTGTTAGATTCGAGTAAAGAGAAGGGAAACGCGACGAGAGATTCGAGTACAGAAAAGGGAAACACTATAGGTACGAGTAAAGAAAAGGGAAACGCGAGAAGAGATTCGAGTAAAGAAAATAGAAAGGCGAGGAGAGATTCGTGCAAAGAAAAGGAAACGCGAGGAGAGATTAGAGTAAAGAAAAGGGAAACGCGAGGAGAGATACAAGTAAAGAAAACGGAAACGCGAGGAGAGAGTAGAGTGAAGAAAAGGGAAACGCGAGGAGAGATTCGAGTAAAGAAAATAGAAAGGCGAGGAGAGATTCATGTAAAGAAAAGGAAACGCGAGGAGAGATTAGAGTAAAGAAAAGGGAAACGCGAGGAGAGATTCGAGTAAAGAAAACGGAAACGCGAGGAGAGATTAGAATAAGGAAAAGGAAAACGTGAGAGATTCGAGTAAAGAAAAGGGAAACACGAGAAGAGATTCGAGTTGAGAAAAGAGAAACGCGAGAGATTCGAGTAAAGAAAATACAAACGCGAGGAGAGATTAGAGTAAAGAAAAAGGAAACGCGAGGAGAGATTAGAGTAAAGAAATGGGAAACGCGAGGAGAGATTCGAGTAAAGAAAAGGGAAACACGAGGAGAGATTCGAGAAAAGAAAAAGGAAACGCGAGAAGAGATTAGAGTAAAGAAAAGGGAAACGCGAGGAGAGATTCGAGTAAAGAAAATACAAACGCGAGGAGAGATTCGAGTAAAGAAAAAGGAAACGCGAGTAGAGATTAGAGTAAAAAAATGGGAAACGCGAGGAGATTCGAGTAAAGAAAAGGGAAACGCGAGGAGAGATTCGAGTAAAGAAAAAGGAAACGCGAGAAGAGATTAGAGTAAAGAAAAGGGAAACGCGAGGAGAGATTCGAGTAAAGAAAACGGAAATGCGAGGAGAGATTCGAGTAAAGAAAACGGAAGCGCGAGGAGAGATTCGAATAAGGAAAAGGAAAACGTGAGAGATTCGAGTAAAGAGAAGGGAAACGCGAGGAGAGATTCGAGTAAAGAAAAGGGAAACACTATAGGTACGAGTAAAGAAAAGGGAAACGCGAGAAGAGATTCGAGTAAAGAAAATAGAAAGGCGAGGAGAGATTCGTGCAAAGAAAACGGAAACGCGAGGAGAGAGTAGAGTAAAGAAAAGGGAAACGCGAGGAGAGATTCGAGTAAAAAAATGGGAAACGCGAGGAGATTCGAGTAAAGAAAAGGGAAACGCGAGGAGAGATTAGAGTAAAGAAAAGAGAAACGCGAGAGATTCGAGTAAAGAAAAGGGAAACGCGAGGAGAGATTCGAGTAAATAAAATAGAAACGCGAGAAGAGATTCGAGTAAAGAAAAAGGAAACGTGAGGAGAGATTAGAGTAAAGAAATGGGAAACGCGAGGAGAGATTCGAGTGAAGATAACGGAAACCAGAGGAGAGATTCGAGTAAAGAAAACGGAAACGCGAGAAGAGATTCGAGTAAAGAAAAAAGAAACGCGAGAGATTCGAGTAAAGAAAAGGGAAACGCGAGAAGAGGTTCGAATAAAGAAAAGGGAAACGCGAGAGATTCGGGTAAAGAAAAGGGAAACGCGAGAAGGGATTCGAGTAAAGAAAATAGAAACACGAGGAAAGATTCGAGTAAAGAAAAAGGAAACGCGTGGAAAGATTAGAGTAAAGAAATGGGAAACGCGAGGACAGATTCGAGTAAAGAAAAGAGAAACGCGAGAGATTCCAGTAAAGAGAAGGGAAACGCGAGTAGAGATTCGAGTAAAGAAAAGGGAAACGCGAGAGGTACGAGTAAAGAAAAGGGAAACGCGAGAAGAGATTCGAGTAAAGAAAATAGAAAGCCGAGGAGAGATTCGTGTAAAGAAAAGGAAACGCGAGGAGAGATTAGAGTAAAGAAAAGGGAAACGCGAGGAGAGATTCGAGTAAAGAAAACGGAAACGCGAGGAGAGATTCGAATAAGGAAAAGGAAAACGTGAGAGATTCGAGTAAAGAATAGGGAAACACGAGAAGAGATTCGAGTTGAGAAAAGAGAAACGCGAGAGATTCGAGTAAAGAAAAGGAAAACGCGAGGAGAGATTCGAGTAAAGAAAATACAAACGCGAGGAGAGATTAGAGTAAAGAAAAAGGAGACGCGAGGAGAGATTAGAGTAAGGAAATGGGAAACGCGAGGAGAGATTCGAGTAAAGAAAAGGGAAACGCGAGGAGAGATTCGAGAAAAGAAAAAGGAAACGCGAGAAGAGATTAGAGTAAAGAAAAGGGAAACGCGAGGAGAGATTCGAGTAAAGAAAACGGAAACGCGAGGAGAGATTAGAGTAAAGAAAAGGGAAACGCGAGGAGAGATTCGAGTAAAGAAAACGGAAACGCGAGGAGAGATTCGAATAAGGAAAAGGAAAACGTGAGAGATTCGAGTAAAGAAAAGGGAAACGCGAGAAGAGATTCGAGTAAAGAAAAGAGAAACGCGAGAGATTCGAGTAAAGAAAAGGGAAACGCGAGGAGAGATTCGAGTAAAGAAAAAGGAAACGCGAGGAGAGATTAGAGTAAAGAAATGGGAAACGCGAGGAGAGATTAGAGTAAAGAAAAGGGAAATGCGAGGAGAGATTGGAGCGAAGAAAACGGAAACGCGAGAAGAGATTCGAGTAAAGAAAAGTGAAACGCGAGAGATTCGAGTAAAGAAAAGGGAAACGCGAGAAGAGTTTCGAATAAAGAAAAGGGAAACGCGAGAGATTCGAGTAAAGAAAAGGGAAACGTAAGAAGAGATTCGAGTAAAGAAAATATAAACGGAGGAGAGATTCGAGTAAAGAGCAAGGAAACGCGAGGAGAGATTAAAGTAAGGAAATGGGAAAGGCGAGGAGAGATTCGAGTAAAGAAAACGGAAACGAGAGGAGAGATTCGAGTAAAGAAAACGGAAACGCGAGAAGAGATTCGAGTAAAGAAAAGAGAAACGCGAGAGATTCGAGTAAAGAGAAGGGAACGCGAGGAGAGGTTCGGGTAAAGAAAAGGGAAACGCGAGAAGAGATTCGAGTAAAGAAAATAGAAAGGCGAGTAGATTCGTGTAAAGAAAAGGAAACGCGAGGAGAGAGTAGAGTAAAGAAAAGGGAAACACGAGGAGAGATTCGAGTAAAGAAAACGGAAACGCGAGGAGAGATTCGAATAAGTAAAAGGAAAACGTGAGAGATTCGTGTAAAGAAAAGGGAAACGCGAGAAGAGATTAGAGTAAAGAAAAGAGAAACGCGAGAGATTCGAGTAAAGAAAAGGGAAACGCGAGAAGAGGTTCGAATAAAGAAAAGGGAAACGCGAGAGATTCGAGTAAAGAAAAGGGAAACGTGAGAAGAGATTCGAGTAAAGAAAATATAAACGGAGGAGAGATTCGAGTAAAGAAAAAGGAAACGCGAGGAGAGATTAAAGTAAGGAAATGGGAAAGGCGAGGAGAGATTCGAGTAAAGAAAACGGAAACGAGAGGAGAGATTCGAGTAAAGAAAACGGAAACGCGAGAAGAGATTCGAGTAAAGAAAAGAGAAACGCGAGAAATTCGAGTAAAGAGAAGGGAAACGCGAGGAGAGATTCGAGTAAAGAAAAGGGAAACGTGAGAAGAGATTCGAGTAAAGAAAATAGAAAGGCGAGGAGAGATTCGTGTAAAGAAAAGGAAACGCGAGGAGAGATTAGAGTAAAGCAAAGGGAAACGCGAGAGAGATTCGAGTAAAGAAAACGGAAACGCGAGGAGAGATTCGAATAAGGAAAAGGAAAACGTGAGAGATTCGAGTAAAGAGAAGGGAAACGCGACGAGAGATTCGAGTACAGAAAAGGGAAACACTATAGGTACGAGTAAAGAAAAGGGAAACGCGAGAAGAGATTCGAGTAAAGAAAATAGAAAGGCGAGGAGAGATTCGTGCAAAGAAAAGGAAACGCGAGGAGAGATTAGAGTAAAGAAAAGGGAAACGCGAGGAGAGATTCGAGTAAAGAAAACGGAAACGCGAGGAGAGATTCGAATAAGGAAAAGGAAAACGTGAGAGATTCGAGTAAAGAAAAGGGAAACACGAGAAGAGATTCGAGTTGAGAAAAGAGAAACGCGAGAGATTCGAGTAAAGAAAAGGAAAACGCGAGGAGAGATTCGAGTAAAGAAAATACAAACGCGAGGAGAGATTAGAGTAAAGAAAAAGGAGACGCGAGGAGAGATTAGAGTAAGGAAATGGGAAACGCGAGGAGAGATTCGAGTAAAGAAAAGGGAAACGCGAGGAGAGATTCGAGAAAAGAAAAAGGAAACGCGAGAAGAGATTAGAGTAAAGAAAAGGGAAACGCGAGGAGAGATTCGAGTAAAGAAAACGGAAACGCGAGGAGAGATTAGAGTAAAGAAAAGGGAAACGCGAGGAGAGATTCGAGTAAAGAAAACGGAAACGCGAGGAGAGATTCGAATAAGGAAAAGGAAAACGTGAGAGATTCGAGTAAAGAAAAGGGAAACGCGAGAAGAGATTCGAGTAAAGAAAAGAGAAACGCGAGAGATTCGAGTAAAGAAAAGGGAAACGCGAGGAGAGATTCGAGTAAAGAAAATACAAACGCGAGGAGAGATTCGAGTAAAGAAAAAGGAAACGCGAGGAGAGATTAGAGTAAAGAAATGGGAAACGCGAGGAGAGATTAGAGTAAAGAAAAGTGAAACGCGAGAGATTCGAGTAAAGAAAAGGGAAACGCGAGAAGAGTTTCGAATAAAGAAAAGGGAAACGCGAGAGATTCGAGTAAAGAAAAGGGAAACGTAAGAAGAGATTCGAGTAAAGAAAATATAAACGGAGGAGAGATTCGAGTAAAGAGCAAGGAAACGCGAGGAGAGATTAAAGTAAGGAAATGGGAAAGGCGAGGAGAGATTCGAGTAAAGAAAACGGAAACGAGAGGAGAGATTCGAGTAAAGAAAACGGAAACGCGAGAAGAGATTCGAGTAAAGAAAAGAGAAACGCGAGAGATTCGAGTAAAGAGAAGGGAACGCGAGGAGAGGTTCGGGTAAAGAAAAGGGAAACGCGAGAAGAGATTCGAGTAAAGAAAATAGAAAGGCGAGTAGATTCGTGTAAAGAAAAGGAAACGCGAGGAGAGAGTAGATTAAAGAAAAGGGAAACACGAGGAGAGATTCGAGTAAAGAAAACGGAAACGCGAGGAGAGATTCGAATAAGGAAAAGGAAAACGTGAGAGATTCGTGTAAAGAAAAGGGAAACGCGAGAAGAGATTAGAGTAAAGAAAAGAGAAACGCGAGAGATTCGAGTACAGAAAAGGGAAACGCGAGGAGAGATTCGAGTAAAGAAAATACAAACGCGAGGAGAGATTCGAGTAAAGAAAAAGAAAACGCGAGGAGAGATTAGAGTAAAGAAATGGGAAACGCGAGGAGAGATTCGAGTAAAGAAAACGGAAACGAGAGGAGAGATTCGAGTAAAGAAAACGGAAACGCGAGAAGAGATTCGAGTAAAGAAAAGAGAAACGCGAGAGATTCCAGTAAAGAGAAGGGAAACACGAAGGGTACGAGTACAAAAAGGGAAACGCGAGGAGAGATTCGAGTAAAGAAAATGGAAACGAGAGGAGAGATTCGAGTAAAGAAAACGGAAACGCAAGAAGAGATTAGAGTAAAGAAAAGAGAAACGCGAGAGGTTCCAGTAAAGAGAAGGGAAACGCGAGAGGTACGAGTAAAGAAAAGGGAAACGCGAGAAGAGATTCGAGTAAAGAAAATAGAAAGGCGAGGAGAGATTCGTGTAAAGAAAAGGAAACGCAAGGAGAGATTAGAGTAATGAAAAGGGAAACGCGAGGAGAGATTCGAGTAAAGAAAACGGAAACGCGAGGAGAGATTCGAATAAGGAAAAGGAAAACGTGAGAGATTCGAGTAAAGAAAAGGGAAACGCGAGAAGAGATTCGAGTAAGGAAAATACAAACGCGAGGAGAGATTCGCGTAAAGAAAAAGGAAACGAGAGGAGAGATTCGAGTAAAGAAAACGGAAACGCGAGAAGAGATTCGAGTAAAGAAAAGAGAAACGCGAGAGATTCGAGTAAAGAGAAGGGAAACGCGAGGAGAGATTCGAGTAAAGAAAAGGGAAACGCGAGAGATTCGAGTATAGAAAATGGAAACGCGAGAAGAGATTCGATTAAAGAAAAGGGAAACCGAGAGATTCGAGTAAGGAAAAGTGAAATGCGAGAAGAGATTCGGGTAAAGAAAAGGGAAGCGCGAGAGGTTCGAGTAGAGAAAAGGGAAACGCGAAGGGTACGAGTACAAAAAGGGAAACACGAGGAGAGATTCGAGTAAAGAAAAAGGAAACGCGAAGGGTACGAGTACAAAAAGGGAAACGCGAGGAGAGATTCGAGTAAAGAAAATGGAAACGAGAGGAGAGATTCGAGTAAAGAAAACGGAAACGCGAGAAGAGATTCGAGTAAAGAAAAGAGAAACGCGAGAGGTTCCAGTAAAGAGAAGGGAAACGCGAGGAGATATTCGAGTAAAGAAAAGGGAAACGCGAGAGGTACGAGTAAAGAAAAGGGAAACGCGAGAAGAGATTCGAGTAAAGAAAATAGAAAGGCGAGGAGAGATTCATGTAAAGAAAAGAAAACGCGAGGAGAGATTAGAGTAATGAAAAGGGAAACGCGAGAAGAGATTCGAGTAAGGAAAATACAAACGAGAGGAGAGATTCGCGTAAAGAAAAGGGAAACGCGTGAAGAGATTCGAGCAAAGAAAATGGAGACGCGAGAAGAGATTCGAGTAAAGAAAATGGAAACGCGAGAAGAGATTCGAGTCAAGAAAAGTGAAACGCGAGAGATTCGAGTAAAGAGAAGGGATTCGCGAGGAGAGATTCGAGTAAAGAAAAGGGAAACGCGACAGATTCGAGTAAAGAAAATGGGAAAGCGACGAGAGATTCGAGTATAGAAAATGGAAACGCGAGAAGAGATTCGATTAAAGAAAAGGGAAACCGAGAGATTCGAGTAAGGAAAAGTGAAACGCGAGAAGAAATTCGGGTAAAGAAAAGGGAAGCGCGAGAGATTCGAGTAGAGAAAAGGGAAACGCGAGAAGAGATTCGAACAGAAAACGGAAACGCGAGGAGAGATTCGAGTAAAGAAAAGGGAAACGCGAGATATTCGAGTAAAGGGAAACGCGAGGAGAGAATCGAGTGAAAAAAAGGGAAAACCGAGAAGAGATTCGGGCAAAGATAAGGGAAACGCGAGAGATTCGAGTAAAGAAAAGGGAAACGCGTGAAGAGATTCGAGTAAAGAAAAGGGAAACGCGAGGAGAGATTCGAGTAAAGAAAACGGAAACGCGAGGAGAGATTCGAATAAGGAAAAGGAAAACGTGAGAGATTCGAGTAAAGAAAAGGGAAACGCGAGAAGAGATTCGAGTAAAGAAAAGAGAAACGCGAGAGATTCGAGTAAAGAAAAGGGAAACGCGAGGAGAGATTCGAGTAAAGAAAATACAAACGCGAGGAGAGATTCGAGTAAAGAAAAAGGAAACGCGAGGAGAGATTAGAGTAAAGAAATGGGAAACGCGAGGAGAGATTAGAGTAAAGAAAAGTGAAACGCGAGAGATTCGAGTAAAGAAAAGGGAAACGCGAGAAGAGTTTCGAATAAAGAAAAGGGAAACGCGAGAGATTCGAGTAAAGAAAAGGGAAACGTAAGAAGAGATTCGAGTAAAGAAAATATAAACGGAGGAGAGATTCGAGTAAAGAGCAAGGAAACGCGAGGAGAGATTAAAGTAAGGAAATGGGAAAGGCGAGGAGAGATTCGAGTAAAGAAAACGGAAACGAGAGGAGAGATTCGAGTAAAGAAAACGGAAACGCGAGAAGAGATTCGAGTAAAGAAAAGAGAAACGCGAGAGATTCGAGTAAAGAGAAGGGAACGCGAGGAGAGGTTCGGGTAAAGAAAAGGGAAACGCGAGAAGAGATTCGAGTAAAGAAAATAGAAAGGCGAGTAGATTCGTGTAAAGAAAAGGAAACGCGAGGAGAGAGTAGATTAAAGAAAAGGGAAACACGAGGAGAGATTCGAGTAAAGAAAACGGAAACGCGAGGAGAGATTCGAATAAGGAAAAGGAAAACGTGAGAGATTCGTGTAAAGAAAAGGGAAACGCGAGAAGAGATTAGAGTAAAGAAAAGAGAAACGCGAGAGATTCGAGTACAGAAAAGGGAAACGCGAGGAGAGATTCGAGTAAAGAAAATACAAACGCGAGGAGAGATTCGAGTAAAGAAAAAGAAAACGCGAGGAGAGATTAGAGTAAAGAAATGGGAAACGCGAGGAGAGATTCGAGTAAAGAAAACGGAAACGAGAGGAGAGATTCGAGTAAAGAAAACGGAAACGCGAGAAGAGATTCGAGTAAAGAAAAGAGAAACGCGAGAGATTCCAGTAAAGAGAAGGGAAACACGAAGGGTACGAGTACAAAAAGGGAAACGCGAGGAGAGATTCGAGTAAAGAAAATGGAAACGAGAGGAGAGATTCGAGTAAAGAAAACGGAAACGCAAGAAGAGATTAGAGTAAAGAAAAGAGAAACGCGAGAGGTTCCAGTAAAGAGAAGGGAAACGCGAGAGGTACGAGTAAAGAAAAGGGAAACGCGAGAAGAGATTCGAGTAAAGAAAATAGAAAGGCGAGGAGAGATTCGTGTAAAGAAAAGGAAACGCAAGGAGAGATTAGAGTAATGAAAAGGGAAACGCGAGGAGAGATTCGAGTAAAGAAAACGGAAACGCGAGGAGAGATTCGAATAAGGAAAAGGAAAACGTGAGAGATTCGAGTAAAGAAAAGGGAAACGCGAGAAGAGATTCGAGTAAGGAAAATACAAACGCGAGGAGAGATTCGCGTAAAGAAAAAGGAAACGAGAGGAGAGATTCGAGTAAAGAAAACGGAAACGCGAGAAGAGATTCGAGTAAAGAAAAGAGAAACGCGAGAGATTCGAGTAAAGAGAAGGGAAACGCGAGGAGAGATTCGAGTAAAGAAAAGGGAAACGCGAGAGATTCGAGTATAGAAAATGGAAACGCGAGAAGAGATTCGATTAAAGAAAAGGGAAACCGAGAGATTCGAGTAAGGAAAAGTGAAACGCGAGAAGAGATTCGGGTAAAGAAAAGGGAAGCGCGAGAGGTTCGAGTAGAGAAAAGGGAAACGCGAAGGGTACGAGTACAAAAAGGGAAACACGAGGAGAGATTCGAGTAAAGAAAAAGGAAACGCGAAGGGTACGAGTACAAAAAGGGAAACGCGAGGAGAGATTCGAGTAAAGAAAATGGAAACGAGAGGAGAGATTCGAGTAAAGAAAACGGAAACGCGAGAAGAGATTCGAGTAAAGAAAAGAGAAACGCGAGAGGTTCCAGTAAAGAGAAGGGAAACGCGAGGAGATATTCGAGTAAAGAAAAGGGAAACGCGAGAGGTACGAGTAAAGAAAAGGGAAACGCGAGAAGAGATTCGAGTAAAGAAAATAGAAAGGCGAGGAGAGATTCATGTAAAGAAAAGAAAACGCGAGGAGAGATTAGAGTAATGAAAAGGGAAACGCGAGAAGAGATTCGAGTAAGGAAAATACAAACGCGAGGAGAGATTCGCGTAAAGAAAAGGGAAACGCGTGAAGAGATTCGAGCAAAGAAAATGGAGACGCGAGAAGAGATTCGAGTAAAGAAAATGGAAACGCGAGAAGAGATTCGAGTCAAGAAAAGTGAAACGCGAGAGATTCGAGTAAAGAGAAGGGATTCGCGAGGAGAGATTCGAGTAAAGAAAAGGGAAACGCGACAGATTCGAGTAAAGAAAATGGGAACTCGACGAGAGATTCGAGTATAGAAAATGGAAACGCGAGAAGAGATTCGATTAAAGAAAAGGGAAACCGAGAGATTCGAGTAAGGAAAAGTGAAACGCGAGAAGAAATTCGGGTAAAGAAAAGGGAAGCGCGAGAGATTCGAGTAGAGAAAAGGGAAACGCGAGAAGAGATTCGAACAGAAAACGGACACGCGAGGAGAGATTCGAGTAAAGAAAAGGGAAACGCGAGATATTCGAGTAAAGGGAAACGCGAGGAGAGAATCGAGTGAAAAAAAGGGAAAACCGAGAAGAGATTCGGGCAAAGATAAGGGAAACGCGAGAGATTCGAGTAAAGAAAAGGGAAACGCGTGAAGAGATTCGAGCAAAGAAAATGGAGACGCGAGAAGAGATTCGAGTAAAGAAAATGGAAACGCGAGAAGAGATTCGAGTCAAGAAAAGTGAAACGCGAGAGATTCGAGTAAAGAAAAGGGAAACGCGAGAAAGGATTCGAGTAAAGAAAACAGAAACACGAGGAAAGATTCGAGTAAAGAAAAAGGAAACGCGTGGAAAGATTAGAGTAAGGAAATGGGAAACGCGAGGAGAGATTCGAGTAAAGAAAAGGAAACGCGCGGAGAGATTAGAGTACAGAAAAGGGAAACACGAGGAGAGATTCGAGTAAAGAAAATGGAAACGAGAGGAGAGGAGAGATTCGAGTAAAGAAAAAGGAAACGCGTGGAAAGATTAGAGTAAGGAAATGGGAAACGCGAGGAGAGATTCGAGTAAAGAAAAGGAAACGCGAGGAGAGATTAGAGTACAGAAAAGGGAAACGCGAGAAGAGATTCGAGTAAAGAAAATAGAAAGGCGAGGAGAGATTCGTGTAAAGAAAAGGAAACGCGAGGAGAGATTAGAGTAAAGAAAAGGGAAACGCGAGGAGAGATTCGAGTAAAGAAAACGGAAACGCGAGGAGAGATTCGAATAAGGAAAAGGAAAACGTGAGAGATTCGAGTAAAGAAAAGGGAAACACGAGAAGAGATTCGAGTAAGGAAAATACAAACGCGAGGAGAGATTCGCGTAAAGAAAAAGGAAACGAGAGGAGAGATTCGAGTAAAGAAAACGGAAACGCGAGAAGAGATTCGAGTAAAGAAAAGAGAAACGCGAGAGATTCGAGTAAAGAGAAGGGAAACGCGAGGAGAGATTCGAGTAAAGAAAAGGGAAACGCGAGAGATTCGAGTATAGAAAATGGAAACGCGAGAAGAGATTCGATTAAAGAAAAGGGAAACCGAGAGATTCGAGTAAGGAAAAGTGAAACGCGAGAAGAGATTCGGGTAAAGAAAAGGGAAGCGCGAGAGGTTCGAGTAGAGAAAAGGGAAACGCGAAGGGTACGAGTACAAAAAGGGAAACACGAGGAGAGATTCGAGTAAAGAAAAAGGAAACGCGAAGGGTACGAGTACAAAAAGGGAAACGCGAGGAGAGATTCGAGTAAAGAAAATGGAAACGAGAGGAGAGATTCGAGTAAAGAAAACGGAAACGCGAGAAGAGATTCGAGTAAAGAAAAGAGAAACGCGAGAGGTTCCAGTAAAGAGAAGGGAAACGCGAGGAGATATTCGAGTAAAGAAAAGGGAAACGCGAGAGGTACGAGTAAAGAAAAGGGAAACGCGAGAAGAGATTCGAGTAAAGAAAATAGAAAGGCGAGGAGAGATTCATGTAAAGAAAAGAAAACGCGAGGAGAGATTAGAGTAATGAAAAGGGAAACGCGAGAAGAGATTCGAGTAAGGAAAATACAAACGCGAGGAGAGATTCGCGTAAAGAAAAGGGAAACGCGTGAAGAGATTCGAGCAAAGAAAATGGAGACGCGAGAAGAGATTCGAGTAAAGAAAATGGAAACGCGAGAAGAGATTCGAGTCAAGAAAAGTGAAACGCGAGAGATTCGAGTAAAGATAAGGGATTCGCGAGGAGAGATTCGAGTAAAGAAAAGGGAAACGCGACAGATTCGAGTAAAGAAAATGGGAACTCGACGAGAGATTCGAGTATAGAAAATGGAAACGCGAGAAGAGATTCGATTAAAGAAAAGGGAAACCGAGAGATTCGAGTAAGGAAAAGTGAAACGCGAGAAGAAATTCGGGTAAAGAAAAGGGAAGCGCGAGAGATTCGAGTAGAGAAAAGGGAAACGCGAGAAGAGATTCGAACAGAAAACGGACACGCGAGGAGAGATTCGAGTAAAGAAAAGGGAAACGCGAGATATTCGAGTAAAGGGAAACGCGAGGAGAGAATCGAGTGAAAAAAAGGGTAAACCGAGAAGAGATTCGGGCAAAGATAAGGGAAACGCGAGAGATTCGAGTAAAGAAAAGGGAAACGCGTGAAGAGATTCGAGCAAAGAAAATGGAGACGCGAGAAGAGATTCGAGTAAAGAAAATGGAAACGCGAGAAGAGATTCGAGTCAAGAAAAGTGAAACGCGAGAGATTCGAGTAAAGAAAAGGGAAACGCGAGAAAGGATTCGAGTAAAGAAAACAGAAACACGAGGAAAGATTCGAGTAAAGAAAAAGGAAACGCGTGGAAAGATTAGAGTAAGGAAATGGGAAACGCGAGGAGAGATTCGAGTAAAGAAAAGGAAACGCGCGGAGAGATTAGAGTACAGAAAAGGGAAACACGAGGAGAGATTCGAGTAAAGAAAATGGAAACGAGAGGAGAGGAGAGATTCGAGTAAAGAAAAAGGAAACGCGTGGAAAGATTAGAGTAAGGAAATGGGAAACGCGAGGAGAGATTCGAGTAAAGAAAAGGAAACGCGAGGAGAGATTAGAGTACAGAAAAGGGAAACGCGAGAAGAGATTCGAGTAAAGAAAATAGAAAGGCGAGGAGAGATTCGTGTAAAGAAAAGGAAACGCGAGGAGAGATTAGAGTAAAGAAAAGGGAAACGCGAGGAGAGATTCGAGTAAAGAAAACGGAAACGCGAGGAGAGATTCGAATAAGGAAAAGGAAAACGTGAGAGATTCGAGTAAAGAAAAGGGAAACACGAGAAGAGATTCGAGTTGAGAAAAGAGAAACGCGAGAGATTCGAGTAAAGAAAAGGAAAACGCGAGGAGAGATTCGAGTAAAGAAAAAGGAAACGCGAGGAGAGATTAGAGTAAAGAAATGGGAAACGCGAGGAGAGATTCGAGTAAAGAAAAGGGAAACGCGAGGAGAGATTCGAGAAAAGAAAAAGGAAACGCGAGAAGAGATTAGAGTAAAGAAAAGGGAATAGCGGAGAGAGTCGAGTAAAGAAAACGGAAACGCGAGGAGAGAGTAGAGTAAAGAAAAGGGAAACGCGAGGAGAGATTCGAGTAAAGAAAACGGAAACGCGAGGAGAGATTAGAGTAAAGAAAAGGGAAACGCGAGGAGAGATTCGAGTAAAGAAAACGGAAACGCGAGGAGAGATTCGAATAAGGAAAAGGAAAACGTGAGAGATTCGAGTAAAGAAAAGTGAAACGCGAGTGATTCGAGTAAAGAAAAGGGAAACGCGAGAAGAGGTTCGAATAAAGAAAAGGGAAACGCGAGAGATTCGAGTAAAGAGAAGGGAAACGCGAGGAGAGATTCGAGTAAAGAAAAGGGAAACGCGAGATTTCGAGTAAATAAAAGGGAAACGCGAGAGATTCGAGTAAAGAAAAGGGAAACGCGAGGAGAGATTCGAGTAGAGAAAAGGGAAACGTGAGAAGAGATTCGAGTACAGAAAAGGGAAACACGAGGAGAGATTCGAGTAAAGAAAGGAGAAACGCGAGAGATTCCAGTAAAGAGAAGGGAAACGCGAGGAGAGGTTTGAGTAAAGAAAAGGGAAACGCGAGAGGTACGAGTAAAGAAAAGGGAAACGCGAGAAGAGATTCGAGTAAAGAAAATAGAAAGGCGAGGAGAGATTCGTGTAAAGAAAAGGAAACGAGAGGAGAGATTAGAGTAAAGAAAAGGGAAACGCGAGGAGAGATTCGAGTAACGAAAACGGAAACGCGAGGAGAGATTCGAATAAGGAAAAGGAAAACGTGAGAGTTCGAGTAAAGAAAAGGGAAACGCGAGAAGAGATTCGAGTTGAGAAAAGAGAAACGCGAGAGATTAGAGTAAAGAAAAGGGAAACGCGAGGAGAGATTCGAGTAAAGAAAAAACAAACGCGAGGAGAGATTCGAGTAAAGAAAAAGGAAACGCGAGAAGAGATTCGAGTAAAGAAAAGTGAAACGCAAGAGATTCGAGTAAATAAAAGGGAAACACGAGAAGAGGTTCGAATAAAGAAAAGGGAAACGCGAGAGATTCGAGTAAAGAAAAGGGAAACGTGAGAAGAGATTCGAGTAAAGAAAATATAAACGCGGGGAGAGATTCGAGTAAAGAAAAAGGAAACGCGAGGAGAGATTAGAGTAAAGAAATGGGAAACGCGAGGAGAGATTCGATTAAGAAAACGGAAACGAGAGAAGAAATTCGAGTAAAGAAAAGAGAAACGCGAGAGATTCGAGTAAAGAGAAGGGAAACTCGAGGAGAGATTCGAGTAAAGAAAAGGAAAACGCGAGAGATACGAGTAAAGAAAAGGGAAACGCGAGAAGAGAGTCGAGTAAAGAAAATAGAAAGGCGAGGAGAGATTCGTGTAAAGAAAAGGAAACGCGGGGAGAGAGTAGAGTAAAGAAAAGGGAAACGCGAGGAGAGATTCGAGTAAAGAAAAGAGAAACGCGAGAGATTTGAGTAAAGAAAAGGGAAACGCGAGGATAGATTCAAGTAAAGAAAATATAAACGCGAGGAGAGATTCGAGTAAAGAAAAGAGAAACGCGAGAGATTCCAGTAAAGAGAAGCGAAACGCGACGAGAGATTCGAATAAGGAAAAGGAAAACGTGAGAGATTCGAGTAAAGAAAAGGGAAACGCGAGAGATACGAGTAAAGAAAAGGGAAA
Organism: Uropetala carovei; assembly: GCA_036926305.1. Classification (NCBI taxonomy): domain Eukaryota; kingdom Metazoa; phylum Arthropoda; class Insecta; order Odonata; family Petaluridae; genus Uropetala; species Uropetala carovei. The sequence continues at coordinate 9,567,902 of JAXCHB010000080.1, read as the reverse complement.
CGCGAGAGATTCGAGTAAAGAAAAGGGAAACGCGAGAAGAGATTCGAGTAAAGAAAAGAGAAACGCGAGATATTCCAGTAAAGACAAGGGAAACGCGAGGAGAGATTCGAGTAAAGAAGAGGGAAAGGCGAGAGGTACGAGTACATTATGGGAAACGCGAGGAGAGATTCGAGTAAAGAAAATGGAAACGAGAGGAGAGATTCGAGTAAAGAAAACGGCAACACGAGAAGAGATTCGAGTAAAGAAAAGAGAAACGCGAGAGATTCCAGTAAAGAGAAGGGAAACGCGAGGAGAGATTCGACTAAAGAAAAAGGAAACGCGAAGGGTACGAGTACAAAAAGGGAAACGCGAGGAGAGATTCGAGTAAAGAAAATGGAAACGAGAGGAGAGTATCGAGTAAAGAAAACGGAAACGCGAGAAGAGATTCGAGTAAAGAAAAGAGAAACGCGAGAGGTTCCAGTAAAGAGAAGGGAAACGCGAGGAGATATTCGAGTAAAGAAAAGGGAAACGCGAGAGGTACGAGTAAAGAAAAGGGAAACGCGAGAAGAGATTCGAGTAAAGAAAATAGAAAGGCGAGGAGAGATTCGTGTAAAGAAAAGGAAACGCGATGAGAGATTAGAGTAATGAAAAGGGAAACGCGAGGAGAGATTCGAGTAAAGAAAACGGAAACGCGAGGAGAGATTCGAATAAGGAAAAGGAAAACGTGAGAGATTCGAGTAAAGAAAAGGGAAACGCGAGAAGAGATTCGAGTAAGGAAAATACAAACGCGAGGAGAGATTCGCGTAAAGAAAAGAGAAACGCGAGAGATTCGAGTAAAGAGAAGGGAATCGCGAGGAGAGATTCGAGTAAAGAAAAGGGAAACGCGACAGATTCGAGTAAAGAAAATGGGAACGCGACGAGAGATTCGAGTATAGAAAATGGAAACGCGAGAAGAGATTCGATTAAAGAAAAGGGAAACCGAGAGATTCGAGTAAGGAAAAGTGAAACGCGAGAAGAAATTCGGGTAAAGAAAAGGGAAGCGCGAGAGATTCGAGTAGAGAAAAGGGAAACGCGAGAAGAGATTCGAGTACAGAAAACGGAAACGCGAGGAGAGATTCGAGTAAAGAAAAGGGAAACGCGAGATATTCGAGTAAAGGGAAACGCGAGGAGAGAATCGAGTGAAAAAAAGGGAAAACCGAGAAGAGATTCGGGCAAAGATAAGGGAAACGCGAGAGATTCGAGTAAAGAAAAGGGAAACGCGTGAAGAGATTCGAGCAAAGAAAATGGAGACGCGAGAAGAGATTCGAGTAAAGAAAATGGAAACGCGAGAAGAGATTCGAGTCAAGAAAAGTGAAACGCGAGAGATTCGAGTAAAGAAAAGGGAAACGCGAGAAAGGATTCGAGTAAAGAAAATAGAAACAGGAGGAAAGATTCGAGTAAAGAAAAAGGAAACGCGTGGAAAGATTAGAGTAAGGAAATGGGAAACGCGAGGAGAGATTCGAGTAAAGAAAATGGAAACGAGAGGAGAGATTCGAGTAAAGAAAACGGAAACGCGAGAAGAGATTCGAGTAAAGAAAAGAGAAACGCGAGAGATTCCAGTAAAGAGAAGGGAAACGCGAGGAGAGATTCGACTAAAAAAAAGGGAAACGCGAGAGGTACGAGTAAAGAAAAGGGAAACGCGAGAAGAGATTCGAGTAAAGAAAATAGAAAGGCGAGGAGAGATTCGTGTAAAGAAAAGGAAACGCGAGGAGAGATTAGAGTAAAGAAAAGGGAAACGCGAGGAGAGATTCGGGTAAAGAAAACGGAAACGCGAGGAGAGATTCGAAATTAGGAAAAGGAAAACGTGAGAGATTCGAGTAAAGAAAAGGGAAACACGAGAAGAGATTCGAGAAAAGAAAAAGGAAACGCGAGAAGAGATTAGAGTAAAGAAAAGGGAAACGCGAGGAGAGATTCGAGTAAAGAAAACGGAAACGCGAGGAGAGATTCGAATAAGGAAAAGGAAAACGTGAGAGATACGAGTAAAGAAAAGGTAAACGCGAGAAGAGATTCGAGTAAAGAAAAGAGAAACGCGAGAGATTCGAGTAAAGAAAAGGGAAACGCGAAGAGAGATTCGAGTAAAGAAAATACAAACGCGAGGAGAGATTCGAGTAAAGAAAAAGGAAACGCGAGGAGAGATTAGAGTAAAGAAATGGGAAACGCGAGGAGAGATTAGAGTAAAGAAAAGGGAAATGCGAGGAGAGATTCGAGCGAAGAAAACGGGAACGCGAGAAGAGATTCGAGTAAAGAAAAGTGAAACGCGAGAGATTCGAGTAAAGAAAAGGGAAACGCGAGAAGAGGTTCGAATAAAGAAAAGGGAAACGCGAGAGATTCGAGTAAAGAGAAGGGAAACGCGAGGAGAGGTTTGAGTAAAGAAAAGGGAAACGCGAGAGGTACGAGTAAAGAAAAGGGAAACGCGAGAAGAGATTCGAGTAAAGAAAATAGAAAGGCGAGGAGAGATTCGTGTAAAGAAAAGGAAACGCGAGGAGAGATTAGAGTAAAGAAAAGGGAAACGCGAGGAGAGATTCGAGTAAAGAAAACGGAAACGCGAGGAGAGAGTAGAGTAAAGAAAAGGGAAACGCGAGGAGAGATTCGAGTAAAGAAAACGGAAACGCGAGGAGAGATTCGAGTAAAGAAAAGTGAAACGCGAGAGATTCGAGTAAATAAAAGGGAAACACGAGAAGAGGTTCGAATAAAGAAAAGGGAAACGCGAGAGATTCGAGTAAAGAAAAGGGAAACGTGAGAAGAGATTCGAGTAAAGAAAATATAAACGCGGGGAGAGATTCGTGTAAAGAAAAGGAAACGCGAGGAGAGATTAGAGTAAAGAAATGGGATACGCGAGGAGAGATTCGACTAAGAAAACGGAAACGAGAGATGAGATTCGAGTAAAGAAAAGAGAAACGCGAGAGATTCGAGTAAAGTGAAGGGAAACGCGAGGAGAGATTCGAGTAAAGAAAAGGAAAACGCGAGAGATACGAGTAAAGAAAAGGGAAACGCGAGAAGAGATTCGAGTAAAGAAAATAGAAAGGCGAGGAGAGATTCGTGTAAAGAAAAGGAAACGCGAGGAGAGAGTAGAGTAAAGAAAAGGGAAACGCGAGGAGAGATTCGAGTAAAGGAAAGAGAAACGCGAGAGATTCGAGTAAAGAAAAGGGAAACGCGAGGATAGATTCGAGTAAAGAAAATATAAACGCGAGGAGAGATTCGAGTAAAGAAAAGAGAAACGCGAGAGATTCCAGTAAAGAGAAGCGAAACGCGACGAGAGATTCGAATAAGGAAAAGGAAAACGTGAGAGATTCGAGTAAAGAAAAGGGAAACGCGAGAGATACGAGTAAAGAAAAGGGAAACGCGAGAGATTCGAGTAAAGAAAAGGGAAACGCGAGAAGAGATTCGAGTAAAGAAAAGAGAAACGCGAGATATTCCAGTAAAGACAAGGGAAACGCGAGGAGAGATTCGAGTAAAGAAAAGGAAAGGCGAGAGGTACGAGTACAAAATGGGAAAAGCGAGGAGAGATTCGAGTAAAGAAAATGGAAACGAGAGGAGAGATTCGAGTAAAGAAAAGAGAAACGCGAGAGATTCCACTAAAGAGAAGGGAAACGCGAGGAGAGATTCGAGTAAAGAAAAGGGAAACACGAGAGGTACGAGTAAAGAAAAGGGAAACGCGAGAAGAGATTCGAGTAAACAAAATAGAAAGGCGAGGAGAGATTCGTGCAAAGAAAAGGAAACGCGTGGAGAGATTAGAGTAAAGAAAAGGGAAACGCGAGGAGAGATTCGAGTAAAGAAAACGGAAACGCGAGGAGAGAGTAGAGTAAAGAAAAGGGAAACGCGAGGAGAGATTCGAGTAAAGAAAATACAAACGCGAGGAGAGATTCGAGTAAAGAAATGGGAAACGCGAGGAGAGATTCAAGTAAAGAAAATATAAACGCGAGGAGAGATTCGAGTAAAGAAAAAGGAAACGCGAGGATAGATTAGAGTAAAGAAATGGGAAACGCGAGGAGAGATTCGAGTAAAGAAAAGGGAAACGCGAGGAGAGATTCGAGTAAAGAAAAAGGAAACGCGAGAAGAGATTCGAGTAAAGAAAAGTGAAACACGAGAGATTCGAGGAAAGAAAAGGGAAACACGAGAAGAGATTCGAATAACGAAAAGGGAAACGCGAGAGATTCGAGTAAAGAAAAGGGAAACTTGAGAAGAGATTCGAGTAAAGAAAATATAAACGCGAGGAGAGATTCGAGTAAAGAAAAAGGAAACGCGAGGATAGATTAGAGTAAAGAAATGGGAAACGCGAGGAGAGATTCGAGTAAAGAAAACAGAAACGAGAGGAGAGATTCGAGTAAAGAAACGGAAACGCGAGAAGAGATTCGAGTAAAGAAAATAGAAACGCGAGAGATTCGAGTAAAGAGAAGGGAAACGCGAGGAGAGATTCGAGTAAAGAAAAGGGAAACGCGAGAGATTCGAGTAAATAAAAGGGAAACATGAGAGATTCGAGTAAAGAAAAAGGAAACGCGAGGAGATTCGAGTAAAGAGAAGGGAAACGCGAGGAGAGATTCGAGTAAAGAAAAGGGAAACGCGAGATTTCGAGTAAATAAAAGGGAAACGCGAGGAGAGATTCGAGTAGAGAAAAGCGAAACGCGAGAAGAGATTCGAGTACAGAAAACGGAAACGCGAGGAGAGATTCGGGTAAAGAAAAGGGAAACGCGAGAGATTCGAGTAAAGAAAAGGGAAACGCGTGAAGAGATTCGAGCAAAGAAAATGGAGACGCGAGAAGAGATTCGAGTAAAGAAAATGGAAACGCGAGAAGAGATTCGAGTCAAGAAAAGTGAAACGCGAGAGATTCGAGTAAAGAAAAGGGAAACGCGAGAAGGGATTCGAGTAAAGAAAATAGAAACACGAGGAATGATTCGAGTAAAGAAAAAGGAAACGCGTGGAAAGATTAGAGTAAAGAAATGGGAAACGCGAGGAGAGATTCGAGTAAAGAAAAGGAAACGCGAGGAGAGATTAGAGTACAGAAAAGGGAAACACGAGGAGAGATTCGAGTAAGGAAAATACAAACGCGAGGAGAGATTCGCGTAAAGAAAAAGGAAACGAGAGGAGAGATTCGAGTAAAGAAAACGGAAACGCGAGAAGAGATTCGAGTAAAGAAAAGAGAAACGCGAGAGATTCGAGTAAAGAGAAGGGAATCGCGAGGAGAGATTCGAGTAAAGAAAAGGGAAGCGCGACAGATTCGAGTAAAGAAAATGGGAACGCGACGAGAGGTCCGAGTATAGAAAATGGAAACGCGAGAAGAGATTCGATTAAAGAAAAGGGAAACGCGAGATATTCGAGTAAAGGGAAACGCGAGGAGAGAATCGAGTGAAAAATAGGGAAAACCGAGAAGAGATTCGGGTAAAGATAAGGGAAACGCGAGAGATTCGAGTAGAGAAAAGGGAAACGCGAGAAGAGATTCGAGTACAGAAAAGGGAAACGCGAGATATTCGAGTAAAGGGAAACGCGAGGAGAAAATCGAGTGAAAAATAGGGAAAACCGAGAAGAGATTCGGGTAAAGATAAGGGAAACGCGAGAGATTCGAGTAAAGAAAAGGAAAACGCGTGAAGAGATTCTAGCAAAGAAAATGGAGACGCGAGAAGAGATTCGAGTAAAGAAAATGGAAACGCGAGAAGAGATTCGAGTCAAGAAAAGTGAAACGCGAGAGATTCGAGTAAAGAAAAGGGAAACGCGAGAAAGGATTCGAGTAAAGAAAATAGAAACACGAGGAAAGATTCGAGTAAAGAAAAAGGAAACGCGTGGAAAGATTAGAGTAAGGAAATGGGAAACGCGAGGAGAGATTCGAGTAAAGAAAAGGAAACGCGAGGAGAGATTAGAGTACAGAAAAGGGAAACACGAGGAGAGATTCGAGTAATGAAAATGGAAACGAGAGGAGAGATTCGAGTAAAGAAAACGGAAACGCGAGAAGAGATTCGAGTAAAGAAAAGAGAAACGCGAGAGATTCCAGTAAAGAGAAGGGGAACGCGAGGAGAGATTCGAGTAAAGAAAAGGGAAACGCGAGAGGTACGAGTAAAGAAAAGGGAAACGCGAGAAGAGATTCGAGTAAAGAAAATAGAAAGGCGAGGAGAGATTCGTGTAAAGAAAAGGAAACGCGAGGAGAGATTAGAGTAAAGAAAAGGGAAACGCGAGGAGAGATTCGAGTAAAGAAAACGGAAACGCGAGGAGAGATTCGAATAAGGAAAAGGAAAACGTGAGAGATTCGAGTAAAGAAAAGGGAAACACGAGAAGAGATTCGAGTTGAGAAAAGAGAAACGCGAGAGATTCGAGTAAAGAAAAGGAAAACGCGAGGAGAGATTCGAGTAAAGAAAATACAAACGCGAGGAGAGATTCGAGTAAAGAAAAAGGAAACTCGAGGAGAGATTAGAGTAAAGAAAAGTGAAACGCGAGAGATTCGAGTAAATAAAAGGGAAACACGAGAAGAGGTTCGAATAAAGAAAAGGGAAACGCGAGAGATTCGAGTAAAGAAAAGGGAAACGTGAGAAGAGATTCGAGTAAAGAAAATATAAACGCGGGGAGAGATTCGAGTAAAGAAAAAGGAAACGCGAGGAGAGATTAGAGTAAAGAAATGGGAAACGCGAGGAGAGATACGATTAAGAAAACGGAAACGAGAGAAGAGATTCGAGTAAAGAAAAGAGAAACGCGAGAGATTCGAGTAAAGAGAAGGGAAACGCGAGGAGAGATTCGAGTAAAGAAAAGGAAAACGCGAGAGATACGAGTAAAGAAAAGGGAAACGCGAGAAGAGATTCGAGTAAAGAAAATAGAAAGGCGAGGAGAGATTGGTGTAAAGAAAAGGAAACGCGAGGAGAGAGTAGAGTAAAGAAAAGAGAAACACGAGAGATTCGAGTAAAGAAAAGGGAAACGCGAGGATAGATTCGAGTAAAGAAAATATAAACGCGAGGAGAGATTCGAGTAAAGAAAAGAGAAACGCGAGAGATTCCAGTAAAGAGAAGCGAAACGCGACGAGAGATTCGAATAAGGAAAAGGAAAACGTGAGAGATTCGAGTAAAGAAAAGGGAAACGCGAGAGATACGAGTAAAGAAAAGGGAAACGCGAGAGATTCGAGTAAAGAAAAGGGAAACGCGAGAAGAGATTCGAGTAAAGAAAAGAGAAACGCGAGATATTCCAGTAAAGACAAGGGAAACGCGAGGAGAGATTCGAGTAAAGAAAAGGGAAAGGCGAGAGGTACGAGTACAAAATGGGAAACGCGAGGAGAGATTCGAGTAAAGAAAATGGAAACGAGAGGAGAGATTCGAGTAAAGAAAACGGCAACACGAGAAGAGATTCGAGTAAAGAAAAGAGAAACGCGAGAGATTCCAGTAAAGAGAAGGGAAACGCGAGGAGAGATTCGAGTAAAGAAAAGGGAAACGCGAGAAGAGATTCGAGTAAAGAAAATAGAAAGGCGAGGAGAGATTCGTGCAAAGAAAAGGAAACGCGAGGAGAGATTAGAGTAAAGAAAAGGGAAACGCGAGGAGAAATTCGAGTAAAGAAAACGGAAACGCGAGGAGAGATTTGAGTAAAGAAAACGGAAACGCGAGCAGAGAGTAGAGTAAAGAAAAGGGAAACGCGAGGAGAGATTCGAGTAAAGAAAACGGAAACGCGAGGAGAGATTCGAATAAGGAAAAGGAAAACGTGAGAGATTCGCGTAAAGAGAAGGGAAACGCGAGGAGAGATTCGAGTAAAGAAAAGGGAAACGCGAGAAGAGATTCGAGTAAAGAAAATAGAAAGGCGAGGAGAGATTCGTGCAAAGAAAAGGAAACGCGAGGAGAGATTAGAGTAAAGAAAAGGGAAACGCGAGGAGAGATTCGAGTAAAGAAAACGGAAACGCGAGGAGAGATTCGAATAAGGAAAAGGGAAACGTGAGAGATTCGAGTAAAGAAAATGGAAACGCGAGAAGAGATTCGAGTAAAGAAAAATGAAACGCGAGAGATTCGAGTAAAGAAAAGGGAAACGCGAGAAGAGGTTCGAATAAAGAAAAGAGAAACGCGAGAGATTCGAGTAAAGAAAAAGGAAACGTGAGGAGAGATTAGAGTAAAGAAATGGGAAACGCGAGGAGAGATTCGAGTAAAGAAAAGAGAAACGCGAGAGATTCTAGTAAAGAGAAGGGAAACGCGAGTAGAGATCCGAGTAAAGAAAAGGGAAACGCGAGAGGTACGAGTAAAGAAAAGGGAAACGCGAGAAGAGATTCGAGTAAAGAAAATAGAAAGGCGAGGAGAAATTCGTGTAAAGAAAAGGAAACGCGAGCAGAGATTAGAGTAAAGAAAAGGGAAACGCGAGGAGGGATTCCAGTAAAGAAAACGGAAACGCGAGGAGAGATTCGAATAAGGAAAAGGAAAACGTGAGAGATTCGAGTAAAGAAAAGGGAAACACGAGAAGAGATTCGAGTTGAGAAAAGAGAAACGCGAGAGATTCGAGTAAAGAAAAGGAAAACGCGAGGAGAGATTCGAGTAAAGAAAATACAAACGCGAGGAGAGATTCGAGTAAAGAAAAAGGAAACGCGAGGAGAGATTAGAGTAAAGAAATGGGAAACGCGAGGAGAGATTAGAGTAAAGAAAAGGGAAATGCGAGGAGAGATTCGAGCGAAGAAAACGGAAACGCGAGAAGAGATTCGAGTAAAGAAAAGTGAAACGCGAGAGATTCGAGTAAAGAAAAGGGAAACGCGAGAAGAGGTTCGAATAAAGAAAAGGGAAACGCGAGAGATTCGAGTAAAGAAAAGGGAAACGTGAGAAGAGATTCGAGTAAAGAAAATATAAACGGAGGAGAGATTCGAGTAAAAAAAAAGGAAACGCGAGGAGAGATTAAAGTAAGGAAATGGGAAAGGCGAGGAGAGATTCGAGTAAAGAAAACGGAAACGAGAGGAGAGATTCGAGTAAAGAAAACGGAAACACGAGAAAAGATTCGAGTAAAGAAAAGAGAAACGCGAGAGATTCGAGTAAAGAGAAGGGAAACGCGAGGAGAGATTCGAGTAAAGAAAAGGGAAACGCGAGAGATTCCAGTAAAGAGAAGGGAAACGCGAGTAGAGATCCGAGTAAAGAAAAGGGAAACGCGAGGAGAGATTCGAGTAAAGAAAACGGAAACGCGAGGAGAGATTCGAATAAGGAAAAGGGAAACGTGAGAGATTCGAGTAAAGAAAATGGAAACGCGAGAAGAGATTCGAGTAAAGAAAAATGAAACGCGAGAGATTCGAGTAAAGAAAAGGGAAACGCGAGAAGAGGTTCGAATAAAGAAAAGAGAAACGCGAGAGATTCGAGTAAAGAAAAAGGAAACGTGAGGAGAGATTAGAGTAAAGAAATGGGAAACGCGAGGAGAGATTCGAGTAAAGAAAAGAGAAACGCGAGACATTCCAGTAAAGAGAAGGGAAACGCGAGTAGAGATCCGAGTAAAGAAAAGGGAAACGCGAGAGGTACGAGTAAAGAAAAGGGAAACGCGAGAAGAGATTCGAGTAAAGAAAATAGAAAGGCGAGGAGAAATTCGTGTAAAGAAAAGGAAACGCGAGCAGAGATTAGAGTAAAGAAAAGGGAAACGCGAGGAGGGATTCCAGTAAAGAAAACGGAAACGCGAGGAGAGATTCGAATAAGGAAAAGGAAAACGTGAGAGATTCGAGTAAAGAAAAGGGAAACACGAGAAGAGATTCGAGTTGAGAAAAGAGAAACGCGAGAGATTCGAGTAAAGAAAAGGAAAACGCGAGGAGAGATTCGAGTAAAGAAAATACAAACGCGAGGAGAGATTCGAGTAAAGAAAAAGGAAACGCGAGGAGAGATTAGAGTAAAGAAATGGGAAACGCGAGGAGAGATTAGAGTAAAGAAAAGGGAAATGCGAGGAGAGATTCGAGCGAAGAAAACGGAAACGCGAGAAGAGATTCGAGTAAAGAAAAGTGAAACGCGAGAGATTCGAGTAAAGAAAAGGGAAACGCGAGAAGAGGTTCGAATAAAGAAAAGGGAAACGCGAGAGATTCGAGTAAAGAAAAGGGAAACGTGAGAAGAGATTCGAGTAAAGAAAATATAAACGGAGGAGAGATTCGAGTAAAAAAAAAGGAAACGCGAGGAGAGATTAAAGTAAGGAAATGGGAAAGGCGAGGAGAGATTCGAGTAAAGAAAACGGAAACGAGAGGAGAGATTCGAGTAAAGAAAACGGAAACACGAGAAAAGATTCGAGTAAAGAAAAGAGAAACGCGAGAGATTCGAGTAAAGAGAAGGGAAACGCGAGGAGAGATTCGAGTAAAGAAAAGGGAAACGCGAGAAGAGATTCGAGTAAAGAAAATAGAAAGGCGAGGAGATTCGTGTAAAGAAAAGGAAACGCGAGGAGAGAGTACAGTAAAGAAAAGGGAAACACGAGGAGAGATTCGAGTAAAGAAAACGGAAACGCGAGGAGAGATTCGAATAAGGAAAAGGAAAACGTGAGAGATTCGAGTAAAGAAAAGGGAAACGCGAGAAGAGATTAGAGTAAAGAAAAGAGAAACGCGAGAGATTCGAGTAAAGAAAAGGGAAACGCGAGGAGAGATTCGAGTAAAGAAAATACAAACGCGAGGAGAGATTCGAGTAAAGAAAATAGAAAGGCGAGGAGAGATTCGTGTAAAGAAAAGGAAACGCGAGGAGAGATTAGAGTAATGAAAAGGGAAACGCGAGGAGAGAATCGAGTAAAGAAAACGGAAACGCGAGGAGAGATTCGAATAAGGAAAAGGATAACGTGAGAGATTCGAGTAAAGAAAAGGGAAACGCGAGAAGAGATTCGAGTAAGGAAAATACAAACGCGAGGAGAGATTCGCGTAAAGAAAAAGGAAACGAGAGGAGAGATTCGAGTAAAGAAAACGGAAACGCGAGAAGAGATTCGAGTAAAGAAAAGAGAAACGCGAGAGATTCGAGTAAAGAGAAGGGAAACGCGAGGAGAGATTCGAGTAAAGAAAAGGGAAACGCGAGAGATTCGAGTAAAGAAAATGGGAACGCGACGAGAGATTCGAGTATAGAAAATGGAAACGCGAGAAGAGATTCGATTAAAGAAAAGGGAAACCGAGAGATTCGAGTAAGGAAAAGTGAAACGCGAGAAGAGATTCGGGTAAAGAAAAGGGAAGCGCGAGAGATTCGAGTAGAGAAAAGGGAAACGCGAAGGGTACGAGTACAAAAAGTGAAACGCGAGGAGAGATTCGAGTAAAGAAAAGGGAAACGCGAAGGGTACGAGTACAAAAAGGGAAACGCGAGGAGAGATTCGAGTAAAGAAAATGGAAACGAGAGGAGAGATTCGAGTAAAGAAAACGGAAACGCGAGAAGAGATTCGAGTAAAGAAAAGAGAAACGCGAGAGGTTCCAGTAAAGAGAAGGGAAACGCGAGGAGAGATTCGAGTAAAGAAAAGGGAAACGCGAGAGGTACGAGTAAAGAAAAGGGAAACGCGAGAAGAGATTCGAGTAAAGAAAAGAGAAACGTGAGAGATTCGAGTAAAGAGAAGGGAATCGCGAGGAGAGATTCGAGTAAAGAAAATGGAAACGCGAGAAGAGATTCGATTAAAGAAAAGGGAAACCGAGAGATTCGAGTAAGGAAAAGTGAAACGCGAGAAGAAATTCGGGTAAAGAAAAGGGAAGCGTGAGAGATTCGAGTAGAGAAAAGGGAAACGCGAGAAGAGATTCGAGTACAGAAAACGGAAACGCGAGAAGAGATTCGAGTACAGAAAACGGAAACGCGAGGAGAGATTCGAGTAAAGAAAAGGGAAACGCGAGATATTCGAGTAAAGGGAAACGCGAGGAGAGAATCGAGTGAAAAAAAGGGAAAACCGAGAAGAGATTCGGGTAAAGATAAGGGAAACGCGAGAGATTCGAGTAAAGAAAAGGGAAACGCGTGAAGAGATTCGAGCAAAGAAAATGGAGACGCGAGAAGAGATTCGAGTAAAGAAAATGGAAACGCGAGAAGAGATTCGAGTCAAGAAAAGTGAAACGCGAGAGATTCGAGTAAAGAAAAGGGAAACGCGAGAAAGGATTCGAGTAAAGAAAATAGAAACACGAGGAAAGATTCGAGTAAAGAAAAAGGAAACGCGTGGAAAGATTAGAGTAAGGAAATGGGAAACGCGAGGAGAGATTCGAGTAAAGAAAAGGAAACGCGAGGAGAGATTAGAGTACAGAAAAGGGAAACACGAGGAGAGATTCGAGTAAAGAAAATGGAAACGCGAGGAGAGATTCGAGGAAAGAAAAAGGAAACGCGAGAAGAGATTCGAGTAAAGAAAAGTGAAACACGAGAGATTCGAGTAAAGAAAAGGGAAACACGAGAAGAGATTCGAATAACGAAAAGGGAAACGCGAGAGATTCGAGTAAAGAAAAGGGAAACTTGAGAAGAGATTCGAGTAAAGAAAATATAAACGCGAGGAGAGATTCGAGTAAATAAAAGGGAAACACGAGAAGAGATTCGAATAACGAAAAGGGAAACGCGAGAGATTCGAGTAAAGAAAAGGGAAACTTGAGAAGAGATTCGAGTAAAGAAAATATAAACGCGAGGAGAGATTCGAGTAAAGAAAAAGGAAACGCGAGGATAGATTAGAGTAAAGAAATGGGAAACGCGAGGAGAGATTCGAGTAAAGAAAACAGAAACGAGAGGAGAGATTCGAGTAAAGAAACGGAAACGCGAGAAGAGATTCGAGTAAAGAAAAGAGAAACGCGAGAGATTCGAGTAAAGAGAAGGGAAACGCGAGGAGAGATTCGAGTAAAGAAAAGGGAAACGCGAGAGATTCGAGTAAATAAAAGGGAAACGCGAGAGATTCGAGTAAAGAAAAAGGAAACGCGAGGAGATTCGAGTAAAGAGAAGGGAAACGCGAGGAGAGATTCGAGTAAAGAAAAGGGAAACGCGAGATTTCGAGTAAATAAAAGGGAAACGCGAGAGATTCGAGTAAAGAAATGGGAAACGCGAGGAGAGATTCGAGTAGAGAAAAGCGAAACGCGAGAAGAGATTCGAGTACAGAAAACGGAAACGCGAGGAGAGATTCGGGTAAAGAAAAGGGAAACGCGAGAGATTCGAGTAAAGAAAAGGGAAACGCGTGAAGAGATTCGAGCAAAGAAAATGGAGACGCGAGAAGAGATTCGAGTAAAGAAAATGGAAACGCGAGAAGAGATTCGAGTCAAGAAAAGTGAAACGCGAGAGATTCGAGTAAAGAAAAGGGAAACGCGAGAAGGGATTCGAGTAAAGAAAATAGAAACACGAGGAAAGATTCGAGTAAAGAAAAAGGAAACGCGTGGAAAGATTAGAGTAAAGAAATGGGAAACGCGAGGAGAGATTCGAGTAAAGAAAAGGAAACGCGAGGAGAGATTAGAGTACAGAAAAGGGAAACACGAGGAGAGATTCGAGTAAGGAAAATACAAACGCGAGGAGAGATTCGCGTAAAGAAAAAGGAAACGAGAGGCGAGATTCGAGTAAAGAAAACGGAAACGCGAGAAGAGATTCGAGTAAAGAAAAGAGAAACGCGAGAGATTCGAGTAAAGAGAAGGGAATCGCGAGGAGAGATTCGAGTAAAGAAAAGGGAAGCGCGACAGATTCGAGTAAAGAAAATGGGAACGCGACGAGAGGTTCGAGTATAGAAAATGGAAACGCGAGAAGAGATTCGATTAAAGAAAAGGGAAACCGAAAGATTCGAGTAAGGAAAAGTGAAACGCGAGAAGAAATTCGGGTAAAGAAAAGGGAAGCGCGAGAGATTCGAGTAGAGAAAAGGGAAACGCGAGAAGAGATTCGAGTACAGAAAACGGAAACGCGAGGAGAGATTCGAGTAAAGAAAAGGGAAACGCGAGATATTCGAGTAAAGGGAAACGCGAGGAGAGAATCGAGTGAAAAAAGGGGAAAACCGAGAAGAGATTCGGGTAAAGATAAGGGAAACGCGAGAGATTTGAGTAAAGAAAAGGGAAACGCGTGAAGAGATTCGAGCAAAGAAAATGGAGACGCGAGAAGAGATTCGAGTAAAGAAAATGGAAACGCGAGAAGAGATTCGAGTCAAGAAAAGTGAAACGCGAGAGATTCGAGTAAAGAAAAGGGAAACGCGAGAAAGGATTCGAGTAAAGAAAATAGAAACACGAGGAAAGATTCGAGTAAAGAAAAAGGAAACGCGTGGAAAGATTAGAGTAAGGAAATGGGAAACGCGAGGAGAGATTCGAGTAAAGAAAAGGAAACGCGAGGAGAGATTAGAGTACAGAAAAGGGAAACACGAGGAGAGATTCGAGTAAAGAAAATGGAAACGCGAGGAGAGATTCGAGTAAAGAAAAAGGAAACGCGAGAAGAGATTCGAGTAAAGAAATGTGAAACACGAGAGATTCGAGTAAAGAAAAGGGAAACACGAGAAGAGATTCGAATAACGAAAAGGGAAACGCGAGAGATTCGAGTAAAGAAAAGGGAAACTTGAGAAGAGATTCGAGTAAAGAAAATATAAACGCGAGGAGAGATTCGAGTAAATAAAAGGGAAACACGAGAAGAGATTCGAATAACGAAAAGGGAAACGCGAGAGATTCGAGTAAAGAAAAGGGAAACTTGAGAAGAGATTCGAGTAAAGAAAATATAAACGCGAGGAGAGATTCGAGTAAAGAAAAAGGAAACGCGAGGATAGATTAGAGTAAAGAAATGGGAAACGCGAGAAGAGATTCGAGTAAAGAAAAGAGAAACGCGAGAGATTCGAGTAAAGAGAAGGGAAACGCGAGGAGAGATTCGAGTAAAGAAAAGGGAAACGCGAGAGATTCGAGTAAATAAAAGGGAAACGCGAGAGATTCGAGTAAAGAAAAAGGAAACGCGAGGAGATTCGAGTAAAGAGAAGGGAAACGCGAGGAGAGATTCGAGTAAAGAAAAGGGAAACGCGAGATTTCGAGTAAATAAAAGGGAAACGCGAGAGATTCGAGTAAAGAAATGGGAAACGCGAGGAGAGATTCGAGTAGAGAAAAGCGAAACGCGAGAAGAGATTCGAGTACAGAAAACGGAAACGCGAGGAGAGATTCGGGTAAAGAAAAGGGAAACGCGAGAGATTCGAGTAAAGAAAAGGGAAACGCGTGAAGAGATTCGAGCAAAGAAAATGGAGACGCGAGAAGAGATTCGAGTAAAGAAAATGGAAACGCGAGAAGAGATTCGAGTCAAGAAAAGTGAAACGCGAGAGATTCGAGTAAAGAAAAGGGAAACGCGAGGAGAGATTCGAGTAAAGAAAAGGGAAACGCGAGAGATTCGAGTAAAGAAAATGGGAACGCGACGAGAGATTCGAGTATAGAAAATGGAAACGCGAGAAGAGATTCGATTATAGAAAAGGGAAACCGAGAGATTCGAGTAAGGAAAAGTGAAACGCGAGAAGAGATTCGGGTAAAGAAAAGGGAAGCGCGAGAGATTCGAGTAGAGAAAAGGGAAACGCGAAGGGTACGAGTACAAAAAGTGAAACGCGAGGAGAGATTCGAGTAAAGAAAAGGGAAACGCGAAGGGTACGAGTACAAAAAGGGAAACGCGAGGAGAGATTCGAGTAAAGAAAATGGAAACGAGAGGAGAGATTCGAGTAAAGAAAACGGAAACGCGAGAAGAGATTCGAGTAAAGAAAAGAGAAACGCGAGAGGTTCCAGTAAAGAGAAGGGAAACGCGAGGAGAGATTCGAGTAAAGAAAAGGGAAACGCGAGAGGTACGAGTAAAGAAAAGGGAAACGCGAGAAGAGATTCGAGTAAAGAAAAGAGAAACGTGAGAGATTCGAGTAAAGAGAAGGGAATCGCGAGGAGAGATTCGAGTAAAGAAAATGGAAACGCGAGAAGAGATTCGATTAAAGAAAAGGGAAACCGAGAGATTCGAGTAAGGAAAAGTGAAACGCGAGAAGAAATTCGGGTAAAGAAAAGGGAAGCGTGAGAGATTCGAGTAGAGAAAAGGGAAACGCGAGAAGAGATTCGAGTACAGAAAACGGAAACGCGAGAAGAGATTCGAGTACAGAAAACGGAAACGCGAGGAGAGATTCGAGTAAAGAAAAGGGAAACGCGAGATATTCGAGTAAAGGGAAACGCGAGGAGAGAATCGAGTGAAAAAAAGGGAAAACCGAGAAGAGATTCGGGTAAAGATAAGGGAAACGCGAGAGATTCGAGTAAAGAAAAGGGAAACGCGTGAAGAGATTCGAGCAAAGAAAATGGAGACGCGAGAAGAGATTCGAGTAAAGAAAATGGAAACGCGAGAAGAGATTCGAGTCAAGAAAAGTGAAACGCGAGAGATTCGAGTAAAGAAAAGGGAAACGCGAGAAAGGATTCGAGTAAAGAAAATAGAAACACGAGGAAAGATTCGAGTAAAGAAAAAGGAAACGCGTGGAAAGATTAGAGTAAGGAAATGGGAAACGCGAGGAGAGATTCGAGTAAAGAAAAGGAAACGCGAGGAGAGATTAGAGTACAGAAAAGGGAAACACGAGGAGAGATTCGAGTAAAGAAAATGGAAACGCGAGGAGAGATTCGAGGAAAGAAAAAGGAAACGCGAGAAGAGATTCGAGTAAAGAAAAGTGAAACACGAGAGATTCGAGTAAAGAAAAGGGAAACACGAGAAGAGATTCGAATAACGAAAAGGGAAACGCGAGAGATTCGAGTAAAGAAAAGGGAAACTTGAGAAGAGATTCGAGTAAAGAAAATATAAACGCGAGGAGAGATTCGAGTAAATAAAAGGGAAACACGAGAAGAGATTCGAATAACGAAAAGGGAAACGCGAGAGATTCGAGTAAAGAAAAGGGAAACTTGAGAAGAGATTCGAGTAAAGAAAATATAAACGCGAGGAGAGATTCGAGTAAAGAAAAAGGAAACGCGAGGATAGATTAGAGTAAAGAAATGGGAAACGCGAGGAGAGATTCGAGTAAAGAAAACAGAAACGAGAGGAGAGATTCGAGTAAAGAAACGGAAACGCGAGAAGAGATTCGAGTAAAGAAAAGAGAAACGCGAGAGATTCGAGTAAAGAGAAGGGAAACGCGAGGAGAGATTCGAGTAAAGAAAAGGGAAACGCGAGAGATTCGAGTAAATAAAAGGGAAACGCGAGAGATTCGAGTAAAGAAAAAGGAAACGCGAGGAGATTCGAGTAAAGAGAAGGGAAACGCGAGGAGAGATTCGAGTAAAGAAAAGGGAAACGCGAGATTTCGAGTAAATAAAAGGGAAACGCGAGAGATTCGAGTAAAGAAATGGGAAACGCGAGGAGAGATTCGAGTAGAGAAAAGCGAAACGCGAGAAGAGATTCGAGTACAGAAAACGGAAACGCGAGGAGAGATTCGGGTAAAGAAAAGGGAAACGCGAGAGATTCGAGTAAAGAAAAGGGAAACGCGTGAAGAGATTCGAGCAAAGAAAATGGAGACGCGAGAAGAGATTCGAGTAAAGAAAATGGAAACGCGAGAAGAGATTCGAGTCAAGAAAAGTGAAACGCGAGAGATTCGAGTAAAGAAAAGGGAAACGCGAGAAGGGATTCGAGTAAAGAAAATAGAAACACGAGGAAAGATTCGAGTAAAGAAAAAGGAAACGCGTGGAAAGATTAGAGTAAAGAAATGGGAAACGCGAGGAGAGATTCGAGTAAAGAAAAGGAAACGCGAGGAGAGATTCGAGTAAAGAAAAGAGAAACGCGAGAGATTCGAGTAAAGAGAAGGGAATCGCGAGGAGAGATTCGAGTAAAGAAAAGGGAAGCGCGACAGATTCGAGTAAAGAAAATGGGAACGCGACGAGAGGTTCGAGTATAGAAAATGGAAACGCGAGAAGAGATTCGATTAAAGAAAAGGGAAACCGAGAGATTCGAGTAAGGAAAAGTGAAACGCGAGAAGAAATTCGGGTAAAGAAAAGGGAAGCGCGAGAGATTCGAGTAGAGAAAAGGGAAACGCGAGAAGAGATTCGAGTACAGAAAACGGAAACGCGAGGAGAGATTCGAGTAAAGAAAAGGGAAACGCGAGATATTCGAGTAAAGGGAAACGCGAGGAGAGAATCGAGTGAAAAAAGGGGAAAACCGAGAAGAGATTCGGGTAAAGATAAGGGAAACGCGAGAGATTTGAGTAAAGAAAAGGGAAACGCGTGAAGAGATTCGAGCAAAGAAAATGGAGACGCGAGAAGAGATTCGAGTAAAGAAAATGGAAACGCGAGAAGAGATTCGAGTCAAGAAAAGTGAAACGCGAGAGATTCGAGTAAAGAAAAGGGAAACGCGAGAAAGGATTCGAGTAAAGAAAATAGAAACACGAGGAAAGATTCGAGTAAAGAAAAAGGAAACGCGTGGAAAGATTAGAGTAAGGAAATGGGAAACGCGAGGAGAGATTCGAGTAAAGAAAAGGAAACGCGAGGAGAGATTAGAGTACAGAAAAGGGAAACACGAGGAGAGATTCGAGTAAAGAAAATGGAAACGCGAGGAGAGATTCGAGTAAAGAAAAAGGAAACGCGAGAAGAGATTCGAGTAAAGAAATGTGAAACACGAGAGATTCGAGTAAAGAAAAGGGAAACACGAGAAGAGATTCGAATAACGAAAAGGGAAACGCGAGAGATTCGAGTAAAGAAAAGGGAAACTTGAGAAGAGATTCGAGTAAAGAAAATATAAACGCGAGGAGAGATTCGAGTAAATAAAAGGGAAACACGAGAAGAGATTCGAATAACGAAAAGGGAAACGCGAGAGATTCGAGTAAAGAAAAGGGAAACTTGAGAAGAGATTCGAGTAAAGAAAATATAAACGCGAGGAGAGATTCGAGTAAAGAAAAAGGAAACGCGAGGATAGATTAGAGTAAAGAAATGGGAAACGCGAGAAGAGATTCGAGTAAAGAAAAGAGAAACGCGAGAGATTCGAGTAAAGAGAAGGGAAACGCGAGGAGAGATTCGAGTAAAGAAAAGGGAAACGCGAGAGATTCGAGTAAATAAAAGGGAAACGCGAGAGATTCGAGTAAAGAAAAAGGAAACGCGAGGAGATTCGAGTAAAGAGAAGGGAAACGCGAGGAGAGATTCGAGTAAAGAAAAGGGAAACGCGAGATTTCGAGTAAATAAAAGGGAAACGCGAGAGATTCGAGTAAAGAAATGGGAAACGCGAGGAGAGATTCGAGTAGAGAAAAGCGAAACGCGAGAAGAGATTCGAGTACAGAAAACGGAAACGCGAGGAGAGATTCGGGTAAAGAAAAGGGAAACGCGAGAGATTCGAGTAAAGAAAAGGGAAACGCGTGAAGAGATTCGAGCAAAGAAAATGGAGACGCGAGAAGAGATTCGAGTAAAGAAAATGGAAACGCGAGAAGAGATTCGAGTCAAGAAAAGTGAAACGCGAGAGATTCGAGTAAAGAAAAGGGAAACGCGAGAAGGGATTCGAGTAAAGAAAATAGAAACACGAGGAAAGATTCGAGTAAAGAAAAAGGAAACGCGTGGAAAGATTAGAGTAAAGAAATGGGAAACGCGAGGAGAGATTCGAGTAAAGAAAAGGAAACGCGAGGAGAGATTAGAGTACAGAAAAGGGAAACACGAGGAGAGATTCGAGTAAGGAAAATACAAACGCGAGGAGAGATTCGCGTAAAGAAAAAGGAAACGAGAGGCGAGATTCGAGTAAAGAAAACAGAAACGCGAGAAGAGATTCGAGTAAAGAAAAGAGAAACGCGAGAGATTCGAGTAAAGAGAAGGGAATCGCGAGGAGAGATTCGAGTAAAGAAAAGGGAAGCGCGACAGATTCGAGTAAAGAAAATGGGAACGCGACGAGAGGTTCGAGTATAGAAAATGGAAACGCGAGAAGAGATTCGATTAAAGAAAAGGGAAACCGAGAGATTCGAGTAAGGAAAAGTGAAACGCGAGAAGAAATTCGGGTAAAGAAAAGGGAAGCGCGAGAGATTCGAGTAGAGAAAAGGGAAACGCGAGAAGAGATTCGAGTACAGAAAACGGAAACGCGAGGAGAGATTCGAGTAAAGAAAAGGGAAACGCGAGATATTCGAGTAAAGGGAAACGCACGGAGAGAATCGAGTGAAAAAAAGGGAAAACCGAGAAGAGATTCGGGTAAAGATAAGGGAAACGCGAGAGATTTGAGTAAAGAAAAGGGAAACGCGTGAAGAGATTCGAGCAAAGAAAATGGAGACGCGAGAAGAGATTCGAGTAAAGAAAATGGAAACGCGAGAAGAGATTCGAGTCAAGAAAAGTGAAACGCGAGAGATTCGAGTAAAGAAAAGGGAAACACGAGAAAGGATTCGAGTAAAGAAAATAGAAACACGAGGAAAGATTCGAGTAAAGAAAAAGGAAACGCGTGGAAAGATTAGAGTAAGGAAATGGGAAACGCGAGGAGAGATTCGAGTAAAGAAAAGGAAACGTGAGGAGAGATTAGAGTACAGAAAAGGGAAACACGAGGAGAGATTCGAGTAATGAAAATGGAAACGAGAGGAGAGATTCGAGTAAAGAAAACGGAAACGCGAGAAGAGATTCGAGTAAAGAAAAGAGAAACGCGAGAGATTCCAGTAAAGAGAAGGGGAACGCGAGGAGAGATTCGAGTAAAGAAAAGGGAAACGCGAGAGGTACGAGTAAAGAAAAGGGAAACGCGAGAAGAGATTCGAGTAAAGAAAATAGAAAGGCGAGGAGAGATTCGTGTAAAGAAAAGGAAACGCGAGGAGAGATTAGAGTAAAGAAAAGGGAAACGCGAGGAGAGATTCGAGTAAAGAAAACGGAAACGCGAGGAGAGATTCGAATAAGGAAAAGGAAAACGTGAGAGATTCGAGTAAAGAGAAGGGAAACACGAGAAGAGATGCGAGTTGAGAAAAGAGAAACGCGAGAGATTCGAGTAAAGAAAAGGAAAACGCGATGAGAGATTCGAGTAAAGAAAATACAAACGCGAGGAGAGATTCGAGTAAAGAAAAAGGAAACGCGAGGAGAGATTAGAGTAAAGAAAAGTGAAACGCGAGAGATTCGAGTAAATAAAAGGGAAACACGAGAAGAGGTTCGAATAAAGAAAAGGGAAACGCGAGAGATTCGAGTAAAGAAAAGGGAAACGTGAGAAGAGATTCGAGTAAAGAAAATATAAACGCGAGGAGAGATTCGAGTAAAGAAAAAGGAAACGCGAGGAGAGATTAGAGTAAAGAAATGGGAAACGCGAGGAGAGATACGATTAAGAAAACGGAAACGAGAGAAGAGATTCGAGTAAAGAAAAGAGAAACGCGAGAGATTCGAGTAAAGAGAAGGGAAACGCGAGGAGAGATTCGAGTAAAGAAAAGGAAAACGCGAGAGATACGAGTAAAGAAAAGGGAAACGCGAGAAGAGATTCGAGTAAAGAAAATAGAAAGGCGAGGAGAGATTCGTGTAAAGAAAAGGAAACGCGAGGAGAGAGTAGAGTAAAGAAAAGGGAAACGTGAGGAGAGATTCGAGTAAAGAAAAGAGAAACGCGAGAGATTCGAGTAAAGAAAAGGGAAACGCGAGGATAGATTCGAGTAAAGAAAATATAAACGCGAGGAGGTATTCGAGTAAAGAAAAGAGAAACGCGAGAGATTCCAGTAAAGAGAAGCGAAACGCGACGAGAATTTGGAATAAGGAAAAGGAAAACGTGAGAGATTCGAGTAAAGAAAAGGGAAACGCGAGAGATACGAGTAAAGAAAAGGGAAACGCGAGAGATTCGAGTAAAGAAAAGGGAAACACGAGAAGAGATTCGAGTAAAGAAAAGAGAAACGCGAGATATTCCAGTAAAGACAAGGGAAACGCGAGGAGAGATTCGAGTAAAGAAAAGGGAAAGGCGAGAGGTACGAGTACAAAATGGGAAACGCGAGGAGAGATTCGAGTAAAGAAAATGGAAAGGAGAGTAGAGATTCGAGTAAAGAAAACGGCAACACGAGAAGAGATTCGAGTAAAGAAAAGAGAAACGCGAGAGATTCCAGTAAAGAGAAGGGAAACGCGAGGAGAGATTCGAGTAAAGAAAAGGGAAACGCGAGAAGAGATTCGAGTAAAGAAAATAGAAAGGCGAGGAGAGATTCGTGCAAAGAAAAGGAAACGCGAGGAGAGATTAGAGTAAAGAAAAGGGAAACGCGAGGAGAGATTCGAGTAAAGAAAACGGAAACGCGAGGAGAGATTTGAGTAAAGAAAACGGAAACGCGAGCAGAGAGTAGAGTAAAGAAAAGGGAAACGCGAGGAGAGATTCGAGTAAAGAAAACGGAAACGCGAGGAGAGATTCGAATAAGGAAAAGGAAAACGTGAGAGATTCGCGTAAAGAGAAGGGAAACGCGAGGAGAGATTCGAGTAAAGAAAAGGGAAACGCGAGAAGAGATTCGAGTAAAGAAAATAGAAAGGCGAGGAGAGATTCGTGCAAAGAAAAGGAAACGCGAGGAGAGATTAGAGTAAAGAAAAGGGAAACGCGAGGAGAGATTCGAGTAAAGAAAACGGAAACGCGAGGAGAGATTCGAATAAGGAAAAGGGAAACGTGAGAGATTCGAGTAAAGAAAATGGAAACGCGAGAAGAGATTCGAGTAAAGAAAAATGAAACGCGAGAGATTCGAGTAAAGAAAAGGGAAACGCGAGAAGAGGTTCGAATAAAGAAAAGAGAAACGCGAGAGATTCGAGTAAAGAAAAAGGAAACGTGAGGAGAGATTAGAGTAAAGAAATGGGAAACGCGAGGAGAGATTCGAGTAAAGAAAAGAGAAACGCGAGAGATTCCAGTAAAGAGAAGGGAAACGCGAGTAGAGATCCGAGTAAAGAAAAGGGAAACGCGAGAGGTACGAGTAAAGAAAAGGGAAACGGGAGAAGAGATTCGAGTAAAGAAAATAGAAAGGCGAGGAGAAATTCGTGTAAAGAAAAGGAAACGCGAGCAGAGATTAGAGTAAAGAAAAGGGAAACGCGAGGAGGGATTCCAGTAAAGAAAACGGAAACGCGAGGAGAGATTCGAATAAGGAAAAGGAAAACGTGAGAGATTCGAGTAAAGAAAAGGGAAACACGAGAAGAGATTCGAGTTGAGAAAAGAGAAACGCGAGAGATTCGAGTAAAGAAAAGGAAAACGCGAGGAGAGATTCGAGTAAAGAAAATACAAACGCGAGGAGAGATTCGAGTAAAGAAAAAGGAAACGCGAGGAGAGATTAGAGTAAAGAAATGGGAAACGCGAGGAGAGATTAGAGTAAAGAAAAGGGAAATGCGAGGAGAGATTCGAGCGAAGAAAACGGAAACGCGAGAAGAGATTCGAGTAAAGAAAAGTGAAACGCGAGAGATTCGAGTAAAGAAAAGGGAAACGCGAGAAGAGGTTCGAATAAAGAAAAGGGAAACGCGAGAGATTCGAGTAAAGAAAAGGGAAACGTCAGAAGAGATTCGAGTAAAGAAAATATAAACGGAGGAGAGATTCGAGTAAAAAAAAAGGAAACGCGAGGAGAGATTAAAGTAAGGAAACGGGAAAGGCGAGGAGAGATTCGAGTAAAGAAAACGGAAACGAGAGGAGAGATTCGAGTAAAGAAAACGGAAACACGAGAAAAGATTCGAGTAAAGAAAAGAGAAACGCGAGAGATTCGAGTAAAGAGAAGGGAAACGCGAGGAGAGATTCGAGTAAAGAAAAGGGAAACGCGAGAAGAGATTCGAGTAAAGAAAATAGAAAGGCGAGGAGATTCGTGTAAAGAAAAGGAAACGCGAGGAGAGAGTACAGTAAAGAAAAGGGAAACACGAGGAGAGATTCGAGTAAAGAAAACGGAAACGCGAGGAGAGATTCGAATAAGGAAAAGGAAAACGTGAGAGATTCGAGTAAAGAAAAGGGAAACGCGAGAAGAGATTAGAGTAAAGAAAAGAGAAACGCGAGAGATTCGAGTAAAGAAAAGGGAAACGCGAGGAGAGATTCGAGTAAAGAAAATACAAACGCGAGGAGAGATTCGAGTAAAGAAAATAGAAAGGCGAGGAGAGATTCGTGTAAAGAAAAGGAAACGCGAGGAGAGATTAGAGTAATGAAAAGGGAAACGCGAGGAGAGATTCGAGTAAAGAAAACGGAAACGCGAGGAGAGATTCGAATAAGGAAAAGGATAACGTGAGAGATTCGAGTAAAGAAAAGGGAAACGCGAGAAGAGATTCGAGTAAGGAAAATACAAACGCGAGGAGAGATTCGCGTAAAGAAAAAGGAAACGAGAGGAGAGATTCGAGTAAAGAAAACGGAAACGCGAGAAGAGATTCGAGTAAAGAAAAGAGAAACGCGAGAGATTCGAGTAAAGAGAAGGGAAACGCGAGGAGAGATTCGAGTAAAGAAAAGGGAAACGCGAGAGATTCGAGTAAAGAAAATGGGAACGCGACGAGAGATTCGAGTATAGAAAATGGAAACGCGAGAAGAGATTCGATTAAAGAAAAGGGAAACCGAGAGATTCGAGTAAGGAAAAGTGAAACGCGAGAAGAGATTCGGGTAAAGAAAAGGGAAGCGCGAGAGATTCGAGTAGAGAAAAGGGAAACGCGAAGGGTACGAGTACAAAAAGTGAAACGCGAGGAGAGATTCGAGTAAAGAAAAGGGAAACGCGAAGGGTACGAGTACAAAAAGGGAAACGCGAGGAGAGATTCGAGTAAAGAAAATGGAAACGAGAGGAGAGATTCGAGTAAAGAAAACGGAAACGCGAGAAGAGATTCGAGTAAAGAAAAGAGAAACGCGAGTGGTTCCAGTAAAGAGAAGGGAAACGCGAGGAGAGATTCGAGTAAAGAAAAGGGAAACGCGAGAGGTACGAGTAAAGAAAAGGGAAACGCGAGAAGAGATTCGAGTAAAGAAAAGAGAAACGTGAGAGATTCGAGTAAAGAGAAGGGAATCGCGAGGAGAGATTCGAGGAAAGAAAATGGAAACGCGAGAAGAGATTCGATTAAAGAAAAGGGAAACCGAGAGATTCGAGTAAGGAAAAGTGAAACGCGAGAAGAAATTCGGGTAAAGAAAAGGGAAGCGTGAGAGATTCGAGTAGAGAAAAGGGAAACGCGAGAAGAGATTCGAGTACAGAAAACGGAAACGCGAGAAGAGATTCGAGTACAGAAAACGGAAACGCGAGGAGAGATTCGAGTAAAGAAAAGGGAAACGCGAGATATTCAAGTAAAGGGAAACGCGAGGAGAGAATCGAGTGAAAAAAAGGGAAAACCGAGAAGAGATTCGGGTAAAGATAAGGGAAACGCGAGAGATTCGAGTAAAGAAAAGGGAAACGCGAGAAAGGATTCGAGTAAAGAAAATAGAAACACGAGGAAAGATTCGAGTAAAGAAAAAGGAAACGCGTGGAAAGATTAGAGTAAGGAAATGGGAAACGCGAGGAGAGATTCGAGTAAAGAAAAGGAAACGCGAGGAGAGATTAGAGTACAGAAAAGGGAAACGCGTGAAGAGATTCGAGCTAAGAAAATGGAGACGCGAGAAGAGATTCGAGTAAAGAAAATGGAAACGCGAGAAGAGATTCGAGTCAAGAA
Source organism: Uropetala carovei (assembly GCA_036926305.1). Taxonomy (NCBI): domain Eukaryota; kingdom Metazoa; phylum Arthropoda; class Insecta; order Odonata; family Petaluridae; genus Uropetala; species Uropetala carovei. The sequence goes on along the minus strand of JAXCHB010000080.1, from coordinate 9,542,569 downwards.
AAGTGAAACGCGAGAGATTCGAGTAAAGAAAAGGGAAACGCGAGAAAGGATTCGAGTAAAGAAAATAGAAACACGAGGAAAGATTCGAGTAAAGAAAAAGGAAACGCGTGGAAAGATTAGAGTAAGGAAATGGGAAACGCGAGGAGAGATTCGAGTAAAGAAAAGGAAACGCGAGGAGAGATTAGAGTACAGAAAAGGGAAACACGAGGAGAGATTCGAGTAAAGAAAATGGAAACGCGAGGAGAGATTCGAGTAAAGAAAAAGGAAACGCGAGAAGAGATTCGAGTAAAGAAAAGTGAAACACGAGAGATTCGAGTAAAGAAAAGGGAAACACGAGAAGAGATTCGAATAACGAAAAGGGAAACGCGAGAGATTCGAGTAAAGAAAAGGGAAACTTGAGAAGAGATTCGAGTAAAGAAAATATAAACGCGAGGAGAGATTCGAGTAAATAAAAGGGAAACACGAGAAGAGATTCGAATAACGAAAAGGGAAACGCGAGAGATTCGAGTAAAGAAAAGGGAAACTTGAGAAGAGATTCGAGTAAAGAAAATATAAACGCGAGGAGAGATTCGAGTAAAGAAAAAGGAAACGCGAGGATAGATTAGAGTAAAGAAATGGGAAACGCGAGGAGAGATTCGAGTAAAGAAAACAGAAACGAGAGGAGAGATTCGAGTAAAGAAACGGAAACGCGAGAAGAGATTCGAGTAAAGAAAAGAGAAACGCGAGAGATTCGAGTAAAGAGAAGGGAAACGCGAGGAGAGATTCGAGTAAAGAAAAGGGAAACGCGAGAGATTCGAGTAAATAAAAGGGAAACGCGAGAGATTCGAGTAAAGAAAAAGGAAACGCGAGGAGATTCGAGTAAAGAGAAGGGAAACCCTAGGAGAGATTCGAGTAAAGAAAAGGGAAACGCGAGATTTCGAGTAAATAAAAGGGAAACGCGAGAGATTCGAGTAAAGAAATGGGAAACGCGAGGAGAGATTCGAGTAGAGAAAAGCGAAACGCGAGAAGAGATTCGAGTACAGAAAACGGAAACGCGAGGAGAGATTCGGGTAAAGAAAAGGGAAACGCGAGAGATTCGAGTAAAGAAAAGGGAAACGCGTGAAGAGATTCGAGCAAAGAAAATGGAGACGCGAGAAGAGATTCGAGTAAAGAAAATGGAAACGCGAGAAGAGATTCGAGTCAAGAAAAGTGAAACGCGAGAGATTCGAGTAAAGAAAAGGGAAACGCGAGAAGGGATTCGAGTAAAGAAAATAGAAACACGAGGAAAGATTCGAGTAAAGAAAAAGGAAACGCGTGGAAAGATTAGAGTAAAGAAATGGGAAACGCGAGGAGAGATTCGAGTAAAGAAAAGGAAACGCGAGGAGAGATTAGAGTACAGAAAAGGTAAACACGAGGAGAGATTCGAGTAAGGAAAATACAAACGCGAGGAGAGATTCGCGTAAAGAAAAAGGAAACGAGAGGCGAGATTCGAGTAAAGAAAACGGAAACGCGAGAAGAGATTCGAGTAAAGAAAAGAGAAACGCGAGAGATTCGAGTAAAGAGAAGGGAATCGCGAGGAGAGATTCGAGTAAAGAAAAGGGAAGCGCGACAGATTCGAGTAAAGAAAATGGGAACGCGACGAGAGGTTCGAGTATAGAAAATGGAAACGCGAGAAGAGATTCGATTAAAGAAAAGGGAAACCGAGAGATTCGAGTAAGGAAAAGTGAAACGCGAGAAGAAATTCGGGTAAAGAAAAGGGAAGCGCGAGAGATTCGAGTAGAGAAAAGGGAAACGCGAGAAGAGATTCGAGTACAGAAAACGGAAACGCGAGGAGAGATTCGAGTAAAGAAAAGGGAAACGCGAGATATTCGAGTAAAGGGAAACGCGAGGAGAGAATCGAGTGAAAAAAGGGGAAAACCGAGAAGAGATTCGGGTAAAGATAAGGGAAACGCGAGAGATTTGAGTAAAGAAAAGGGAAACGCGTGAAGAGATTCGAGCAAAGAAAATGGAGACGCGAGAAGAGATTCGAGTAAAGAAAATGGAAACGCGAGAAGAGATTCGAGTCAAGAAAAGTGAAACGCGAGAGATTCGAGTAAAGAAAAGGGAAACGCGAGAAAGGATTCGAGTAAAGAAAATAGAAACACGAGGAAAGATTCGAGTAAAGAAAAAGGAAACGCGTGGAAAGATTAGAGTAAGGAAATGGGAAACGCGAGGAGAGATTCGAGTAAAGAAAAGGAAACGCGAGGAGAGATTAGAGTACAGAAAAGGGAAACACGAGGAGAGATTCGAGTAAAGAAAATGGAAACGCGAGGAGAGATTCGAGTAAAGAAAAAGGAAACGCGAGAAGAGATTCGAGTAAAGAAAAGTGAAACACGAGAGATTCGAGTAAAGAAAAGGGAAACACGAGAAGAGATTCGAATAACGAAAAGGGAAACGCGAGAGATTCGAGTAAAGAAAAGAGAAACTTGAGAAGAGATTCGAGTAAAGAAAATATAAACGCGAGGAGAGATTCGAGTAAATAAAAGGGAAACACGAGAAGAGATTCGAATAACGAAAAGGGAAACGCGAGAGATTCGAGTAAAGAAAAGGGAAACTTGAGAAGAGATTCGAGTAAAGAAAATATAAACGCGAGGAGAGATTCGAGTAAAGAAAAAGGAAACGCGAGGATAGATTAGAGTAAAGAAATGGGAAACGCGAGAAGAGATTCGAGTAAAGAAAAGAGAAACGCGAGAGATTCGAGTAAAGAGAAGGGAAACGCGAGGAGAGATTCGAGTAAAGAAAAGGGAAACGCGAGAGATTCGAGTAAATAAAAGGGAAACGCGAGAGATTCGAGTAAAGAAAAAGGAAACGCGAGGAGATTCGAGTAAAGAGAAGGGAAACGCGAGGAGAGATTCGAGTAAAGAAAAGGGAAACGCGAGATTTCGAGTAAATAAAAGGGAAACGCGAGAGATTCGAGTAAAGAAATGGGAAACGCGAGGAGAGATTCGAGTAGAGAAAAGCGAAACGCGATAAGAGATTCGAGTACAGAAAACGGAAACGCGAGGAGAGATTCGGGTAAAGAAAAGGGAAACGCGAGAGATTCGAGTAAAGAAAAGGGAAACGCGAGAAGGGATTCGAGTAAAGAAAATAGAAACACGAGGAAAGATTCGAGTAAAGAAAAAGGAAACGCGTGGAAAGATTAGAGTAAAGAAATGGGAAACGCGAGGAGAGATTCGAGTAAAGAAAAGGAAACGCGAGGAGAGATTAGAGTACAGAAAAGGGAAACACGAGGAGAGATTCGAGTAAGGAAAATACAAACGCGAGGAGAGATTCGCGTAAAGAAAAAGGAAACGAGAGGCGAGATTCGAGTAAAGAAAACAGAAACGCGAGAAGAGATTCGAGTAAAGAAAAGAGAAACGCGAGAGATTCGAGTAAAGAGAAGGGAATCGCGAGGAGAGATTCGAGTAAAGAAAAGGGAAGCGCGACAGATTCGAGTAAAGAAAATGGGAACGCGACGATAGGTTCGAGTATAGAAAATGGAAACGCGAGAAGAGATTCGATTAAAGAAAAGGGAAACCGAGAGATTCGAGTAAGGAAAAGTGAAACGCGAGAAGAAATTCGGGTAAAGAAAAGGGAAGCGCGAGAGATTCGAGTAGAGAAAAGGGAAACGCGAGAAGAGATTCGAGTACAGAAAACGGAAACGCGAGGAGAGATTCGAGTAAAGAAAAGGGAAACGCGAGATATTCGAGTAAAGGGAAACGCACGGAGAGAATCGAGTGAAAAAAAGGGAAAACCGAGAAGAGATTCGGGTAAAGATAAGGGAAACGCGAGAGATTTGAGTAAAGAAAAGGGAAACGCGTGAAGAGATTCGAGCAAAGAAAATGGAGACGCGAGAAGAGATTCGAGTAAAGAAAATGGAAACGCGAGAAGAGATTCGAGTCAAGAAAAGTGAAACGCGAGAGATTCGAGTAAAGAAAAGGGAAACACGAGAAAGGATTCGAGTAAAGAAAATAGAAACACGAGGAAAGATTCGAGTAAAGAAAAAGGAAACGCGTGGAAAGATTAGAGTAAGGAAATGGGAAACGCGAGGAGAGATTCGAGTAAAGAAAAGGAAACGTGAGGAGAGATTAGAGTACAGAAAAGGGAAACACGAGGAGAGATTCGAGTAATGAAAAATGGAAACGAGAGGAGAGATTCGAGTAAAGAAAACGGAAACGCGAGAAGAGATTCGAGTAAAGAAAAGAGAAACGCGAGAGATTCCAGTAAAGAGAAGGGGAACGCGAGGAGAGATTCGAGTAAAGAAAAGGGAAACGCGAGAGGTACGAGTAAAGAAAAGGGAAACGCGAGAAGAGATTCGAGTAAAGAAAATAGAAAGGCGAGGAGAGATTCGTGTAAAGAAAAGGAAACGCGAGGAGAGATTAGAGTAAAGAAAAGGGAAACGCGAGGAGAGATTCGAGTAAAGAAAACGGAAACGCGAGGAGAGATTCGAATAAGGAAAAGGAAAACGTGAGAGATTCGAGTAAAGAGAAGGGAAACACGAGAAGAGATGCGAGTTGAGAAAAGAGAAACGCGAGAGATTCGAGTAAAGAAAAGGAAAACGCGATGAGAGATTCGAGTAAAGAAAATACAAACGCGAGGAGAGATTCGAGTAAAGAAAAAGGAAACGCGAGGAGAGATTAGAGTAAAGAAAAGTGAAACGCGAGAGATTCGAGTAAATAAAAGGGAAACACGAGAAGAGGTTCGAATAAAGAAAAGGGAAACGCGAGAGATTCGAGTAAAGAAAAGGGAAACGTGAGAAGAGATTCGAGTAAAGAAAATATAAACGCGAGGAGAGATTCGAGTAAAGAAAAAGGAAACGCGAGGAGAGATTAGAGTAAAGAAATGGGAAACGCGAGGAGAGATACGATTAAGAAAACGGAAACGAGAGAAGAGATTCGAGTAAAGAAAAGAGAAACGCGAGAGATTCGAGTAAAGAGAAGGGAAACGCGAGGAGAGATTCGAGTAAAGAAAAGGAAAACGCGAGAGATACGAGTAAAGAAAAGGGAAACGCGAGAAGAGATTCGAGTAAAGAAAATAGAAAGGCGAGGAGAGATTCGTGTAAAGAAAAGGAAACGCGAGGAGAGAGTAGAGTAAAGAAAAGGGAAACGTGAGGAGAGATTCGAGTAAAGAAAAGAGAAACGCGAGAGATTCGAGTAAAGAAAAGGGAAACGCGAGGATAGATTCGAGTAAAGAAAATATAAACGCGAGGAGGTATTCGAGTAAAGAAAAGAGAAACGCGAGAGATTCCAGTAAAGAGAAGCGAAACGCGACGAGAGATTCGAATAAGGAAAAGGAAAACGTGAGAGATTCGAGTAAAGAGAAGGGAAACACGAGAAGAGATGCGAGTTGAGAAAAGAGAAACGCGAGAGATTCGAGTAAAGAAAAGGGAAACACGAGAAAGGATTCGAGTAAAGAAAATAGAAACACGAGGAAAGATTCGAGTAAAGAAAAAGGAAACGCGTGGAAAGATTAGAGTAAGGAAATGGGAAACGCGAGGAGAGATTCGAGTAAAGAAAAGGAAACGTGAGGAGAGATTAGAGTACAGAAAAGGGAAACACGAGGAGAGATTCGAGTAATGAAAAATGGAAACGAGAGGAGAGATTCGAGTAAAGAAAACGGAAACGCGAGAAGAGATTCGAGTAAAGAAAAGAGAAACGCGAGAGATTCCAGTAAAGAGAAGGGGAACGCGAGGAGAGATTCGAGTAAAGAAAAGGGAAACGCGAGAGGTACGAGTAAAGAAAAGGGAAACGCGAGAAGAGATTCGAGTAAAGAAAATAGAAAGGCGAGGAGAGATTCGTGTAAAGAAAAGGAAACGCGAGGTGAGATTAGAGTAAAGAAAAGGGAAACGCGAGGAGAGATTCGAGTAAAGAAAACGGAAACGCGAGGAGAGATTCGAATAAGGAAAAGGAAAACGTGAGAGATTCGAGTAAAGAGAAGGGAAACACGAGAAGAGATGCGAGTTGAGAAAAGAGAAACGCGAGAGATTCGAGTAAAGAAAAGGAAAACGCGATGAGAGATTCGAGTAAAGAAAATACAAACGCGAGGAGAGATTCGAGTAAAGAAAAAGGAAACGCGAGGAGAGATTAGAGTAAAGAAAAGTGAAACGCGAGAGATTCGAGTAAATAAAAGGGAAACACGAGAAGAGGTTCGAATAAAGAAAAGGGAAACGCGAGAGATTCGAGTAAAGAAAAGGGAAACGTGAGAAGAGATTCGAGTAAAGAAAATATAAACGCGAGGAGAGATTCGAGTAAAGAAAAAGGAAACGCGAGGAGAGATTAGAGTAAAGAAATGGGAAACGCGAGGAGAGATACGATTAAGAAAACGGAAACGAGAGAAGAGATTCGAGTAAAGAAAAGAGAAACGCGAGAGATTCGAGTAAAGAGAAGGGAAACGCGAGGAGAGATTCGAGTAAAGAAAAGGAAAACGCGAGAGATACGAGTAAAGAAAAGGGAAACGCGAGAAGAGATTCGAGTAAAGAAAATAGAAAGGCGAGGAGAGATTCGTGTAAAGAAAAGGAAACGCGAGGAGAGAGTAGAGTAAAGAAAAGGGAAACGTGAGGAGAGATTCGAGTAAAGAAAAGAGAAACGCGAGAGATTCGAGTAAAGAAAAGGGAAACGCGAGGATAGATTCGAGTAAAGAAAATATAAACGCGAGGAGGTATTCGAGTAAAGAAAAGAGAAACGCGAGAGATTCCAGTAAAGAGAAGCGAAACGCGACGAGAGATTCGAATAAGGAAAAGGAAAACGTGAGAGATTCGAGTAAAGAAAAGGGAAACGCGAGAGATACGAGTAAAGAAAAGGGAAACGCGAGAGATTCGAGTAAAGAAAAGGGAAACACGAGAAGAGATTCGAGTAAAGAAAAGAGAAACGCGAGATATTCCAGTAAAGACAAGGGAAACGCGAGGAGAGATTCGAGTAAAGAAAAGGGAAAAGCGAGAGGTACGAGTACAAAATGGGAAACGCGAGGAGAGATTCGAGTAAAGAAAATGGAAAGGAGAGGAGAGATTCGAGTAAAGAAAACGGCAACACGAGAAGAGATTCGAGTAAAGAAAAGAGAAACGCGAGAGATTCCAGTAAAGAGAAGGGAAACGCGAGGAGAGATTCGAGTAAAGAAAAGGGAAACGCGAGAAGAGATTCGAGTAAAGAAAATAGAAAGGCGAGGAGAGATTCGTGCAAAGAAAAGGAAACGCGAGGAGAGATTAGAGTAAAGAAAAGGGAAACGCGAGGAGAGATTCGAGTAAAGAAAACGGAAACGCGAGGAGAGATTCGAATAAGGAAAAGGAAAACGTGAGAGATTCGAGTAAAGAGAAGGGAAACACGAGAAGAGATGCGAGTTGAGAAAAGAGAAACGCGAGAGATTCGAGTAAAGAAAAGGAAAACGCGATGAGAGATTCGAGTAAAGAAAATACAAACGCGAGGAGAGATTCGAGTAAAGAAAAAGGAAACGCGAGGAGAGATTAGAGTAAAGAAAAGTGAAACGCGAGAGATTCGAGTAAATAAAAGGGAAACACGAGAAGAGGTTCGAATAAAGAAAAGGGAAACGCGAGAGATTCGAGTAAAGAAAAGGGAAACGTGAGAAGAGATTCGAGTAAAGAAAATATAAACGCGAGGAGAGATTCGAGTAAAGAAAAAGGAAACGCGAGGAGAGATTAGAGTAAAGAAATGGGAAACGCGAGGAGAGATACGATTAAGAAAACGGAAACGAGAGAAGAGATTCGAGTAAAGAAAAGAGAAACGCGAGAGATTCGAGTAAAGAGAAGGGAAACGCGAGGAGAGATTCGAGTAAAGAAAAGGAAAACGCGAGAGATACGAGTAAAGAAAAGGGAAACGCGAGAAGAGATTCGAGTAAAGAAAATAGAAAGGCGAGGAGAGATTCGTGTAAAGAAAAGGAAACGCGAGGAGAGAGTAGAGTAAAGAAAAGGGAAACGTGAGGAGAGATTCGAGTAAAGAAAAGAGAAACGCGAGAGATTCGAGTAAAGAAAAGGGAAACGCGAGGATAGATTCGAGTAAAGAAAATATAAACGCGAGGAGGTATTCGAGTAAAGAAAAGAGAAACGCGAGAGATTCCAGTAAAGAGAAGCGAAACGCGACGAGAGATTCGAATAAGGAAAAGGAAAACGTGAGAGATTCGAGTAAAGAAAAGGGAAACGCGAGAGATACGAGTAAAGAAAAGGGAAACGCGAGAGATTCGAGTAAAGAAAAGGGAAACACGAGAAGAGATTCGAGTAAAGAAAAGAGAAACGCGAGATATTCCAGTAAAGACAAGGGAAACGCGAGGAGAGATTCGAGTAAAGAAAAGGGAAAAGCGAGAGGTACGAGTACAAAATGGGAAACGCGAGGAGAGATTCGAGTAAAGAAAATGGAAAGGAGAGGAGAGATTCGAGTAAAGAAAACGGCAACACGAGAAGAGATTCGAGTAAAGAAAAGAGAAACGCGAGAGATTCCAGTAAAGAGAAGGGAAACGCGAGGAGAGATTCGAGTAAAGAAAAGGGAAACGCGAGAAGAGATTCGAGTAAAGAAAATAGAAAGGCGAGGAGAGATTCGTGCAAAGAAAAGGAAACGCGAGGAGAGATTAGAGTAAAGAAAAGGGAAACGCGAGGAGAGATTCGAGTAAAGAAAACGGAAACGCGAGGACAGATTTGAGTAAAGAAAACGGAAACGCGAGCAGAGAGTAGAGTAAAGAAAAGGGAAACGCGAGGAGAGATTCGAGTAAAGAAAACGGAAACGCGAGGAGAGATTCGAATAAGGAAAAGGAAAACGTGAGAGATTCGAGTAAAGAGAAGGGAAACGCGAGGAGAGATTCGAGTAAAGAAAAGGGAAACACTAGAGGTACGAGTAAAGAAAAGGGAAACGCGAGAAGAGATTTGAGTAAAGAAAATAGAAAGGCGAGGAGAGATTCGTGCAAAGAAAAGGAAACGCGAGGAGAGATTAGAGTAAAGAAAAGGGAAACGCGAGGAGAGATTCGAGTAAAGAAAACGGAAACGCGAGGAGAGATTCGAATAAGGAAAAGGGAAACGTGAGAGATTCGAGTAAAGAAAACGGAAACGCGAGAAGAGATTCGAGTAAAGAAAAGAGAAACGCGAGAGATTCGAGTAAAGAAAAAGGAAACGTGAGGAGAGATTAGAGTAAAGAAATGGGAAACGCGAGGAGAGATTCGAGTGAAGATAACGGAAACCAGAGGAGAGATTCGAGTAAAGAAAACGGAAACGCGAGAAGAGATTCGAGTAAAGAAAAGGGAAACGCGAGAACGGATTCGAGTAAAGAAAATAGAAACACGAGGAAAGATTCGAGTAAAGAAAAAGGAAACGCGTGGAAAGATTAGAGTAAGGAAATGGGAAACGCGAGGAGAGATTCGAGTAAAGAAAAGAGAAACGCGAGATATTCCAGTAAAGAGAAGGGAAACGCGAGTAGAGATTCGAGTAAAGAAAAGGGAAACGCGAGAGGTACGAGTAAAGAAAAGGGAAACGCGAGAAGAGATTCGAGTAAAGAAAATAGAAAGGCGAGGAGAGATACGTGTAAAGAAAAGGAAACGCGAGGAGAGATTAGAGTAAAGAAAAGGGAAACGCGAGGAGAGATTCGAGTAAAGAAAACGGATACGCGAGGAGAGATTCGAATAAGGAAAAGGAAAACGTGAGAGATTCGAGTAAAGAAAAGGGAAACACGAGAAGAGATTCGAGTTGAGAAAAGAGAAACGCGAGAGATTCGAGTAAAGAGAAGGAAAACGCGAGGAGAGATTCGAGTAAAGAAAATACAAACGCGAGGAGAGATTCGAGTAAAGAAAAAGGAAACGCGAGGAGAGATTAGAGTAAAGAAATGGGAAACGCGAGGAGAGATTAGAGTAAAGAAAAGGGAAATGCGAGGAGAGATTCAAGCAAAGAAAACGGAAACGCGAGAAGAGATTCGAGTAAAGAAAAGTGAAACGCGAGAGATTCGAGTAAAGAAAAGGGAAACGCGAGAAGAGGTTCGAATAAAGAAAAGGGAAACGCGAGAGATTCGAGTAAAGAAAAGGGAAACGTGAGAAGAGATTCGAGTAAAGAAAATATAAACGGAGGAGAGATTCGAGTAAAGAAAAAGGAAACGCGAGGAGAGATTAAAGTAAGGAAATGGGAAAGGCGAGGAGAGATTCGAGTAAAGAAAACGGAAACGAGAGGAGAGATTCGAGTAAAGAAAACGGAAACACGAGAAGAGATTCGAGTAAAGAAAAGAGAAACGCGAGAGATTCGAGTAAAGAGAAGGGAAACGCGAGGAGAGATTCGAGTAAAGAAAAGGGAAACGCGGGAAGAGATTCGAGTAAAGAAAATAGAAAGGCGAGGAGATTCGTGTAAAGAAAAGGAAACGCGAGGAGAGAGTAGAGTAAAGAAAAGGGAAACACGAGGAGAGATTCGAGTAAAGAAAACGGAAACGCGAGGAGAGATTCGAATAAGGAAAAGGAAAACGTGAGAGATTCGAGTAAAGAAAAGGGAAACGCGAGAAGAGATTAGAGTAAAGAAAAGAGAAACGCGAGAGATTCGAGTAAAGAAAAGGGAAACGCGAGGAGAGATTCGAGTAAAGAAAATACAAACGCGAGGAGAGATTCGAGTAAAGAAAAAGAAAACGCGAGGAGAGATTAGAGTAAAGAAATGGGAAACGCGAGGAGAGATTCGAGTAAAGAAAACGGAAACGAGATGAGAGATTCGAGTAAAGAAAACGGACGCGAGAAGAGATTCGAGTAAAGAAAAGAGAAACGCGAGAGGTTCCAGTAAAGAGAAGGGAAACGCGTGGACAGATTCGAGTAAAGAAAAGGGAAACGCGAGAGGTACGAGTAAAGAAAAGGGAAACGCGAGAAGAGATTCGAGTAAAGAAAATAGAAAGGCGAGGAGAGATTCGTGTAAAGAAAAGGAAACGCGAGGAGAGATTAGAGTAATGAAAAGGGAAACGCGAGGAGAGATTCGAGTAAAGAAAAGGGAAACGCGAGAAGAGATTCGAGTAAGGAAAATACAGACGCGAGGAGAGATTCGCGTAAAGAAAAAGGAAACGAGAGGAGAGATTCGAGTAAAGAAAACGGAAACGCGAGAAGAGATTCGAGTAAAGAAAAGAGAAACGCGAGAGATTCGAGTAAAGAGAAGGGAAACGCGAGGAGAGATTCGAGTAAAGAAAAGGGAAACGCGAGAGATTCGAGTAAAGAAAATGGGAACGCGACGAGAGATTCGAGTATAGAAAATGGAAACGCGAGAAGAGATTCGATTAAAGAAAAGGGAAACCGAGAGATTCGAGTAAGGAAAAGTGAAACGCGAGAAGAGATTCGGGTAAAGAAAAGGGAAGCGCGAGAGATTCGAGTAGAGAAAAGGGAAACGCGAAGGGTACGAGTACAAAAAGGGAAACGCGAGGAGAGATTCGAGTAAAGAAAATAGAAAGAAAAGAAAAGGGAAACGCGAGATTCGAGTAAAGAAAATAGAAAGAAAAGAAAAGGGAAACGCGAGATATTCGAGTAAAGGGAAACGCGAGGAGAGAATCGAGTGAAAAAAAGGGAAAACCGAGAAGAGATTCGGGTAAAGATAAGGGAAACGCGAGAGATTCGAGTAAAGAAAGGGGAAACGCGAGAAGGGATTCGAGTAAAGAAAATAGAAACACGAGGAAAGATTCGAGTAAAGAAATGGGAAACGCGAGAAGGGATTCGAGTAAAGAAAATAGAAACACGAGGAAAGATTCGAGTAAAGAAATGGGAAACGCGAGAGGTACGAGTAAAGAAAAGGGAAACGCGAGAAGAGATTCGAGTAAAGAAAATAGAAAGGCGAGGAGAGATTCGTGTAAAGAAAAGGAAACGCGAGGAGAGATTAGAGTAAAGAAAAAGGAAACGCGAGGAGAGATTCGAGTAAAGAAAACGGAAACGCGAGGAGAGATTCGAATAAGGAAAAGAAAAACGTGAGAGATTCGAGTAAAGAATAGGGAAACGCGAGAAGAGATTCGAGTTGAGAAAAAAGAAACGCGAGAGATTCGAGTAAAGAAAAGGGAAACGCGAGGAGAGATTCGAGTAAAGAAAATACAAACGCGAGGAGAGATTCGAGTAAAGAAAAAGGAAACGCGAGGAGAGATTAGAGTAAAGAAATGGGAAACGCGAAGAGAGATTCGAGTAAAGAAAAGGGAAACGCGAGGAGAGATTCGAGTAAAGAAAACGGAAACGCGAGAAGAGATTCGAATAAAGATAAGTTAAACGCGAGAGATTCGAGTAAAGAAACGGGAAACGCGAGAAGAGGTTCGAATAACGAAAAGGGCAACGCGAGAGATTCGAGTAAAGAAAAGGGAAACGTGAGAGGAGATTCGAGTAAAGAAAATATAAACGCGACGAGAGATTCGAGTAAAGAAAAAGGAAACGCGAGGAGAGATTAGAGTAAGGAAATGGGAAACGCGAGGAGAGATTCGAGTAAAGAAAACGGAAACGAGAGGAGAGATTCGAGTAAAGAAAAGGGAAACACGAGAAGAGATTCGAGTAAAGAAAAGAGAAATGCGAGAGATTCGAGTAAAGAGAAGGGAAACGCGAGGAGAGATTCGAGTAAAGAAAAGGGAAACGCGAGAGATTCGAGTAAATAAAAGGGAAACGCGAGAGATTCGAGTAAAGAAAAAGGAAACGCGAGGAGAGATTCGAGTAAATCAAAGGGAAACGTGAGAGATTCAAGTAAAGAAAAGTGAAACGCGATAAGAGATTCGAGTAAAGAAAATGGGAACGCGACGAGAGATTCGAGTATAGAAAATGGAAACGCGAGAAGAGATTCGATTAAAGAAAAGGGAAACCGAGAGATTCGAGTAAGGAAAAGGGAAACGCCAGAATAGATTCGAGTAAAGATAAGAGAAACGCGAGATTTCGAGTAAATAAAAGGGAAAAGCGAGAGATTCGAGTAAAGAGAAGGGAAACACGAGGAGAGATTCGAGAAAAGAAAAGGGAAACGCGAGATTTCGAGTAAATAATAGGGAAACGCGAGAGATTCGAGTAAAGAAAAGGGAAACGCGAGGAGAGATTCGAGTAGAGAAAAGGGAAACGCAAGATATTCGAGTAAAGGGAAACGCGAGGAGAGATTCGAGTGAAAAAAAGGGAAAACCGAGAAGAGATTCGGGTAAAGAAAAGGGAAACGCGAGAGATTCGAGTAAAGAAAAGGGAAACGCGTGAAGAGGTTCGAGCAAAGAAAATGGAGACGCGAGAAGAGATTCGAGTAAAGAAAATGGTAACGCGAGAAGAGATTCGAGTCAAGAAAAGTGAAACGCGAGAGATTCGAGTAAAGAAAAGGGAAACGCGAGAAGGGATTCGAGTAAAGAAAATAGAAACACGAGGAAAGATTCGAGTAAAGAAAAATGAAACGCGTGGAAAGATTAGAGTAAAGAAATGGGAAACGCGAGGAGAGATTCGAGTAAAGAAAACGGAAACGAGAGAAGAGATTCGAGTAAAGAAAAGAGGAACGCGAGAGATTCGAGTAAACAAAAGGAAAACGCGAGAGATACGAGTAAAGAAAAGGGAAACGCGAGAAGAGATTCGAGTAAATAAAATAGAAAGGCGAGTAGAGATTCGTGTAAAGAAAAGGAAACGCGAGGAGAGAGTAGAGTAAAGAAAAGGGAAACGCGAGGAGAGATTCGAGTAAAGAAAAGAGAAACGCGAGAGATACGAGTAAAGAAAAGGGAAACGCGAGGACAGATTCGAGTAAAGAAAATATAAACGCGAGGAGAGATTCGAGTAAAGAAAAGAGAAACGCGAGAGATTCCAGTAAAGAGAAGCGAAACGCGACGAGAGGATCGAATAAGGAAAAGGAAAACGTGAGAGATTCGAGTAAAGAAAAGGGAAACGCGAGAGATACGAGTAAAGAAAAGGGAAACGCGAGAGATTCCAGTAAAGAAAAGGGAAACGCGAGAAGAGACTCGAGTAAAGAAATGAGAAACGCGAGAGATTCCAGTAAAGAGAAGGGAAACGCGAGGAGAGATTCGAGGAAAGAAAATAGAAAGGCGAGGTGAGATTCGTGCAAAGAAAAGGAAACGCGTGGAGAGATTAGAGTAAAGAAAAGGGAAACGCGAGGAGAGATTCGAGTAAAGAAAACGGAAACGCGAGGAGAGAGTAGAGTAAAGAAAAGGGAAACGCGAGGAGAGATTCGAGTAAAGAAAACGGAAACGCGAGGTGAGATTCGAATAAGGAAAAGGAAAACGTGAGAGATTCGAGTAAAGAAAAGGGAAACGCGAGAAGAGATTCGAGTAAAGAAAAGAGAAACGCGAGAGATTCGAGTAAAGAAAAGGGAAACGCGAGGAGAGATTCGAGTAAATAAAATACAAACGCGAGGAGAGATTCGAGTAAAGAAAAAGGAAACGTGAGGAGAGACTAGAGTAAAGAAATGGGAAACGCGAGGAGAGATTCGAGCAAAGAAAACGGAAACCAGAGGAGAGATTCGAGTAATGAAAACGGAAACGCGAGAAGATATTCGAGTAAAGAAAAGTGAAACGCGAGAGATTCGAGTAAAGAAAAGGGAAACGCGAGAAGAGGTTCGAATAAAGAAAAGGGAAACGCGAGAAGAGGTTCGAATAAAGAAAAGGGAAACGCGAGAGATTCGAGTAAAGAAAAGGGAAACGCGAGAAGGGATTCGAGAAAAGAAAATAGAAACACGAGGAAAGATTCGAGTAAAGAAAAAGGAAACGCGTGGAAAGATTAGAGTAAAGAAATGGGAAACGCGAGAAGCGATTCGAGTTGAGAAAAGAGAAACGCGAGAGATTCGAGTAAAGAAAAGGGAAAGGCGAGGAGAGATTCGAGTAAAGAAAATACAAACGCGAGGAGAGATTCGAGTAAAGAAATGGGAAACGCGAGGAGAGATTCGAGTAAAGAAAATATAAACGCGAAGAGATATTCGAGTAAAGAAAAAGGAAACGCGAGGATAGATTAGAGTAAAGAAATGGGAAACGCGAGGAGAGATTCGTGTAAAGAAAAGGGAAACGCGAGGAGAGATTCGAGTAAAGAAAAAGGTAACGCGAGAAGAGATTTGAGTAAAGAAAAGTGAAACGCGAGAGATTCGAGTAAAGAAAAGGGAAACACGAGAAGAGATTCGAATAACGAAAAGGGAAACGTGAGAAGAGATTCGAGTAAAGAAAATATAAACGCGAGGAGAGATTCGAGTAAAGAAAAAGGAAACGCGAGGATAGATTAGAGTAAAGAAATGGGAAACGCGAGGAGAGATTCGAGTAAAGAAAACAGAAACGAGAGGATAGATTCGAGTAAAGAAACGGAAACGCGAGAAGAGATTCGAGTAAAGAAAAGAGAAACGCGAGAGATTCGAGTAAAGAGAAGGGAAACGCGAGGAGAGATTCGAGTAAAGAAAAGGGAAACGCGAGAGATTCGAGTAAATAAAAGGGAAACGCGAGAGATTCGAGTAAAGAAAAAGGAAACGCGAGGAGAGATTCGAGTAAAGCAAAGGGAAACGTTAGAGATTCAAGTAAAGAAAAGGGAAACGCGATAAGAGATTCGAGTAAAGAAAATGGGAACGCGACGAGAGATTCGAGTATAGAAAATTGAAACGCTGGAAGAGATTCGATTAAAGAAAAGGGAAACCGAGAGATTCGAGTAAGGAAAAGGGAAACGCGTGAAGAGATTCGAGTAAAGAAAAGAGAAACGCGAGAGATTCGAGTAAAGAGAAGGGAAACGCGAGGAGAGATTCGAGTAAAGAAAAGGGAAACGCGAGATTTCGAGTAAATAAAAGGGAAGCGCGAGAGATTCGAGTAAAGAAATGGGAAACGCGAGGAGAGATTCGAGTAGAGAAAAGGGAAACGCGAGAAGAGATTCGAGTACAGAAAACGGAAACGCGAGGAGAGATTCGAGTAAAGCAAAGGGAAACGCGAGATATTCGAGTAAAGGGAAACGCGAGGAGAGATTCGAGTGAAAAAAAGGGAAAACCGAGAAGAGATTCGGGTAAAGAAAAGGGAAACGCGAGAGATTCGAGTAAAGAAAAGGGAAACGCGTGAAGAGATTCGAGCAAAGAAAATGGAGACGCGAGAAGAGATTCGAGTAAAGAAAATGGAAACGCGAGAAAAGATTCGAGTCAAGAAAAGTGAAACGCGAGAGATTCGAGTAAAGAAAAGGGAAACGCGAGAAGGGATTCGAGTAAAGAAAATAGAAACACGAGGAAAGATTCGAGTAAAGAAAAAGGAAACGCGTGGAAAGATTAGAGTAAAAATATGGGAAACGCGAGGAGAGATTCGAGTAAATAAAATGAAACGCGAGGAGAGATTAGAGTACAGAAAAGGTAAACACGAGGAGAGATTCGAGTAAAGAAAATGGAAACGAGAGGAGAGATTCGAGTAAAGAAAACGGAAACGCGAGAAGAGAAACGAGTAAAGAAAAGAGAAACGCGAGAGATTCCAGTAAAGAGAAGGGAAACGCGAGAAGAGATTCGAGTTGAGAAAAGAGAAACGCGAGAGATTCGAGTAAAGAAAAGGGAAACGCGAGGAGAGATTAGAGTAAAGAAATGGGAAACGCGAGGAGAGATTCGAGTAAAGAAAAGGGAAACGCGAGGAGAGATTCGAGTAAAGAAAAAGGAAACGCGAGAAGAGATTCGAGTAAAGAAAATACAAACGCGAGGAGAGATTCGAGTAAAGAAAAAGGAAACGCGAGGAGAGATTAGAGTAAAGAAATGGGAAACGCGAGGAGAGATTCGAGTAAAGAAAAGGGAAACGCGAGGAGAGATTCGAGTAAAGAAAAAGGAAACGCGAGAAGAGATTCGAGTAAAGAAAAGTGAAACGCGAGAGATTCGAGTAAATAAAAGGGAAACACGAGAAGAGGTTCGAATAAAGAAAAGGGAAACGCGAGAGATTCGAGTAAAGAAAAGGGAAACGTGAGAAGAGATTCGAGTAAAGAAAATATAAACGCGGGGAGAGATTCGAGTAAAGAAAAAGGAAACGCGAGGAGAGATTAGAGTAAAGAAATGGGAAACGCGAGGAGAGATTCGAGTAAAGAAAACGGAAACGAGAGAAGAGATTCGAGTAAAGAAAAGAGAAACGCGAGAGATTCGAGTAAAGAGAAGGGAAACGCGAGGAGAGATTCGAGTAAAGAAAAGGAAAACGCGAGAGATACGAGTAAAGAAAAGGGAAACGCGAGAAGAGATTCGAGTAAAGAAAATAGAAAGGCGAGGAGAGATTCGTGTAAAGAAAAGGAAACGCGAGGAGAGAGTAGAGTAAAGAAAAGGGAAACGCGAGGAGAGTTTCGAGTAAAGAAAAGGAAAACGCGAGGACAGATTCGAGTAAAGAAAATATAAACGCGAGGAGAGATTCGAGTAAAGAAAAGAGAACCGCGAGAGATTCCAGTAAAGAGAAGCGAAACGCGACGAGAGATTCGAATAAGGAAAAGGAAAACGTGAGAGATTCGAGTAAAGAAAAGGGAAACGCGAGAGATACGAGTAAAGAAAAGGGAAACGCGAGAGATTCGAGTAAAGAAAAGGGAAACACGAGAAGAGATTCGAGTAAAGAAAAGAGAAACGCGAGAGATTCCAGTAAAGAGAAGGGAAACGCGAGGAGAGACTCGAGTAAAGAAAAGGGAAACACGAGAGGTACGAGTAAAGAAAAGGGAAACGCGAGAAGAGATTCGAGTAAAGAAAATAGAAAGGCGAGGAGAGATTCGTGCAAAGAAAAGGAAACGCGTTGAGAGATTAGAGTAAAGAAAAGGGAAACGCGAGGAGAGATTCGAGTAAAGAAAACGGATACGCGAGGAGAGAGTAGAGTAAAGAAAAGGGAAACGCGGGGAGAGATTCGAGTAAAGAAAACGGAAACGCGAGGAGAGATTCGAATAAGGAAAAGGAAAACGTGAGAGATTCGAGTAAAGAAAAGGGAAACGCGAGAAGAGATTCGAGTAAAGAAAAGAGAAACGCGAGAGATTCGAGTAAAGAAAAGGGAAACGCGAGGAGAGATTCGAGTAAATAAAATACAAACGCGAGGAGAGATTCGAGTAAAGAAAAAGGAAACGTGAGGAGAGATTAGAGTAAAGAAATGGGAAACGCGAGGAGAGATTCGAGCAAAGAAAACGGAAACCAGAGGAGAGATTCGAGTAATGAAAACGGAAACGCGAGAAGAGATTCGAGTAAAGAAAAGTGGAACGCGAGAGATTGGAGTAAAGAAAAGGGAAACGCGAGAAGAGGTTCGAATAAAGAAAAGGGAAACGCGAGAAGGGATTCGAGTAAAGAAAATAGAAACACGAGGAAAGATTCGAGTAAAGAAAAAGGAAACGCGTGGAAAGATTAGAGTAAAGAAATGGGAAACGCGAGAAGAGATTCGAGTTGAGAAAAGAGAAACGCGAGAGATTCGAGTAAAGAAAAGGGAAACGCGAGGAGAGATCCGAGTAAAGAAAATACAAACGCGAGGAGAGATTCGAGTAAAGAAATGGGAAACGCGAGGAGAGATTCGAGTAAAGAAATTATAAACGCGAGGAGAGATTCGAGTAAAGAAAAAGGAAACGCGAGGAGAGATTCGGGTAAAGCAAAGAGAAACGCGAGAGATTCTAGTAAAGAGAAGGGAAACGCGAGGAGAGATTCGAGTAAAGCAAAGGGAAACGTGAGAGATTCAAGTAAAGAAAAGGGAAACGCGATAAGAGATTCGAATAAAGAAAATAGGAACGCGACGAGAGATTCGAGTATAGAAAATTGAAACGCGAGAAGAGATTCGATTAAAGAAAAGGGAAACCGAGAGATTCGAGTAAGGAAAAGGGGAACGCGAGAAGAGATTCGAGTAAAGAAAAGAGAAACGCGAGAGATTCGAGTAAAGAGAAGGGAAACGCGAGGAGAGATTCGAGTAAAGAAAAGGGAAACGCGAGATTTCGAGTAAATAAAAGGGAAACGCGAGAGATTCGAGTAAAGAAATGGGAAACGCGAGGAGAGATTCGAGTAGAGAAAAGGGAAACGCGAGAAGAGATTCGAGTACAGAAAACGGAAACGCGAGGAGAGATTCGAGTAAAGAAAAGGGAAACGCGAGATATTCGAGTAAAGGGAAACGCGAGGAGAGATTCGTGTGAAAAAAAGGGAAAACCGAGAAGAGATTCGGGTAAAGAAAAGGGAAACGCGAGAGAGTCGAGTAAAGAAAAGGGAAACGCGTGAAGAGATTCGAGCAAAGAAAATGGAGACGCGAGAAGAGATTCGAGTAAAGAAAATGGAAACGCGAGAAGAGATTCGAGTCAAGAAAAGTGAAACGCGAGAGATTCGAGTAAAGAAAAGGGAAACGCGAGAAGGGATTCGAGTAAAGAAAATAGAAACACGAGGAAAGATTCGAGTAAAGAAAAAGGAAACGCGTGGAAAGATTAGAGTAAAGAAATGGGTAACGCGAGGAGAGATTCGAGTAAAGAAAAGGAAACGCGAGGAGAGATTCGAGTAAAGAAAATGGAATCGAGAGGAAGGATTCGAGTAAAGAAAACGGAAACGCGAAAAGAGATTCGAGTAAAGAAAAGAGAAACGCGAGAGATTCCAGTAAAGAGAAGGGAAATGCGAGTAGAGATTCGAGTAAAGAAAAGGGAAACGCGAGAGGTACGAGTAAAGAAAAGGGAAACGCGAGAAGAGATTCGAGGTAAGAAAATAGAAAGGCGAGGAGAGATTCATGTAAAGAAAAGGAAACGCGAGGAGAGATTAGAGTAAAGAAAAGGGAAACGCGAGGAGAGATTCGAGTAAAGAAAACGGAAACGCGAGGAGAGATTCGAATAAGGAAAAGGAAAACGTGAGAGATTCGAGTAAAGAAAAGGGAAACGCGAGAAGAGATTCGAGTAAAGAAAAGAGAAACGCGAGAGATTCGAGTAAAGAAAAGGAAACGGGAGGAGAGATTCGAGTAAAGAAAATACAAACGCGAGGAGAGATTCGAGTAAAGAAAAAGGAAACGCGAGGAGAGATTAGAGTAAAGAAATGGGAAACGCGAGGAGAGATTAGCGTAAAGAAAAGGGAAATGCGAGGAGAGATTCGAGTGAAGAAAACGGAAACGCGAGAAGAGATTCGAGTAAAGAAAAGTGAAACGCGAGAGATTCGAGTAAAGAAAAGGGAATCGCGAGAAGAGGTTCGAATAAAGAAAAGGGAAACGCGAGAGATTCGAGTAAAGAAAAGGGAAACGTGAGAAGAGATTCGAGTAAAGGAAATGTAAACGGAGGAGAGATTGGAGTAAAGAAAAAGGAAACGCGAGGAGAGATTAAAGTAAGGAAATGGGAAAGGCGAGGAGAGATTCGAGTAAAGAAAACGGAAACGAGAGGAGAGATTCGAGTAAAGAAAACGGAAACGCGAGAAGAGATTCGAGTAAAGAAAAGAGAAACGCGAGAGATTCGAGTAAAGAGAAGGAAAACGCGAGGAGAGATTCGAGTAAAGAAAAGGGAAACGCGAGAAGAGATTCGAGTAAAGAAAATAGAAAGGCGAGGAGAGATTCGTGTAAAGAAAAGGAAACGCGAGGAGAGAGTAGAGTAAAGAAAAGGGAAACACGAGGAGAGATTCGAGTAAAGAAAACGGAAACGCGAGGAGAGATTCGAATAAGGAAAAGGAAAACGTGAGAGATTCGAGTAAAGAAAAGGGAAACGCGAGAAGAGATTCGAGTTGAGAAAAAAGAAACGCGAGAGATTCGAGTAAAGAAAAGGGAAACGCGAGGAGAGATTCGATTATAAAGAAAATACAAACGCGAGGAGAGATTCGAGTATAGAAAAAGGAAACGCGAGGAGAGATTCGAGTAAAGAAAACGGAAACGCGAGAAGAGATTCGAATAAAGATAAGTGAAACGCGAGAGATTCGAGTAAAGAAACGGGAAACGCGAGAAGAGGTTCGAATAACGAAAATGGAAACGCGAGAGATTCGAGTAAAGAAAAGGGAAACGTGAGAGGAGATTCGAGTAAAGAAAATATAAACGCGACGAGAGATTCGAGTAAAGAAAAACGAAACGCGAGGAGAGATTAGAGTAAAGAAATGGGAAACGCGAGGAGAGATTCGAGTAAAGAAAACGGAAACGAGAGGAGAGATTGGAGTAAAGAAAACGGAAACACGAGAAGAGATTCGAGTAAAGAAAAGAGAAACGCGAGAGATTCGAGTAAAGAGAAGGGAAACGCGAGGAGAGATCGAGTAAAGAAAAGAGAAACGCGAGAGATTCCAGTAAAGAGAAGGGAAACGCGAGGAGAGACTCGAGTAAAGAAAAGGGAAACACGAGAGGTACGAGTAAAGAAAAGGGAAACGCGAGAAGAGATTCGAGTAAAGAAAATAGAAAGGCGAGGAGAGATTCGTGCAAAGAAAAGGAAACGCGTTGAGAGATTAGAGTAAAGAAAAGGGAAACGCGAGGAGAGATTCGAGTAAAGAAAACGGATACGCGAGGAGAGAGTAGAGTAAAGAAAAGGGAAACGCCAGGAGAGATTCGAGTAAAGAAAACAGAAACGCGAGGAGAGATTCGAATAAGGAAAAGGAAAACGTGAGAGATTCGAGTAAAGAAAAGGGAAACGCGAGAAGAGATTCGAGTAAAGAAAAGAGAAACGCGAGAGATTCGAGTAAAGAAAAGGGAAACGCGAGGAGAGATTCGAGTAAATAAAATACAAACGCGAGGAGAGATTCGAGTAAAGAAAAAGGAAACGTGAAGAGAGATTAGAGTAAAGAAATGGGAAACGCGAGGAGAGATTCGAGCAAAGAAAACGGAAACCAGAGGAGAGATTCGAGTAATGAAAACGGAAACGCGAGAAGAGATTCGAGTAAAGAAAAGTGAAACGCGAGAGATTCGAGTAAAGAAAAGGGAAACGCGAGAAGAGGTTCGAATAAAGAAAAGGGAAACGCGAGAGATTCGAGTAAAGAAAAGGGAAACGCGAGAAGGGATTCGAGTAAAGAAAATAGAAACACGAAGAAAGATTCGAGTAAAGAAAAAGGAAACGCGTGGAAAGATTAGAGTAAAGAAATGGGAAACGCGAGAAGAGATTCGAGTTGAGAAAAGAGAAACGCGAGAGATTCGAGTAAAGAAAAGGGAAACGCGAGGAGAGATTCGAGTAAAGAAAATACAAACGCGAGGAGAGATTCGAGTAAAGAAATGGGAAACGCGAGGAGAGATTCGAGTAAAGAAATTATAAACGCGAGGAGAGATTCGAGTAAAGAAAAAGGAAACGCGAGGAGAGATTCGGGTAAAGCAAAGAGAAACGCGAGAGATTCTAGTAAAGAGAAGGGAAACGCGAGGAGAGATTCGAGTAAAGAAAAGGGAAACGCGAGAGATGCGAGTAAATAAAAGGGAAACGCGAGAGATTCGAGTAAAGAAAAAGGAAACGCGAGGAGAGATTCGAGTAAAGCAAAGGGAAACGTGAGAGATTCAAGTAAAGAAAAGGGAAACGCGATAAGAGATTCGAGTAAAGAAAATGGGAACGCGACGAGAGATTCGAGTATAGAAAATTGAAACGCGAGAAGAGATTCGATTAAAGAAAAGGGAAACCGAGAGATTCGAGTAAGGAAAAGGGGAACGCGAGAAGAGATTCGAGTAAAGAAAAGAGAAACGCGAGAGATTCGAGTAAAGAGAAGGGAAACGCGAGGAGAGATTCGAGTAAAGAAAAGGGAAACGCGAGATTTCGAGTAAATAAAAGGGAAACGCGAGAGATTCGAGTAAAGAAATGGGAAACGCGAGGAGAGATTCGAGTAGAGAAAAGGGAAACGCGAGAAGAGATTCGAGTACAGAAAACGGAAACGCGAGGAGAGATTCGAGTAAAGAAAAGGGAAACGCGAGATATTCGAGTAAAGGGAAACGCGAGGAGAGATTCGTGTGAAAAAAAGGGAAAACCGAGAAGAGATTCGGGTAAAGAAAAGGGAAACGCGAGAGAGTCGAGTAAAGAAAAGGGAAACGCGTGAAGAGATTCGAGCAAAGAAAATGGAGACGCGAGAAGAGATTCGAGTAAAGAAAAAGGAAACGCGTGGAAAGATTAGAGTAAAGAAATGGGAAACGCGAGGAGAGATTCGAGTAAAGAAAAGGAAACGCGAGGAGAGATTCGAGTAAAGAAAATGGAATCGAGAGGAAGGATTCGAGTAAAGAAAACGGAAACGCGAAAAGAGATTCGAGTAAAGAAAAGAGAAACGCGAGAGATTCCAGTAAAGAGAAGGGAATAGCGAGTAGAGATTCGAGTAAAGAAAACGGAAACGCGAGGAGAGATTCGAATAAGGAAAAGAAAAACGTGAGAGATTCGAGTAAAGAAAAGGGAAACGCGAGAAGAGATTCGAGTAAAGAAAAGAGAAACGCGAGAGATTCGAGTAAAGAAAAGGGAAACGCGAGGAGAGATTCGAGTAAAGAAAATACAAACGCGAGGAGAGATTCGAGTAAAGAAAAAGGAAACGCGAGGAGAGATTAGAGTAAAGAAATGGGAAACGCGAGGAGAGATTAGCGTAAAGAAAAGGGAAATGCGAGGAGAGATTCGAGTGAAGAAAACGGAAACGCGAGAAGAGATTCGAGTAAAGAAAAGTGAAACGCGAGAGATTCGAGTAAAGAAAAGGGAAACGCGAGAAGAGGTTCGAATAAAGAAAAGGGAAACGCGAGAGATTCGAGTAAAGAAAAGGGAAACGTGAGAAGAGATTCGAGTAAAGGAAATGTAAACGGAGGAGAGATTGGAGTAAAGAAAAAGGAAACGCGAGGAGAGATTAAAGTAAGGAAATGGGAAAGGCGAGGAGAGATTCGAGTAAAGAAAACGGAAACGCGAGAAGAGATTCGAGTAAAGAAAAGAGAAACGCGAGAGATTCGAGTAAAGAGAAGGGAAACGCGAGGAGAGATTCGAGTAAAGAAAAGGGAAACGCGAGAAGAGATTCGAGTAAAGAAAATAGAAAGGCGAGGAGAGATTCGTGTAAAGAAAAGGAAACGCGAGGAGAGAGTAGAGTAAAGAAAAGGGAAACACGAGGAGAGATTCGAGTAAAGAAAACGGAAACGCCAGGAGAGATTCGAATAAGGAAAAGGAAAACGTGAGAGATTCGAGTAAAGAAAGGGAAACGCGAGAAGAGATTCGAGTTGAGAAAAAAGAAACGCGAGAGATTCGAGTAAAGAAAAGGGAAACGCGAGGAGAGATTCGATTATAAAGAAAACACAAACGCGAGGAGAGATTCGAGTATAGAAAAAGGAAACGCGAGGAGAGATTCGAGTAAAGAAAACGGAAACGCGAGAAGAGATTCGAATAAAGATAAGTGAAACGCGAGAGATTCGAGTAAAGAAACGGGAAACGCGAGAAGAGGTTCGAATAACGAAAAGGGAAACGCGAGAGATTCGAGTAAAGAAAAGGGAAACGTGAGAGGAGATTCGAGTAAAGAAAATATAAACGCGACGAGAGATTCGAGTAAAGAAAAAGGAAACGCGAGGAGAGATTAGAGTAAAGAAATGGGAAACGCGAGGAGAGATTCGAGTAAAGAAAACGGAAACGAGAGGAGAGATTGGAGTAAAGAAAACGGAAACACGAGAAGAGATTCGAGTAAAGAAAAGAGAAACGCGAGAGATTCGAGTAAAGAGAAGGGAAACGCGAGGAGAGATCGAGTAAAGAAAAGGGAAACGCGAGAGATTCGAGTAAATAAAAGGGAAACGCGAGAGATTCGAGTAAAGCAAAGGGAAACGTGAGAGATTCAAGTAAAGAAAAGTGAAACGCGATAAGAGATTCGAGTAAAGAAAATGGGAACGCGACGAGAGATTCGAGTATAGAAAATGGAAACGCGAGAAGAGATTCGATTAAAGAAAAGGGATACCGAGAGATTCGAGTAAGGAAAAGGGAAACGCCAGAAGAGATACGAGTAAAGAAAAGAGAAACGCGAGATTTCGAGTAAATAAAAGGGAAAAGCGAGAGATTCGAGTAAAGAGAAGGGAAACACGAGGAGAGATTCGAGAATAGAAAAGGGAAACGCGAGATTTCGAAAATAAAAGGGAAACGCGAGAGATTCGAGTAAAGAAAAGGGAAACGCGAGGAGAGATTCGAGTAGAGAAAAGGGAAACGCAAGATATTCGAGTAAAGGGAAACGCGAGGAGAGATTCGAGTGAAAAAAAGGGAAAACCGAGAAGAGATTCGGGTAAAGAAAAGGGAAACGCGAGAGATTCGAGTAAAGAAAAGGGAAACGCGTGAAGAGATTCGAGCAAAGAAAATGGAGACGCGAGAAGAGATTCGAGTACTAAAGAAAATGGTAACGCGAGAAGAGATTCGAGTCAAGAAAAGTGAAACGCGAGAGATTCGAGTAAAGAAAAGGGAAACGCGAGAAGGGATTCGAGTAAAGAAAATAGAAACACGAGGAAAGATTCGAGTAAAGAAAAATGAAATGCGTGGAAAGATTAGAGTAAAGAAATGGGAAACGCGAGGAGAGATTCGAGTAAAGAAAAGGAAACGCGAGGAGAGATTAGAGTACAGAAAAGGGAAACACGAGGAGAGATTCGAGTAAAGAAAATGGAAACGAGAGGAGAGATTCGAGTAAAGAAAACGGAAACGCGAGAAGAGATTCGAGTAAAGAAAAGAGAAACGCGAGAGATTCGAGTAAAGAAAAGGGAAACGTGAGAAGAGATTCGAGTAAAGAAAATATAAACGCGGGGAGAGATTCGAGTAAAGAAAAAGGAAACGCGAGGAGAGATTAGAGTAAAGAAATGGGAAACGCGAGGAGAGATTCGAGTAAAGAAAACGGAAACGAGAGAAGAGATTCGAGTAAAGAAAAGAGAAACGCGAGAGATTCGAGTAAAGAAAAGGAAAACGCGAGAGATACGAGTAAAGAAAAGGGAAACGCGAGAAGAGATTCGAGTAAAGAAAATAGAAAGGCGAGGAGAGATTCGTGTAAAGAAAAGGAAACGCGAGGAGAGAGTAGAGTAAAGAAAAGGGAAACGCGAGGATAGATTCGAGTAAATAAAAGAGAAACGCGAGGAGAGATTCGAGTAAAGAAAACGGAAACGCGAGGAGAGATTCGAATAAGGAAAAGGAAAACGTGAGAGATTCGAGTAAAGAAAAGGGAAACGCGAGAAGAGATTCGAGTAAAGAAAAGAGAAACGCGAGAGATTCTAGTAAAGAAAAGGGAAACGCGAGGAGAGATTCGAGTAAATAAAATACAAACGCGTGGAGAGATTCGAGTAAAGAAAAAGGAAACGTGAGGAGAGATTAGAGTAAAGAAATGGGAAACGCGAGGAGAGATTCGAGCAAAGAAAACGGAAACCAGAGGAGAGATTCGAGTAAAGAAAAGGGAAACGCGAGAGATTCGAGTAAAGAAAAGGGAAACGCGAGGACAGATTCGAGTAAAGAAAATGTAAACGCGAGGAGAGATTCGAGTAAAGAAAAGAGAAACGCGAGAGATACGAGTAAAGAAAAGGGAAACGCGAGAGATTCGAGTAAAGAAAAGGGAAACGCGAGAAGAGATTCGAGTAAAGAAAAGAGAAACGCGAGAGATTCCAGTAAAGAGAAGGGAAACGCGAGGAGAGATTCGAGTAAAGAAACGGGAAACACGAGAGGTACGAGTAAAGAAAAGGGAAACGCGAGAAGAGATTCGAGTAAAGAAAATAGAAAGGCGAGGAGAGATTCGTGTAAAGAAAAGGAAACGCGTGGAGAGATTCGAGTAAAGAAAACGGAAACGCGAGGAGAGAGTAGAGTAAAGAAAAGGGAAACGCGAGGAGAGATTCGAGTAAAGAAAACGGAAACGCGAGGAGAGATTCGAATAAGGAAAAGGAAAACGTGAGAGATTCGAGTAAAGAAAAGGGAAACGCGAGAAGAGATTCGAGTAAAGAAAAGAGAAACGCGAGAGATTCTAGTAAAGAAAAGGGAAACGCGAGGAGAGATTCGAGTAAATAAAATACAAACGCGTGGAGAGATTCGAGTAAAGAAAAAGGAAACGTGAGGAGAGATTAGAGTAAAGAAATGGGAAACGCGAGGAGAGATTCGAGCAAAGAAAACGGAAACCAGAGGAGAGATTCGAGTAATGAAAACGGAAACGCGAGAAGATATTCGAGTAAAGAAAAGTGAAACGCGAGAGATTCGAGTAAAGAAAAGGGAAACGCGAGAAGAGGTTCGAATAAAGAAAAGGGAAACGCGAGAAGAGGTTCGAATAAAGAAAAGGGAAACGCGAGAGATTCGAGTAAAGAAAAGGGAAACGCGAGAAGGGATTCGAGAAAAGAAAATAGAAACACGAGGAAAGATTCGAGTAAAGAAAAAGGAAACGCGTGGAAAGATTAGAGTAAAGAAATGGGAAACGCGAGAAGAGATTCGAGTTGAGAAAAGACAAACGCGAGAGATTCGAGTAAAGAAAATACAAACGCGAGGAGAGATTCGAGTAAAGAAATGGGAAACGCGAGGAGAGATTCGAGTAAAGAAAATATAAACGCGAGGAGAGATTCGAGTAAAGAAAAAGGAAACGCGAGGATAGTTTAGAGTATAGAAATGGAAAACGCGAGGAGAGATTCGAGTAATGAAAAGGGAAACGCGAGGAGAGATTCGAGTAAAGAAAAAGGAAACGCGAGAAGAGATTCGAGTAAAGAAAAGTGAAACGCGAGAGATTCGAGTAAAGAAAAGGGAAACACGAGAAGAGATTCGAATAACGAAAAGGGAAACGTGAGAAGAGATTAGAGTAAAGAAAAGGGAAACGTGAGAAGAGATTCGAGTAAAGAAAATATAAACGCGAGGAGAGATTCGAGTAAAGAAAAAGGAAACGCGAGGATAGATTAGAGTAAAGAAATGGGAAACGCGAGGAGAGATTCGAGTAAAGAAAACAGAAACGAGAGGAGAGATTCGAGTAAAGAAACGGAAACGCGAGAAGAGATTCGAGTAAAGAAAATAGAAAGG
The DNA here is from genome assembly GCA_036926305.1 of Uropetala carovei. Taxonomy (NCBI): domain Eukaryota; kingdom Metazoa; phylum Arthropoda; class Insecta; order Odonata; family Petaluridae; genus Uropetala; species Uropetala carovei. The sequence continues at coordinate 9,514,855 of JAXCHB010000080.1, read as the reverse complement.
CGAGGAGAGATTCGTGCAAAGAAAAGGAAACGCGTGGAGAGATTCGAGTAAAGAAAACGGAAACGCGAGGAGAGAGTAGAGTAAAGAAAAGGGAAACGCGAGGAGAGATTCGAGTAAAGAAAACGGAAACGCGAGGAGAGATTCGAATAAGGAAAAGGAAAACGTGAGAGATTCGAGTAAAGAAAAGGGAAACGCGAGAAGAGATTCGAGTAAAGAAAAGAGAAACGCGAGAGATTCGAGTAAAGAAAAGGGAAACGCGAGGAGAGATTCGAGTAAAGAAAATACAAACGCGAGGAGAGATTCGAGTAAAGAAATGGGAAACGCGAGGAGAGATTCGAGTAAAGAAAATATAAACGCGAGGAGAGATTCGAGTAAAGAAAAAGGAAACACGAGGATAGTTTAGAGTATAGAAATGGGAAACGCGAGGAGAGATTCGAGTAAAGAAAAGGGAAACGCGAGGAGAGATTCGAGTAAAGAAAAAGGAAACGCGAGAAGAGATTCGAGTAAAGAAAAGTGAAACGCGAGAGATTCGAGTAAAGAAAAGGGAAACACGAGAAGAGATTCGAATAACGAAAAGGGAAACGTGAGAAGAGATTGGAGTAAAGAAAAGGGAAACGTGAGAAGAGATTCGAGTAAAGAAAATATAAACGCGAGGAGAGATTCGAGTAAAGAAAAAGGAAACGCGAGGATATATTAGAGTAAAGAAATGGGAAACGCGAGGAGATATTCGAGTAAAGAAAACAGAAACGAGAGGAGAGATTCGAGTAAAGAAACGGAAACGCGAGAAGAGATTCGAGTAAAGAAAAGAGAAACGCGAGAGATTCGAGTAAAGAGAAGGGAAACGCGAGGAGAGATTCGAGTAAAGAAAAGGGAAACGCGAGAGATTCGAGTAAATAAAAGGGAAACGCGAGAGATTCGAGTAAAGAAAAAGGAAACGCGAGGAGAGATTAGAGTAAAGCAAAGGGAAACGTGAGAGATTCAAGTAAAGAAAAGGGAAACGCGATAAGAGATTCGAGTAAAGAAAATGGGAACGCGACGAGAGATTCGAGTATAGAAAATTGAAACGCGAGAAGAGATTCGATTAAAGAAAAGGGAAACCGAGAGATTCGAGTAAGGAAAAGGGGAACGCGAGAAGAGATTCGAGTAAAGAAAAGAGAAACGCGAGAGATTCGATTAAAGAGAAGGGAATCGCGAGGAGAGATTCGAGTAAAGAAAAGGGAAACGCGAGATTTCGAGTAAATAAAAGGGAAACGCGAGAGATTCGAGTAAAGAAATGGGAAACGCGAGGAGAGATTCGAGTAGAGAAAAGGGAAACGCGAGAAGGGATTCGAGAAAAGAAAATAGAAACACGAGGAAAGATTCGAGTAAAGAAAAAGGAAACGCGTGGAAAGATTAGAGTAAAGAAATGGGAAACGCGAGAAGAGATTTGAGTTGAGAAAAGACAAACGCGAGAGATTCGAGTAAAGAAAATACAAACGCGAGGAGAGATTCGAGTAAAGAAATGGGAAACGCGAGGAGAGATTCGAGTAAAGAAAATATAAACGCGAGGAGAGATTCGAGTAAAGAAAAAGGAAACGCGAGGATAGTTTAGAGTATAGAAATGGGAAACGCGAGGAGAGATTCGAGTAAAGAAAAGGGAAACGCGAGGAAAGATTCGAGTAAAGAAAAAGGAAACGCGAGAAGAGATTCGAGTAAAGAAAAGTGAAACGCGAGAGATTCGAGTAAAGAAAAGGGAAACACGAGAAGAGATTCGAATAACGAAAAGGGAAACGTGAGAAGAGATTCGAGTAAAGAAAAGGGAAACGCGAGAAGAGATTCGAGTAAAGAAAAGAGAAACGCGAGAGATTCCAGTAAAGAGAAGGGAAACGCGAGGAGAGATTCGAGTAAAGAAACGGGAAACACGAGAGGTACGAGTAGAGAAAAGGGAAACGCGAGAAGAGATTCGAGTAAAGAAAATAGAAAGGCGAGGAGAGATTCGTGCAAAGAAAAGGAAACGCGTGGAGAGATTCGAGTAAAGAAAACGGAAACGCGAGGAGAGAGTAGAGTAAAGAAAAGGGAAACGCGAGGAGAGATTCGAGTAAAGAAAACGGAAACGCGAGGAGAGATTCGAATAAGGAAAAGGAAAACGTGAGAGATTCGAGTAAAGAAAAGGGAAACGCGAGAAGAGATTCGAGTAAAGAAAAGAGAAACGCGAGAGATTCGAGTAAAGAAAAGGGAAACGCGAGGAGAGATTCGAGTAAATAAAATACAAACGCGTGGAGAGATTCGAGTAAAGAAAAAGGAAACGTGAGGAGAGATTAGAGTAAAGAAATGGGAAACGCGAGGAGAGATTCGAGCAAAGAAAACGGAAACCAGAGGAGAGATTCGAGTAATGAAAACGGAAACGCGAGAAGATATTCGAGTAAAGAAAAGTGAAACGCGAGAGATTCGAGTAAAGAAAAGGGAAACGCGAGAAGAGGTTCGAATAAAGAAAAGGGAAACGCGAGAAGAGGTTCGAATAAAGAAAAGGGAAACGCGAGAGATTCGAGTAAAGAAAAGGGAAACGCGAGAAGGGATTCGAGAAAAGAAAATAGAAACACGAGGAAAGATTCGAGTAAAGAAAAAGGAAACGCGTGGAAAGATTAGAGTAAAGAAATGGGAAACGCGAGAAGAGATTCGAGTTGAGAAAAGACAAACGCGAGAGATTCGAGTAAAGAAAATACAAACGCGAGGAGAGATTCGAGTAAAGAAATGGGAAACGCGAGGAGAGATTCGAGTAAAGAAAATATAAACGCGAGGAGAGATTCGAGTAAAGAAAAAGGAAACGCGAGGATAGTTTAGAGTATAGAAATGGGAAACGCGAGGAGAGATTCGAGTAAAGAAAAGGGAAACGCGAGGAGAGATTCGAGTAAAGAAAAAGGAAACGCGAGAAGAGATTCGAGTAAAGAAAAGTGAAACGCGAGAGATTCGAGTAAAGAAAAGGGAAACACGAGAAGAGATTCGAATAACGAAAAGGGAAACGTGAGAAGAGATTCGAGTAAAGAAAAGGGAAACGTGAGAAGAGATTCGAGTAAAGAAAATATAAACGCGAGGAGAGATTCGAGTAAAGAAAAAGGAAACGCGAGGATAGATTAGAGTAAAGAAATGGGAAACGCGAGGAGAGATTCGAGTAAAGAAAACAGAAACGAGAGGAGAGATTCGAGTAAAGAAACGGAAACGCGAGAAGAGATTCGAGTAAAGAAAATAGAAAGGCGAGGAGAGATTCGTGCAAAGAAAAGGAAACGCGTGGAGAGATTCGAGTAAAGAAAACGGAAACGCGAGGAGAGAGTAGAGTAAAGAAAAGGGAAACGCGAGGAGAGATTCGAGTAAAGAAAACGGAAACGCGAGGAGAGATTCGAATAAGGAAAAGGAAAACGTGAGAGATTCGAGTAAAGAAAAGGGAAACGCGAGAAGAGATTCGAGTAAAGAAAAGAGAAACGCGAGAGATTCGAGTAAAGAAAAGGGAAACGCGAGGACAGATTCGAGTAAATAAAATACAAACGCGTGGAGAGATTCGAGTAAAGAAAAAGGAAACGTGAGGAGAGATTAGAGTAAAGAAATGGGAAACGCGAGGAGAGATTCGAGCAAAGAAAACGGAAACCAGAGGAGAGATTCGAGTAATGAAAACGGAAACGCGAGAAGATATTCGAGTAAAGAAAAGTGAAACGCGAGAGATTCGAGTAAAGAAAAGGGAAACGCGAGAAGAGGTTCGAATAAAGAAAAGGGAAACGCGAGAAGAGGTTCGAATAAAGAAAAGGGAAACGCGAGAGATTCGAGTAAAGAAAAGGGAAACGCGAGAAGGGATTCGAGAAAAGAAAATAGAAACACGAGGAAAGATTCGAGTAAAGAAAAAGGAAACGCGTGGAAAGATTAGAGTAAAGAAATGGGAAACGCGAGAAGAGATTCGAGTTGAGAAAAGAGAAACGCGAGAGATTCGAGTAAAGAAAAGGGAAACGCGAGGAGAGATTCGAGTAAAGAAAATACAAACGCGAGGAGAGATTCGAGTAAAGAAATGGGAAACGCGAGGAGAGATTCGAGTAAAGAAAATGTAAACGCGAGGAGAGATTCGAGTAAAGAAAAAGGAAACACGAGGATAGTTTAGAGTATAGAAATGGGAAACGCGAGGAGAGATTCGAGTAAAGAAAAGGGAAACGCGAGGAGAGATTCGAGTAAAGAAAAAGGAAACGCGAGAAGAGATTCGAGTAAAGAAAAGTGAAACGCGAGAGATTCGAGTAAAGAAAAGGGAAACACGAGAAGAGATTCGAATAACGAAAAGGGAAACGTGAGAAGAGATTCGAGTAAAGAAAAGGGAAACGTGAGAAGAGATTCGAGTAAAGAAAATATAAACGCGAGGAGAGATTCGAGTAAAGAAAAAGGAAACGCGAGGATAGATTAGAGTAAAGAAATGGGAAACGCGAGGAGATATTCGAGTAAAGAAAACAGAAACGAGAGGAGAGATTCGAGTAAAGAAACGGAAACGCGAGAAGAGATTCGAGTAAAGAAAAGAGAAACGCGAGAGATTCGAGTAAAGAGAAGGGAAACGCGAGGAGAGATTCGAGTAAAGAAAAGGGAAACGCGAGAGATTCGAGTAAATAAAAGGGAAACGCGAGAGATTCGAGTAAAGAAAAAGGAAACGCGAGGAGAGATTCGAGTAAAGCAAAGGGAAACGTGAGAGATTCAAGTAAAGAAAATGGAAACGCGATAAGAGATTCGAGTAAAGAAAATGGGAACGCGACGAGAGATTCGAGTATAGAAAATTGAAACGCGAGAAGAGATTCGATTAAAGAAAAGGGAAACCGAGAGATTCGAGTAAGGAAAAGGGGAACGCGAGAAGAGATTCGAGTAAAGAAAAGAGAAACGCGAGAGATTCGAGTAAAGAGAAGGGAAACGCGAGGAGAGATTCGAGTAAAGAAAAGGGAAACGCGAGATTTCGAGTAAATAAAAGGGAAACGCGAGAGATTCGAGTAAAGAAATGGGAAACGCGAGGAGAGATTCGAGTAGAGAAAAGGGAAACGCGAGAAGAGATTCGAGTACAGAAAACGGAAACGCGAGGAGAGATTCGAGTAAAGAAAAGGTAAACGCGAGATATTCGAGTAAAGGGAAACGCGAGGAGAGATTCGTGTGAAAAAAAGGGAAAACCGAGAAGAGATTCGGGTAAAGAAAAGGGAAACGCGAGAGAGTCGAGTAAAGAAAAGGGAAACGCGTGAAGAGATTCGAGCAAAGAAAATGGAGACGCGAGAAGAGATTCGAGTAAAGAAAATGGAAACGCGAGAAGAGATTCGAGTCAAGAAAAGTGAAACGCGAGAGATTCGAGTAAAGAAAAGGGAAACGCGAGAAGGGATTCGAGTAAAGAAAATAGAAACACGAGGAAAGATTCGAGTAAAGAAAAAGGAAACGCGTGGAAAGATTAGAGTAAAGAAATGGGAAACGCGAGGAGAGATTCGAGTAAAGAAAAGGAAACGCGAGGAGAGTTTAGAGTACAGAAAAGGGAAACACGAGGAGAGATTCGAGTAAAGAAAATGGAATCGAGAGGAAGGATTCGAGTAAAGAAAACGGAAACGCGAAAAGAGATTCGAGTAAAGAAAAGAGAAACGCGAGAGATTCCAGTAAAGAGAAGGGAAACGCGAGTAGAGATTCGAGTAAAGAAAAGGGAAACGCGAGAGGTACGAGTAAAGAAAAGGGAAACGCGAGAAGAGATTCGAGGTAAGAAAATAGAAAGGCGAGGAGAGATTCGTGTAAAGAAAAGGAAACGCGAGGAGAGATTAGAGTAAAGAAAAGGGAAACGCGAGAAGAGATTCGAGTTGAGAAAAGAGAAACGCGAGAGATTCGAGTAAAGAAAAGGGAAACGCGAGGAGAGATTCGAGTAAAGAAAATACAACCCGAGGAGAGATTCGAGTAAAGAAATGGGAAACGCGAGGAGAGAATCGAGTAAAGAAAATATAAACGCGAGGAGAGATTCGAGTAAAGAAAAAGGAAACGCGAGGATAGATTAGAGTAAAGAAATGGGAAACGCGAGGAGAGATTCGAGTAAAGAAAAGGGAAACGCGAGAAGAGATTCGAGTAAAGAAAAAGGAATCCCGAGAAGAGATTCGAGTAAAGAAAAGTGAAACGCGAGAGATTCGAGTAAAGAAAAGGGAAACACGAGAAGAGATTCGAATAACGAAAAGGGAAACGTGAGAAGAGATTCGAGTAAAGAAATGGGAAACGCGACGAGAGATTCGAGTAAAGAAAACAGAAACGAGAGGAGAGATTCGAGTAAAGAAACGGAAACGCGAGAAGAGATTCGAGTAAAGAAAAGAGAAACGCGAGAGATTCGAGTAAAGAGAAGGGAAACGCGAGGAAAGATTCGAGTAAAGAAAAGGGAAACGCGAGAGATTCGAGTAAATAAAAGGGAAACGCGAGAGATTCGAGTAAATAAAAGGGAAACGCGAGATTCGAGTAAAGAAAAAGGAAACGCGAGGAGAGATTCGAGTAAAGCAAAGGGAAACGTGAGAGATTCATGTAAAGAAAAGGGAAACGCGATAAGAGATTCGAGTAAAGAAAATGGGAACGCGACGAGAGATTCGAGTATAGAAAATTGAAACGCGAGAAGAGATTCGATTAAAGAAAAGGGAAACCGAGAGATTCGAGTAAGGAAAAGGGGAACGCGAGAAGAGATTCGAGTAAAGAAAAGAGAAACGCGAGAGATTCGAGTAAAGAGAAGGGAAACGCGAGGAGAGATTCGAGTAAAGAAAAGGGAAACGCGAGATTTCGAGTAAATAAAAGGGAAACGCGAGAGATTCGAGTAAAGAAATGGGAAACGCGAGGAGAGATTCGAGTAGAGAAAAGGGAAACGCGAGAAGAGATTCGAGTACAGAAAACGGAAACGCGAGGAGAGATTCGAATAAGGAAAAGGAAAACGTGAGAGATACGAGTAAAGAAAAGGGAAACGCGAGAAGAGATTCGAGTAAAGAAAATATAAACGCGAGGAGAGATTCGAGTAAAGAAAAGAGAAACGCGAGAGATTCCAGTAAAGAGAAGCGAAACGCGACGAGAGGTTCGAATAAGGAAAAGGAAAACGTGAGAGATTCGAGTAAAGAAAAGGGAAACGCGAGAGATTCGAGTAAAGAAAAGGGAAACGCGAGGAGAGATTCGAGTAAAGAAAAGGGAAACACGAGAGGTACGAGTAAAGAAAAGGGAAACGCGAGAAGAGATTCGAGTAAAGAAAATAGAAAGGCGAGGAGAGATTCGTGCAAAGAAAAGGAAACGGGTGGAGAGAGTAGAGTAAAGAAAAGGGAAACGCGAGGAGAGATTCGAGTAAAGAAAACGGAAACGCGAGGAGAGATTCGAATAAGGAAAAGGAAAACGTGAGAGATTCGAGTAAAGAAAAGGGAAACGCGAGAAGAGATTCGAGTAAAGAAAAGAGAAACGCGAGAGATTCGAGTAAAGAAAAGGGAAACGCGAGGAGAGATTCGAGTAAATAAAATACAAACGCGTGGAGAGATTCGAGTAAAGAAAAAGGAAACGTGAGGAGAGATTAGAGTAAAGAAATGGGAAACGCGAGGAGAGATTCGAGCAAAGAAAACGGAAACCAGAGGAGAGATTCGAGTAATGAAAACGGAAACGCAAGAAGATATTCGAGTAAAGAAAAGTGAAACGCGAGAGATTCGAGTAAAGAAAAGGGAAGCGCGAGAAGAGGTTCGAATAAAGAAAAGGGAAACGCGAGAATAGGTTCGAATAAAGAAAAGGGAAACGCGAGAGATTCGAGTAAAGAAAAGGGAAACGCGAGAAGGGATTCGAGAAAAGAAAATAGAAACACGAGGAAAGATTCGAGTAAAGAAAAAGGAAACGCGTGGAAAGATTAGAGTAAAGAAATGGGAAACGCGAGAAGAGATTCGAGTTGAGAAAAGAGAAACGCGAGAGATTCGAGTAAAGAAAAGGGAAACGCGAGGAGAGATTCGAGTAAAGAAAATACAAACGCGAGGAGAGATTCGAGTAAAGAAATGGGAAACTCGAGGAGAGATTCGAGTAAAGAAAATATAAACGCGAGGAGAGATTCGAGTAAAGAAAAAGGAAACGCGAGGATAGTTTAGAGTATAGAAATGGGAAACGCGAGGAGAGATTCGAGTAAAGAAAAGGGAAACGCGAGGAGAGATTCGAGTAAAGAAAAAGGAAACGCGAGAAGAGATTCGAGTAAAGAAAAAGGAAACGCGAGAAGAGATTCGAGTAAAGAAAAGTGAAACGCGAGAGATTCGAGTAAAGAAAAGGGAAACACGAGAAGAGATTCGAATAACGAAAAGGGAAACGTGAGAAGAGATTCGAGTAAAGAAAAGGGAAACGCGAGAAGAGATTCGAGTAAAGAAAAGAGAAACGCGAGAGATTCCAGTAAAGAGAAGGGAAACGCGAGGAGAGATTCGAGTAAAGAAAAAGGAAACACGAGGATAGTTTAGAGTATAGAAATGGGAAACGCGAGGAGAGATTCGAGTAAAGAAAAGGGAAACGCGAGGAGAGATTCGAGTAAAGAAAAAGGAAACGCGAGAAGAGATTCGAGTAAAGAAAAGTGAAACGCGAGAGATTCGAGTAAAGAAAAGGGAAACACGAGAAGAGATTCGAATAACGAAAAGGGAAACGTGAGAAGAGATTGGAGTAAAGAAAAGGGAAACGTGAGAAGAGATTCGAGTAAAGAAAATATAAACGCGAGGAGAGATTCGAGTAAAGAAAAAGGAAACGCGAGGACAGATTAGAGTAAAGAAATGGGAAACGCGAGGAGATATTCGAGTAAAGAAAACAGAAACGAGAGGAGAGATTCGAGTAAAGAAACGGAAACGCGAGAAGAGATTCGAGTAAAGAAAAGAGAAACGCGAGAGATTCGAGTAAAGAGAAGGGAAACGCGAGGAGAGATTCGAGTAAAGAAAAGGGAAACGCGAGAGATTCGAGTAAATAAAAGGGAAACGCGAGAGATTCGAGTAAAGAAAAAGGAAACGCGAGGAGAGATTCGAGTAAAGCAAAGGGAAACGTGAGAGATTCAAGTAAAGAAAAGGGAAACGCGATAAGAGATTCGAGTAAAGAAAATGGGAACGCGACGAGAGATTCGAGTATAGAAAATTGAAACGCGAGAAGAGATTCGATTAAAGAAAAGGGAAACCGAGAGATTCGAGTAAGGAAAAGGGGAACGCGAGAAGAGATTCGAGTAAAGAAAAGAGAAACGCGAGAGATTCGAGTAAAGAGAAGGGAATCGCGAGGAGAGATTCGAGTAAAGAAAAGGGAAACGCGAGATTTCGAGTAAATAAAAGGGAAACGCGAGAGATTCGAGTAAAGAAATGGGAAACGCGAGGAGAGATTCGAGTAGAGAAAAGGGAAACGCGAGAAGGGATTCGAGAAAAGAAAATAGAAACACGAGGAAAGATTCGAGTAAAGAAAAAGGAAACGCGTGGAAAGATTAGAGTAAAGAAATGGGAAACGCGAGAAGAGATTCGAGTTGAGAAAAGACAAACGCGAGAGATTCGAGTAAAGAAAATACAAACGCGAGGAGAGATTCGAGTAAAGAAATGGGAAACGCGAGGAGAGATTCGAGTAAAGAAAATATAAACGCGAGGAGAGATTCGAGTAAAGAAAAAGGAAACGCGAGGATAGTTTAGAGTATAGAAATGGGAAACGCGAGGAGAGATTCGAGTAAAGAAAAGGGAAACGCGAGGAAAGATTCGAGTAAAGAAAAAGGAAACGCGAGAAGAGATTCGAGTAAAGAAAAGTGAAACGCGAGAGATTCGAGTAAAGAAAAGGGAAACACGAGAAGAGATTCGAATAACGAAAAGGGAAACGTGAGAAGAGATTCGAGTAAAGAAAAGGGAAACGCGAGAAGAGATTCGAGTAAAGAAAAGAGAAACGCGAGAGATTCCAGTAAAGAGAAGGGAAACGCGAGGAGAGATTCGAGTAAAGAAACGGGAAACACGAGAGGTACGAGTAGAGAAAAGGGAAACGCGAGAAGAGATTCGAGTAAAGAAAATAGAAAGGCGAGGAGAGATTCGTGCAAAGAAAAGGAAACGCGTGGAGAGATTCGAGTAAAGAAAACGGAAACGCGAGGAGAGAGTAGAGTAAAGAAAAGGGAAACGCGAGGAGAGATTCGAGTAAAAAAAACGGAAACGCGAGGAGAGATTCGAATAAGGAAAAGGAAAACGTGAGAGATTCGAGTAAAGAAAAGGGAAACGCGAGAAGAGATTCGAGTAAAGAAAAGAGAAACGCGAGAGATTCGAGTAAAGAAAAGGGAAACGCGAGGAGAGATTCGAGTAAATAAAATACAAACGCGTGGAGAGATTCGAGTAAAGAAAAAGGAAACGTGAGGAGAGATTAGAGTAAAGAAATGGGAAACGCGAGGAGAGATTCGAGCAAAGAAAACGGAAACCAGAGGAGAGATTCGAGTAATGAAAAGGGAAACGCGAGAAGATATTCGAGTAAAGAAAAGTGAAACGCGAGAGATTCGAGTAAAGAAAAGGGAAACGCGAGAAGAGGTTCGAATAAAGAAAAGGGAAACGCGAGAAGAGGTTCGAATAAAGAAAAGGGAAACGCGAGAGATTCGAGTAAAGAAAAGGGAAACGCGAGAAGGGATTCGAGAAAAGAAAATAGAAACACGAGGAAAGATTCGAGTAAAGAAAAAGGAAACGCGTGGAAAGATTAGAGTAAAGAAATGGGAAACGCGAGAAGAGATTCGAGTTGAGAAAAGACAAACGCGAGAGATTCGAGTAAAGAAAATACAAACGCGAGGAGAGATTCGAGTAAAGAAATGGGAAACGCGAGGAGAGATTCGAGTAAAGAAAATATAAACGCGAGGAGAGATTCGAGTAAAGAAAAAGGAAACGCGAGGATAGTTTAGAGTATAGAAATGGGAAACGCGAGGAGAGATTCGAGTAAAGAAAAGGGAAACGCGAGGAGAGATTCGAGTAAAGAAATAGGAAACGCGAGAAGAGATTCGAGTAAAGAAAAGTGAAACGCGAGAGATTCGAGTAAAGAAAAGGGAAACACGAGAAGAGATTCGAATAACGAAAAAGGAAACGTGAGAAGAGATTCGAGTAAAGAAAAGGGAAACGTGAGAAGAGATTCGAGTAAAGAAAATATAAACGCGAGGAGAGATTCGAGTAAAGAAAAAGGAAACGCGAGGATAGATTAGAGTAAAGAAATGGGAAACGCGAGGAGAGATTCGAGTAAAGAAAACAGAAACGAGAGGAGAGATTCGAGTAAAGAAACGGAAACGCGAGAAGAGATTCGAGTAAAGAAAATAGAAAGGCGAGGAGAGATTCGTGCAAAGAAAAGGAAACGCGTGGATAGATTCGAGTAAAGAAAACGGAAACGCGAGGAGAGAGTAGAGTAAAGAAAAGGGAAACGCGAGGAGAGATTCGAGTAAAGAAAACGGAAACGCGAGGAGAGATTCGAATAAGGAAAAGGAAAACGTGAGAGATTCGAGTAAAGAAAAGGGAAACGCGAGAAGAGATTCGAGTAAAGAAAAGAGAAACGCGAGAGATTCGAGTAAAGAAAAGGGAAACGCGAGGAGAGATTCGAGTAAATAAAATACAAACGCGTGGAGAGATTCGAGTAAAGAAAAAGGAAACGTGAGGAGAGATTAGAGTAAAGAAATGGGAAACGCGAGGAGAGATTCGAGCAAAGAAAACGGAAACCAGAGGAGAGATTCGAGTAATGAAAACGGAAACGCGAGAAGATATTCGAGTAAAGAAAAGTGAAACGCGAGAGATTCGAGTAAAGAAAAGGGAAACGCGAGAAGAGGTTCGAATAAAGAAAAGGGAAACGCGAGAAGAGGTTCGAATAAAGAAAAGGGAAACGCGAGAGATTCGAGTAAAGAAAAGGGAAACGCGAGAAGGGATTCGAGAAAAGAAAATAGAAACACGAGGAAAGATTCGAGTAAAGAAAAAGGAAACGCGTGGAAAGATTAGAGTAAAGAAATGGGAAACGCGAGAAGAGATTCGAGTTGAGAAAAGAGAAACGCGAGAGATTCGAGTAAAGAAAAGGGAAACGCGAGGAGAGATTAAAGTAAAGAAAATACAAACGCGAGGAGAGATTCGAGTAAAGAAATGGGAAACGCGAGGAGAGATTCGAGTAAAGAAAATGTAAACGCGAGGAGAGATTCGAGTAAAGAAAAAGGAAACACGAGGATAGTTTAGAGTATAGAAATGGGAAACGCGAGGAGAGATTCGAGTAAAGAAAAGGGAAACGCGAGGAGAGATTCGAGTAAAGAAAAAGGAAACGCGAGAAGAGATTCGAGTAAAGAAAAGTGAAACGCGAGAGATTCGAGTAAAGAAAAGGGAAACACGAGAAGAGATTCGAATAACGAAAAGGGAAACGTGAGAAGAGATTCGAGTAAAGAAAAGGGAAACGTGAGAAGAGATTCGAGTAAAGAAAATATAAACGCGAGGAGAGATTCGAGTAAAGAAAAAGGAAACGCGAGGATAGATTAGAGTAAAGAAATGGGAAACGCGAGGAGATATTCGAGTAAAGAAAACAGAAACGAGAGGAGAGATTCGAGTAAAGAAACGGAAACGCGAGAAGAGATTCGAGTAAAGAAAAGAGAAACGCGAGAGATTCGAGTAAAGAGAAGGGAAACGCGAGGAGAGATTCGAGTAAAGAAAAGGGAAACGCGAGAGATTCGAGTAAATAAAAGGGAAACGCGAGAGATTCGAGTAAAGAAAAAGGAAACGCGAGGAGAGATTCGAGTAAAGCAAAGGGAAACGTGAGAGATTCAAGTAAAGAAAATGGAAACGCGATAAGAGATTCGAGTAAAGAAAATGGGAACGCGACGAGAGATTCGAGTATAGAAAATTGAAACGCGAGAAGAGATTCGATTAAAGAAAAGGGAAACCGAGAGATTCGAGTAAGGAAAAGGGGAACGCGAGAAGAGATTCGAGTAAAGAAAAGAGAAACGCGAGAGATTCGAGTAAAGAGAAGGGAAACGCGAGGAGAGATTCGAGTAAAGAAAAGGGAAACGCGAGATTTCGAGTAAATAAAAGGGAAACGCGAGAGATTCGAGTAAAGAAATGGGAAACGCGAGGAGAGATTCGAGTAGAGAAAAGGGAAACGCGAGAAGAGATTCGAGTACAGAAAACGGAAACGCGAGGAGAGATTCGAGTAAAGAAAAGGTAAACGCGAGATATTCGAGTAAAGGGAAACGCGAGGAGAGATTCGTGTGAAAAAAAGGGAAAACCGAGAAGAGATTCGGGTAAAGAAAAGGGAAACGCGAGAGAGTCGAGTAAAGAAAAGGGAAACGCGTGAAGAGATTCGAGCAAAGAAAATGGAGACGCGAGAAGAGATTCGAGTAAAGAAAATGGAAACGCGAGAAGAGATTCGAGTCAAGAAAAGTGAAACGCGAGAGATTCGAGTAAAGAAAAGGGAAACGCGAGAAGGGATTCGAGTAAAGAAAATAGAAACACGAGGAAAGATTCGAGTAAAGAAAAAGGAAACGCGTGGAAAGATTAGAGTAAAGAAATGGGAAACGCGAGGAGAGATTCGAGTAAAGAAAAGGAAACGCGAGGAGAGTTTAGAGTACAGAAAAGGGAAACACGAGGAGAGATTCGAGTAAAGAAAATGGAATCGAGAGGAAGGATTCGAGTAAAGAAAACGGAAACGCGAAAAGAGATTCGAGTAAAGAAAAGAGAAACGCGAGAGATTCCAGTAAAGAGAAGGGAAACGCGAGTAGAGATTCGAGTAAAGAAAAGGGAAACGCGAGAGGTACGAGTAAAGAAAAGGGAAACGCGAGAAGAGATTCGAGGTAAGAAAATAGAAAGGCGAGGAGAGATTCGTGTTAAGAAAAGGAAACGCGAGGAGAGATTAGAGTAAAGAAAAGGGAAACGCGAGAAGAGATTCGAGTTGAGAAAAGAGAAACGCGAGAGATTCGAGTAAAGAAAAGGGAAACGCGAGGAGAGATTCGAGTAAAGAAAATACAAACGCGAGGAGAGATTCGAGTAAAGAAATGGGAAACGCGAGGAGAGAATCGAGTAAAGAAAATATAAACGCGAGGAGAGATTCGAGTAAAGAAAAAGGAAACGCGAGGATAGATTAGAGTAAAGAAATGGGAAACGCGAGGAGAGATTCGAGTAAAGAAAAGGGAAACGCGAGAAGAGATTCGAGTAAAGAAAAAGGAATCCCGAGAAGAGATTCGAGTAAAGAAAAGTGAAACGCGAGAGATTCGAGTAAAGAAAAGGGAAACACGAGAAGAGATTCGAATAACGAAAAGGGAAACGTGAGAAGAGATTCGAGTAAAGAAATGGGAAACGCGACGAGAGATTCGAGTAAAGAAAACAGAAACGAGAGGAGAGATTCGAGTAAAGAAACGGAAACGCGAGAAGAGATTCGAGTAAAGAAAAGAGAAACGCGAGAGATTCGAGTAAAGAGAAGGGAAACGCGAGGAAAGATTCGAGTAAAGAAAAGGGAAACGCGAGAGATTCGAGTAAATAAAAGGGAAACGCGAGAGATTCGAGTAAAGAAAAAGGAAACGCGAGGAGAGATTCGAGTAAAGCAAAGGGAAACGTGAGAGATTCATGTAAAGAAAAGGGAAACGCGATAAGAGATTCGAGTAAAGAAAATGGGAACGCGACGAGAGATTCGAGTATAGAAAATTGAAACGCGAGAAGAGATTCGATTAAAGAAAAGGGAAACCGAGAGATTCGAGTAAGGAAAAGGGGAACGCGAGAAGAGATTCGAGTAAAGAAAAGAGAAACGCGAGAGATTCGAGTAAAGAGAAGGGAAACGCGAGGAGAGATTCGAGTAAAGAAAAGGGAAACGCGAGATTTCGAGTAAATAAAAGGGAAACGCGAGAGATTCGAGTAAAGAAATGGGAAACGCGAGGAGAGATTCGAGTAGAGAAAAGGGAAACGCGAGAAGAGATTCGAGTACAGAAAACGGAAACGCGAGGAGAGATTCGAATAAGGAAAAGGAAAACGTGAGAGATACGAGTAAAGAAAAGGGAAACGCGAGAAGAGATTCGAGTAAAGAAAATATAAACGCGAGGAGAGATTCGAGTAAAGAAAAGAGAAACGCGAGAGATTCCAGTAAAGAGAAGCGAAACGCGACGAGAGGTTCGAATAAGGAAAAGGAAAACGTGAGAGATTCGAGTAAAGAAAAGGGAAACGCGAGAGATTCGAGTAAAGAAAAGGGAAACGCGAGGAGAGATTCGAGTAAAGAAAAGGGAAACACGAGAGGTACGAGTAAAGAAAAGGGAAACGCGAGAAGAGATTCGAGTAAAGAAAATAGAAAGGCGAGGAGAGATTCGTGCAAAGAAAAGGAAACGGGTGGAGAGAGTAGAGTAAAGAAAAGGGAAACGCGAGGAGAGATTCGAGTAAAGAAAACGGAAACGCGAGGAGAGATTCGAATAAGGAAAAGGAAAACGTGAGAGATTCGAGTAAAGAAAAGGGAAACGCGAGAAGAGATTCGAGTAAAGAAAAGAGAAACGCGAGAGATTCGAGTAAAGAAAAGGGAAACGCGAGGAGAGATTCGAGTAAATAAAATACAAACGCGTGGAGAGATTCGAGTAAAGAAAAAGGAAACGTGAGGAGAGATTAGAGTAAAGAAATGGGAAACGCGAGGAGAGATTCGAGCAAAGAAAACGGAAACCAGAGGAGAGATTCGAGTAATGAAAACGGAAACGCAAGAAGATATTCGAGTAAAGAAAAGTGAAACGCGAGAGATTCGAGTAAAGAAAAGGGAAACGCGAGAAGAGGTTCGAATAAAGAAAAGGGAAACGCGAGAAGAGGTTCGAATAAAGAAAAGGGAAACGCGAGAGATTCGAGTAAAGAAAAGGGAAACGCGAGAAGGGATTCGAGAAAAGAAAATAGAAACACGAGGAAAGATTCGAGTAAAGAAAAAGGAAACGCGAGGAGAGATTAGAGTAAAGAAAAGGGAAACGCGAGAAGAGATTCGAGTTGAGAAAAGAGAAACGCGAGAGATTCGAGTAAAGAAAAGGGAAACGCGAGGAGAGATTCGAGTAAAGAAAATACAAACGCGAGGAGAGATTCGAGTAAAGAAATGGGAAACGCGAGGAGAGAATCGAGTAAAGAAAATATAAACGCGAGGAGAGATTCGAGTAAAGAAAAAGGAAACGCGAGGATAGATTAGAGTAAAGAAATGGGAAACGCGAGGAGAGATTCGAGTAAAGAAAAGGGAAACGCGAGAAGAGATTCGAGTAAAGAAAAAGGAATCCCGAGAAGAGATTCGAGTAAAGAAAAGTGAAACGCGAGAGATTCGAGTAAAGAAAAGGGAAACACGAGAAGAGATTCGAATAACGAAAAGGGAAACGTGAGAAGAGATTCGAGTAAAGAAATGGGAAACGCGACGAGAGATTCGAGTAAAGAAAACAGAAACGAGAGGAGAGATTCGAGTAAAGAAACGGAAACGCGAGAAGAGATTCGAGTAAAGAAAAGAGAAACGCGAGAGATTCGAGTAAAGAGAAGGGAAACGCGAGGAAAGATTCGAGTAAAGAAAAGGGAAACGCGAGAGATTCGAGTAAATAAAAGGGAAACGCGAGAGATTCGAGTAAAGAAAAAGGAAACGCGAGGAGAGATTCGAGTAAAGCAAAGGGAAACGTGAGAGATTCATGTAAAGAAAAGGGAAACGCGATAAGAGATTCGAGTAAAGAAAATGGGAACGCGACGAGAGATTCGAGTATAGAAAATTGAAACGCGAGAAGAGATTCGATTAAAGAAAAGGGAAACCGAGAGATTCGAGTAAGGAAAAGGGGAACGCGAGAAGAGATTCGAGTAAAGAAAAGAGAAACGCGAGAGATTCGAGTAAAGAGAAGGGAAACGCGAGGAGAGATTCGAGTAAAGAAAAGGGAAACGCGAGATTTCGAGTAAATAAAAGGGAAACGCGAGAGATTCGAGTAAAGAAATGGGAAACGCGAGGAGAGATTCGAGTAGAGAAAAGGGAAACGCGAGAAGAGATTCGAGTACAGAAAACGGAAACGCGAGGAGAGATTCGAATAAGGAAAAGGAAAACGTGAGAGATACGAGTAAAGAAAAGGGAAACGCGAGAAGAGATTCGAGTAAAGAAAATATAAACGCGAGGAGAGATTCGAGTAAAGAAAAGAGAAACGCGAGAGATTCCAGTAAAGAGAAGCGAAACGCGACGAGAGGTTCGAATAAGGAAAAGGAAAACGTGAGAGATTCGAGTAAAGAAAAGGGAAACGCGAGAGATTCGAGTAAAGAAAAGGGAAACGCGAGGAGAGATTCGAGTAAAGAAAAGGGAAACACGAGAGGTACGAGTAAAGAAAAGGGAAACGCGAGAAGAGATTCGAGTAAAGAAAATAGAAAGGCGAGGAGAGATTCGTGCAAAGAAAAGGAAACGGGTGGAGAGAGTAGAGTAAAGAAAAGGGAAACGCGAGGAGAGATTCGAGTAAAGAAAACGGAAACGCGAGGAGAGATTCGAATAAGGAAAAGGAAAACGTGAGAGATTCGAGTAAAGAAAAGGGAAACGCGAGAAGAGATTCGAGTAAAGAAAAGAGAAACGCGAGAGATTCGAGTAAAGAAAAGGGAAACGCGAGGAGAGATTCGAGTAAATAAAATACAAACGCGTGGAGAGATTCGAGTAAAGAAAAAGGAAACGTGAGGAGAGATTAGAGTAAAGAAATGGGAAACGCGAGGAGAGATTCGAGCAAAGAAAACGGAAACCAGAGGAGAGATTCGAGTAATGAAAACGGAAACGCAAGAAGATATTCGAGTAAAGAAAAGTGAAACGCGAGAGATTCGAGTAAAGAAAAGGGAAACGCGAGAAGAGGTTCGAATAAAGAAAAGGGAAACGCGAGAAGAGGTTCGAATAAAGAAAAGGGAAACGCGAGAGATTCGAGTAAAGAAAAGGGAAACGCGAGAAGGGATTCGAGAAAAGAAAATAGAAACACGAGGAAAGATTCGAGTAAAGAAAAAGGAAACGCGTGGAAAGATTAGAGTAAAGAAATGGGAAACGCGAGAAGAGATTCGAGTTGAGAAAAGAGAAACGCGAGAGATTCGAGTAAAGAAAAGGGAAACGCGAGGAGAGATTCGAGTAAAGAAAATACAAACGCGAGGAGAGATTCGAGTAAAGAAATGGGAAACTCGAGGAGAGATTCGAGTAAAGAAAATATAAACGCGAGGAGAGATTCGAGTAAAGAAAAAGGAAACGCGAGGATAGTTTAGAGTATAGAAATGGGAAACGCGAGGAGAGATTCGAGTAAAGAAAAGGGAAACGCGAGGAGAGATTCGAGTAAAGAAAAAGGAAACGCGAGAAGAGATTCGAGTAAAGAAAAAGGAAACGCGAGAAGAGATTCGAGTAAAGAAAAGTGAAACGCGAGAGATTCGAGTAAAGAAAAGGGAAACACGAGAAGAGATTCGAATAACGAAAAGGGAAACGTGAGAAGAGATTCGAGTAAAGAAAAGGGAAACGTGAGAAGAGATTCGAGTAAAGAAAATATAAACGCGAGGAGAGATTCGAGTAAAGAAAAAGGAAACGCGAGCATAGATTAGAGTAAAGAAATGGGAAACGCGAGGAGAGATTCGAGTAAAGAAAACAGAAACGAGAGGAGAGATTCGAGTAAAGAAAAGGGAAACCGAGAGATTCGAGTAAGGAAAAGGGGAACGCGAGAAGAGATTCGAGTAAAGAAAAGAGAAACGCGAGAGATTCGAGTAAAGAAAAAGGAAACGCGAGGAGAGATTTGAGTAAAGCAAAGGGAAACGTGAGAGATTCAAGTAAAGAAAAGGGAAACGCGATAAGAGATTCGAGTAAAGAAAATGGGAACGCGACGAGAGATTCGAGTATAGAAAATTGAAACGCGAGAAGAGATTCGATTAAAGAAAAGGGAAACCGAGAGATTCGAGTAAGGAAAAGGGGAACGCGAGAAGAGATTCGAGTAAAGAAAAGAGAAACGCGAGAGATTCGAGTAAAGAGAAGGGAAACGCGAGGAGAGATTCGAGTAAAGAAAAGGGAAACGCGAGATTTCGAGTAAATAAAAGGGAAACGCGAGAGATTCGAGTAAAGAAATGGGAAACGCGAGGAGAGATTCGAGTAGAGAAAAGGGAAACGCGAGAAGAGATTCGAGTACAGAAAACGGAAACGCGAGGAGAGATTCGAGTAAAGAAAAGGGAAACGCGAGATATTCGAGTAAAGGGAAACGCGAGGAGAGATTCGTGTGAAAAAAAGGGAAAACCGAGAAGAGATTCGGGTAAAGAAAAGGGAAACGCGAGAGAGTCGAGTAAAGAAAAGGGAAACGCGTGAAGAGATTCGAGCAAAGAAAATGGAAACGCGAGAAGAGATTCGAGTCAAGAAAAGTGAAACGCGAGAGATTCGAGAAAAGAAAAGGGAAACGCGAGAAGGGATTCGAGTAAAGAAAATAGAAACACGAGGAAAGATTCGAGTAAAGAAAAAGGAAACGCGTGGAAAGATTAGAGTAAAGAAATGGGAAACGCGAGGAGAGATTCGAGTAAAGAAAAGGAAACGCGAGGAGAGATTAGAGTACAGAAAAGGGAAACACGAGGAGAGATTCGAGTAAAGAAAATGGAATCGAGAGGAAGGATTCGAGTAAAGAAAACGGAAACGCGAAAAGAGATTCGAGTAAAGAAAAGAGAAACGCGAGAGATTCCAGTAAAGAGAAGGGAAACGCGAGTAGAGATTCGAGTAAAGAAAAGGGAAACGCGAGAGGTACGAGTAAAGAAAAGGGAAACGCGAGAAGAGATTCGAGGTAAGAAAATAGAAAAGGCGAGGAGAGATTCGTGTAAAGAAAAGGTAACGCGAGGAGAGATTAGAGTAAAGAAAAGGGAAACGCGAGAAGAGATTCGAGTTGAGAAAAGAGAAACGCGAGAGATTCGAGTAAAGAAAAGGGAAACGCGAGGAGAGATTCGAGTAAAGAAAATACAAACGCGAGGAGAGATTCGAGTAAAGAAATGGGAAACGCGAGGAGAGAATCGAGTAAAGAAAATATAAACGCGAGGAGAGATTCGAGTAAAGAAAAAGGAAACGCGAGGATAGATTAGAGTAAAGAAATGGGAAACGCGAGGAGAGATTCGAGTAAAGAAAACAGAAACGAGAGGAGAGATTCGAGTAAAGAAACGGAAACGCGAGAAGAGATTCGAGTAAAGAAAAGAGAAACGCGAGAGATTCGAGTAAAGAGAAGGGAAACGCGAGGAGAGATTCGAGTAAAGAAAAGGGAAACGCGAGAGATTCGAGTAAATAAAAGGGAAACGCGAGAGATTCGAGTAAAGAAAAAGGAAACGCGAGGAGAGATTCGAGTAAAGCAAAGGGAAACGTGAGAGATTCAAGTAAAGAAAAGGGAAACGCGATAAGAGATTCGAGTAAAGAAAATGGGAACGCGACGAGAGATTCGAGTATAGAAAATTGAAACGCGAGAAGAGATTCGAGTAAAGAAAAGGGAAACGCGAGATATTCGAGTAAAGGGAAACGCGAGGAGAGATTCGTGTGAAAAAAAGGGAAAACCGAGAAGAGATTCGGGTAAAGAAAAGGGAAACGCGAGAGAGTCGAGTAAAGAAAAGGGAAACGCGTGAAGAGATTCGAGCAAAGAAAATGGACACGCGAGAAGAGATTCGAGTAAAGAAAATGGAAACGCGAGAAGAGATTCGAGTCAAGAAAAGTGAAACGCGAGAGATTCGAGTAAAGAAAAGGGAAACGGGAGAAGGGATTCGAGTAAAGAAAATAGAAACACGAGGAAAGATTCGAGTAAAGAAAAGGGAAACACGAGGAGATATTCGAGTAAAGAAAATGGAATCGAGAGGAAGGATTCGAGTAAAGAAAACGGAAACGCGAAAAGAGATTCGAGTAAAGAAAAGAGAAACGCGAGAGATTCCAGTAAAGAGAAGGGAAACGCGAGTAGAGATTCGAGTAAAGAAAAGGGAAACGCGAGAGGTACGAGTAAAGAAAAGGGAAACGCGAGAAGAGATTCGAGGTAAGAAAATAGAAAGGCGAGGAGAGATTCGTGTAAAGAAAAGGAAACGCGAGGAGAGATTAGAGTAAAGAAAAGGGAAACGCGAGGAGAGATTCGAGTAAAGAAAACGGAAACGCGAGGAGAGATTCGAATAAGGAAAAGGAAAACGTGAGAGATACGAGTAAAGAAAAGGGAAACGCGAGAAGAGATTCGAGTAAAGAAAAGAGAAACGCGAGAGATTCGAGTAAAGAAAAGGGAAAGGCGAGGAGAGATTCGAGTAAAGAAAATACAAACGCGAGGAGAGATTCGAGTAAAGAAAAAGGAAACGCGAGGAGAGATTAGAGTAATGAAATGGGAAACGCGAGGAGAGATTAGAGTAAAGAAAAGAGAAATGCGAGGAGAGATTCGAGTGAAGAAAACGGAAACGCGAGAGGTACGAGTAAAGAAAAGGGAAACGCGAGAAGAGATTCGAGGTAAGAAAATAGAAAGGCGAGGAGAGATTCGTGTAAAGAAAAGGAAACGCGAGGAGAGATTAGAGTAAAGAAAAGGGAAACGCGAGGAGAGATTCGAGTAAAGAAAACGGAAACGCGAGGAGAGATTCGAATAAGGAAAAGGAAAACGTGAGAGATACGAGTAAAGAAAAGGGAAACGCGAGAAGAGATTCGAGTAAAGAAAAGAGAAACGGAGAGATTCGAGTAAAGAAAAGGGAAACGCGAGGAGAGATTCGAGTAAAGAAAATACAAACGCGAGGAGAGATTCGAGTAAAGAAAAAGGAAACGCGAGGAGAGATTAGAGTAAAGAAATGGGAAACGCGAGGAGAGATTAGAGTAAAGAAAAGGGAAATGCGAGGAGAGATTCGAGTGAAGAAAACGGAAACGCGAGAAGAGATTCGAGTAAAGAAAAGTGAAACGCGATAGATTCGAGTAAAGAAAAGGGAAACGCGAGAAGAGGTTCGAATAAAGAAAAGGGAAACGCGAGAGATTCGAGTAAAGAAAAGGGAAACGTGAGAAGAGATTCGAGTAAAGGAAATATAAACGGAGGAGAGATTGGAGTAAAGAAAACGGAAACGAGAGGAGAGATTCGAGTAAAGAAAACGGAAACGCGAGAAGAGATTCGAGTAAAGAAAAGGGAAACGCGAGAAGAGATTCGAGTAAAGAAAATAGAAAGGCGAGGAGAGATTCGTGTAAAGAAAAGGAAACGCGAGGAGAGAGTAGAGTAAAGAAAAGGGAAACGCGAGGAGAGTTTCGAGTAAAGAAAAGGGAAACGCGAGGAGAGATTCGAATAAGGAAAAGGAAAACGTGAGAGATTCGAGTAAAGAAAAGGGAAACGCGAGAGATTCGAGTAAAGAAAAGGGAAACGCGAGGAGAGATTCGAGTAAAGAAAATACAAACGCGAGGAGAGATTCGAGTAAAGAAAAAGAAAACGCAAGGAGAGATTAGAGTAAAGAAATGGGAAACGCGAGGAGAGATTCGAGTAAAGAAAACGGAAACGAGAGGAGAGATTCGAGTAAAGAAAACGGAAACGCGAGAAGAGATTCGAGTAAAGAAAAGAGAAACGCGAGAGATTCCAGTAAAGAGAAGGGAAACGCGAGGAGAGATTCGAGTAAAGAAAAGGGAAACGCGAAGGGTACGAGTACAAAAAGGGAAACGCGGGGAGAGATTCCAGTAAAGAAAATGGAAATGAGAGGAGAGATTCGAGTAAAGAAAACGGAAACGCGAGAAGAGATTCGAGTAAAGAAAAGAGAAACGCGAGAGGTTCCAGTAAAGAGAAGGGAAACGCGAGGAGAGATTCGAGTAAAGAAAAGGGAAACGCGAGAGGTACGAGTAAAGAAAAGGGAAACGCGAGAAGAGATTCGAGTAAAGAAAATAGAAAGGCGAGGAGAGATTCGAGTAAAGAAAAGGGAAACGCGAGAGATTCGAGTAAAGAAAAGGGAAACGCGAGGAGAGATTCGAGTAAAGAAAATACAAACGCGAGGAGAGATTCGAGTAAAGAAAAAGGAAACGCGAGGAGAGATTAGAGTAAAGAAATGGGAAACGCGAGGAGAGATTAGAGTAAAGAAAAGAGAAATGCGAGGAGAGATTCGAGTGAAGAAAACGGAAACGCGAGAAGAGATTCGAGTAAAGAAAAGTGAAACGCGAGACATTCGAGTAAAGAAAAGGGAAACGCGAGAAGAGGTTCGAATAAAGAAAAGGGAAACGCGAGAGATTCGAGTAAAGAAAAGGGAAACGTGAGAAGAGATTCGAGTAAAGGAAATATAAACGGAGGAGAGATTGGAGTAAAGAAAAAGGAAACGCGAGGAGAGATTAAAGTAAGGAAATGGGAAAGGCGAGGAGAGATTCGAGTAAAGAAAACGGAAATGAGAGGAGAGATTCGAGTAAAGAAAACGGAAACGCGAGAAGAGATTCGAGTAAAGAAAAGAGAAACGCGAGAGATTCGAGTAAAGAGAAGGGAAACGCGAGGAGAGATTCGAGTAAAGAAAAGGGAAACGCGAGAAGAGATTCGAGTAAAGAAAATAGAAAGGCGAGGAGAGATTCGTGTAAAGAAAAGGAAACGCGAGGAGAGAGTAGAGTAAAGAAAAGGGAAACACGAGGAGAGATTCGAGTAAAGAAAACGGAAACGCGAGGAGAGATTCGAATAAGGAAAAGGAAAACGTGAGAGATTCGAGTAAAGAAAAGAGAAACGCGAGAGATTCGAGTAAAGAAAAGGGAAACGCGAGGAGAGATTCGAGTAAAGAAAATACAAACGCGAGGAGAGATTCGAGTAAAGAAAAAGAAAACGCGAGGAGAGATTAGAGTAAAGAAATGGGAAACGCGAGGAGAGATTCGAGTAAAGAAAACGGAAACGAGACGAGAGATTCGAGTAAAGAAAACGGAAACGCGAGAAGAGATTCGAGTAAAGAAAAGAGAAACGCGAGAGATTCCAGTAAAGAGAAGGGAAACGCGAGGAGAGATTCGAGTAAAGAAAAGGGAAACGCGAAGGGTACGAGTACAAAAAGGGAAACGCGGGGAGAGATTCCAGTAAAGAAAATGGAAACGAGTGGAGAGATTCGAGTAAAGAAAACGGAAACGCGAGAAGAGATTCGAGTAAAGAAAAGAGAAACGCGAGAGGTTCCAGTAAAGAGAAGGGAAACGCGAGGAGAGATTCGAGTAAAGAAAAGGGAAACGCGAGAGGTACGAGTAAAGAAAAGGGAAACGCGAGAAGAGATACGAGTAAAGAAAATAGAAAGGCGAGGAGAGATTCGTGTAAAGAAAAGGAAACGCGAGGAGAGATTAGAGTAAAGAAAAAGGAAACGCGAAAAGAGATTCGAGTAAAGAAAAGAGAAACGCGAGAGATTCCAGTAAAGAGAAGGGAAACGCGAGTAGAGATTCGAGTAAAGAGAAGGGAAACGCGAGGAGAGATTCGAGTAAAGAAAAGGGAAACGCGAGAGGTACGAGTAAAGAAAAGGGAAACGCGAGAAGAGATTCGAGTAAAGAAAAGAGAAACGGAGAGATTCGAGTAAAGAAAAGGGAAACGCGAGGAGAGATTCGAGTAAAGAAAATACAAACGCGAGGAGAGATTCGAGTAAAGAAAAAGGAAACGCGAGGAGAGATTAGAGTAAAGAAATGGGAAACGCGAGGAGAGATTAAAGTAAAGAAAAGGGAAATGCGAGGAGAGATTCGAGTGAAGAAAACGGAAACGCGAGAAGAGATTCGAGTAAAGAAAAGTGAAACGCGATAGATTCGAGTAAAGAAAAGGGAAACGTGAGAAGAGATTCGAGTAAAGGAAATATAAACGGAGGAGAGATTGGAGTAAAGAAAACGGAAACGAGAGGAGAGATTCGAGTAAAGAAAAGGGAAACGCGAGAGATTCGAGTAAAGAAAAGGGAAACGCGAGGAGAGATTCGAGTAAAGAAAATACAAACGCGAGGAGAGATTCGAGTAAAGAAAAAGAAAACGCAATGAGAGATTAGAGTAAAGAAATGGGAAACGCGAGGAGAGATTCGAGTAAAGAAAACGGAAACGAGAGGAGAGATTCGAGTAAAGAAAACGGAAACGCGAGAAGAGATTCGAGTAAAGAAAAGAGAAACGCGAGAGATTCCAGTAAAGAGAAGGGAAACGCGAGGAGAGATTCGAGTAAAGAAAAGGGAAACGCGAAGGGTACGAGTACAAAAAGGGAAACGCGGGGAGAGATTCCAGTAAAGAAAATGGAAACGAGAGGAGAGATTCGAGTAAAGAAAACGGAAACGCGAGAAGAGATTCGAGTAAAGAAAAGAGAAACGCGAGAGGTTCCAGTAAAGAGAAGGGAAACGCGAGGAGAGATTCGAGTAAAGAAAAGGGAAACGCGAGAGGTACGAGTAAAGAAAAGGGAAACGCGAGAAGAGATTCGAGTAAAGAAAATAGAAAGGCGAGGAGAGATTCGAGTAAAGAAAAGGGAAACGCGAGAGATTCGAGTAAAGAAAAGGGAAACGCGAGGAGAGATTCGAGTAAAGAAAATACAAACGCGAGGAGAGATTCGAGTAAAGAAAAAGAAAACGCGAGGAGAGATTAGAGTAAACAAATGGGAAACGCGAGGAGAGATTCGAGTAAAGAAAACGGAAACGAGAGGAGAGATTCGAGTAAAGAAAACGGAAACGCGAGAAGAGATTCGAGTAAAGAAAAGAGAAACGCGAGAGACTCAAGTAAAGAGAAGGGAAACGCGAGGAGAGATTCTAGTAAAGAAAAGGGAAACGCGAAGGGTACGAGTACAAAAAGGGAAACGCGGGGAGAGAGTCCAGTAAAGAAAATGGAAACGAGAGGAGAGATTCGAGTAAAGAAAAGGGAAACGCGAGAGGTACGAGTAAAGAAAAGGGAAACGCGAGAAGAGATTCGAGTAAAGAAAATAGAAAGGCGAGGAGAGATTCGTGTAAAGAAAAGGAAACGCGAGGAGAGATTAGAGTAAAGAAAAAGGAAACGCGAAAAGAGATTCGAGTAAAGAAAAGAGAAACGCGAGAGATTCCAGTAAAGAGAAGGGAAACGCGAGTAGAGATTCGAGTAAAGAAAAGGGAAACGCGAGAGGTACGAGTAAAGAAAAGGGATACGCGAGAAGAGATTCGAGGTAAGAAAATAGAAAGGAGAGGAGAGATTCGTGTAAAGAAAAGGAAACGCGAGGAGAGATTAGAGTAAAGAAAAGGGAAACGCGAGGAGAGATTCGAGTAAAGAAAACGGAAACGCGAGGAGAGATTCGAATAAGGAAAAGGAAAACGTGAGAGATACGAGTAAAGAAAATAGAAACGCGAGAAGAGAGTCGAGTAAAGAAAAGAGAAACGCGAGAGATGCGAGTAAAGAAAAGGGAAACGCGGGGAGAGATTCGAGTAAAGAAAATACAAACGCGAGGAGAGATTCGAGTAAAGAAAAAGGAAACGCGAGGAGAGATTAGAGTAAAGAAATGGGAAACGCGAGGAGAGATTAGAGTAAAGAAAAGGGAAATGCGAGGAGAGATTCGAGTGAAGAAAACGGACACGCGAGAAGAGATTCGAGCAAAGAAAAGTGAAACGCGATAGATTCGAGTAAAGAAAAGGGAAACGCGAGAAGAGGTTCGAATAAAGAAAAGGGAAACGCGAGAGATTCGAGTAAAGAAAAGGGAAACGTGAGATAAGATTCGAGTAAAGAAAAGGGAAACGTGAGATAAGATTCGAGTAAAGGAAATATAAACGGAGGAGAGATTGGAGTAAAGAAAAAGGAAACGCGAGGAGAGATTAAAGTAAGGAAATGGGAAAGGCGAGGAGAGATTCGAGTAAAGAAAACGGAAACGAGAGGAGAGATTCGAGTAAAGAAAACGGAAAAGCGAGAAGAGATTCGAGTAAAGAAAAGAGAAACGCGAGAGATTCGAGTAAAGAGAAGGGAAACGCGAGGAGAGTTTCGAGTAAAGAAAAGGGAAACGCGAGAAGAGATTCGAGTAAAGAAAATAGAAAGGCGAGGAGAGATTCGTGTAAAGAAAAGGAAACGCGAGGAGAGAGTAGAGTAAAGAAAAGGGAAACACGAGGAGAGATTCGAGTAAAGAAAACGGAAACGCGAGGAGAGATTCGAATAAGGAAAAGGAAAACGTGAGAGATTCGAGTAAAGAAAAGGGAAACGCGAGAGATTCGAGTAAAGAAAAGGGAAACGCGAGGAGAGATTCGAGTAAAGTAAATACAAACGCGAGGAGAGATTCGAGTAAAGAAAAAGATAACGAGAGGAGAGATTAGAGTAACGAAATGGGAAACGCGAGGAGAGATTCGAGTAAAGAAAACGGAAACGAGAGGAGAGATTCGAGTAAAGAAAACAAAAACGCGAGAAGAGATTCGAGTAAAGAAAAGAGAAACGCGAGAGATTCCAGTAAAGAGAAGGGAAACGCGAGGAGAGATTCGAGTAAAGAAAAGGGAAACGCGAAGGGTACGAGTACAAAAAGGGAAACGCGGGGAGAGATTCCAGTAAAGAAAATGGAAACGAGTGGAGAGATTCGAGTAAAGAAAACGGAAACGCGAGAAGAGATTCGAGTAAAGAAAAGAGAAACGCGAGAGGTTCCAGTAAAGAGAAGGGAAACGCGAGGAGAGATTCGAGTAAAGAAAAGGGAAACTCGAGAGGTACGAGTAAAGAAAAGGGAAACGCGAGAAGAGATTCGAGTAAAGAAAATAGAAAGGCGAGGAGAGATTCGTGTAAAGAAAAGGAAACGCGAGGAGAGATTAGAGTAAAGAAAAAGGAAACGCGAAAAGAGATTCGAGTAAAGAAAAGAGAAACGCGAGAGATTCCAGTAAAGAGAAGGGAAACGCGAGTAGAGATTCGAGTAAAGAAAAGGGAAACGCGAGAGGTACGAGTAAAGAAAAGGGAAACGCGAGAAGAGATTCGAGGTAAGAAAATAGAAAGGCGAGGAGAGATTCGTGTAAAGAAAAGGAAACGCGAGGAGAGATTAGAGTAAAGAAAAGGGAAACGCGAGGAGAGATTCGAGTAAAGAAAACGGAAACGCGAGGAGAGATTCGAATAAGGAAAAGGAAAACGTGAGAGATACGAGTAAAGAAAAGGGAAACCCGAGAAGAGATTCGAGTAAAGAAAAGAGAAACGCGACAGATTCGAGTAAAGAAAAGGGAAACGCGAGGAGAGATTCGAGTAAAGAAAATACAAACGCGAGGAGAGATTCGAGTAAAGAAAAAGGAAACGCGAGGAGAGATTAGAGTAAAGAAATGGGAAACGCGAGGAGAGATTAGAGTAAAGAAAAGGGAAATGCGAGGAGAGATTCGAGTGAAGAAAACGGAAACGCGAGAAGAGATTCGAGTAAAGAAAAGTGAAACGCGATAGATTCGAGTAAAGAAAAGGGAAACGCGAGAAGAGGTTCGAATAAAGAAAAGGGAAACGCGAGAGATTCGAGTAAAGAAAAGGGAAACGTGAGAAGAGATTCGAGTAAAGGAAATATAAACGGAGGAGAGATTGGAGTAAAGAAAAAGGAAACGCGAGGAGAGATTAAAGTAAGGAAATGGGAAAGGCGAGGAGAGATTCGAGTAAAGAAAACGGAAACGAGAGGAGAGATTCGAGTAAAGAAAACGGAAACGCGAGAAGAGATTCGAGTAAAGAAAAGAGAAACGCGAGAGATTCAAGTAAAGAGAAGGGAAACGCGAGGAGAGATTCGAGTAAAGAAAAGGGAAACGCGAAGGGTACCAGTACAAAAAGGGAAACGCGGGGAGAGATTCCAGTAAAGAAAATGGAAACGAGAGGAGAGATTCGAGTAAAGAAAACGGAAACGCGAGAAGAGATTCGAGTAAAGAAAAGAGAAACGCGAGAGGTTCCAGTAAAGAGAAGGGAAACGCGAGGAGAGATTCGAGTAAAGAAAAGGGAAACGCGAGAGGTACGAGTAAAGAAAAGGGAAACGCGAGAAGAGATTCGAGTAAAGAAAATAGAAAGGCGAGGAGAGATTCGTGTAAAGAAAAGGAAACGCGAGGAGAGATTAGAGTAAAGAAAAAGGAAACGCGAGGAGAGATTCGAGTAAAGAAAACGGAAACGCGAGGAGAGATTCGAATAAGGAAAAGGAAAACGTGAGAGATTCGAGTAAAGAAAAGGGAAACGCAAGAGATTCGAGTAAAGAAAAGGGAAACGCGAGGAGAGATTCGAGTAAAGAAAATACAAACGGGAGGAGAGATTCGAGTAAAGAAAAAGAAAACGCGAGGAGAGATTAGAGTAAAGAATGGGAAACGCGAGGAGAGATTCGAGTAAAGAAAACGGAAACGAGAGGAGAGATTCGATTAAAGAAAACGGAAACGCGAGAAGAGATTCGAGTAAAGAAAAGAGAAACGCGAGAGATTCAAGTAAAGAGAAGGGAAACGCGAGGAGAGATTCGAGTAAAGAAAAGGGAAACGCGAAGGGTACGAGTACAAAAAGGGAATCGCGGGGAGAGATTCCAGTAAAGAAAATGGAAACGAGAGGAGAGATTCGAGTAAAGAAAACGGAAACGCGAGAAGAGATTCGAGTAAAGAAAAGAGAATCGCGAGACGTTCCAGTAAAGAGAAGGGAAACGCGAGGAGAGATTCGAGTAAAGAAAAGGGAAACGCGAGAGGTACGAGTAAAGAAAAGGGAAACGCGAGAAGAGATTCGAGTAAAGAAAATAGAAAGGCGAGGAGAGATTCGTGTAAAGAAAAGGAAACGCGAGGAGAGATTAGAGTAAAGAAAAAGGAAACGCGAAAAGAGATTCGAGTAAAGAAAAGAGAAACGCGAGAGATTCCAGTAAAGAAAATAGAAAGGCGAGGAGAGATTCGTGTAAAGAAAAGGAAACGCGAGGAGAGATTAGAGTAAAGAAAAGGGAATCGCGAGGAGAGATTCGAGTAAAGAAAACGGAAACGCGAGGAGAGAGTCGAGTAAAGAAAAGAGAAAAGCGAGAGATTCGAGTAAAGAAAAGGGAAACGCGAGGAGAGATTCGAGTAAAGAAAATACAAACGCGAGGAGAGATTCGAGTAAAGAAAAAGGAAACGCGAGGAGAGATTAGAGTAAAGAAATGGGAAACGCGAGGAGAGATTAGAGTAAAGAAAAGGGAAATGCGAGGAGAGATTCGAGTGAAGAAAACGGAAACGCGAGAAGAGATTCGAGTAAAGAAAAGTGAAACGCGATAGATTCGAGTAAAGAAAAGGGAAACGCGAGAAGAGGTTCGAATAAAAGAAAAAGGGAAACGCGAGAGATTCGAGTAAAGAAAAGGGAAACGTGAGAAGAGATTCGAGTAAAGGAAATATAAACGGAGGAGAGATTGGAGTAAAGAAAAAGGAAACGCGAGGAGAGATTAAAGTAAGGAAATGGGAAAGGCGAGGAGAGATTCGAGTAAAGAAAACGGAAACGAGAGGAGAGATTCGAGTAAAGAAAACGGAAAAGCGAGAAGAGATTCGAGTAAAGAAAAGAGAAACGCGAGAGATTCGAGTAAAGAGAAGGGAAACGCGAGGAGAGTTTCGAGTAAAGAAAAGGGAAACGCGAGAAGAGATTCGAGTAAAGAAAATAGAAAGGCGAGGAGAGATTCGTGTAAAGAAAAGGAAACGCGAGGAGAGAGTAGTGTAAAGAAAAGGGAAACACGAGGAGAGATTCGAGTAAAGAAAACGGAAACGCGAGGAGAGATTCGAATAAGGAAAAGGAAAACGTGAGAGATTCGAGTAAAGAAAAGGGAAACGCGAGAGATTCGAGTAAAGAAAAGGGAAACGCGAGGAGAGATTCGAGTAAAGAAAATACAAACGCGAGGAGAGATTCGAGTAAAGAAAAAGAGAACGCGAGGAGAGATTAGAGTAAAGAAATGGGAAACGCGAGGTGAGATTCGAGTAAAGAAAACGGAAACGAGAGGAGAGATTCGAGTAAAGAAAACGGAAACGCGAGAAGAGATTCGAGTAAAGAAAAGAGAAACGCGAGAGATTCCAGTAAAGAGAAGGGAAACGCGAGGAGAGATTCGAGTAAAGAAAAGGGAAACGTGAGAAGAGATTCGAGTAAAGGAAATATAAACGGAGGAGAGATTGGAGTAAAGAAAAAGGAAACGCGAGGAGAGATTAAAGTAAGGAAATGGTTAAGGCGAGGAGAGATTCGAGTAAAGAAAACGGAAACGAGAGGAGAGATTCGAGTAAAGAAAACGGAAAAGCGAGAAGAGATTCGAGTAAAGAAAAGAGAAACGCGAGAGATTCGAGTAAAGAGAAGGGAAACGCGAGGAGAGTTTCGAGTAAAGAAAAGGGAAACGCGAGAAGAGATTCGAGTAAAGAAAATAGAAAGGCGAGGAGAGATTCGTGTAAAGAAAAGGAAACGCGAGGAGAGAGTAGAGTAAAGAAAAGGGAAACACGAGGAGAGAGTCGAGTAAAGAAAACGGAAACGCGAGGAGAGATTCGAATAAGGAAAAGGAAAACGTGAGAGATTCGAGTAAAGAAAAGGGAAACGCGAGAGATTCGAGTAAAGAAAAGGGAAACGCGAGGAGAGATTCGAGTAAAGAAAATACAAACGCGAGGAGAGATTCGAGTAAAGAAAAAGAAAACGCGAGGAGAGATTAGAGTAAAGAAATGGGAAACGCGAGGAGAGATTCGAGTAAAGAAAACGGAAACGAGAGGAGAGATTCGAGTAAAGAAAACGGAAACGCGAGAAGAGATTCGAGTAAAGAAAAGAGAAACGCGAGAGATTCCAGTAAAGAGAAGGGAAACGCGAGGAGAGATTCGAGTAAAGAAAAGGGAAACGCGAAGGGTACGAGTACAAAAAGGGAAACGCGGGGAGAGACTCCAGTAAAGAAAATGGAAACGAGAGGAGAGATTCGAGTAAAGAAAACGGAAACGCGAGAAGAGATTCGAGTAAAGAAAAGAGAAACGCGAGAGGTTCCAGTAAAGAGAAGGGAAACGCGAGGAGAGATTCGAGTAAAGAAAAGGGAAACGCGAGAGGTACGAGTAAAGAAAAGGGAAACGCGAGAAGAGATTCGAGTAAAGAAAATAGAAAGGCGAGGAGAGATTCGTGTAAAGAAAAGGAAACGCGAGGAGAGATTAGAGTAAAGAAAAAGGAAACGCGAGGAGAGATTCGAGAAAAGAAAACGGAAACGCGAGGAGAGATTCGAATAAGGAAAAGGAAAACGTGAGAGATTCGAGTAAAGAAAAGGGAAACGCGAGAAGAGATTCGAGTTGAGAAAAGAGAAACGCGAGAGATTCGAGTAAAGAAAAGGGAAACGCGAGGAGAGATTCGAGTAAAGAAAATACAAACGCGTGGAGAGATTCGAGTAAAGAAAAAGGAACGCGAGGAGAGATTAGAGTAAAGAAATGGGAAACGCGAGGAGAGATTCGAGTAAAGAAAAGGGAAACGCGAGGAGAGATTCGAGCAAAGAAAACGGAAACGCGAGAAGAGATTCGAATAAAGATAAGTGAAACGCGAGAGATTCGAGTAAAGAAACGGGAAACGCGAGAAGAGGTCGAATAACGAAAAGGGAAACGCGAGAGATTCGAGTAAAGAAAAGGGAAACGCGAGGAGAGATTCTAGTAGAGAAAAGGGAAACGCGAGAAGAGATTCGAGTACAGAAAACGGAACGAGAGGAGAGATTCGAGTAAAGAAAAGGGAAACGCGAGATATTCGAGTAAAGGGAAACGCGAGGAGAGATTCGAGTGAAAAAAAGGGAAAACCGAGAAGAGATTCGGGTAAAGAAAAGGGAAACGCGAGAGATTCGAGTAAAGAAAAGGGAAACGCGTGAAGAGATTCGAGCAAAGAAAATGGAGACGCGAGAAGAGATTCGAGTAAAGAAAATGGAAACGCGAGAAGAGATTCGAGTCAAGAAAAGTGAAACGCGAGAGATTCGAGTAAAGAAAAGGGAAACGCGAGAAGGGATTCGAGTAAAAAAAATAGGAACACGAGGAAAGATTCGAGTAAAGAAAAAGGAAACGCGTGGAAAGACTAGAGTAAAGAAATGGGAAACGCGAGGAGAGATTCGAGTAAAGAAAAGGAAACGCGAGGAGAGATTAGAGTACAGAAAAGGGAAACACGAGGAGAGATTCGAGTAAAGAAAATGGAAACGAGAGGAGAGATTCGAGTAAAGAAAACGGAAACGCGAGAAGAGAATCGAGTAAAGAAAAGAGAAACGCGAGAGATTCCAGTAAAGAGAAGGGAAACGCGAGGAGAGATTTGAGTAAAGAAAAGGGAAACGCGAGAGGTACGAGTAAAAAAGAGGGAAACGCGAGAAGAGATTCGAGTAAAGAAAATAGAAAGGCGAGGAGAGATTCGTGTAAAGAAAAGGAAACGCGAGGAGAGATTAGAGTAAAGAAAAGGGAAACGCGAGGAGAGATTCGAATAAGGTAAAGGAAAACGTGAGAGATTCGAGTAAAGAAAAGGGATACGCGAGAAGAGATTCGAGTTGAGAAAAGAGAAACGCGAGAGATTCGAGTAAAGAAATGGGAAACGCGAGGAGAGATTCGAGTAAAGAAAAGGGAAACGCGAGGAGAGATTCGAGTAAAGAAAAAGGAAACGCGAGAAGGGATTCAAGTAAAGAAAAGGAAACGCGAGAGATTCCAGTAAATAAAAGGGAAACACGAGAATAGGTTCGAATAAAGAAAAGGGAAACGCGAGAGATTCGAGTAAAGAAAAGGGAAACGTGAGAAGAGATTCGAGTAAAGAAAATATAAACGCGAGGAGAGATTCGATTAAAGAAAAGAGAAACGCGAGAGATGCCAGTAAAGAGAAGCGAAACGCGACGAGAGATTCGAATAAGGAAAAAGAAAACGCGAGAGATTCGAGTAAAGAAAAGGGAAACGCGAGAGATACGAGTAAAGAAAAAAAAAAGGCGAGGAGAGATTCGTGTAAAGAAAAGGAAACGCGAGGAGAGAGTAGAGTAAAGAAAAGGGAAACGCGAGGAGAGATTCGAGTAAAGAAAAGAGAAACGCGAGAGATTCGAGTAAAGAAAAGGGAAACGCGAGGACAGATTCGAGAAAAGAAAATATAAACGCGAGGAGAGATTCGAGTAAAGAAAAGAGAAACGCGAGAGATTCCAGTAAAGAGAAGCGAAACGCGACGAGAGATACGAATAAGGAAAAGGAAAACGTGAGAGATTCGAGTAAATAAAAGGGAAACGCGAGAGATACGAGTAAAGAAAAGGGAAACGCGAGAGATTCGAGTAAAGAAAAGGGAAACGCGAGAAGAGATTCGAGTAAAGAAAAGAGAAACGCGAGATATTCCAGTAAAGAGAAGGGAAACGCGAGGAGAGATTCGAGTAAAGAAAAGGGAAAGGCGAGAGGTACGAGTACAAAATGGGAAACGCGAGGAGAGATTCGAGTAAAGAAAATGGAAACGAGAGGAGAGATTCGAGTAAAGAAAACGGCAACACGAGAAGAGATTCGAGTAAAGAAAAGAGAAACGCGAGAGATTCCAGTAAAGAGAAGGGAAACGCGAGGAGTGATTCGAGTAAAGAAAAGGGAAACACGAGAGGTACGAGTAAAGAAAACGGAAACGCGAGAAGAGATTCGAGTAAAGAAAATAGAAAGGCGAGGAGAGATTCGTGCAAAGAAAAGGAAACGCGTGGAGAGATTAGAGTAAAGAAAGGGAAACGAGAGGAGAGATTAGAGTAAAGAAAAGGGAAACGCGAGGAGAGATTCGAGTAAATAAAATACCAACGCGAGGAGAGATTCGAGTAAAGAAAAAGGAAACGTGAGGAGAGATTAGAGTAAAGAAATGGGAAACGCGAGGAGAGATTCGAGCAAAGAAAACGGAAACCAGAGGAGAGATTCGAGTAATGAAAACGGAAACGCGAGAAGAGATTCGAGTAAAGAAAAGTGAAACGCGAGAGATTCGAGTAAAGAAAAGGGAAACGCGAGAAGAGGTTCGAATAAAGAAAAGGGAAACGCGAGAGATTCGAGTAAAGAAAAGGGAAACGTGAGAAGAGATTCGAGTAAAGGAAATATAAACGGAGGAGAGATTGGAGTAAAGAAAAAGGAAACGCGAGGAGAGATTAAAGTAAGGAAATGGGAAAGGCGAGGAGAGATTCGAGTAAAGAAAACGGAAACGAGAGGAGAGATTCGAGTAAAGAAAACGGAAACGCGAGAAGAGATTCGAGTAAAGAAAAGAGAAACGCGAGAGATTCGAGTAAAGAGAAGGGAAACGCGAGGAGAGTTTCGAGTAAAGAAAAGGGAAACGCGAGAAGAGATTCGAGTAAAGAAAATAGAAAGGCGAGGAGAGATTCGTGTAAAGAAAAGGAAACGCGAGGAGAGAGTAGAGTAAAGAAAAGGGAAACACGAGGAGAGATTCGAGTAAAGAAAACGGAAACGCGAGGAGAGATTCGAATAAGGAAAAGGAAAACGTGAGAGATTCGAGTAAAGAAAAGGGAAACGCGAGAGATTCGAGTAAAGAAAAGGGAAACGCGAGGAGAGATTCGAGTAAAGAAAATACAAACGCGAGGAGAGATTCGAGTAAAGAAAAAGAAAACGCGAGGAGAGATTAGAGTAAAGAAATGGGAAACGCGAGGAGAGATTCGAGTAAAGAAAACGGAAACGAGAGGAGAGATTCGAGTAAAGAAAACGGAAACGCGAGAAGAGGTTCGAGTAAAGAACAGAGAAACGCGAGAGATTCCAGTAAAGAGAATGGAAACGCGAGGAGAGATTCGAGTAAAGAAAAGGGAAACGCGAAGGGTACGAGTACAAAAAGGGAAACGCGGGGAGAGATTCCAGTAAAGAAAATGGAAACGAGAGGAGAGATTCGAGTAAAGAAAACGGAAACGCGAGAAGAGATTCGAGTAAAGAAAAGAGAAACGCGAGAGGTTCCAGTAAAGAGAAGGGAAACGCGAGGAGAGATTCGAGTAAAGAAAAGGGAAACGCGAGAGGTACGAGTAAAGAAAAGGGAAACGCGAGAAGAGATTCGAGTAAAGAAAATAGAAAGGCGAGGAGAGATTCGTGTAAAGAAAAGGAAACGTGAGGAGAGATTAGAGTAAAGAAAAAGGAAACGCGAGGAGAGATTCGAGTAAAGAAAACGGAAACGCGAGGAGAGATTCGAATAAGGAAAAGGAAAACGTGAGAGATTCGAGTAAAGAAAAGGGAAACGCGAGAAGAGATTCGAGTTGAGAAAAGAGAAACGCGAGAGATTCGAGTAAAGAAAAGGGAAACGCGAGGAGAGATTCGAGTAAAGAAAATACAAACGCGTGGAGAGATTCGAGTAAAGAAAAAGGAACGCGAGGAGAGATTAGAGTAAAGAAATGGGAAACGCGAGGAGAGATTCGAGTAAAGAAAAGGGTAACGCGAGGAGAGATTCGAGTAAAGAAAACGGAAACGCGAGAAGAGATTCGAATAAAGATAAGTGAAACGCGAGAGATTCGAGTAAAGAAACGGGAAACGCGAGAAGAGGTTTGAATAACGAAAAGGGAAACGAGAGAGATTCGAGTAAAGAAAAGGGAAACGCGAGGAGAGATTCGAGTAGAGAAAAGGGAAACGCGAGAAGAGATTCGAGTACAGAAAACGGAATGAGAGGAGAGATTCGAGTAAAGAAAAGGGAAACGCGAGATATTCGAGTAAAGGGAAACGCGAGGAGAGATTCGAGTGAAAAAAAGGGAAAACCGAGAAGAGATTCGGGTAAAGAAAAGGGAAACGCGAGAGATTCGAGTAAAGAAAAGGGAAACGCGTGAAGAGATTCGAGCAAAGAAAATGGAGACGCGAGAAGAGATTCGAGTAAAGAAAATGGAAACGCGAGAAGAGATTCGAGTCAAGAAAAGTGAAACGCGAGAGATTCGAGTAAAGAAAAGGGAAACGCGAAAAGGGATTCGAGTAAAAAAAATAGAAACACGAGGAAAGATTCGAGTAAAGAAAAAGGAAACGCGTGGAAAGAATAGAGTAAAGAAATGGGAAACGCGAGGAGAGATTCGAGTAAAGAAAAGGAAACGCGAGGAGAGATTAGAGTACAGAAAAGGGAAACACGAGGAGAGATTCGAGAAAAGAAAATGGAAACGAGAGGAGAGATTCGAGTAAAGAAAAGGGAAACGCGAGAAGAGAATCGAGTAAAGAAAAGAGAAACGCGAGAGATTCCAGTAAAGAGAAGGGAAACGCGAGGAGAGATTTGAGTAAAGAAAAGGGAAACGCGAGAGGTACGAGTAAAGAAAAGGGAAACGCGAGAAGAGATTCGAGTAAAGAAAATAGAAAGGCGAGGAGAGATTCGTGTAAAGAAAAGGAAACGCGAGGAGAGATTAGAGTTAAGAAAAGGGAAACGCGAGGAGAGATTCGAATAAGGTAAAGGAAAACGTGAGAGATTCGAGTAAAGAAAAGGGAAACGCGAGAAGAGATTCGAGTTGAGAAAACAGAAACGCGAGGAGAGATTCGAGTAAAGAAAACGGAAACGCGAGGAGAGAGTAGAGTAAAGAAAAGGGAAACGCGAGGAGAGATTCGAGTAAAGAAAACGGAAACGCGAGGAGAGATTCGAATAAGGAAAAGGAAAACGTGAGAGTTTCGAGTAAAGAAAAGGGAAACGCGACAAGAGATTCGAGTAAAGAAAAGAGAAACGCGAGAGATTCGAGTAAAGAAAAGGGAAACGCGAGGAGAGATTCGAGTAAATAAAATACAAACGCGTGGAGAGATTCGAGTAAAGAAAAAGGAAACGTGAGGAGAGATTAGAGTAAAGAAATGGGAAACGCGAGGAGAGATTCGAGCAAAGAAAACGGAAACCAGAGGAGAGATTCGAGTAATGAAAACGGAAACGCGAGAAGATATTCGAGTAAAGAAAAGTGAAACGCGAGAGATTCGAGTAAAGAAAAGGGAAACGCGAGAAGAGGTTCGAATAAAGAAAAGGGAAACGCGAGAAGAGGTTCGAATAAAGAAAAGGGAAACGCGAGAGATTCGAGTAAAGAAAAGGGAAACGCGAGAAGGGATTCGAGAAAAGAAAATAGAAACACGAGGAAAGATTCGAGTAAAGAAAAAGGAAACGCGTGGAAAGATTAGAGTAAAGAAATGGGAAACGCGAGAAGAGATTCGAGTTGAGAAAAGAGAAACGCGAGAGATTCGAGTAAAGAAAAGGGAAACGCGAGGAGAGATTCGAGTAAAGAAAATACAAACGCGAGGAGAGATTCGAGTAAAGAAATGGGAAACGCGAGGAGAGATTCGAGTAAAGAAATTATAAACGCGAGGAGAGATTCGAGTAAAGAAAAGGGAAACGCGAGGAGAGATTCGAGTAAAGAAAACGGAAACGCGAGAAGAGATTCGAATAAAGATAAGTGAAACGCGAGAGATTCGAGTAAAGAAACGGGAAACGCGAGAAGAGGTTTGAATAACGAAAAGGGAAACGAGAGAGATTCGAGTAAAGAAAAGGGAAACGCGAGGAGAGATTCGAGTAGAGAAAAGGGAAACGCGAGAAGAGATTCGAGTACAGAAAACGGAATGAGAGGAGAGATTCGAGTAAAGAAAAGGGAAACGCGAGATATTCGAGTAAAGGGAAACGCGAGGAGAGATTCGAGTGAAAAAAAGGGAAAACCGAGAAGAGATTCGGGTAAAGAAAAGGGAAACGCGAGAGATTCGAGTAAAGAAAAGGGAAACGCGTGAAGAGATTCGAGCAAAGAAAATGGAGACGCGAGAAGAGATTCGAGTAAAGAAAATGGAAACGCGAGAAGAGATTCGAGTCAAGAAAAGTGAAACGCGAGAGATTCGAGTAAAGAAAAGGGAAACGCGAAAAGGGATTCGAGTAAAAAAAATAGAAACACGAGGAAAGATTCGAGTAAAGAAAAAGGAAACGCGTGGAAAGATTAGAGTAAAGAAATGGGAAACGCGAGGAGAGATTCGAGTAAAGAAAAGGAAACGCGAGGAGAGATTAGAGTACAGAAAAGGGAAACACGAGGAGAGATTCGAGAAAAGAAAATGGAAACGAGAGGAGAGATTCGAGTAAAGAAAACGGAAACGCGAGAAGAGAATCGAGTAAAGAAAAGAGAAACGCGAGAGATTCCAGTAAAGAGAAGGGAAACGCGAGGAGAG
Organism: Uropetala carovei; assembly: GCA_036926305.1. Taxonomy (NCBI): domain Eukaryota; kingdom Metazoa; phylum Arthropoda; class Insecta; order Odonata; family Petaluridae; genus Uropetala; species Uropetala carovei. The sequence goes on along the minus strand of JAXCHB010000080.1, from coordinate 9,476,072 downwards.
ATTTGAGTAAAGAAAAGGGAAACGCGAGAGGTACGAGTAAAGAAAAGGGAAACGCGAGAAGAGATTCGAGTAAAGAAAATAGAAAGGCGAGGAGAGATTCGTGTAAAGAAAAGGAAACGCGAGGAGAGATTAGAGTTAAGAAAAGGGAAACGCGAGGAGAGATTCGAATAAGGTAAAGGAAAACGTGAGAGATTCGAGTAAAGAAAAGGGAAACGCGAGAAGAGATTCGAGTAAAGAAAAGGGAAACGCGAGGAGAGATTCGAGTAAAGAAAATACAAACGCGAGGAGAGATTCGAGTAAAGAAATGGGAAACGCGAGGAGAGATTCGAGTAAAGAAAATATAAACGCGAGGAGAGATTCGAGTAAAGAAAAGGGAAACGCGAGGAGAGATTCGAGTAAAGAAAAAGGAAACGCGAGAAGAGATTCGAGTAAAGAAAAGTGAAACGCGAGAGATTCGAGTAAAGAAAAGGGAAACGCGAGGAGAGATTCGAGTAAATAAAATACAAACGCGTGGAGAGATTCGAGTAAAGAAAAAGGAAACGTGAGGAGAGATTAGAGTAAAGAAATGGGAAACGCGAGGAGAGATTCGAGCAAAGAAAACGGAAACCAGAGGAGAGATTCGAGTAATGAAAACGGAAACGCGAGAAGATATTCGAGTAAAGAAAAGTGAAACGCGAGAGATTCGAGTAAAGAAAAGGGAAACGCGAGAAGAGGTTCGAATAAAGAAAAGGGAAACGCGAGAAGAGGTTCGAATAAAGAAAAGGGAAACGTGAGAGATTCGAGTAAAGAAAAGGGAAACGCGAGAAGGGATTCGAGAAAAGAAAATAGAAACACGAGGAAAGATTCGAGTAAAGAAAAAGGAAACGCGTGGAAAGATTAGAGTAAAGAAATGGGAAACGCGAGAAGAGATTCGAGTTGAGAAAAGAGAAACGCGAGAGATTCGAGTAAAGAAAAGGGAAACGCGAGGAGAGATTCGAGTAAAGAAAATACAAACGCGAGGAGAGATTCGAGTAAAGAAATGGGAAACGCGAGGAGAGATTCGAGTAAAGAAAATATAAACGCGAGGAGAGATTCGAGTAAAGAAAAGGGAAACGCGAGGAGAGATTCGAGTAAAGAAAAAGGAAACGCGAGAAGAGATTCGAGTAAAGAAAAGTGAAACGCGAGAGATTCGAGTAAAGAAAAGGGAAACACGAGAAGAGATTCGAATAACGAAAAGGGAAACGTGAGAAGAGATTCGAGTAAAGAAAAGGGAAACGTGAGAAGAGATTCGAGTAAAGAAAATATAAACGCGAGGAGAGATTCGAGTAAAGAAAAAGGAAACGCGAGGATAGATTAGAGTAAAGAAATGGGAAACGCGAGGAGATATTCGAGTAAAGAAAACAGAAACGAGAGGAGAGATTCGAGTAAAGAAACGGAAACGCGAGAAGAGATTCGAGTAAAGAAAAGAGAAACGCGAGAGATTCGAGTAAAGAGAAGGGAAACGCGAGGAGAGATTCGAGTAAAGAAAAGGGAAACGCGAGAGATTCGAGTAAATAAAAGGGAAACGCGAGAGATTCGAGTAAAGAAAAAGGAAACGCGAGGAGAGATTCGAGTAAAGCAAAGGGAAACGTGAGAGATTCAAGTAAAGAAAAGGGAAACGCGATAAGAGATTCGAGTAAAGAAAATGGGAACGCGACGAGAGATTCGAGTATAGAAAATTGAAACGCGAGAAGAGATTCGATTAAAGAAAAGGGAAACCGAGAGATTCGAGTAAGGAAAAGGGGAACGCGAGAAGAGATTCGAGTAAAGAAAATAGAAACGCGAGAGATTCGAGTAAAGAGAAGGGAAACGCGAGGAGAGATTCGAGTAAAGAAAACGGAAACGCGAGGAGAGATTCGAATAAGGAAAAGGAAAACGTGAGAGATTCGAGTAAAGAAAAGGGAAACGCGAGAAGAGATTCGAGTAAAGAAAAGAGAAACGCGAGAGATTCGAGTAAAGAAAAGGGAAACGCGAGGAGAGATTCGAGTAAATAAAATACAAACGCGTGGAGAGATTCGAGTAAAGAAAAAGGAAACGTGAGGAGAGATTAGAGTAAAGAAATGGGAAACGCGAGGAGAGATTCGAGCAAAGAAAACGGAAACCAGAGGAGAGATTCGAGTAATGAAAACGGAAACGCGAGAAGATATTCGAGTAAAGAAAAGTGAAACGCGAGAGATTCGAGTAAAGAAAAGGGAAACGCGAGAAGAGGTTCTAATAAAGAAAAGGGAAACGCGAGAAGAGGTTCGAATAAAGAAAAGGGAAACGCGAGAGATTCGAGTAAAGAAAAGGGAAACGCGAGAAGGGATTCGAGAAAAGAAAATAGAAACACGAGGAAAGATTCGAGTAAAGAAAAAGGAAACGCGTGGAAAGATTAGAGTAAAGAAATGGGAAACGCGAGAAGAGATTCGAGTTGAGAAAAGAGAAACGCGAGAGATTCGAGTAAAGAAAAGGGAAACGCGAGGAGAGATTCGAGTAAAGAAAATACAAACGCGAGGAGAGATTCGAGTAAAGAAATGGGAAACGCGAGGAGAGATTCGAGTAAAGAAAATATAAACGCGAGGAGAGATTCGAGTAAAGAAAAAGGAAACACCAGGATAGTTTAGAGTATAGAAATGGGAAACGCGAGGAGAGATTCGAGTAAAGAAAAGGGAAACGCGAGGAGAGATTCGAGTAAAGAAAAAGGAAACGCGAGAAGAGATTCGAGTAAAGAAAAGTGAAACGCGAGAGATTCGAGTAAAGAAAAGGGAAACACGAGAAGAGATTCGAATAACGAAAAGGGAAACGTGAGAAGAGATTCGAGTAAAGAAAAGGGAAACGTGAGAAGAGATTCGAGTAAAGAAAATATAAACGCGAGGAGAGATTCGAGTAAAGAAAAAGGAAACTCGAGGATAGATTAGAGTAAAGAAATGGGAAACGCGAGGAGATATTCGAGTAAAGAAAACAGAAACGAGAGGAGAGATTCGAGTAAAGAAACGGAAACGCGAGAAGAGATTCGAGTAAAGAAAAGAGAAACGCGAGAGATTCGAGTAAAGAGAAGGGAAACGCGAGGAGAGATTCGAGTAAAGAAAAGGGAAACGCGAGAGATTCGAGTAAATAAAAGGGAAACGCGAGAGATTCGAGTAAAGAAAAAGGAAACGCGAGGAGAGATTCGAGTAAAGCAAAGGGAAACGTGAGAGATTCAAGTAAAGAAAAGGGAAACGCGATAAGAGATTCGAGTAAAGAAAATGGGAACGCGACGAGAGATTCGAGTATAGAAAATTGAAACGCGAGAAGAGATTCGATTAAAGAAAAGGGAAACCGAGAGATTCGAGTAAGGAAAAGGGGAACGCGAGAAGAGATTCGAGTAAAGAAAATAGAAACGCGAGAGATTCGAGTAAAGAGAAGGGAAACGCGAGGAGAGATTCGAGTAAAGAAAAGGGAAACGCGAGATTTCGAGTAAATAAAAGGGAAACGCGAGAGATTCGAGTAAAGAAAAGGGAAACGCGAGAGAGTCGAGTAAAGAAAAGGGAAACGCGTGAAGAGATTCGAGCAAAGAAAATGGAGACGCGGGAAGAGATTCGAGTAAAGAAAATGGAAACGCGAGAAGAGATTCGAGTCAAGAAAAGTGAAACGCGAGAGATTCGAGTAAAGAAAAGGGAAACGCGAGAAGGGATTCGAGTAAAGAAAATAGAAACACGAGGAAAGATTCGAGTAAAGAAAAAGGAAACGCGTGGAAAGATTAGAGTAAAGAAATGGGAAACGCGAGGAGAGATTCGAGTAAAGAAAAGGAAACGCCGGGAGAGTTTAGAGTACAGAAAAGGGAAACACGAGGAGAGATTCGAGTAAAGAAAATGGAATCGAGAGGAAGGATTCGAGTAAAGAAAACGGAAACGCGAAAAGAGATTCGAGTAAAGAAAAGAGAAACGCGAGAGATTCCAGTAAAGAGAAGGGAAACGCGAGTAGAGATTCGAGTAAAGAAAAGGGAAACGCGAGAGGTACGAGTAAAGAAAAGGGAAACGCGAGAAGAGATTCGAGGTAAGAAAATAGAAAGGCGAGGAGAGATTCGTGTAAAGAAAAGGAAACGCGAGGAGAGATTAGAGTAAAGAAAAGGGAAACGCGAGAAGAGATTCGAGTTGAGAAAAGAGAAACGCGAGAGATTCGAGTAAAGAAAAGGGAAACGCGAGGAGAGATTCGAGTAAAGAAAATACAAACGCGAGGAGAGATTCGAGTAAAGAAATGGGAAACGCGAGGAGAGAATGGAGTAAAGAAAATATAAACGCGAGGAGAGATTCGAGTAAAGAAAAAGGAAACGCGAGGATAGATTAGAGTAAAGAAATGGGAAACGCGAGGAGAGATTCGAGTAAAGAAAAGGGAAACGCGAGGAGAGATTCGAGTAAAGAAAAAGGAATCCCGAGAAGAGATTCGAGTAAAGAAAAGTGAAACGCGAGAGATTTGAGTAAAGAAAAGGGAAACACGAGAAGAGATTCGAATAACGAAAAGGGAAACGTGAGAAGAGATTCGAGTAAAGAAATGGGAAACGCGACGAGAGATTCGAGTAAAGAAAACAGAAACGAGAGGAGAGATTCGAGTAAAGAAACTGAAACGCGAGAAGAGATTCGGGTAAAGAAAAGAGAAACGCGAGAGATTCGAGTAAAGAGAAGGGAAACGCGAGGAAAGATTCGAGTAAAGAAAAGGGAAACGCGAGAGATTCGAGTAAATAAAAGGGAAACGCGAGAGATTCGAGTAAAGAAAAAGGAAACGCGAGGAGAGATTCGAGTAAAGCAAAGGGAAACGTGAGAGATTCAAGTAAAGAAAAGGGAAACGCGATAAGAGATTCGAGTAAAGAAAATGGGAACGCGACGAGAGATTCGAGTATAGAAAATTGAAACGCGAGAAGAGATTCGATTAAAGAAAAGGGAAACCGAGAGATTCGAGTAAGGAAAAGGGGAACGCGAGAAGAGATTCGAGTAAAGAAAAGAGAAACGCGAGAGATTCGAGTAAAGAGAAGGGAAACGCGAGGAGAGATACGAGTAAAGAAAAGGGAAACGCGAGATTTCGAGTAAATAAAAGGGAAACGCGAGAGATTCGAGTAGAGAAAAGGGAAACGCGAGAAGAGATTCGAGTACAGAAAACGGAAACGCGAGGAGAGATTCGAATAAGGAAAAGGAAAACGTGAGAGATACGAGTAAAGAAAAGGGAAACGCGAGAAGAGATTCGAGTAAAGAAAATATAAACGCGAGGAGAGATTCGAGTAAAGAAAAGAGAAACGCGAGAGATTCCAGTAAAGAGAAGCGAAACGCGACGAGAGGTTCGAATAAGGAAAAGGAAAACGTGAGAGATTCGAGTAAAGAAAACGGAAACGCGAGAGATACGAGTAAAGAAAAGGGAAACGCAAGAGATTCCAGTAAAGAGAAGGGAAACGCGAGGAGATATTCGAGTAAAGAAAAGGGAAACACGAGAGGTACGAGTAAAGAAAAGGGAAACGCGAGAAGAGATTCGAGTAAAGAAAATAGAAAGGCGAGGAGAGATTCGTGCAAAGAAAAGGAAACGGGTGGAGAGAGTAGAGTAAAGAAAAGGGAAACGCGAGGAGAGATTCGAGTAAAGAAAACGGAAACGCGAGGAGAGATTCGAATAAGGAAAAGGAAAACGTGGGAGATTCGAGTAAAGAAAAGGGAAACGCGAGAAGAGATTCGAGTAAAGAAAAGAGAAACGCGAGAGATTCGAGTAAAGAAAAGGGAAACGCGAGGAGAGATTCGAGTAAATAAAATACAAACGCGTGGAGAGATTCGAGTAAAGAAAAAGGAAACGTGAGGAGAGATTAGAGTAAAGAAATGGGAAACGCGAGGAGAGATTCGAGCAAAGAAAACGGAAACCAGAGGAGAGATTCGAGTAATGAAAACGGAAACGCAAGAAGATATTCGAGTAAAGAAATGTGAAACGCGAGAGATTCGAGTAAAGAAAAGGGAAACGCGAGAAGAGGTTCGAATAAAGAAAAGGGAAACGCGAGAAGAGGTTCGAATAAAGAAAAGGGAAACGCGAGAGATTCGAGTAAAGAAAAGGGAAACGCGAGAAGGGATTCGAGAAAAGAAAATAGAAACACGAGGAAAGATTCGAGTAAGGAAAAAGGAAACGCGTGGAAAGATTAGAGTAAAGAAATGGGAAACGCGAGAAGAGATTCGAGTTGAGAAAAGAGAAACGCGAGAGATTCGAGTAAAGAAAAGGGAAACGCGAGGAGAGATTCGAGTAAAGAAAATACAAACGCGAGGAGAGATTCGAGTAAAGAAATGGGAAACTCGAGGAGAGATTCGAGTAAAGAAAATATAAACGCGAGGAGAGATTCGAGTAAAGAAAAAGGAAACGCGAGGATAGTTTAGAGTATAGAAATGGGAAACGCGAGGAGAGATTCGAGTAAAGAAAAGGGAAACGCGAGGAGAGATTCGAGTAAAGAAAAAGGAAACGCGAGAAGAGATTCGAGTAAAGAAAAGTGAAACGCGAGAGATTCGAGTAAAGAAAAGGGAAACACGAGAAGAGATTCGAATAACGAAAAGGGAAACGTGAGAAGAGATTCGAGTAAAGAAAAGGGAAACGTGAGAAGAGATTCGAGTAAAGAAAATATAAACGCGAGGAGAGATTCGAGTAAAGAAAAAGGAAACGCGAGCATAGATTAGAGTAAAGAAATGGGAAACGCGAGGAGAGATTCGAGTAAAGAAAACAGAAACGAGAGGAGAGATTCGAGTAAAGAAAAGGGAAACCGAGAGATTCGAGTAAGGAAAAGGGGAACGCGAGAAGAGATTCGAGTAAAGAAAAGAGAAACGCGAGAGATTCGAGTAAAGAAAAAGGAAACGCGAGGAGAGATTTGAGTAAAGCAAAGGGAAACGTGAGAGATTCAAGTAAAGAAAAGGGAAACGCGATAAGAGATTCGAATAAAGAAAATGGGAACGCGACGAGAGATTCGAGTATAGAAAATTGAAACGCGAGAAGAGATTCGATTAAAGAAAAGGGAAACCGAGAGATTCGAGTAAGGAAAAGGGGAACGCGAGAAGAGATTCGAGTAAAGAAAAGAGAAACGCGAGAGATTCGAGTAAAGAGAAGGGAAACGCGAGGAGAGATTCGAGTAAAGAAAAGGGAAACGCGAGATTTCGAGTAAATAAAAGGGAAACGCGAGAGATTCGAGTAAAGAAATGGGAAACGCGAGGAGAGATTCGAGTAGAGAAAAGGGAAACGCGAGAAGAGATTCGAGTACAGAAAACGGAAACGCGAGGAGAGATTCGAGTAAAGAAAAGGGAAACGCGAGATATTCGAGTAAAGGGAAACGCGAGGAGAGATTCGTGTGAAAAAAAGGGAAAACCGAGAAGAGATTCGGGTAAAGAAAAGGGAAACGCGAGAGAGTCGAGTAAAGAAAAGGGAAACGCGTGAAGAGATTCGAGCAAAGAAAATGGAGACCCGAGAAGAGATTCGAGTAAAGAAAATGGAAACGCGAGAAGAGATTCGAGTCAAGAAAAGTGAAACGCGAGAGATTCGAGAAAAGAAAAGGGAAACGCGAGAAGGGATTCGAGTAAAGAAAATAGAAACACGAGGAAAGATTCGAGTAAAGAAAAAGGAAACGCGTGGAAAGATTAGAGTAAAGAAATGGGAAACGCGACGAGAGATTCGAGTAAAGAAAAGGAAACGCGAGGAGAGATTAGAGTACAGAAAAGGGAAACACGAGGAGAGATTCGAGTAAAGAAAATGGAATCGAGAGGAAGGATTCGAGTAAAGAAAACGGAAACGCGAAAAGAGATTCGAGTAAAGAAAAGAGAAACGCGAGAGATTCCAGTAAAGAGAAGGGAAACGCGAGTAGAGATTCGAGTAAAGAAAAGGGAAACGCGAGAGGTACGAGTAAAGAAAAGGGAAACGCGAGAAGAGATTCGAGGTAAGAAAATAGAAAGGCGAGGAGAGATTCGTGTAAAGAAAAGGTAACGCGAGGAGAGATTAGAGTAAAGAAAAGGGAAACGCGAGAAGAGATTCGAGTTGAGAAAAGAGAAACGCGAGAGATTCGAGTAAAGAAAAGGGAAACGCGAGGAGAGATTCGAGTAAAGAAAATACAAACGCGAGGAGAGATTCGAGTAAAGAAATGGGAAACGCGAGGAGAGAATCGAGTAAAGAAAATATAAACGCGAGGAGAGATTCGAGTAAAGAAAAAGGAAACGCGAGGATAGATTAGAGTAAAGAAATGGGAAACGCGAGGAGAGATTCGAGTAAAGAAAACAGAAACGAGAGGAGAGATTCGAGTAAAGAAACGGAAACGCGAGAAGAGATTCGAGTAAAGAAAAGAGAACGCGAGAGATTCGAGTAAAGAGAAGGGAAACACGAGGAGAGATTCGAGTAAAGAAAAGGGAAACGCGAGAGATTCGAGTAAAGAAAAAGGAAACGCGAGGAGAGATTCGAGTAAAGCAAAGGGAAACGTGAGAGATTCAAGTAAAGAAAAGGGAAACGCGATAAGAGATTCGAGTAAAGAAAATGGGAACGCGACGAGAGATTCGAGTATAGAAAACGGAAACGCGAGGAGAGATTCGAGTAAAGAAAAGGGAAACGCGAGATATTCGAGTAAAGGGAAACGCGAGGAGAGATTCGTGTGAAAAAAAGGGAAAACCGAGAAGAGATTCGGGTAAAGAAAAGGGAAACGCGAGAGAGTCGAGTAAAGAAAAGGGAAACGCGTGAAGAGATTCGAGCAAAGTAAATGGACACGCGAGAAGAGATTCGAGTAAAGAAAATGGAAACGCGAGAAGAGATTCGAGTCAAGAAAAGTGAAACGCGAGAGATTCGAGTAAAGAAAAGGGAAACGCGAGGAGAGATTCGAGTAAAGAAAACGGAAACGCGAGGAGAGATTCGAATAAGGAAAAGGAAAACGTGAGAGATACGAGTAAAGAAAAGGGAAACGCGAGAAGAGATTCGAGTAAAGAAAAGAGAAACGCGAGAGATTCGAGTAAAGAAAAGGGAAACGCGAGGAGAGATTCGAGTAAAGAAAATACAAACGCGAGGAGAGATTCGAGTAAAGAAAAAGGAAACGCGAGGAGAGATTAGAGTAAAGAAATGGGAAACGCGAGGAGAGATTAGAGTAAAGAAAAGGGAAATGCGAGGAGAGATTCGAGTGAAGAAAACGGAAACGCGAGAAGAGATTCGAGTAAAGAAAAGTGAAACGCGATAGATTCGAGTAAAGAAAAGGGAAACGCGAGAAGAGGTTCGAATAAAGAAAAGGGAAACGCGAGAGATTCGAGTAAAGGAAATATAAACGGAGGAGAGATTGGAGTAAAGAAAACGGAAACGAGAGGAGAGATTCGAGTAAAGAAAACGGAAACGCGAGAAGAGATTCGAGTAAAGAAAAGGGAAACGCGAGAAGAGATTCGAGTAAAGAAAATAGAAAGGCGAGGAGAGATTCGTGTAAAGAAAAGGAAACGCGAGGAGAGAGTAGAGTAAAGAAAAGGGAAACGCGAGGAGAGATTCGAGTAAAGAAAACGGAAACGCGAGGAGAGATTCGAATAAGGAAAAGGAAAACGTGAGAGATTCGAGTAAAGAAAAGGGAAACGCGAGAGATTCGAGTAAAGAAAAGAGAAACGCGAGGAGAGATTCGAGTAAAGAAAATACAAACGCGAGGAGAGATTCGAGTAAAGAAAAAGAAAACGCAAGGAGAGATTAGAGTAAAGAAATGGGAAACGCGAGGAGAGATTCGAGTAAAGAAAACAGATACGAGAGGAGAGATTCGAGTAAAGAAAACGGAAACGCGAGAAGAGATTCGAGTAAAGAAAAGAGAAACGCGAGAGATTCCAGTAAAGAGAAGGGAAACGCGAGGAGAGATTCGACTAAAGAAAAGGGAAACGCGAAGGGTACGAGTACAAAAAGGGAAACGCGGGGAGAGATTCCAGTAAAGAAAATGGAAACGAGAGGAGAGATTCGAGTAAAGAAAACGGAAACGCGAGAAAAGATTCGAGTAAAGAAAAGAGAAACGCGAGAGGTTCCAGTAAAGAGAAGGGAAACGCGAGGAGAGATTCGAGTAAAGAAAAGGGAAACGCGAGAGGTACAAGTAACGAAAAGGGAAACGCGAGAAGAGATTCGAGTAAAGAAAATAGAAAGGCGAGGAGAGATTCGAGTAAAGAAAAGGGAAACGCGAGAGATTCGAGTAAAGAAAAGGGAAACGCGAGGAGAGATTCGAATAAAGAAAATACAAACGCGAGGAGAGATTCGAGTAAAGAAAAAGAAAACGCGAGGAGAGATTAGAGTAAACAAATGGGAAACGCGAGGAGAGATTCGAGTAAAGAAAACGGAAACGAGAGGAGAGATTCGAGTAAAGAAAACGGAAACGCGAGAAGAGATTCGAGTAAAGAAAAGAGAAACGCGAGAGACTCAAGTAAAGAGAAGGGAAACGCGAGGAGAGATTCGAGTAAAGAAAAGGGAAACGCGAAGGGTACGAGTACAAAAAGGGAAACGCGGGGAGAGATTCCAGTAAAGAAAATGGAAACGAGAGGAGAGATTCGAGTAAAGAAAACGGAAACGCGAGAAGAGATTCGAGTAAAGAAAAGAGAATCGCGAGAGGTTCCAGTAAAGAGAAGGGAAACGCGAGGAGAGATTCGAGTAAAGAAAAGGGAAACGCGAGAGGTACGAGTAAAGAAAAAGGAAACGCGAGAAGAGATTCGAGTAAAGAAAATAGAAAGGCGAGGAGAGATTCGTGTAAAGAAAAGGAAACGCGAGGAGAGATTAGAGTAAAGAAAAAGGAAACGCAAAAAGAGATTCGAGTAAAGAAAAGAGAAACGCGAGAGATTCCAGTAAAGAGAAGGGAAACGCGAGTAGAGATTCGAGTAAAGAAAAGGGAAACGCGAGAGGTACGAGTAAAGAAAAGGGAAACGCGAGAAGAGATTCGAGGTAAGAAAATAGAAAGGCGAGGAGAGATTCGTGTAAAGAAAAGGAAACGCGAGGAGAGATTAGAGTAAAGAAAAGGGAAACGCGAGGAGAGATTCGAGTAAAGAAAACCGAAACGCGAGGAGAGATTCGATTAAGGAAAAGGAAAACGTGAGAGATACGAGTAAAGAAAAGGGAAACGCGAGAAGAGTCGAGTAAAGAAAAGAGAAACGCGAGAGATTCGAGTAAAGAGAAGGGAAACGCGAGGAGAGTTTCGAGTAAAGAAAAGGGAAACGCGAGAAGAGATTCGAGTAAAGAAAATAGAAAGGCGAGGAGAGATTCGTGTAAAGAAAAGGAAACGCGAGGAGAGAAGAGTAAAGAAAAGGGAAACACGAGGAGAGATTCGAGTATAGAAAACGGAAACGCGAGGAGAGATTCGAATAAGGAAAAGGAAAACGTGAGAGATTCGAGTAAAGAAAAGGGAAACGCGAGAGATTCGAGTAAAGAAAGGGAAACGCGAGGAGAGATTCGAGTAAAGAAAATACAAACGCGAGGAGAGATTCGAGTAAAGAAAAAGAAAACGAGAGGAGAGATTAGAGTAACGAAATGGGAAACGCGAGGAGAGATTCGAGTAAAGAAAACGGAAACGAGAGGAGAGATTCGAGTAAAGAAAACGGAAACGCGAGAAGAGATTCGAGTAAAGAAAAGAGAAACGCGAGAGATTCCAGTAAAGAGAAGGGAAACGCGAGGAGAGATTCGAGTAAAGAAAAGGGAAACGCGAAGGGTACGAGTACAAAAAGGGAAACGCGGGGAGAGATTCCAGTAAAGAAAATGGAAACGAGTGGAGAGATTCGAGTAAAGAAAACGGAAACGCGAGAAGAGATTCGAGTAAAGAAAAGAGAAACGCGAGAGGTTCCAGTAAAGAGAAGGGAAACGCGAGGAGAGATTCGAGTAAAGAAAAGGGAAACTCGAGAGGTACGAGTAAAGAAAAGGGAAACGCGAGAAGAGATTCGAGTAAAGAAAATAGAAAGGCGAGGAGAGATTCGTGTAAAGAAAAGGAAACGCGAGGAGAGATTAGAGTAAAGAAAAAGAAAACGCGAAAAGAGATTCGAGTAAAGAAAAGAGAAACGCGAGAGATTCCAGTAAAGAGAAGGGAAACGCGAGTAGAGATTCGAGTAAAGAAAAGGGAAACGCGAGAGGTACGAGTAAAGAAAAGGGAAACGCGAGAAGAGATTCGAGGTAAGAAAATAGAAAGGCGAGGAGAGATTCGTGTAAAGAAAAGGAAACGCGAGGAGAGATTAGAGTAAAGAAAAGGGAAACGCGAGGAGAGATTCGAGTAAAGAAAACGGAAACGCGAGGAGAGATTCGAATAAGGAAAAGGAAAACGTGAGAGATACGAGTAAAGAAAAGGGAAACGCGAGAAGAGATTCGAGTAAAGAAAAGAGAAACGCGAGAGATTCGAGTAAAGAAAAGGGAAACGCGAGGAGAGATTCGAGTAAAGAAAATACAAACGCGAGGAGAGATTCGATTAAAGAAAAAGGAAACGCGAGGAGAGATTAGAGTAAAGAAATGGGAAACGCGAGGAGAGATTAGAGTAAAGAAAAGGGAAATGCGAGGAGAGATTCGAGTGAAGAAAACGGAAACGCGAGAAGAGATTCGAGTAAAGAAAAGTGAAACGCGATAGATTCGAGTAAAGAAAAGGGAAACGCGAGAAGAGGTTCGAATAAAGAAAAGGGAAACGCGAGAGATTCGAGTAAAGAAAAGGGAAACGTGAGAAGAGATTCGAGTAAAGGAAATATAAACGGAGGAGAGATTGGAGTAAAGAAAATGGAAACGCGAGGAGAGATTAAAGTAAGGAAATGGGAAAGGCGAGGAGAGATTCGAGTAAAGAAAACGGAATCGAGAGGAGAGATTCGAGTAAAGAAAACGGAAACGCGAGAAGAGATTCGAGTAACGAAAAGAGAAACGCGAGAGATTCGAGTAAAGAGAAGGGAAACGCGAGGAGAGATTCGAGTAAAGAAAATACAAACGCGAGGAGAGATTCGAGTAAAGAAAAAGAAAACGCGAGGAGAGATTAGAGTAAAGAAATGGGAAACGCGAGGAGAGATTCGAGTAAAGAAAACGGAAACGAGAGGAGAGATTCGAGTAAAGAAAACGGAAACGCGAGAAGAGATTCGAGTAAAGAAAAGAGAAACGCGAGAGATTCCAGTAAAGAGAAGGGAAACGCGAGGAGAGATTCGAGTAAAGAAAAGGGAAACGCGAAGGGTACGAGTACAAAAAGGGAAACGCGGGGAGAGATTCCAGTAAAGAAAATGGAAACGAGAGGAGAGATTCGAGTAAAGGAAACGGAAACGCGAGAAGAGATTCGAGTAAAGAAAAGAGAAACGCGAGAGGTTCCAGTAAAGAGAAGGGAAACGCGAGGAGAGATTCGAGTAAAGAAAAGGGAAACGCGAGAGGTACGAGTAAAGAAAAGGGAAACGCGAGAAGAGATTCGAGTAAAGAAAATAGAAAGGCGAGGAGAGATTCGTGTAAAGAAAAGGAAACGCGAGGAGAGATTAGAGTAAAGAAAAAGGAAACGCGAGGAGAGATTCGAGTAAAGAAAACGGAAACGCGAGGAGAGATTCGAATAAGGATAAGGAAAACGTGAGAGATTCGAGTAAAGAAAAGGGAAACGCAAGAGATTCGAGTAAAGAAAAGGGAAACGCGAGGAGAGATTCGAGTAAAGAAAATACAAACGCGAGCAGATTTTCGAGTAAAGAAAAAGAAAACGCGAGGAGAGATTAGAGTAAAGAAATGGGAAACGCGAGGAGAGATTCGAGTAAAGAAAACGGAAACGAGAGGAGAGATTCGAGTAAAGAAAACGGAAACGCGAGAAGAGATTCGAGTAAAGAAAAGAGAAACGCGAGAGATTCAAGTAAAGAGAAGGGAAACGCGAGGAGAGATTCGAGTAAAGAAAAGGGAAACGCGAAGGGTACGAGTACAAAAAGGGAAACGCGGGGAGAGATTCCAGTAAAGAAAATGGAAACGAGAGGAGAGATACGAGTAAAGAAAACGGAAACGCGAGAAGAGATTCGAGTAAAGAAAACAGAATCGCGAGAGGTTCCAGTAAAGAGAAGGGAAACGCGAGGAGAGATTCGAGTAAAGAAAAGGGAAACGCGAGAGGTACGAGTAAAGAAAAGGGAAACGCGAGAAGAGATTCGAGTAAAGAAAATAGAAAGGCGAGGAGAGATTCGTGTAAAGAAAAGGAAACGCGAGGAGAGATTAGAGTAAAGAAAAAGGAAACGCGAAAAGAGATTCGAGTAAAGAAAAGAGAAACGCGAGAGATTCCAGTAAAGAGAAGGGAAACGCGAGTAGAGATTCGAGTAAAGAAAAGGGAAACGCGAGAGGTACGAGTAAAGAAAAGGGAAACGCGAGAAGAGATTCGAGGTAAGAAAATAGAAAGGCGAGGAGAGATTCGTGTAAAGAAAAGGAAACGCGAGGAGAGATTAGAGTAAAGAAAAGGGAAACGCGAGGAGAGATTCGAGTAAAGAAAACGGAAACGCGAGGAGAGATTCGAATAAGGAAAAGGAAAACGTGAGAGATACGAGTAAAGAAAAGGGAAACGCGAGAAGAGAGTCGAGTAAAGAAAAGAGAAACGCGAGAGATTAGAGTAAAGAAAAGGGAAACGCGAGGAGAGATTCGAGTAAAGAAAATACAAACGCGAGGAGAGATTCGAGTAAAGAAAAAGGAAAGGCGAGGAGAGATTAGAGTAAAGAAAAGGGAAATGCGAGGAGAGATTCGAGTGAAGAAAACGGAAACGCGAGAAGAGATTCGAGTAAAGAAAAGTGAAGCGCGATAGATTCGAGTAAAGAAAAGGGAAACGCGAGAAGAGGTTCGAATAAAGAAAAGGGAAACGCGAGAGATTCGAGTAAAGAAAAGGGAAACGTGAGATAAGATTCGAGTAAAGGAAATATAAACGGAGGAGAGATTGGAGTAAAGAAAAAGGAAACGCGAGGAGAGATTAAAGTAAGGAAATGGGAAAGGCGAGGAGAGATTCGAGTAAAGAAAACGGAAACGAGAGGAGAGATTCGAGTAAAGAAAACGGAAACGCGAGAAGAGGTTCGAGTAAAGAAAAGAGAAACGCGAGAGATTCGAGTAAAGAGAAGGGAAACGCGAGGAGAGTTTCGAGTAAAGAAAAGGGAAACGCGAGAAGAGATTCGAGTAAAGAAAATAGAAAGGCGAGGAGAGATTCGTGTAAAGAAAAGGAAACGCGAGGAGAGAAGAGTAAAGAAACGGGAAACACGAGGAGAGATTCGAGTATAGAAAACGGAAACGCGAGGAGAGATTCGAATAAGGAAAAGG
Organism: Uropetala carovei; assembly: GCA_036926305.1. NCBI lineage: Eukaryota > Metazoa > Arthropoda > Insecta > Odonata > Petaluridae > Uropetala > Uropetala carovei. The sequence goes on along the minus strand of JAXCHB010000080.1, from coordinate 9,460,862 downwards.
AAAACGTGAGAGATTCGAGTAAAGAAAAGGGAAACGCGAGAGATTCGAGTAAAGAAAAGGGAAACGCGAGGAGAGATTCGAGTAAAGAAAATACAAACGCGAGGAGAGATTCGAGTAAAGAAAAAGAAAACGAGAGGAGAGATTAGAGTAACGAAATGGGAAACGCGAGGAGAGATTCGAGTAAAGAAAACGGAAACGAGAGGAGAGATTCGAGTAAAGAAAACGGAAACGCGAGAAGAGATTCGAGTAAAGAAAAGAGAAACGCGAGAGATTCCAGTAAAGAGAAGGGAAACGCGAGGAGAGATTCGAGTAAAGAAAAGGGAAACTCGAGAGGTACGAGTAAAGAAAAGGGAAACGCGAGAAGAGATTCGAGTAAAGAAAATAGAAAGGCGAGGAGAGATTCGTGTAAAGAAAAGGAAACGCGAGGAGAGATTAGAGTAAAGAAAAAGGAAACGCGAAAAGAGATTCGAGTAAAGAAAAGAGAAACGCGAGAGATTCCAGTAAAGAGAAGGGAAACGCGAGTAGAGATTCGAGTAAAGAAAAGGGAAACGCGAGAAGAGATTCGAGGTAAGAAAATAGAAAGGCGAGGAGAGATTCGTGTAAAGAAAAGGAAACGCGAGGAGAGATTAGAGTAAAGAAAAGGGAAACGCGAGGAGAGATTCGAGTAAAGAAAACGGAAACGCGAGGAGAGATTCGAATAAGGAAAAGGAAAACGTGAGAGATACGAGTAAAGAAAAGGGAAACGCGAGGAGAGATTAGAGTAAAGAAATGGGAAACGCGAGGAGAGATTCGAGTAAAGAAAACGGAAACGAGAGGAGAGATTCGAGTAAAGAAAACGGAAACGCGAGAAGAGATTCGAGTAAAGAAAAGAGAAACGCGAGAGATTCCAGTAAAGAGAAGGGAAACGCGAGGAGAGATTCGAGTAAAGAAAAGGGAAACGCGAGAAGAGGTTCGAATAAAGAAAAGGGAAACGCGAGAAGAGATTCGAGGTAAGAAAATAGAAAGGCGAGGAGAGATTCGTGTAAAGAAAAGGAAACGCGAGGAGAGATTAGAGTAAAGAAAAGGGAAACGCGAGGAGAGATTCGAGTAAAGAAAACGGAAACGCGAGGAGAGATTCGAATAAGGAAAAGGAAAACGTGAGAGATACGAGTAAAGAAAAGGGAAACGCGAGAAGAGATTCGAGTAAAGAAAAGAGAAACGCGAGAGATTCGAGTAAAGAAAAGGGAAACGCGAGGAGAGATTCGAGTAAAGAAAATACAAACGCGAGGAGAGATTCGAGTAAAGAAAAAGGAAACGCGAGGAGAGATTAGAGTAAAGAAATGGGAAACGCGAGGAGAGATTAGAGTAAAGAAAAGGGAAATGCGAGGAGAGATTCGAGTGAAGAAAACGGAAACGCGAGAAGAGATTCGAGTAAAGAAAAGTGAAACGCGATAGATTCGAGTAAAGAAAAGGGAAACGCGAGAAGAGGTTCGAATAAAGAAAAGGGAAACGCGAGAGATTCGGTAAAGAAAAGGGAAACGTGAGAAGAGATTCGAGTAAAGGAAATATAAACGGAGGAGAGATTGGAGTAAAGAAAATGGAAACGCGAGGAGAGATTAAAGTAAGGAAATGGGAAAGGCGAGGAGAGATTCGAGTAAAGAAAACGGAATCGAGAGGAGAGATTCGAGTAAAGAAAACGGAAACGCGAGAAGAGATTCGAGTAACGAAAAGAGAAACGCGAGAGATTCGAGTAAAGAGAAGGGAAACGCGAGGAGAGATTCGAGTAAAGAAAATACAAACGCGAGGAGAGATTCGAGTAAAGAAAAAGAAAACGCGAGGAGAGATTAGAGTAAAGAAATGGGAAACGCGAGGAGAGATTCGAGTAAAGAAAACGGAAACGAGAGGAGAGATTCGAGTAAAGAAAACGGAAACGCGAGAAGAGATTCGAGTAAAGAAAAGAGAAACGCGAGAGATTCCAGTAAAGAGAAGGGAAACGCGAGGAGAGATTCGAGTAAAGAAAAGGGAAACGCGAAGGGTACGAGTACAAAAAGGGAAACGCGGGGAGAGATTCCAGTAAAGAAAATGGAAACGAGAGGAGAGATTCGAGTAAAGAAAACGGAAACGCGAGAAGAGATTCGAGTAAAGAAAAGAGAAACGCGAGAGGTTCCAGTAAAGAGAAGGGAAACGCGAGGAGAGATTCGAGTAAAGAAAAGGGAAACGCGAGAGGTACGAGTAAAGAAAAGAGAAACGCGAGAGATTCGAGTAAAGAAAAGGGAAACGCGGGAAGAGATTCGAGTAAAGAAAATAGAAAGGCGAGGAGAGATTCGTGTAAAGAAAAGGAAACGCGAGGAGAGATTAGAGTAAAGAAAAAGGAAACGCGAGGAGAGATTCGAGTAAAGAAAACGGAAACGCGAGGAGAGATTCGAATAAGGAAAAGGAAAACGTGAGAGATTCGAGTAAAGAAAAGGGAAACGCAAGAGATTCGAGTAAAGAAAAGGGAAACGCGAGGAGAGATTCGAGTAAAGAAAATACAAACGCGAGGAGATTTTCGAGTAAAGAAAAAGAAAACGCGAGGAGAGATTAGAGTAAAGAAATGGGAAACGCGAGGAGAGATTCGAGTAAAGAAAACGGAAACGAGAGGAGAGATTCGAGTAAAGAAAACGGAAACGCGAGAAGAGATTCGAGTAAAGAAAAGAGAAACGCGAGAGATTCAAGTAAAGAGAAGGGAAACGCGAGGAGAGATTCGAGTAAAGAAAAGGGAAACGCGAAGGGTACGAGTACAAAAAGGGAAACGCGGGGAGAGATTCCAGTAAAGAAAATGGAAACGAGAGGAGAGATTCGAGTAAAGAAAACGGAAACGCGAGAAGAGATTCGAGTAAAGAAAACAGAATCGCGAGAGGTTCCAGTAAAGAGAAGGGAAACGCGAGGAGAGATTCGAGTAAAGAAAAGGGAAACGCGAGAGGTACGAGTAAAGAAAAGGGAAACGCGAGAAGAGATTCGAGTAAAGAAAATAGAAAGGCGAGGAGAGATTCGTGTAAAGAAAAGGAAACGCGAGGAGAGATTAGAGTAAAGAAAAAGGAAACGCGAAAAGAGATTCGAGTAAAGAAAAGAGAAACGCGAGAGATTCCAGTAAAGAGAAGGGAAACGCGAGTAGAGATTCGAGTAAAGAAAAGGGAAACGCGAGAGGTACGAGTAAAGAAAAGGGAAACGCGAGAAGAGATTCGAGGTAAGAAAATAGAAAGGCGAGGAGAGATTCGTGTAAAGAAAAGGAAACGCGAGGAGAGATTAGAGTAAAGAAAAGGGAAACGCGAGGAGAGATTCGAGTAAAGAAAACGGAAACGCGAGGAGAGATTCGAATAAGGAAAAGGAAAACGTGAGAGATACGAGTAAAGAAAAGGGAAACGCGAGAAGAGAGTCGAGTAAAGAAAAGAGAAACGCGAGAGATTCGAGTAAAGAAAAGGGAAACGCGAGGAGAGATTCGAGTAAAGAAAATACAAACGCGAGGAGAGATTCGAGTAAAGAAAAAGGAAACGCGAGGAGAGATTAGAGTAAAGAAATGGGAAACGCGAGGAGAGATTAGAGTAAAGAAAAGGGAAATGCGAGGAGAGATTCGAGTGAAGAAAACGGAAACGCGAGAAGAGATTCGAGTAAAGAAAAGTGAAACGCGATAGATTCGAGTAAAGAATAGGGAAACGCGAGAAGAGGTTCGAATAAAAGAAAAAGGGAAACGCGAGAGATTCGAGTAAAGAAAAGGGAAACGTGTGAAGAGATTCGAGTAAACGAAATATAAACGGAGGAGAGATTAAAGTAAAGAAAAAGGAAACGCGAGGAGAGATTAATATAAGGAAATGGGAAAGGCGAGGAGAGATTCGAGTAAAGAAAACGGAAACGAGAGGAGAGATTCGAGTAAAGAAAACGGAAACGCGAGAAGAGATTCGAGTAAAGAAAACAGAAAGGCGAGGAGAGATTCGTGTAAAGAAAAGGAAACGCGAGGAGAGAGTAGAGTAAAGAAAAGGGAAACACGAGGAGAGATTCGAGTAAAGAAAACGGAAACGCGAGGAGAGATTCGAATAAGGAAAAGGAAAACGTGAGAGATTCGAGTAAAGAAAAGGGAAACGCGAGAGATTCGAGTAAAGAAAAGGGAAACGCGAGGAGAGATTCGAGTAAAGTAAATACAAACGCGAGGAGAGATTCGAGTAAAGAAAAAGAAAACGCGAGGAGAGATTAGAGTAAAGAAATGGGAAACGCGAGGAGAGATTCGAGTAAAGAAAACGGAAACGAGAGGAGAGATTCGAGTAAAGAAAACGGAAACGCGAGAAGAGATTCGAGTAAAGAAAAGAGAAACGCGAGAGATTCCAGTAAAGAGAAGGGAAACGCGAGGAGAGATTCGAGTAAAGAAAAGGGAAACGCGAAGGGTACGAGTACAAAAAGGGAAACGCGGGGAGAGACTCCAGTAAAGAAAATGGAAACGAGAGGAGAGATTCGAGTAAAGAAAACGGAAACGCGAGAAGAGATTCGAGTAAAGAAAAGAGAAACGCGAGAGGTTCCAGTAAAGAGAAGGGAAACGCGAGGAGAGATTCGAGTAAAGAAAAGGGAAACGCGAGAGGTACGAGTAAAGAAAAGGGAAACGCGAGAAGAGATTCGAGTAAAGAAAATAGAAAGGCGAGGAGAGATTCGTGCAAAGAAAAGGAAACGCGAGGAGAGATTAGAGTAAAGAAAAAGGAAACGCGAGGAGAGATTCGAGTAAAGAAAACGGAAACGCGAGGAGAGATTCGAATAAGGAAAAGGAAAACGTGAGAGATTCGAGTAAAGAAAAGGGAAACGCGAGAAGAGATTCGAGTTGAGAAAAGAGAAACGCAAGAGATTCGAGTAAAAAAAGGGAAACGCGAGGAGAGATTCGAGTAAAGAAAATACAAACGCGTGGAGAGATTCGAGTAAAGAAAAAGGAACGCGAGGAGAGATTAGAGTAAAGAAATGGGAAACGCGAGGAGAGATTCGAGTAAAGAAAAGGGAAACGCGAGATATTCGAGTAAAGGGAAACGCGAGGAGAGATTCGAGTGAAAAAAAGGGAAAACCGAGAAGAGATTCGGGTAAAGAAAAGGGAAACGCGAGAGATTTGAGTAAAGAAAAGGGAAACGCGTGAAGAGATTCGAGCAAAGAAAATGGAGACGCGAGAAGAGATTCGAGTAAAGAAAATGGAAACGCGAGAAGAGATTCGAGTCAAGAAAAGTGAAACGCGAGAGATTCGAGTAAAGAAAAGGGAAACGCGAGAAGGGATTCGAGTAAAAAAAATAGAAACACGAGGAAAGATTCGAGTAAAGAAAAAGGAAACGCGTGGAAAGATTAGAGTAAAGAAATGGGAAACGCGAGGAGAGATTCGAGTAAAGAAAAGGAAACGCGAGGAGAGATTAGAGTACAGAAAAGGGAAACACGAGGAGAGATTCGAGTAAAGAAAATGGAAACGAGAGGAGAGATTCGAGTAAAGAAAACGGAAACGCGAGAAGAGAATCGAGTAAAGAAAAGAGAAACGCGAGAGATTCCAGTAAAGAGAAGGGAAACGCGAGGAGAGATTTGAGTAAAGAAAAGGGAAACGCGAGAGGTACGAGTAAAGAAAAGGGAAACGCGAGAAGAGATTCGAGTAAAGAAAATAGAAAGGCGAGGAGAGATTCGTGTAAAGAAAAGGAAACGCGAGGAGAGATTAGAGTAAAGAAAAGGGAAACGCGAGGAGAGATTCGAATAAGGTAAAGGAAAACGTGAGAGATTCGATTAAAGAAAAGGGAAACGCGAGAAGAGATTCGAGTTGAGAAAAGAGAAACGCGAGAGATTCGAGTAAGGAAATGGGAAACGCGAGGAGAGATTCGAGTAAAGAAAAGGGAAACGCGAGGAGAGATTCGAGTAAAGAAAAAGGAAACGCGAGAAGGGATTCAAGTAAAGAAAAGGAAACGCGAGAGATTCCAGTAAATAAAAGGGAAACACGAGAATAGGTTCGAATAAAGAAAAGGGAAACGCGAGAGATTCGAGTAAAGAAAAGGGAAACGTGAGAAGAGATTCGAGTAAAGAAAATATAAACGCGAGGAGAGATTCGAGTAAAGAAAAGAGAAACGCGAGAGATTCCAGTAAAGAGAAGCGAAACGCGACGAGAGATTCGTATAAGGAAAAGGAAAACGCGAGAGATTCGAGTAAAGAAAAGGGAAACGCGAGAGATACGAGTAAAGAAAAAAAAAGGCGAGGAGAGATTCGTGTAAAGAAAAGGAAACGCAAGGAGAGAGTAGAGTAAAGAAAAGGGAAACGCGAGGAGAGATTCGAGTAAAGAAAAGAGAAACGCGAGAGATTCGAGTAAAGAAAAGGGAAACGCGAGGACAGATTCGAGAAAAGAAAATATAAACGCGAGGAGAGATTCGAGTAAAGAAAAGAGAAACGCGAGAGATTCCAGTAAAGAGAAGCGAAACGCGACGAGAGATTCGAATAAGGAAAAGGAAAACGTGAGAGATTCGAGTAAAGAAAAGGGAAACGCGAGAGATACGAGTAAAGAAAAGGGAAACGCGAGAGATTCGAGTAAAGAAAAGGGAAACGCGAGAAGAGATTCGAGTAAAGAAAAGAGAAACGCGAGATATTCCAGTAAAGAGAAGGGAAACGCGAGGAGAGATTCGAGTAAAGAAAAGGGAAAGGCGAGAGGTACGAGTACAAAATGGGAAACGCGAGGAGAGATTCGAGTAAAGAAAATGGAAACGAGAGGAGAGATTCGAGTAAAGAAAACGGCAACACGAGAAGAGATTCGAGTAAAGAAAAGAGAAACGCGAGAGATTCCAGTAAAGAGAAGGGAAACGCGAGGAGTGATTCGAGTAAAGAAAAGGGAAACACGAGAGGTACGAGTAAAGAAAACGGAAACGCGAGAAGAGATTCGAGTAAAGAAAATAGAAAGGCGAGGAGAGATTCGTGCAAAGAAAAGGAAACGCGTGGAGAGATTAGAGTAAAGAAAAGGGAAACGAGAGGAGAGATTCGAGTAAAGAAAACGGAAACGCGAGGAGAGATTCGAATAAGGAAAAGAGAAACGCGAGAGATTAGAGTAAAGAAAAGGGAAACGCGAGGAGAGATTCGAGTAAATAAAATACAAACGCGAGGAGAGATTCGAGTGAAGAAAAAGGAAACGTGAGGAGAGATTATAGCAAAGAAATGGGAAACGCGAGGAGAGATTCGAGCAAAGAAAACGGAAACGCGAGAAGAGATTCGAGTAAAGAAAAGAGAAACGCGAGAGATTCGAGTAAAGAAAAGGAAAACGCGAGGAGAGATTCGAGTAAATAAAATACAAACGCGAGGAGAGATTCGAGTAAAGAAAAAGGAAACGTGAGGAGAGATTAGAGTAAAGAAATGGGAAACGCGAGGAGAGATTCGAGCAAAGAAAACGGAAACCAGAGGAGAGATTCGAGTAATGAAAACGGAAACGCGAGAAGAGATTCGAGTAAAGAAAAGAGAAACGCGAGAGATTCGAGTAAAGAAAATAGAAAGGCGAGGAGAGATTCGTGTAAAGAAAAGGAAACGCGAGGAGAGAGTAGAGTAAAGAAAAGGGAAACACGAGGAGAGATTCGAGTAAAGAAAACGGAAACGCGAGGAGAGATTCGAATAAGGAAAAGGAAAACGTGTGAGATTCGAGTAAAGAAAAGGGAAACGCGAGAGATTCGAGTAAAGAAAAGGGAAACGCGAGGAGAGATTCGAGTAAAGAAAATACAAACGCGAGGAGAGATTCGAGTAAAGAAAAAGAAAACGCGAGGAGAGATTAGAGTAAAGAAATGGGAAACGCGAGGAGAGATTCGAGTAAAGAAAACGGAAACGAGAGGAGAGATTCGAGTAAAGAAAACGGAAACGCGAGAAGAGGTTCGAGTAAAGAACAGAGAAACATGGGAGATTCCAGTAAAGAGAAGGGAAACGCGAGGAGAGATTCGAGTAAAGAAAAGGGAAACGCGAAGGGTACGAGTACAAAAAGGGAAACGCGGGGAGAGATTCCAGTAAAGAAAATGGAAACGAGAGGAGAGATTCGAGTAAAGAAAACGGAAACGCGAGAAGAGATTCGAGTAAAGAAAAAAGAAACGCGAGAGGTTCCAGTAAAGAGAAGGGAATCGCGAGGAGAGATTCGAGTAAAGAAAAGGGAAACGCGAGAGGTACGAGTAAAGAAAAGGGAAACGCGAGAAGAGATTCGAGTAAAGAAAATAGAAAGGCGAGGAGAGATTCGTGTAAAGAAAAGGAAACGCGAGGAGAGATTAGAGTAAAGAAAAAGGAAACGCGAGGAGAGATTCGAGTAAAGAAAACGGAAACGCGAGGAGAGATTCGAATAAGGAAAAGGAAAACGTGAGAGATTCGAGTAAAGAAAAGGGAAACGCGAGAAGAGATTCGAGTTGAGAAAAGAGAAACGCGAGAGATTCGAGTAAAGAAAAGGGAAACGCGAGGAGAGATTCGAGTAAAGAAAATACAAACGCGTGGAGAGATTCGAGTAAAGAAAAAGGAACGCGAGGAGAGATTAGAGTAAAGAAATGGGAAACGCGAGGAGAGATTCGAGTAAAGAAAAGAGAAACGCGAGGAGAGATTCGAGTAAAGAAAACGGAAACGCGAGAAGAGATTCGAATAAAGATAAGTGAAACGCGAGAGATTCGAGTAAAGAAACGGGAAACGCGAGAAGAGGTTCGAATAACGAAAAGGGAAACGAGAGAGATTCGAGTAAAGAAAAGGGAAACGCGAGGAGAGATTCGAGTAGAGAAAAGGGAAACGCGAGAAGAGATTCGAGTACAGAAAACGGAATGAGAGGAGATTCGAGTAAAGAAAAGGGAAACGCGAGATATTCGAGTAAAGGGAAACGCGAGGAGAGATTCGAGTGAAAAAAAGGGAAAACCGAGAAGAGATTCGGGTAAAGAAAAGGGAAACGCGAGAGATTCGAGTAAAGAAAAGGGAAACGCGTGAAGAGATTCGAGCAAAGAAAATGGAGACGCGAGAAGAGATTCGAGTAAAGAAAATGGAAACGCGAGAAGAGATTCGAGTCAAGAAAAGTGAAACGCGAGAGATTCGAGTAAAGAAAAGGGAAACGCGAAAAGGGATTCGAGTAAAAAAAATAGAAACACGAGGAAAGATTCGAGTAAAGAAAAAGGAAACGCGTGGAAAGATTAGAGTAAAGAAATGGGAAACGCGAGGAGAGATTCGAGTAAAGAAAAGGAAACGCGAGGAGAGATTAGAGTACAGAAAAGGGAAACACGAGGAGAGATTCGAGTAAAGAAAATGGAAACGAGAGGAGAGATTCGAGTAAAGAAAACGGAAACGCGAGAAGAGAATCGAGTAAAGAAAAGAGAAATGCGAGAGATTCCAGTAAAGAGAAGGGAAAAGCGAGGAGAGATTTGAGTAAAGAAAAGGGAAACGCGAGAGGTACGAGTAAAGAAAAGGGAAACGCGAGAAGAGATTCGAGTAAAGAAAATTGAAAGGCGAGGAGAGATTCGTGTAAAGAAAAGGAAACGCGAGGAGAGATTAGAGTAAAGAAAAGGGAAACGCGAGGAGAGATTCGAATAAGGTAAAGGAAAACGTGAGAGATTCGAGTAAAGAAAAGGGAAACGCGAGAAGAGATTCGAGTTGAGAAAAGAGAAACGCGAGAGATTCGAGTAAAGAAATGGGAAACGCGAGGAGAGATTCGAGTAAAGAAAAGGGAAACGCGAGGAGAGATTCGAGTAAAGAAAAAGGTAACGCGAGAAGGGATTCTAGTAAAGAAAAGGAAACGCGAGAGATTCCAGTAAATAAAAGGGAAACACGAGAATAGGTTCGAATAAAGAAAAGGGAAACGCGAGAGATTCGAGTAAAGAAAAGGGAAACGTGAGAAGAGATTCGAGTAAAGAAAATATAAACGCGAGGAGAGATTCGAGTAAAGAAAAGAGAAACGCGAGAGATTCCAGTAAAGAGAAGCGAAACGCGACGAGAGATTCGAATAAGGAAAAGGAAAACAAGAGAGATTCGAGTAAAGAAAAGGGAAACGCGAGAGATACGAGTAAAGAAAAAAAAAAGGCGAGGAGAGATTCGTGTAAAGAAAAGGAAACGCGAGGAGAGAGTAGAGTAAAGAAAAGGGAAACGCGAGGAGAGATTCGAGTAATGAAAAGAGAAACGCGAGAGATTCGAGTAAAGAAAAGGGAAACGCGAGGACAGATTCGAGTAAAGAAAATATAAACGCGAGGAGAGATTCGAGTAAAGAAAAGAGAAACGCGAGAGATTCCAGTAAAGAGAAGCGAAACGCGACGAGAGATTCTAATAAGGAAAAGGAAAACGTGAGAGATTCGAGTAAAGAAAAGGGAAACGCGAGAGATACGAGTAAAGAAAAGGGAAACGCGAGAAGAGGTTCGAGTAAAGAAAAGAGAAACGCAAGACATTCCAGTAAAGAGAAGGGAAACGCGAGGAGAGATTCGAGTAAAGAAAAGGGAAAGGCGAGAGGTACGAGTACAAAATGGGAAACGCGAGGAGAGATTCGAGTAAAGAAAATGGAAACGAGAGGAGAGATTCGAGTAAAGAAAACGGCAACACGAGTGGAGATTCGAGTAAAGAAAAGAGAAACGCTAGAGATTCCAGTAAAGAGAAGGGAAACGCGAGGAGAGATTCGAGTAAAGAAAAGGGAAACACGAGAGGTACGAGTAAAGAAAAGGGAAACGCGAGAAGAGATTCGAGTAAAGAAAATAGAAAGGCGAAGAGAGATTCGAGTAAAGAAAAAGGAAACGTGAGGAGAGATTAGAGTAAAGAAATGGGAAACGCGAGGAGAGATTCGAGCAAAGAAAACGGAAACACGAGAAGAGATTCGAGTAAAGAAAAGAGAAACGCGAGAGATTCGAGTAAAGAAAAGGGAAACGCGAGGAGAGATTCGAGTAAATAAAATACAAACGCGAGGAGAGATTCGAGTAAAGAAAAAGGAAACGTGAGGAGAGATTAGAGTAAAGAAATGGGAAACGCGAGGAGAGATTCGAGCAAAGAAAACGGAAACCAGAGGAGAGATTCGAGTAATGAAAACGGAAACGCGAGAAGAGATTCGAGTAAACAAAAGTGAAACGCGAGAGATTCGAGTAAAGAAAAGGGAAACGCGAGAAGAGGTTCGAATAAAGAAAAGGGAAACGCGAGAGATTCGAGTAAAGAAAAGGGAAACGCGAGAAGGGATTCGAGTAAAGAAAACAGAAACACGAGGAAAGATTCGAGTAAAGAAAAAGGAAAAGCGTGGAAAGATTAGGGTAATGAAATGGGAAACGCGAGAAGAGATTCGAGGTGAGAAAAGAGAAACGCGAGAGATTCGAGTAAAGAAAATGGAAACGCGAGGAGAGATTCGAGTAAAGAAAATACAAACGCGAGGTGAGATTCTAGTAAAGAAATGGGAAACGCGAGGAGAGATTCGAGTAAAGAAAATATAAACGCGAGGAGAGATTCGAGTAAAGAAAAAGGAAACGCGAGAATAGATTAGAGTAAAGAAATGGGAAACGCGAGGAGAGATTCGAGTAAAGAAAAGGGAAACGCGAGGAGAGATTCGAGTAAAGAAAAAGGAAACGCCAGAAGAGATTCGAGTAAAGAAAAGTGAAACGCGAGAGATTCGAGTAAAGAAAAGGGAAACGTTAGAAGAGATTCGAGAAAAGAAAATATAAACGCGAGGAGAGATTCGAGTAAAGAAAACAGAAACGAGAGGAGAGAGATTCGAGTAAAGAAACGGAAACGCGAGAAGAGATTCGAGTAAAGAAAAGAGAAAGGCGAGAGATTCGAGTAAAGAGAAGGGAAACGCGAGGAGAGATTCGAGTAAAGAAAAGGGAAACGCGAGAGATTCGAGTAAATAAAAGGGAAACGCGAGAGATTCGAGTAAAGAAAAAGGAAACGCGAGGAGAGATTCGAGTAAAGCAAAGGGAAACGTGAGAGATTCAAGTAAAGAAAAGGGAAACGCGATAAGAGATTCGAGTAAAGAAAATGGGAACGCGACGAGAGATTCGAGTATAGAAAATGGAAACGCGAGAAGAGATTCGATTAAAGAAAAGGGAAACCGAGAGATTCGAGTAAGGAAAAGGGAAACGCGAGAAGAGATTTGAGTAAAGAAAAGAGAAACGCGAGAGATTCGAGTAAAGAGAAGGGAAACGCGAGGAGAGATTCGAGTAAAGAAAAGGGAAACGCGAGGAGAGATTCGAGTAAATAAAAGGGAAACGCGAGAGATTCGAGTAAAGAAATGGGAAACGCGAGGAGAGATTCGAGTAGAAAAAAGGGAAACGCGAGAAGAGATTCGAGTACAGAAAACGGAAACGCGAGGAGAGATTCGAGTAAAGAAAAGGGAAACGCGAGATATTCGAGTAAAGGGAAACGCGAGGAGAGATTCGAGTGAAAAAAAGGGAAAACCGAGAAGAGATTCGGGTAAAGAAAAGGGAAACGCGAGAGATTCGAGTAAAGAAAAGGGAAACGCGTGAAGAGATTCAAGCAAAGTAAATCGAGACGCGAGAAGAGATTCGAGTAAAGAAAATGGAAACGCGGGAAGAGATTCGAGTAAGAAAAGTGAAACGCGAGAGATTCGAGTAAAGAAACGGGAAATGCGAGAAGGGATTCGAGTAAAGAAAATAGAAACACGAGGAAAGATTAGAGTAAAGAAAAAGGAAACGCGTGGAAAGATTAGAGTAAAGAAATGGGAAACGCGAGGAGAGATTCGAGTAAAGGAAAGGAAACGCGAGGAGAGATTAGAGTACAGAAAAGGGAAACACGAGGAGAGATTCGAGTAAAGAAAATGGAAACGAGAGGAGAGATTCGAGTAAAGAAAACGGAAACGCGAGAAGAGATTCGAGTAAAGAAAAGAGAAACGCGAGAGATTCCAGTAAAGAGAAGGGAAACGCGAGGAGAGATTCGAGTAAAGAAAAGGGAAACGCGAGAGGTATGAGTACAGAAAAGGGAAACGCGAGAAGAGATTCGAGTAAAGAAAATAGAAAGGCGAGGAGAGATTCGTGTAAAGAAAAGGAAACGCGAGGAGAGATTAGAGTAAAGAAAAAGGAAACGCGAGGAGAGATTCGAGTAAAGAAAACGGAAACGCGAGAAGAGATTCGAATAAGGAAAATGAAAACGTGAGAGATTCGAGTAAAGAAAAGGGAAACGCGAGGAGAGATTCGAGTAGAGAAAATAGAATGGCGAGGAGAGATTCGTGTAAAGAAAAGGAAACGCGAGGAGAGATTAGAGTAAAGAAAAAGGAAACGCGAGAAGAGATTCGAGTTGAGAAAAGAGAAACGCGAGAGATTCGAGTAAAGAAAAGGGAAACGCGCGGTGAGATTCGAGTAAAGAAAAAGGAACGCGAGGAGAGATTAGAGTAAAGAAATGGGAAACGCGAGGAGAGATTCGAGTGAAGAAAAGGGAAACGCGAGGAGAGATTCGAGTAAAGAAAACGGAAACGCGAGAAGAGATTTGAATAAAGATAAGTGAAACGCGAGAGATTCGAGTAAAGAAACGGGAAACGCGAGAAGAGGTTCGAATAACGAAAAGGGAAACGCGAGAGATTCGAGTAAAGAAAAGGGAAACGCGAGGAGAGATTCGAGTAGAGAAAAGGGAAACGCGAGAAGAGATTCGAGAACAGAAAACGGAAACGAGAGGAGAGATTCGAGTAAAGAAAAGGGAAACGCGAGATATTCGAGTAAAGGGAAACGCGAGGAGAGAATCGAGTAAATAAAATACAAACGCGAGGAGAGATTCGAGTAAAGAAAAAGGAAACGCGTGGAAAGATTAGGGTAATGAAATGGGAAGCGCGAGAAGAGATTCGAGGTGAGAAAAGAGAAACGCGAGAGATTCGAGTAAAGAAAAGGGAAACGCGAGGAGAGATTCGAGTAAAGAAAATACAAACGCGAGGAGAGATTCGAGTAAAGAAATGGGAAACGCGAGGAGAGATTCGAGTAAAGAAAATATAAACGCGAGGAGAGATTCGAGTAAAGAAAAAGGAAACGCGAGGATAGATAGAGTAAAGAAATGGGAAACGCGAGGAGAGATTCGAGTAAAGAAAAAGGAAACGCGAGAAGAGATTCGAGTAAAGAAAAGTGAAACGCGAGAGATTCGAGTAAAGAAAAGGGATACATGAGAAGAGATTCGAGTAAAGAAAATATAAACGCGAGGAGAGATTCGAGTAAAGAAAAAGGAAACGCGAGGATAGATTAGAGTAAAGAAATGGGAAACGCGAGGAGAGATTCGAGTAAAGAAAACAGAAACGAGAGGAGAGATTCGAGTAAAGAAACGGAAACGCTAGAAGAGATTCGACTAAAGAAAAGAGAAACGCGAGAGATTCGAGTAAAGAGAAGGGAAACGCGAGGAGAGATTCGAGTAAAGAAAAGGGAAACGCGAGAGATTCGAGTAAATAAAAGGGAAACGCGAGAGATTCGAGTACAGAAAAAGGAAACGCGAGGACAGATTCGAGTAGAGCAAAGGGAAACGTGAGAGATTCAAGTAAAGAAAAGGGAAACGCCGAGTACAGAAAAAGGAAACGCGAGGACAGATTCGAGTAGAGCAAAGGGAAACGTGAGAGATTCAAGTAAAGAAAAGGGAAACGCGATAAGAGATTCGAGTAAAGAAAATGGGAGCGCGATGAGAGATTCGAGTATAGAAAATGGAAACGCGAGAAGAGATTCGATTAAAGAAAAGGGAAACCGAGAGATTCGAGTAAGGAAAAGGGAAACGCGAGAAGAGATTCGAGTAAAGAAAAGAGAAACGCGAGAGATTCGAGTAAAGAGAAGGGAAACGCGAGGAGAGATTCGAGTAATGAAAAGGGAAACGCGAGATTTCGAGTAAATAAAAGGGAAACGCGAGAGATTCGAGTAAAGAAATGGGAAACGCGAGGAGAGATTCGAGTAGAGAAAAGGGAAACGCGAGAAGAGATTCGAGTACAGAAAACGGAAACGCGAGGAGAGATTCGAGTAAAGAAAAGGGAAACGCGAGATATTCGAGTAAAGGGAAACGCGAGGAGAGATTCGAGTGAAAAAAAGGGAAAACCGAAAAGAGATTCGGGTAAAGAAAAGGGAAACGCGAGAGATTCGAGTAAAGAAAAGGGAAACGCGTGAAGAGATTCGAGCAAAGAAAATGGAGACGCGAGAAGAGATTCGAGTAAAGAAAATGGAAACGCGAGAGATTCCAGTAAAGAGAAGGGAAACGCGAGGAGAGATTAGAGTACAGAAAAGGGAAACACGAGGAGAGATTCGAGTAAAGAAAATGGAAACCAGAGGAGAGATTCGAGTAAAGAAAACGGAAACGCGAGAAGAGATTCGAGTAAAGAAAAGAGAAACGCGAGAGATTCCAGTAAAGAGAAGGGAAACGCGAGGAGAGATTTGAGTAAAAAAAGGGAAACGCGAGAGGTACGAGTAAAGAAAAGGGAAACGCGAGAGGAGATTCGAGTCAAGAAAAGTGAAACGCGAGAGATTCGAGTAAAGAAAAGGGAAACGCGAGAAGGGATTCGAGTAAAGAAAATAGAAACACGAGGAAAGATTCGAGTAAAGAAAAAGGAAACGCGTGGAAAGATTAGAGTAAAGAAATGGGAAACGCGAGGAGAGATTCGAGTAAAGAAAAGGAAACGCGAGGAGAGATTAGAGTACAGAAAAGGGAAACACGAGGAGAGATTCGAGTAAAGAAAATGGAAACGAGAGGAGAGATTCGAGTAAAGAAAAGGGAAACGCGAGAAGAGATTCGAGTAAAGAAAATAGAAAGGCGAGGAGAGATTCGTGTAAAGAAAAGGTAACGCGAGGAGAGATTAGAGTAAAGAAAAGGGAAACGCGAGGAGAGATTCGAGTAAAGAAAACGGAAACGCGAGGAGAGATTCGAATAAGGATAAGGAAAACGTGAGAGATTCGAGTAAAGAAAAGGGAAACGCGAGAAGAGATTCGAGTTGAGAAAAGAGAAACGCGAGAGATTCGAGTAAAGAAAAGGGAAACGCGAGGAGAGATTCGAGTAAAGAAAATACAAACGCGAGGAGAGATTCGAGTAAAGAAAAAGGAAACGCGAGGAGAGATTAGAGTAAAGAAATGGGAAACGCGAGGAGAGATTCGAGTAAAGAAAAAGGAAACGCGAGGAGAGATTCGAGTAAAGAAAACGGAAACGCGAGGAGAGTGTAGAGTAAAGAAAAGGGAAACGCGAGGAGAGATTCGAGTAAAGAAAACGGAAACGCGAGGAGAGATTCGAATAAGGAAAAGGAAAACGTGAGAGATTCGAGTAAAGAGAAGGGAAACGCGAGGAGAGATTCGAGTAAAGAAAATACAAACGCGTGGAGAGATTCGAGTAAAGAAAAAGGAACGCGAGGAGAGATTAGAGTAAAGAAATGGGAAACGCGAGGAGAGATTCGAGTAAAGAAAAGGGAAACGCGAGGAGAGATTCGAGTAAAGAAAACGGAAACGCGAGAAGAGATTCGAATAAAGATAAGTGAAACGCGAGAGATTCGAGTAAAGAAACGGGAAACGCGAGAAGAGGTTCGAATAACGAAAAGGGAAACGAGAGAGATTCGAGTAAAGAAAAGGGAAACGCGAGGAGAGATTCGAGTAGAGAAAAGGGAAACGCGAGAAGAGATTCGAGTACAGAAAACGGAATGAGAGGAGAGATTCGAGTAAAGAAAAGGGAAACGCGAGATATTCGAGTAAAGGGAAACGCGAGGAGAGATTCGAGTGAAAAAAAGGGAAAACCGAGAAGAGATTCGGGTAAAGAAAAGGGAAACGCGAGAGATTCGAGTAAAGAAAAGGGAAACGCGTGAAGAGATTCGAGCAAAGAAAATGGAGACGCGAGAAGAGATTCGAGTAAAGAAAATGGAAACGCGAGAAGAGATTCGAGTCAAGAAAAGTGAAACGCGAGAGATTCGAGTAAAGAAAAGGGAAACGCGAAAAGGGATTCGAGTAAAAAAAATAGAAACACGAGGAAAGATTCGAGTAAAGAAAAAGGAAACGCGTGGAAAGATTAGAGTAAAGAAATGGGAAACGCGAGGATAGATTCGATTAAAGAAAAGGAAACGCGAGGAGAGATTAGAGTACAGAAAAGGGAAACACGAGGAGAGATTCGAGTAAAGAAAATGGAAACGAGAGGAGAGATTCGAGTAAAGAAAACGGAAACGCGAGAAGAGAATCGAGTAAAGAAAAGAGAAACGCGAGAGATTCCAGTAAAGAGAAGGGAAACGCGAGGAGAGATTTGAGTAAAGAAAAGGGAAACGCGAGAGGTACGAGTAAAGAAAAGGGAAACGCGAGAAGAGATTCGAGTAAAGAAAATTGAAAGGCGAGGAGAGATTCGTGTAAAGAAAAGGAAACGCGAGGAGAGATTAGAGTAAAGAAAAGGGAAACGCGAGGAGAGATTCGAATAAGGTAAAGGAAAACGTGAGAGATTCGAGTAAAGAAA
This sequence comes from Uropetala carovei, assembly GCA_036926305.1. Taxonomy (NCBI): domain Eukaryota; kingdom Metazoa; phylum Arthropoda; class Insecta; order Odonata; family Petaluridae; genus Uropetala; species Uropetala carovei. The sequence goes on along the minus strand of JAXCHB010000080.1, from coordinate 9,443,525 downwards.
AGGGAAACGCGAGAAGAGATTCGAGTTGAGAAAAGAGAAACGCGAGAGATTCGAGTAAAGAAATGGGAAACGCGAGGAGAGATTCGAGTAAAGAAAAGGGAAACGCGAGGAGAGATTCGAGTAAAGAAAAAGGAAACGCGAGAAGGGATTCTAGTAAAGAAAAGGAAACGCGAGAGATTCCAGTAAATAAAAGGGAAACACGAGAATAGGTTCGAATAAAGAAAAGGGAAACGCGAGAGATTCGAGTAAAGAAAAGGGAAACGTGAGAAGAGATTCGAGTAAAGAAAATATAAACGCGAGGAGAGATTCGAGTAAAGAAAAGAGAAACGCGAGAGATTCCAGTAAAGAGAAGCGAAACGCGACGAGAGATTCGAATAAGGAAAAGGAAAACGCGAGAGATTCGAGTAAAGAAAAGGGAAACGCGAGAGATACGAGTAAAGAAAAAAAAAAGGCGAGGAGAGATTCGTGTAAAGAAAAGGAAACGCGAGGAGAGAGTAGAGTAAAGAAAAGGGAAACGCGAGGAGAGATTCGAGTAAAGAAAAGAGAAACGCGAGAGATTCGAGTAAAGAAAAGGGAAACGCGAGGACAGATTCGAGTAAAGAAAATATAAACGCGAGGAGAGATTCGAGTAAAGAAAAGAGAAACGCGAGAGATTCCAGTAAAGAGAAGCGAAACGCGACGAGAGATTCTAATAAGGAAAAGGAAAACGTGAGAGATTCGAGTAAAGAAAAGGGAAACGCGAGAGATACGAGTAAAGAAAAGGGAAACGCGAGAGATACGAGTAAAGAAAAGGGAAACGCGAGAAGAGGTTCGAGTAAAGAAAAAAGAAACGCAAGACATTCCAGTAAAGAGAAGGGAAACGCGAGGAGAGATTCGAGTAAAGAAAAGGGAAAGGCGAGAGGTACGAGTACAAAATGGGAAACGCGAGGAGAGATTCGAGTAAAGAAAATGGAAACGAGAGGAGAGATTCGAGTAAAGAAAACGGCAACACGAGTGGAGATTCGAGTAAAGAAAAGAGAAACGCGAGAGATTCCAGTAAAGAGAAGGGAAACGCGAGGAGAGATTCGAGTAAAGAAAAGGGAAACACGAGAGGTACGAGTAAAGAAAAGGGAAACGCGAGAAGAGATTCGAGTAAAGAAAATAGAAAGGCGAGGAGAGTATCGTGCAAAGAAAAGGAAACGCGTGGAGAGATTAGAGTAAATAAAATACAAACGCGAGGAGAGATTCGAGTAAAGAAAAAGGAAACGTGAGGAGAGATTAGAGTAAAGAAATGGGAAACGCGAGGAGAGATTCGAGCAAAGAAAACGGAAACGCGAGAAGAGATTCGAGTAAAGAAAAGAGAAACGCGAGAGATTCGAGTAAAGAAAAGGGAAACGCGAGGAGAGATTCGAGTAAATAAAATACAAACGCGAGGAGAGATTCGAGTAAAGAAAAAGGAAACGTGAGGAGAGATTAGAGTAAAGAAATGGGAAACGCGAGGAGAGATTCGAGCAAAGAAAACGGAAACCAGAGGAGAGATTCGAGTAATGAAAACGGAAACGCGAGAAGAGATTCGAGTAAACAAAAGCGAAACGCGAGAGATTCGAGTAAAGAAAAGGGAAACGCGAGAAGAGGTTCGAATAAAGAAAAGGGAAACGCGAGAGATTCGAGTAAAGAAAAGGGAAACGCGAGAAGGGATTCGAGTAAAGAAAATAGAAACACGAGGAAAGATTCGAGTAAAGAAAAAGGAAAAGCGTGGAAAGATTAGGGTAATGAAATGGGAAACGCGAGAAGAGATTCGAGTTGAGAAAAGAGAAACGCGAGAGATTCGAGTAAAGAAAAGGGAAACGCGAGGAGAGATTCGAGTAAAGAAAATACAAACGCGAGGAGAGATTCGAGTAAAGAAAAAGGAAACGCGAGGAGAGATTAGAGTAAAGAAATGGGAAACGCGAGGAGAGATTCGAGTAAAGAAAAGGGAAACGCGAGGAGAGATTCGAGTAAAGAAAACGGAAACGCGAGGAGAGAGTAGAGTAAAGAAAAGGGAAACGCGAGGAGAGATTCGAGTAAAGAAAACGGAAACGCGAGGAGAGATTCGAATAAGGAAAAGGAAAACGTGAGAGATTCGAGTAAAGAGAAGGGAAACGCGAGGAGAGATTCGAGTAAAGAAAATACAAACGCGTGGAGAGATTCGAGTAAAGAAAAAGGAACGCGAGGAGAGATTAGAGTAAAGAAATGGGAAACGCGAGGAGAGATTCGAGTAAAGAAAAGGGAAACGCGAGGAGAGATTCGAGTAAAGAAAACGGAAACGCGAGAAGAGATTCGAATAAAGATAAGTGAAACGCGAGAGATTCGAGTAAAGAAAAGGGAAACGCGAGGAGAGATTCGAGTAGAGAAAAGGGAAACGCGAGATGAGATTCAAGTACAGAAAACGGAATGAGAGGAGAGATTCGAGTAAAGAAAAGTGAAACGCGAGATATTCGAGTAAAGGGAAACGCGAGGAGAGATTCGAGTGAAAAAAAGGGAAAACCGAGAAGAGATTCGGGTAAAGAAAAGGGAAACGCGAGAGATTCGAGTAAAGAAAAGGGAAACGCGTGAAGAGATTCGAGCAAAGAAAATGGAGACGCGAGAAGAGATTCGAGTAAAGAAAATGGAAACGCGAGAAGAGATTCGAGTCAAGAAAAGTGAAACGCGAGAGATTCGAGTAAAGAAAAGGGAAACGCGAAAAGGGATTCGAGTAAAAAAAATAGAAACACGAGGAAAGATTCGAGTAAAGAAAAAGGAAACGCGTGGAAAGATTAGAGTAAAGAAATGGGAAACGCGAGGATAGATTCGAGTAAAGAAAAGGAAACGCGACGACAGATTCGAGTAAAGAAAATATAAACGCGAGGAGAGATTCGAGTAAAGAAAAGAGAAACGCGAGAGATTCCAGTAAAGAGAAGCGAAACGCGACGAGAGATTCTAATAAGGAAAAGGAAAACGTGAGAGATTCGAGTAAAGAAAAGGGAAACGCGAGAGATACGAGTAAATAAAAGGGAAACGCGAGAGATACGAGTAAAGAAAAGGGAAACGCGAGAAGAGGTTCGAGTAAAGAAAAAAGAAACGCAAGACATTCCAGTAAAGAGAAGGGAAACGCGAGGAGAGATTCGAGTAAAGAAAAGGGAAAGGCGAGAGGTACGAGTACAAAATGGGAAACGCGAGGAGAGATTCGAGTAAAGAAAATGGAAACGAGAGGAGAGATTCGAGTAAAGAAAACGGCAACACGAGTGGAGATTCGAGTAAAGAAAAGAGAAACGCGAGAGATTCCAGTAAAGAGAAGGGAAACGCGAGGAGAGATTCGAGTAAAGAAAAGGGAAACACGAGAGGTACGAGTAAAGAAAAGGGAAACGCGAGAAGAGATTCGAGTAAAGAAAATAGAAAGGCGAGGAGAGATTCGTGCAAAGAAAAGGAAACGCGTGGAGAGATTAGAGTAAATAAAATACAAACGCGAGGAGAGATTCGAGTAAAGAAAAAGGAAACGTGAGGAGAGATTAGAGTAAAGAAATGGGAAACGCGAGGAGAGATTCGAGCAAAGAAAACGGAAACGCGAGAAGGGATTCGAGTAAAGAAAAGAGAAACGCGAGAGATTCGAGTAAAGAAAAGGGAAACGCGAGGAGAGATTCGAGTAAATAAAATACAAACGCGAGGAGAGATTCGAGTAATAAAAAAGGAAACGTGAGGAGAGATTAGAGTAAAGAAATGGGAAACGCGAGGAGAGATTCGAGCAAAGAAAACGGAAACCAGAGGAGAGATTCGAGTAATGAAAACGGAAACGCGAGAAGAGATTCGAGTAAACAAAAGCGAAACGCGAGAGATTCGAGTAAAGAAAAGGGAAACGCGAGAAGAGGTTCGAATAAAGAAAAGGGAAACGCGAGAGATTCGAGTAAAGAAAAGGGAAACGCGAGAAGGGATTCGAGTAAAGAAAATAGAAACACGAGGAAAGATTCGAGTAAAGAAAAAGGAAAAGCGTGGAAAGATTAGGGTAATGAAATGGGAAACGCGAGAAGAGATTCGAGGTGAGAAAAGAGAAACGCGAGAGATTCGAGTAAAGAAAATGGAAACGCGAGGAGAGATTCGAGTAAGGATAAGGAAAACGTGAGAGATTCGAGTAAAGAAAAGGGAAACGCGAGAAGAGATTCGAGTTGAGAAAAGAGAAACGCGAGAGATTCGAGTAAAGAAAAGGGAAACGCGAGGAGAGATTCGAGTAAAGAAAATACAAACGCGAGGAGAGATTCGAGTAAAGAAAAAGGAAACGCGAGGAGAGATTAGAGTAAAGAAATGGGAAACGCGAGGAGAGATTCGGGTAAAGAAAAGGGAAACGCGAGGAGAGATTCGAGTAAAGAAAACGGAAACGAGAGGAGAGAGTAGAGTAAAGAAAAGGGAAACGCGAGGAGAGATTCGAGTAAAGAAAACGGAAACGCGAGGAGAGATTCGAATAAGGAAAAGGAAAACGTGAGAGATTCGAGTAAAGAGAAGGGAAACGCGAGGAGAGATTCGAGTAAAGAAAATACAAACGCGTGGAGAGATTCGAGTAAAGAAAAAGGAACGCGAGGAGAGATTAGAGTAAAGAAATGGGAAACGCGAGGAGAGATTCGAGTAAAGAAAAGGGAAACGCGAGGAGAGATTCGAGTAAAGAAAACGGAAACGCGAGAAGAGATTCGAATAAAGATAAGTGAAACGCGAGAGATTCGAGTAAAGAAACGGGAAACGCGAGAAGAGGTTCGAATAACGAAAAGGGAAACGAGAGAGATTCGAGTAAAGAAAAGGGAAACGCGAGGAGAGATTCGAGTAGAGAAAAGGGAAACGCGAGAAGAGATTCAAGTACAGAAAACGGAATGAGAGGAGAGATTCGAGTAAAGAAAAGGGAAACGCGAGATATTCGAGTAAAGGGAAACGCGAGGAGAGATTCGAGTGAAAAAAAGGGAAAACCGAGAAGAGATTCGGGTAAAGAAAAGGGAAACGCGAGAGATTCGAGTAAAGAAAAGGGAAACGCGTGAAGAGATTCGAGCAAAGAAAATGGAGACGCGAGAAGAGATTCGAGTAGAGAAAATGGAAACGCGAGAAGAGATTCGAGTCAAGAAAAGTGAAACGCGAGAGATTCGAGTAAAGAAAAGGGAAACGCGAAAAGGGATTCGAGTAAAAAAAATAGAAACACGAGGAAAGATTCGAGTAAAGAAAAAGGAAACGCGTGGAAAGATTAGAGTAAAGAAATGGGAAACGCGAGGATAGATTCGAGTAAAGAAAAGGAAACGCGAGGAGAGATTAGAGTACAGAAAAGGGAAACACGAGGAGAGATTCGAGTAAAGAAAATGGAAACGAGAGGAGAGATTCGAGTAAAGAAAACGGAAACGCGAGAAGAGAATCGAGTAAAGAAAAGAGAAACGCGAGAGATTCCAGTAAAGAGAAGGGAAACGCGAGGAGAGATTCGAGTAAAGAAAAGGGAAAGGCGAGAGGTACGAGTACAAAATGGGAAACGCGAGGAGAGATTTGAGTAAAGAAAAGGGAAACGCGAGAGGTACGAGTAAAGAAAAGGGAAACGCGAGAAGAGATTCGAGTAAAGAAAATTGAAAGGCGAGGAGAGATTCGTGTAAAGAAAAGGAAACGCGAGGAGAGATTAGAGTAAAGAAAAGGGAAACGCGAGGAGAGATTCGAATAAGGTAAAGGAAAACGTGAGAGATTCGAGTAAAGAAAAGGGAAACGCGAGAAGAGATTCGAGTTGAGAAAAGAGAAACGCGAGAGATTCGAGTAAAGAAATGGGAAACGCGAGGAGAGATTCGAGTAAAGAAAAGGGAAACGCGAGGAGAGATTCGAGTAAAGAAAAAGGAAACGCGAGAAGGGATTCTAGTAAAGAAAAGGAAACGCGAGAGATTCCAGTAAATAAAAGGGAAACACGAGAATAGGTTCGAATAAAGAAAAGGGAAACGCGAGAGATTCGAGTAAAGAAAAGGGAAACGTGAGAAGAGATTCGAGTAAAGAAAATATAAACGCGAGGAGAGATTCGAGTAAAGAAAAGAGAAACGCGAGAGATTCCAGTAAAGAGAAGCGAAACGCGACGAGAGATTCTAATAAGGAAAAGGAAAACGTGAGAGATTCGAGTAAAGAAAAGGGAAACGCGAGAGATACGAGTAAAGAAAAGGGAAACGCGAGAGATACGAGTAAAGAAAAGGGAAACGCGAGAAGAGGTTCGAGTAAAGAAAAAAGAAACGCAAGACATTCCAGTAAAGAGAAGGGAAACGCGAGGAGAGATTCGAGTAAAGAAAAGGGAAAGGCGAGAGGTACGAGTACAAAATGGGAAACGCGAGGAGAGATTCGAGTAAAGAAAATGGAAACGAGAGGAGAGATTCGAGTAAAGAAAACGGCAACACGAGTAGAGATTCGAGTAAAGAAAAGAGAAACGCGAGAGATTCCAGTAAAGAGAAGGGAAACGCGAGGAGAGATTCGAGTAAAGAAAAGGGAAACACGAGAGGTACGAGTAAAGAAAAGGGAAACGCGAGAAGAGATTCGAGTAAAGAAAATAGAAAGGCGAGGAGAGATTCGTGCAAAGAAAAGGAAACGCGTGGAGAGATTAGAGTAAGTAAAATACAAACGCGAGGAGAGATTCGAGTAAAGAAAAAGGAAACGTGAGGAGAGATTAGAGTAAAGAAATGGGAAACGCGAGGAGAGATTCGAGCAAAGAAAACGGAAACGCGAGAAGAGATTCGAGTAAAGAAAAGAGAAACGCGAGAGATTCGAGTAAAGAAAAGGGAAACGCGAGGAGAGATTCGAGTAAATAAAATACAAACGCGAGGAGAGATTCGAGTAAAGAAAAAGGAAACGTGAGGAGAGATTAGAGTAAAGAAATGGGAAACGCGAGGAGAGATTCGAGCAAAGAAAACGGAAACCAGAGGAGAGATTCGAGTAATGAAAACGGAAACGCGAGAAGAGATTCGAGTAAACAAAAGCGAAACGCGAGAGATTCGAGTAAAGAAAAGGGAAACGCGAGAAGAGGTTCGAATAAAGAAAAGGGAAACGCGAGAGATTCGAGTAAAGAAAAGGGAAACGCGAGAAGGGATTCGAGTAAAGAAAATAGAAACACGAGGAAAGATTCGAGTAAAGAAAAAGGAAAAGCGTGGAAAGATTAGGGTAATGAAATGGAAACGCGAGAAGAGATTCGAGGTGAGAAAAGAGAAACGCGAGAGATTCGAGTAAAGAATATGGAAACGCGAGGAGAGATTCGAGTAAAGAAAATACAAACGCGAGGTGAGATTCTAGTAAAGAAATGGGAAACGCGAGGAGAGATTCGAGTAAAGAAAATATAAACGCGAGGAGAGATTCGAGTAAAGAAAAAGGAAACGCGAGAATAGATTAGAGTAAAGAAATGGGAAACGCGAGGAGAGATTCGAGTAAAGAAAAGGGAAACGCGAGGAGAGATTCGAGTAAAGAAAAAGGAAACGCGAGAAGAGATTCGAGTAAAGAAAAGTGAAACGCGAGAGATTCGAGTAAAGAAAAGGGAAACGTTAGAAGAGATTCGAGTAAAGAAAATATAAACGCGAGGAGAGATTCGAGTAAAGAAAACAGAAACGAGAGGAGAGAGATTCGAGTAAAGAAACGGAAACGCGAGAAGAGATTCGAGTAAAGAAAAGAGAAACGCGAGAGATTCGAGTAAAGAGAAGGGAAACGCGAGGAGAGATTCGAGTAAAGAAAAGGGAAACGCGAGAGATTCGAGTAAATAAAAGGGAAACGCGAGAGATTCGAGTAAAGAAAAAGGAAACGCGAGGAGAGATTCGAGTAAAGCAAAGGGAAACGTGAGAGATTCAAGTAAAGAAAAGGGAAACGCGATAAGAGATTCGAGTAAAGAAAATGGGAACGCGACGAGAGATTCGAGTATAGAAAATGGAAACGCGAGAAGAGATTCGATTAAAGAAAAGGGAAACCGAGAAATTCGAGTAAGGAAAAGGGAAACGCGAGAAGAGATTTGAGTAAAGAAAAGAGAAACGCGAGAGATTCGAGTAAAGAGAAGGGAAACGCGAGGAGAGATTCGACTAAAGAAAAGGGAAACGCGAGGAGAGATTCGAGTAAATAAAAGGGAAACGCGAGAGATTCGAGTAAAGAAATGGGAAACGCGAGGAGAGATTCGAGTAGAAAAAATGGAAACGCGAGAAGAGATTCGAGTACAGAAAACGGAAACGCGAGGAGAGATTCGAGTAAAGAAAAGGGAAACGCGAGATATTCGAGTAAAGGGAAACGCGAGCAGAGATTCGAGTGAAAATAAGGGAAAACCGAGAAGAGATTCGGGTAAAGAAAAGGGAAACGCGAGAGATTCGAGTAAAGAAAAGGGAAACGCGTGAAGAGATTCAAGCAAAGTAAATCGAGACGCGAGAAGAGATTCGAGTAAAGAAAATGGAAACGCGGGAAGAGATTCGAGTAAGAAAAGTGAAACGCGAGAGATTCGAGTAAAGAAACGGGAAATGCGAGAAGGGATTCGAGTAAAGAAAATAGAAACACGAGGAAAGATTCGAGTAAAGAAAAAGGAAACGCGTGGAAAGATTAGAGTAAAGAAATGGGAAACGCGAGGAGAGATTCGAGTAAAGGAAAGGAAACGCGAGGAGAGATTAGAGTACAGAAAAGGGAAACACGAGGAGAGATTCGAGTAAAGAAAATGGAAACGAGAGGAGAGATTCGAGTAAAGAAAACGGAAACGCGAGAAGAGATTCGAGTAAAGAAAAGAGAAACGCGAGAGATTCCAGTAAAGAGAAGGGAAACGCGAGGAGAGATTCGAGTAAAGAAAAGGGAAACACGAGAAGTACGAGTACAGAAAAGGGAAACGCGAGAAGAGATTCGAGTAAAGAAAATAGAAAGGCGAGGAGAGATTCGTGTAAAGAAAAGGAAACGCGAGAAGAGATTAGAGTAAAAAAAAGGAAACGCGAGGAGAGATTCGAGTAAAGAAAACGGAAACGCGAGAAGAGATTCGAATAAGGAAAAGGAAAACGTGAGAGATTCGAGTAAAGAAAAGGGAAACGCGAGGAGAGATTCGAGTAGAGAAAATAGAATGGCGAGGAGAGATTCGTGTAAAGAAAAGGAAACGCGAGGAGAGATTAGAGTAAAGAAAAAGGAAACGCGAGAAGAGATTCGAGTTGAGAAAAGAGAAACGCGAGAGATTCGAGTAAAGAAAAGGGAAACGCGAGGAGAGATTCGAGTAAAGAAAATACAAACGCGCGGTGAGATTCGAGTAAAGAAAACGGAAACGCGAGAAGAGATTTGAATGAAGATAGGTGAAACGCGAGATATTCGAGTAAAGAAACGGGAAACGCGAGAAGAGGTTCGAATAACGAAAAGGGAAACGCGAGAGATTCGAGTAAAGAAAAGGGAAACGCGAGGAGAGATTCGAGTAGAGAAAAGGGAAACGCGAGAAGAGATTCGAGAACAGAAAACGGAAACGAGAGGAGAGATTCGAGTAAAGAAAAGGGAAACGCGAGATATTCGAGTAAAGGGAAACGTGAGGAGAGATTCGAGTGAAAAAAAGGGAAAACCGAGAAGAGATTCGGGTAAAGAAAAGGGAAACGCGAGAGATTCGAGTAAAGAAAAGGGAAACGCGTGAAGAGATTCGAGCAAAGAAAATGGAGACGCGAGAAGAGATTCGAGTAAAGAAAATGGAAACGCATAAGAGATTCGAGTCAAGAAAAGTGAAACGCGAGAGATTCGAGTAAAGAAAAGGGAAACGCGAGAAGGGATTCGAGTAAAGAAAATAGAAACACGAGGAAAGATTCGAGAAAAGAAAAAGGAAACGCGTGGAAAGATTAGAGTAAAGAAATGGGAAACGTGAGGAGAGATTCGAGTAAAGAAAAGGAAACGCGAGGAGAGATTAGAGTACAGAAAAGGGAAACACGAGGAGAGATTCGAATAAAGAAAATGGAAACGAGAGGAGAGATTCGAGTAAAGAAAACGGAAACGCGAGAAGAGAATCGAGTAAAGAAAAGAGAAACGCGAGAGATTCCAGTAAAGAGAAGGGAAACGCGAGGAGATATTTGAGTAAAGAAAAGGGAAACGCGAGAGGTACGAGTAAAGAAAAGGGAAACGCGAGAAGAGATTCGAGTAAAGAAAATAGAAAGGCGAGGAGAGATTCGTGTAAAGAAAAGGAAACGCGAGGAGAGATTAGAGTAAAGAAAAGGGAAACGCGAGGAGAGATTCGAGTAAACAAAACGGAAACGCGAGGAGAGATTCGAATAAGGAAAAGGAAAACGTGAGAGATTCGAGTAAAGAAAAGGGAAACGCGAGAAGAGATTCGAGTTGAGAAAAGAGAAACGCGAGAGATTCGAGTAAAGAAAAGGGAAACGCGAGGAGAGATTCAAGTAAAGAAAATACAAACGCGAGGAGAGATTCGAGTAAAGAAAAAGGAAACGCGAGGAGAGATTAGAGTAAAGAAATGGGAAACGCGAGGAGAGATTCGAGTAAAGAAAAGGGAAACGCGAGGAGAGATTCGAGTAAAGAAAAAGGATACGCGAGAAGAGATTCGAGTAAAGAAAAGTGAAACGCGAGAGATTCGAGTAAATAAAAGGGAAACACGAGAAGAGGTTCGAATAAAGAAAAGGGAAACGCGTGAGATTCGAGTAAAGAAAAGGGAAACGAGAGAAGAGATTCGAGTAAAGAAAAGAGAAACGCGAGAGATTCGAGTAAAGAGAAGGGAAAATCGAGGAGAGATTCGAGTAAAGAAAAGGAAAACGCGAGAGATACGAGTAAAGAAAAGGGAAAGGCGAGGAGAGAGTCGTGTAAAGAAAAGGAAACGCGAGGAGAGAGTAGAGTAAAGAAAAGGGAAACGCGAGGAGAGATTCGAGTAAAGAAAAGAGAAACGCGAGAGATTCCAGTAAAGAAAAGGGAAACGCGAGGACAGATTCGAGTAGAGAAAATATAAACGCGAGGAGAGATTCGAGTAAAGAAAAGAGAAGCGCGAGAGATTCCAGTAAAGAGAAGCGAAACGCGACGAGAGATTCGAATAAGGAAAAGGTAAACGTGAGAGATTCGAGTAAAGAAAAGGGAAACGCGAGAGATACGAGTAAAGAAAAGGGAAACGCGAGAGATTCGAATAAAGAAAAGGGAAACGCGAGAAGAGATTCGAGTAAAGAAAAGAGAAACGCGAGATATTCCATGAAAGAGAAGGGAAACGCGAGGAGAGATTCGAGTAAAGAAAAGGGAAACACGAGAGGTACGAGTAAAGAAAAGGGAAACGCGAGAAGAGATTCGAGTAAAGAAAATAGAAAGGCGAGGAGAGATTCGTGCAAAGAAAAGGAAACGCGTGGAGAGATTAGAGTAAAGAAAAGGGAAACGCGAGGAGATATTCGAGTAAAGAAAACGGAAACGCGAGGAGAGATTCGAATAAGGAAAAGAGAAACGCGAGAGATTCGAGTAAAGAAAAGGGAAACGCGAGGAGAGATTCGAGTAAATAAAATACAAACGCGAGGAGAGATTCGAGTAAAGAAAAAGGAAACGTGAGGAGAGATTAGAGTAAAGAAAAGAGAAACGCGAGAGATTCGAGTAAAGAAAAGGGAAACGCGAGGAGAGATTCGAGTAAATAAAATACAAACGCGAGGAGAGATTCGAGTAAAGAAAAAGGAAACGTGAGGAGAGATTAGAGTAACGAAATGGGAAACGCGAGGAGAGATTCGAGCAAAGAAAACGGAAATCAGAGGAGAGATTCGAGTAATGAAAACGGAAACGCGAGAGATTCGAGTAAAGAAAACGGAAACGCGAGAAGAGATTCGAGTAAAGAAAAGAGAAACGCGAGAGATTCGAGTAAAGAAAAGGGAAACGCGAGGAGAGAATCGAGTAAATAAAATACAAACGCGAGGAGAGATTCGAGTAAAGAAAAAGGAAACGCGTGGAAAGATTAGGGTAATGAAATGGGAAGCGCGAGAAGAGATTCGAGGTGAGAAAAGAGAAACGCGAGAGATTCGAGTAAAGAAAAGGGAAACGCGAGGAGAGATTCGAGTAAAGAAAATACAAACGCGAGGAGAGATTCGAGTAAAGAAATGGGAAACGCGAGGAGAGATTCGAGTAAAGAAAATATAAACGCGAGGAGAGATTCGAGTAAAGAAAAAGGAAACGCGAGGATAGATAGAGTAAAGAAATGGGAAACGCGAGGAGAGATTCGAGTAAAGAAAAAGGAAACGCGAGAAGAGATTCGAGTAAAGAAAAGTGAAACGCGAGAGATTCGAGTAAAGAAAAGGGAAACATGAGAAGAGATTCGAGTAAAGAAAATATAAACGCGAGGAGAGATTCGAGTAAAGAAAAAGGAAACGCGAGGATAGATTAGAGTAAAGAAATGGGAAACGCGAGGAGAGATTCGAGTAAAGAAAACAGAAACGAGAGGAGAGATTCGAGTAAAGAAACGGAAACGCGAGAAGAGATTCGAGTAAAGAAAAGAGAAACGCGAGAGATTCGAGTAAAGAGAAGGGAAACGCGAGGAGAGATTCGAGTAAAGAAAAGGGAAACGCGAGAGATTCGAGTAAATAAAAGGGAAACGCGAGAGATTCGAGTACAGAAAAAGGAAACGCGAGGACAGATTCGAGTAGAGCAAAGGGAAACGTGAGAGATTCAAGTAAAGAAAAGGGAAACGCGATAAGAGATTCGAGTAAAGAAAATGGGAACGCGATGAGAGATTCGAGTATAGAAAATGGAAACGCGAGAAGAGATTCGATTAAAGAAAAGGGAAACCGAGAGATTCGAGTAAGGAAAAGGGAAACGCGAGAAGAGATTCGAGTAAAGAAAAGAGAAACGCGAGAGATTCGAGTAAAGAGAAGGGAAACGCGAGGAGAGATTCGAGTAATGAAAAGGGAAACGCGAGATTTCGAGTAAATAAAAGGGAAACGCGAGAGATTCGAGTAAAGAAATGGGAAACGCGAGGGGAGATTCGAGTAGAGAAAAGGGAAACGCGAGAAGAGATTCGAGTACAGAAAACGGAAACGCGAGGAGAGATTCGAGTAAAGAAAAGGGAAACGCGAGATATTCGAGTAAAGGGAAACGCGAGGAGAGATTCGAGTGAAAAAAAGGGAAAACCGAGAAGAGATTCGGGTAAAGAAAAGGGAAACGCGAGAGATTCGAGTAAAGAAAAGGGAAACGCGTGAAGAGATTCGAGCAAAGAAAATGGAGACGCGAGAAGAGATTCGAGTAAAGAAAATGGAAACGCGAGAGGAGATTCGAGTCAAGAAATGTGAAACGCGAGAGATTCGAGTAAAGAAAAGGGAAACGCGAGAAGGGATTCGTGTAAAGAAAATAGAAACACGAGGAAAGATTCGAGTAAAGAAAAAGGAAACGCGTGGAAAGATTAGAGTAAAGAAATGGGAAACGCGAGGAGAGATTCGAGTAAAGAAAAGGAAACGCGAGGAGAGATTAGAGTACAGAAAAGGGAAACACGAGGAGAGATTCGAGTAAAGAAAATGGAAACGAGAGGAGAGATTCGAGTAAAGAAAACGGAAACGCGAGAAGAGATTCGAGTAAAGAAAAGAGAAACGCGAGAGATTCCAGTAAAGAGAAGGGAAACGCGAGGAGAGATTTGAGTAAAAAAAGGGAAACGCGAGAGGTACGAGTAAAGAAAAGGGAAACGCGAGAAGAGATTCGAGTAAAGAAAATAGAAAGGCGAGGAGAGATTCGTGTAAAGAAAAGGAAACGCGAGGAGAGATTAGAGTAAAGAAAAGGGAAACGCGAGGAGAGATTCGAGTAAAGAAAACGGAAACGCGAGGAGAGATTCGAATAAGGATAAGGAAAACGTGAGAGATTCGAGTAAAGAAAAGGGAAACGCGAGAAGAGATTCGAGTTGAGAAAAGAGAAACGCGAGAGATTCGAGTAAAGAAAAGGGAAACGCGAGGAGAGATTCGAGTAAAGAAAATACAAACGCGAGGAGAGATTCGAGTAAAGAAAAAGGAAACGCGAGGAGAGATTAGAGTAAAGAAATGGGAAACGCGAGGAGAGATTCGAGTAAAGAAAAGGGAAACGCGAGGAGAGATTCGAGTAAAGAAAACGGAAACGCGAGGAGAGAGTAGAGTAAAGAAAAGGGAAACGCGAGGAGAGATTCGAGTAAAGAAAACGGAAACGCGAGGAGAGATTCGAATAAGGAAAAGGAAAACGTGAGAGATTCGAGTAAAGAGAAGGGAAACGCGAGAGATTCGAGTAAAGAAAAGGGAAACGCGAGAAGGGATTCGAGTAAAGAAAAAGGAAACGCGAGGAGAGATTAGAGTAAAGAAATGGGAAACGCGAGGAGAGATTCGAGTAAAGAAAACGGAAACGAGAGAAGAGATTCGAGTAAAGAAAAGAGAAACGCGAGAGATTCGAGTAAAGAGAAGGGAAACGCGAGGAGAGATTCGAGTAAAGAAAAGGGAAACGCGAGATTTCGAGTAAATAAAAGGGAAACGCGAGAGATTCGAGTAAAGAAATGGGAAACGCGAGGAGAGATTCGAGTAGAGAAAAGGGAAACGCGAGAAGAGATTCGAGTACAGAAAACGGAAACGCGAGGAGAGATTCGAGTAAAGAAAAGGGAAACGCGAGATATTCGAGTAAAGGGAAACGCGAGGAGAGATTCGAGTGAAAAAAAGGGAAAACCGAGAAGAGATTCGGGTAAAGAAAAGGGAAACGCGAGAGATTCGAGTAAAGAAAAGGGAAACGCGTGAAGAGATTCGAGCAAAGAAAATGGAGACGCGAGAAGAGATTCGAATAAAGAAAATGGAAACGCGAGAAGAGATTCGAGTCAAGAAAAGTGAAACGCGAGAGATTCGAGTAAAGAAAAGGGAAACGCGAGAAGGGATTCGAGTAAAGAAAATAGAAACACGAGGAAAGATTCGAGTAAAGAAAAAGGAAACGCGTGGAAAGATTAGAGTAAAGAAATGGGAAACGCGAGGAGAGATTCGAGTAAAGAAAAGGAAACGCGAGGAGAGATTACAGTACAGAAAAGGGAAACACGAGGAGAGATTCGAGTAAAGAAAATGGAAACGAGAGGAGAGATTCGAGTAAAGAAAACGGAAACGCGAGAAGAGAATCGAGTAAAGAAAAGAGAAACGCGAGAGATTCCAGTAAAGAGAAGGGTAACGCGAGGAGAGATTTGAGTAAAAAAAAGGGAAACGCGAGAGGTACGAGTAAAGAAAAGGGAAACGCGAGAAGAGATTCGAGGTAAGAAAATAGAAAGGCGAGGAGAGATTCGTGTAAAGAAAAGGAAACGCGAGGAGAGATTAGAGTAAAGAAAAGGGAAACGCGAGGAGAGATTCGAGTAAAGAAAACGGAAACGCGAGGAGAGATTCGAATAAGGATAAGGAAAACGTGAGAGATTCGAGTAAAGAAAAGGGAAACGCGAGAAGAGATTCGAGTTGAGAAAAGAGAAACGCGAGAGATTCGAGTACAGAAAAGGGAAACGCGAGGAGAGATTCGAGTAAAGAACATACAAACGCGAGGAGAGATTCGAGTAAAGAAAAAGGAAACGCGAGGAGAGATTAGAGTAAAGAAATGGGAAACGCGAGGAGAGATTCGAGTAAAGAAAAGGGAAACGCGAGGAGAGATTCGAGTAAAGAAAACGGAAACGCGAGGAGAGAGTAGAGTAAAGAAAAGGGAAACGCGAGGAGAGATTCGAGTAAAGAAAACGGAAACGCGAGGAGAGATTCGAATAAGGAAAAGGAAAACGTGAGAGATTCGAGTAAAGAGAAGGGAAACGCGAGAGATTCGAGTAAAGAAAAGGGAAACGCGAGATGGGATTCGAGTAAAGAAAAAGGAAACGCGAGGAGAGATTAGAGTAAAGAAATGGGAAACGCGAGGAGAGATTCGAGTAAAGAAAACGAAAACGAGAGAAGAGATTCGAATAAGGAAAAGGAAAACGTGAGAGATTCGAGTAAAGAGAAGGGAAACGCGAGAGATTCGAGTAAAGAGAAGGGAAACGCGAGGAGAGATTCGAGTAAAGAAAAGGAAAACGCGAGAGATACGAGTAAAGAAAAGGGAAACGCGAGAAGAGATTCGAGTAAAGAAAATAGAAAGGCGAGGAGAGATTCGTGTAAAGAAAAGGAAACGCGAGGAGAGAGTAGAGTAAAGAAAAGGGAAACGCGAGGAGAGATTCGAGTAAAGAAAAGAGAAACGCGAGAGATTCGAGTAAAGAAAAGGGCAACGCGAGGACAGATTCGAGTAAAGAAAATATAAACGCGAGGAGAGATTCGAGTAAAGAAAAGAGAAGCGCGAGAGATTCCAGTAAAGAGAAGCGAAAAGAGACGAGAGATTCGAATAAGGAAAAGGAAAACGTGAGAGATTCGAGTAAAGAAAAGGGAAACGCGAGAGATACGAGTAAAGAAAAGGGAAACGCGAGAGATTCGAATAAAGAAAAGGGAAACGCGAGAAGAGATTCGAGTAAAGAAAAGAGAAACGCGAGATATTCCAGTAAAGAGAAGGGAAACGCGAGGAGAGATTCGAGTAAAGAAAAGGGAAAGGCGAGAGGTACGAGTACAAAATGCGAAACGCGAGGAGAGATTCGAGTAAAGAAAATGGAAACGAGAGGAGAGATTCGAGTAAAGAAAACGGCAACACGAGAAGAGATTCGAGTAAAGAAAAGAGAAACGCGAGAGATTCCAGTAAAGCGAAGGGAAACGCGAGGAGAGATTCAAGTAAAGAAAAGGGAAACACGAGAGGTACGAGTAAAGAAAAGGGTAACGCGAGAAGAGATTCGAGTAAAGAAAATAGAAAGGCGAGGAGAGATTCCTGCAAAGAAAAGGAAACGCGTGGAGAGATTAGAGTAAAGAAAAGGGAAACGCGAGGAGAGATTCGAGTAAAGAAAACGGAAACGCGAGGAGAGATTCGAATAAGGAAAAGAGAAACGCGAGAGATTCGAGTAAAGAAAAGGGAAACGCGAGGAGAGATTCGAGTAAATAAAATACAAACGCGAGTAGAGATTCGAGTAAAGAAAAAGGAAACGTGAGGAGAGATTAGAGTAACGAAATGGGAAACGCGAGGAGAGATTCGAGCAAAGAAAACGGAAACCAGAGGAGAGATTCGAGTAATGAAAACGGAAACGCGAGAAGAGATTCGAGTAAAGAAAAGTGAAACGCGAGAGATTCGAGTAAAGAAAAGGGAAACGCGAGAAGAGGTTCGAATAAAGAAAAGGGAAACGCGAGAGATTCGAGTAAAGAAAAGGGAAACGCGAGAGATACGAGTAAAGAAAAGGGAAACGCGAGAGATTCGAATAAAGAAAAGGGAAACGCGAGAAGAGATTCGAGTAAAGAAAATGGAAACGAGAGGAGAGATTCGAGTAAAGAAAACGGAAACGCGAGGAGAGATTCGAATAAGGAAAAGAGAAACGCGAGAGATTCGAGTAAAGAAAAGGGAAACGCGAGGAGAGATTCGAGTAAATAAAATACAAACGCGAGGAGAGATTAGAGTAAAGAAAAAGGAAACGTGAGGAGAGATTAGAGTAAAGAAAAGAGAAACGCGAGAGATTCGAGTAAAGAAAAGGGAAACGCGAGGAGAGATTCGAGTAAATAAAATACAAACGCGAGGAGAGATTCGAGTAAAGAAAAAGGAAACGTGAGGAGAGATTAGAGTAACGAAATGGGAAACGCGAGGAGAGATTCGAGCAAAGAAAACGGAAACCAGAGGAGAGATTCGAGTAATGAAAACGGAAACGCGAGAAGAGATTCGAGTAAAGAAAAGTGAAACGCGAGAGATTCGAGTAAAGAAAAGGGAAACGCGAGAAGAGGTTCGAATAAAGAAAAGGGAATCGCGAGAGATTCGAGTAAAGAAAAGGGAAACGCGAGAAGGGATTCGAGTAAAGAAAATAGAAACACGAGGAAAGATTCGAGTAAAGAAAAAGGAAACGCGTGGAAAGATTAGGGTAATGAAATGGGAAGCGCGAGAAGAGATTCGAGGTGAGAAAATATAAACGCGAGGAGAGATTCGAGTAAAGAAAAAGGAAACGCGAGAAGAGATTCGAGTAAAGAAAAGTGAAACGCGAGAGATTCGAGTAAAGAAAAGAGAAACGCGAGAGATTCGAGTAAAGAAAAGGGCAACGCGAGGACAGATTCGAGTAAAGAAAATATAAACGCGAGGAGAGATTCGAGTAAAGAAAAGAGAAGCGCGAGAGATTCCAGTAAAGAGAAGCGAAACGAGACGAGAGATTCGAATAAGGAAAAGGAAAACGTGAGAGATTCGAGTAAAGAAAAGGGAAACGCGAGAGATACGAGTAAAGAAAAGGGAAACGCGAGAGATTCGAATAAAGAAAAGGGAAACGCGAGAAGAGATTCGAGTAAAGAAAAGAGAAACGCGAGATATTCCAGTAAAGAGAAGGGAAACGCGAGGAGAGATTCGAGTAAAGAAAAGGGAAAGGCGAGAGGTACGAGTACAAAATGCGAAACGCGAGGAGAGATTCGAGTAAAGAAAATGGAAACGAGAGGAGAGATTCGAGTAAAGAAAACGGCAACACGAGAAGAGATTCGAGTAAAGAAAAGAGAAACACGAGAGATTCCAGTAAAGAGAAGGGAAACGCGAGGAGAGATTCAAGTAAAGAAAAGGGAAACACGAGAGGTACGAGTAAAGAAAAGGGAAACGCGAGAAGAGATTCGAGTAAAGAAAATAGAAAGGCGAGGAGAGATTCCTGCAAAGAAAAGGAAACGCGTGGAGAGATTAGAGTAAAGAAAAGGGAAACGCGAGGAGAGATTCGAGTAAAGAAAACGGAAACGCGAGGAGAGATTCGAATAAGGAAAAGAGAAACGCGAGAGATTCGAGTAAAGAAAAGGGAAACGCGAGGAGAGATTTGAGTAAATAAAATACAAACGCGAGGAGAGATTCGAGTAAAGAAAAAGGAAACGTGAGGAGAGATTAGAGTAACGAAATGGGAAACGCGAGGAGAGATTCGAGCAAAGAAAACGGAAACCAGAGGAGATATTCGAGTAATGAAAACGGAAACGCGAGAAGAGATTCGAGTAAAGAAAAGTGAAACGCGAGAGATTCGAGTAAAGAAAAGGGAAACGCGAGAAGAGGTTCGAATAAAGAAAAGGGAAACGCGAGAGATTCGAGTAAAGAAAAGGGAAACGCGAGAAGGGATTCGAGTAAAGAAAATAGAAACACGAGGAAAGATTCGAGTAAAGAAAAAGGAAACGCGTGGAAAGATTAGGGTAATAAAATGGGAAGCGCGAGAAGAGATTCGAGGTGAGAAAAGAGAAACGCGAGAGATTCGAGTAAAGAAAAGGGAAACGCGAGGAGAGATTCGAGTAAAGAAAATACAAACGAGAGGAGAGATTCGAGTAAAGAAATGGGAAACGCGAGGAGAGATTCGAGTAAAGAAAATATAAACGCGAGGAGAGATTCGAGTAAAGAAAAAGGAAACGCGAGGATAGATTAGAGTAAAGAAATGGGAAACGCGAGGAGAGATTCGAGTAAAGAAAAGGAAAACGCGAGAGATACGAGTAAAGAAAAGGGAAACGCGAGAAGAGATTCGAGTAAAGAAAATAGAAAGGCGAGGAGAGATTCGTGTAAAGAAAAGGAAACGCGAGGAGAGAGTAGAGTAAAGAAAAGGGAAACGCGAGGAGAGATTCGAGTAAAGAAAAGAGAAACGCGAGAGATTCGAGTAAAGAAAAGGGCAACGCGAGGACAGATTCGAGTAAAGAAAATATAAACGCGAGGAGAGATTCGAGTAAAGAAAAGAGAAGCGCGAGAGATTCCAGTAAAGTGAAGCGAAACGCGACGAGAGATTCGAATAAGGAAAAGGAAAACGTGAGAGATTCGAGTAAAGAAAAGGGAAACGCGAGAGATTCGAGTAAAGAAAAGGGAAACGCGAGAGATTCGAATAAAGAAAAGGGAAACGCGAGAAGAGATTCGAGTAAAGAAAAGAGAAACGCGAGATATTCCAGTAAAGAGAAGGGAAACGCGAGGAGAGATTCGAGTAAAGAAAAGGGAAAGGCGAGAGGTACGAGTACAAAATGGGAAACGCGAGGAGAGATTCGAGTAAAGAAAATGGAAACGAGAGGAGAGATTCGAGTAAAGAAAACGGCAACACGAGAAGAGATTCGAGTAAAGAAAAGAGAAACGCGGGAGATTCCAGTAAAGAGAAGGGAAACGCGAGGAGAGATTCAAGTAAATAAAAGGGAAACACGAGAGGTACGAGTAAAGAAAAGGGAAACGCGAGAAGAGATTCGAGTAAAGAAAATAGAAAGGCGAGGAGGGATTCGTGCAAAGAAAAGGAAACGCGTGGAGAGATTAGAGTAAAGAAAAGGGAAACGCGAGGAGAGATTCGAGTAAAGAAAACGGAAACGCGAGGAGATATTCGAATAAGGAAAAGAGAAACGCGAGAGATTCGAGTAAAGAAAAGGGAAACGCGAAGAGAGATTCGAGTAAATAAAATACAAACGCGAGGAGAGATTCGAGTAAAGAAAAAGGAAACGTGAGGAGAGATTAGAGTAAAGAAAAGAGAAACGCGAGAGATTCGAGTAAAGAAAAGGGAAACGCGAGGAGAGATTCGAGTAAATAAAATACAAACGCGAGGAGAGATTCGAGTAAAGAAAAAGGAAACGTGAGGAGAGATTAGAGTAACGAAATGGGAAACGCGAGGAGAGATTCGAGCAAAGAAAACGGAAACCAGAGGAGAGATTCGAGTAATGAAAACGGAAACGCGAGAAGAGATTCGAGTAAAGAAAAGTGAAACGCGAGAGATTCGAGTAAAGAAAAGGGAAACGCGAGAAGAGGTTCGAATAAAGAAAAGGGAAACGCGAGAGATTCGAGTAAAGAAAAGGGAAACGCGAGAAGGGATTCGAGTAAAGAAAATAGAAACACGAGGAAAGATTCGAGTAAAGAAAAAGGAAACGCGTGGAAAGATTAGGGTAATGAAATGGGAAGCGCGAGAAGAGATTCGAGGTGAGAAAAGAGAAACGCGAGAGATTCGAGTAAAGAAGAAAAGGGAAACGCGAGGAGAGAATCGAGTAAAGAAAATACAAACGCGAGGAGAGATTCGAGTAAAGAAATGGGAAACGCGAGGAGAGATTCGAGTAAAGAAAATATAAACGCGAGGAGAGATTCGAGTAAAGAAAAAGGAAACGCGAAGATAGATTAGAGTAAAGAAATGGGAAACGCGAGGAGAGATTCGAGTAAAGAAAAGGGAAACGCGAGGAGAGATTCGAGTAAAGAAAAAGGAAACGCGAGAAGAGATTCGAGTAAAGAAACGTGAAACGCGAGAGATTCGAGTAAAGAAAAGGGAAACGTGAGAAGAGATTCGAGTAAAGAAAATATAAACGCGAGGAGAGATTCGAGTAAAGAAAAAGGAAACGCGAGGATAGATTAGAGTAAAGAAATGGGAAACGCGAGGAGAGATTCGAGTAAAGAAAACAGAAACGAGAGGAGAGAGTTTCGAGTAAAGAAACGGAAACGCGAGAAGAGATTCGATTAAAGAAAAGAGAAACCGAGAGATTCGAGTAAAGAGAAGGGAAACGCGAGGAGAGATTCGAGTAAAGAAAAGGGAAACGCGAGAGATTCGAGTAAATAAAAGGGAAACGCGAGAGATTCGAGTAAAGAAAAAGGAAACGCGAGGACAGACTCGAGTAGAGCAAAGGGAAACGTGAGAGATTCAACTAAAGAAAATGGGAACGCGACGAGAGATTCGAGTATAGAAAATGGAAACGCGAGAGATTCGAGTAAATAAAAGGGAAACGCGAGAGATTCGAGTAAAGAAAAAGGAAACGCGAGGACAGACTCGAGTAGAGCAAAGGGAAACGCGATAAGAGATTCGAGTAAAGAAAATGGGAACGCGACGAGAGATTCGAGTATAGAAAATGGAAACGCGAGAAGAGATTCGATTAAAGAAAAGGGAAACCGAGAGATTCGAGTAAGGAAAAGGGAAACGCGAGAAGAGATTCGAGTAAAGAAAAGAGAAACGCGAGAGATTCGAGTAAAGAGAAGGGAAACGCGAGGAGAGATTCGAGTAAAGAAAAGGGAAACGCGAGATTTCGAGTAAATAAAAGGGAAACGCGAGAGATTCGAGTAAAGAAATGGGAAACGCGAGGAGAGATTCGAGTAGAGAAAAGGGAAACGCGAGAAGAGATTCGAGTACAGAAAACGGAAACGCGAGGAGAGATTCGAGTAAAGAAAAGGGAAACGCGAGATATTCGAGTAAAGGGAAAAGCGAGGAGAGATTCGAGTGAAAAAAAGGGAAAACCGAGAAGAGATTCGGGAAAAGAAAAGGGAAACGCGAGAGATTCGAGTAAAGAAAAGGGAAACGCGTTAAGAGATTCGAGCAAAGAAAATGGAGACGCGAGAAGAGATTCGAGTAAAGAAAATGGAAACGCGAGAAGAGATTCGAGTCAAGAAAAGTGAAACGCGAGAGATTCGAGTAAAGAAAAGGGAAACGCGAGAAGGGATTCGAGTAAAGAAAATAGAAACACGAGGAAAGATTCGAGTAAAGAAAAAGGAAACGCGTGGAAAGATTAGAGTAAAGAAATGGGAAACGCGAGGAGAGATTCGAGTAAAGAAAAGGAAACGCGAGGAGAGATTAGAGTACAGAAAAGGGAAACACGAGGAGAGATTCGAGAAAAGAAAATGGAAACGAGAGGAGAGATTCGAGTAAAGAAAACGGAAACGCGAGAAGAGATTCGAGTAAAGAAAAGAGAAACGCGAGAGATTCCAGTAAAGAGAAGGGAAACGCGAGGAGAGATTCGAGTAAAGAAAAGGGAAACGCGAGAGGTTCGGGTAAGAAAAGGGAAACGCGAGAAGAGATTCGAGTAAAGAAAATAGAAAGGCGAGGAGAGATTCGTGTAAAGAAAAGGAAACGCGAGGAGAGATTAGAGTAAAGAAAAAGGAAACGCGAGGAGAGATTCGAGTAAAGAAAACGGAAACGCGAGGAGAGATTCGAATAAGGAAAAGGAAAACGTGAGAGATTCGAGAAAAGAAAAGGGAAACGCGGAAGAGATTCGAGTTGAGAAAAGAGAAACGCGAGAGATTCGAGTAAAGAAAAGGGAAACGCGAGGAGAGATTCGAGTAAAGAAAATACAAACGCGAGGAGAGATTCGAGTAAAGAAATGGGAAACGCGAGGAGAGATTCGAGTAAAGAAAATATAAACGCGAGGAGAGATTCGAGTAAAGAAAAAGGAAACGCGAGGATAGATTAGAGTAAAGAAATGGGAAACGCGAGGAGAGATTCGAGTAAAGAAAAGGGAAACGCGAGGAGAGATTCGAGTAAAGAAAAAGGAAACGCGAGAAGAGATTCGAGTAAAGAAAAGTGAAACGCGAGAGATTCGAGTAAAGAAAAGAGAAACGCGAGAGATTCGAGTAAAGAAAAGGGCAACGCGAGGACAGATTCGAGTAAAGAAAATATAAACGCGAGGAGAGATTCGAGTAAAGAAAAGAGAAGCGCGAGAGATTCCAGTAAAGAGAAGCGAAACGAGACGAGAGATTCGAATAAGGAAAAGGAAAACGTGAGAGATTCGAGTAAAGAAAAGGGAAACGCGAGAGATACGAGTAAAGAAAAGGGAAACGCGAGAGATTCGAATAAAGAAAAGGGAAACGCGAGAAGAGATTCGAGTAAAGAAAAGAGAAACGCGAGATATTCCAGTAAAGAGAAGGGAAACGCGAGGAGAGATTCGAGTAAAGAAAAGGGAAAGGCGAGAGGTACGAGTACAAAATGCGAAACGCGAGGAGAGATTCGAGTAAAGAAAATGGAAACGAGAGGAGAGATTCGAGTAAAGAAAACGGCAACACGAGAAGAGATTCGAGTAAAGAAAAGAGAAACGCGAGAGATTCCAGTAAAGAGAAGGGAAACGCGAGGAGAGATTCAAGTAAAGAAAAGGGAAACACGAGAGGTACGAGTAAAGAAAAGGGAAACGCGAGAAGAGATTCGAGTAAAGAAAATAGAAAGGCGAGAAGAGATTCCTGCAAAGAAAAGGAAACGCGTGGAGAGATTAGAGTAAAGAAAAGGGAAACGCGAGGAGAGATTCGAGTAAAGAAAACGGAAACGCGAGGAGAGATTCGAATAAGGAAAAGAGAAACGCGAGAGATTCGAGTAAAGAAAAGGGAAACGCGAGGAGAGATTCGAGTAAATAAAATACAAACGCGAGGAGAGATTCGAGTAAAGAAAAAGGAAACGTGAGGAGAGATTAGAGTAACGAAATGGGAAACGCGAGGAGAGATTCGAGCAAAGAAAACGGAAACCAGAGGAGAGATTCGAGTAATGAAAACGGAAACGCGAGAAGAGATTCGTGTAAAGAAAAGTGAAACGCGAGAGATTCGAGTAAAGAAAAGGGAAACGCGAGAAGAGGTTCGAATAAAGAAAAGGGAAACGCGAGAGATTCGAGTAAAGAAAAGGGAAACGCGAGAAGGGATTCGAGTAAAGAAAATAGAAACACGAGGAAAGATTCGAGTAAAGAAAAAGGAAACGCGTGGAAAGATTAGGGTAATAAAATGGGAAGCGCGAGAAGAGATTCGAGGTGAGAAAAGAGAAACGCGAGAGATTCGAGTAAAGAAAAGGGAAACGCGAGGAGAGATTCGAGTAAAGAAAATACAAACGCGAGGAGAGATTCGAGTAAAGAAATGGGAAACGCGAGGAGAGATTCGAGTAAAGAAAATATAAACGCGAGGAGAGATTCGAGTAAAGAAAAAGGAAACGCGAGGATAGATTAGAGTAAAGAAATGGGAAACGCGAGGAGAGATTCGAGTAAAGAAAAGGAAAACGCGAGAGATACCAGTAAAGAAAAGGGAAACGCGAGAAGAGATTCGAGTAAAGAAAATAGAAAGGCGAGGAGAGATTCGTGTAAAGAAAAGGAAACGCGAGGAGAGAGTAGAGTAAAGAAAAGGGAAACGCGAGGAGAGATTCGAGTAAAGAAAAGAGAAACGCGAGAGATTCGAGTAAAGAAAAGGGCAACGCGAGGACAGATTCGAGTAAAGAAAATATAAACGCGAGGAGAGATTCGAGTAAAGAAAAGAGAAGCGCGAGAGATTCCAGTAAAGAGAAGCGAAACGCGACGAGAGATTCGAATAAGGAAAAGGAAAACGTGAGAGATTCGAGTAAAGAAAAGGGAAACGCGAGAGATACGAGTAAAGAAAAGGGAAACGCGAGAGATTCGAATAAAGAAAAGGGAAACGCGAGAAGAGATTCGAGTAAAGAAAAGAGAAACGCGAGATATTCCAGTAAAGAGAAGGGAAACGCGAGGAGAGATTCGAGTAAAGAAAAGGGAAAGGCGAGAGGTACGAGTACAAAATGGGAAACGCGAGGAGAGATTCGAGTAAAGAAAATGGAAACGAGAGGAGAGATTCGAGTAAAGAAAACGGCAACACGAGAAGAGATTCGAGTAAAGAAAAGAGAAACGCGAGAGATTCCAGTAAAGAGAAGGGAAACGCGAGGAGAGATTCAAGTAAAGAAAAGGGAAACACGAGAGGTACGAGTAAAGAAAAGGGAAACGCGAGAAGAGATTCGAGTAAAGAAAATAGAAAGGCGAGGAGAGATTCGTGCAAAGAAAAGGAAACGCGTGGAGAGATTAGAGTAAAGAAAAGGGAAACGCGAGGAGAGATTCGAGTAAAGAAAACGGAAACGCGAGGAGAGATTCGAATAAGGAAAAGAGAAACGCGAGAGATTCGAGTAAAGAAAAGGGAAACGCGAGGAGAGATTCGAGTAAATAAAATACAAACGCGAGGAGAGATTCGAGTAAAGAAAAAGGAAACGTGAGGAGAGATTAGAGTAAAGAAAAGAGAAACGCGAGAGATTCGAGTAAAGAAAAGGGAAACGCGAGGAGAGATTCGAGTAAATAAAATACAAACGCGAGGAGAGATTCGAGTAAAGAAAAAGGAAACGTGAGGAGAGATTAGAGTAACGAAATGGGAAACGCGAGGAGAGATTCGAGCAAAGAAAACGGAAACCAGAGGAGAGATTCGAGTAATGAAAACGGAAACGCGAGAAGAGATTCGAGTAAAGAAAAGTGAAACGCGAGAGATTCGAGTAAAGAAAAGGGAAACGCGAGAAGAGGTTCGAATAAAGAAAAGGGAAACGCGAGAGATTAGAGTAAAGAAAAGGGAAACGCGAGAAGGGATTCGAGTAAAGAAAATAGAAACACGAGGAAAGATTCGAGTAAAGAAAAAGGAAACGCGTGGAAAGATTAGGGTAATGAAATGGGAAGCGCGAGAAGAGATTCGAGGTGAGAAAAGAGAAACGCGAGAGATTCGAGTAAAGAAAAGGGAAACGCGAGGAGAGATTCGAGTAAAGAAAATACAAACGCGAGGAGAGATTCGAGTAAAGAAATGGGAAACGCGAGGAGAGATTCGAGTAAAGAAAATATAAACGCGAGGAGAGATTCGAGTAAAGAAAAAGGAAACGCGAGGATAGATTAGAGTAAAGAAATGGGAAACGCGAGGAGAGATTCGAGTAAAGAAAAGGGAAACGCGAGGAGAGATTCGAGTAAAGAAAAAGGAAACGCGAGAAGAGATTCGAGTAAAGAAACGTGAAACGCGAGAGATTCGAGTAAAGAAAAGGGAAACGTGAGAAGAGATTCGAGTAAAGAAAATATAAACGCGAGGAGAGATTCGAGTAAAGAAAAAGGAAACGCGAGGATAGATTAGAGTAAAGAATGGGAAACGCGAGGAGAGATTCGAGTAAAGAAAACAGAAACGAGAGGAGAGATTCGAGTAAAGAAACGGAAACGCGAGAAGAGATTCGAGTAAAGGAAAGAGAAACGCGAGAGATTCGAGTAAAGAG
Organism: Uropetala carovei; assembly: GCA_036926305.1. Lineage (NCBI taxonomy): Eukaryota > Metazoa > Arthropoda > Insecta > Odonata > Petaluridae > Uropetala > Uropetala carovei. The sequence goes on along the minus strand of JAXCHB010000080.1, from coordinate 9,416,857 downwards.
AAGGGAAACGCGAGGAGAGATTCGAGTAAAGAAAAGGGAAACGCGAGAGATTCGAGTAAATAAAAGGGAAACGCGAGAGATTCGAGTAAAGAAAAAGGAAACGCGAGGACAGACTCGAGTAGAGCAAAGGGAAACGTGAGAGATTCAAGTAAAGAAAAGGGAAACGCGATAAGAGATTCGAGTAAAGAAAATGGGAACGCGACGTGAGATTCGAGTATAGAAAATGGAAACGCGAGAAGAGATTCGATTAAAGAAAAGGGAAACCGAGAGATTCGAGTAAGGAAAAGGGAAACGCGAGAAGAGATTCGAGTAAAGAAAAGAGAAACGCGAGAGATTCGAGTAAAGAGAAGGGAAACGCGAGGAGAGATTCGAGTAAAGAAAAGGGAAACGCGAGATTTCGAGTAAATAAAAGGGAAACGCGAGAGATTCGAGTAAAGAAATGGGAAACGCGAGGAGAGATTCGAGTAGAGAAAAGGGAAACGCGAGAAGAGATTCGAGTACAGAAAACGGAAACGCGAGGAGAGATTCGAGTAAAGAAAAGGGAAACGCGAGATATTCGAGTAAAGGGAAAAGCGAGGAGAGATTCGAGTGAAAAAAAGGGAAAACCGAGAAGAGATTCGGGAAAAGAAAAGGGAAACGCGAGAGATTCGAGTAAAGAAAAGGGAAACGCGTGAAGAGATTCGAGCAAAGAAAATGGAGACGCGAGAAGAGATTCGAGTAAAGAAAATGGAAACGCTAGAAGAGATTCGAGTCAAAAAAAGTGAAACGCGAGAGATTCGAGTAAAGAAAAGGGAAACGCGGGAAGGGATTCGAGTAAAGAAAATAGAAACACGAGGAAAGATTCGAGTAAAGAAAAAAGAAACGCGTGGAAAGATTAGAGTAAAGAAATGGGAAACGCGAGGAGAGATTCGAGTAAAGAAAAGGAAACGCGAGGAGAGATTAGAGTACAGAAAAGGGAAACACGAGGAGAGATTCGAGTAAAGAAAATGGAAACGAGAGGAGAGATTCGAGTAAAGAAAACGGAAACGCGAGAAGAGATTCGAGTAAAGAAAAGAGAAACGCGAGAGATTCCAGTAAAGAGAAGGGAAACGCGAGGAGAGATTCGAGTAAAGAAAAGGGAAACGCGAGAGGTTCGGGTAAGAAAAGGGAAACGCCAGAAGAGATTCGAGTAAAGAAAATAGTAAGGCGAGGAGAGATTCGTGTAAAGAAAAGGAAACGCGAGGAGAGATTAGAGTAAAGAAAAAGGAAACGCGAGGAGAGATTCGAGTAAAGAAAACGGAAACGCGAGGAGAGATTCGAATAAGGAAAAGGAAAACGTGAGAGATTCGAGAAAAGAAAAGGGACACGCGAGAAGAGATTCGAGTTGAGAAAAGGGAAACGCGAGAGATTCGAGTAAAGAAAAGGGAAACGCGAGGAGAGATTCGAGTAAAGAAAATACAAACGCGAGGAGAGATTCGAGTAAAGAAAAAGGAAACGCGAGGAGAGATTAGAGTAAAGAAATGGGAAACGAGAGGAGAGATTCGAGTAAAGAAAAGGGAAACGCAAGGAGAGATTCGAGTAAAGAAAATACAAACGCGAGGAGAGATTCGAGTAAAGAAAAAGGAAACGCGAGGAGAGATTAGAGTAAAGAAATGGGAAACGAGAGGAGAGATTCGAGTAAAGAAAACGGAAACACGAGAAGAGATTCGATTAAAGAAATGGGAAACCGAGAGATTCGAGTAAGGAAAAGGGAAACGCCAGAAGAGATTCGAGTAAAGAAAAGAGAAACGGGAGAGAATCGAGTAAAGAGAAGGGAAACACGAGGAGAGATTCGAGTAAAGAAAAGGGAAACGCGAGATTTCGAGTAAATAAAAGGGAAACGCAAGAGATTCGGGTAAAGAAAAGGGAAACGCGAGGAGAGATTCGAGTAAAGAAAAGGGAAACGCGAGAGATTCGAGTAAAAATAAGGGAAACGCGAGAGATTCGAGTAAAGAAAAAGGAAACGCGAGGAGAGATTCGAGTACAGAAAATGGAAACGCGAGAAGAGATTCGATTAAAGAAATGGGAAACCGAGAGATTCGAGTAAGGAAAAGGGAAACGCCAGAAGAGATTCGAGTAAAGAAAAGAGAAACGCGAGAGATTCGAGTAAAGAGAAGGGAAAAACGAGGAGAGATTCGAGTAAAGAAAATACAAACGCGAGAGATTCGAGTAAAGAGAAGGGAAACGCGAGGAGAGATTCGAGTAAAGAAAAGGGAAACGCGAGAGATTCGAGTAAAGAAAATGGGAACGCGACGAGAGATTCGAGTATAGAAAATGGAAACGCGAGAAGAGATTTGATTAAAGAAAAGGGAAACCGAGAGATTCGAGTAAGGAAAAGTGAAACGCGAGAAGAGATTCGGGAAAGAAAAGGGAAGCGCGAGAGATTCGAGTAGAGAAAAGGGAAACGCGAGAAGAGATTCGAGTACAGAAAACGGAAACGCGAGGAGAGATTCGGGTAACGAAAAGGGAAACGCGAGAGATTCGAGTAAAGAAAAGGGAAACGCGAGAGATTCGAGTAGAGAAAAGGGAAACGCGAGAAGGGATTCCAGTAAAGAAAATGGAAACGCGAGAAGAGATTCGAGTAAAGAAAAGAGAAACGCGAGAGATTCCAGTAAAGAGAAGGGAAACGCGAGGAGAGATTCGAGTAAAGAAAATACAAACGCGAGGAGAGATTCGAGTAAAGAAATGGGAAACAGGAGGAGAGATTCGAGTAAAGAAAACGGAAACGGGAGGATAGATTCGAGTAAAGAAAAGGGAACGCGAGAAGAGATTCGAGTAAAGAAAGGGAAACGCGAGAAGAGAATCGACTAAGGAAAAGGGAAACGCGAGAGATTCGAGTAATGAAAAGGCTAACGCGAGAATAGATTCGAGTCAAGAAAAGGAAACGCGAGAGATTCGAGTAAACGATAGTGAAGACCAAGAAGAGATGCGAGTAAAGAAAAGTGAAACGCCAGAGATTCGAGTAAAGAAACGGGAAACACGAGAAGCGATTTGAGTAAAAAAATGGAAAAGCGACAGAGATTGGTGTAAAAAAAAGGGAAACGCGAGAGGATATTCGAGAAAAGAAAAGGGAAACGAGAGAGATTAGAGTAAAGAAAAGGGAATCGCGAGAGATTCGAGTAGAGAAAAGGGAAACGCGCAAAGAGATTTTAGAAAAGAAAATGGAAAGGCGAGGAGAGATTCCAGTAAAGAAAACTGAAACGCGAGAGATTATAGTAAAGAAAAGGGATACTCGAGAAGAGGTTCGAATAAAGAAAAGGGAAACGCGACAGATTCGAGTAAAGAAAAGGGAAACGCGAGAAGGGATTCGAGTAAAGAAAATAGAAAGACGAGGAAAGATTCGAGTAAAGAAAAAGGAAACGCGTGGAAAGATTAGAGTAAAGAAATGGGAAACGAGAGAATAGATTCGAGTAAAGAAAAGAGAAGCGCGAGAGATTCGAGTAAAGAAAAGGGAAACGCGAGAGATACGAGTAAAGAAAAGGGAAACGCGAGAAGAGATTCGAGTAAAGAAAACGGAAACGCGAGGAGAGATTCGAGTAAAGAAAACGGAAACGCGAGGAGAGATTCGAATAAGGAAAAGGAAAACGTGAGAGATTCGAGTAAAGAAAAGGGAAACGCGAGAAGAGAATCGAGTAAAGAATAGAGAAACGCGAGAGATTCGAGTAAAGAAAGGGGAAACGCGAGGAGAGATTCGAGTAAAGAAAATACACACGCGAGGAGAGATTCGAGTAAAGAAAAAGGAAACGCGAGGGGGGAGAAGAGTAAAGAAATGGGAAACGCGAGGAAAGATTCGAGTAAAGAAAACGGAAACGAGAGGAGAGATTCGAGTAAAGAAAAGAGAAACGCGAGAAGAGATTCGAGTAAAGAAAATAGAAACACGAGGAAAGATTCGAGTAAAGAAAAAGGAAACGCGTGCCAAGATTAGAGTAAAGAAATGGGAAACGCGAGGAGAGATTCGAGTAAAGAAAAGGAAACGCGAGGAGAGATTAGAGTACAGAAAAGGGAAACACGAGGAGAGATTCGAGAAAAGAAAATGGAAACGAGAGGAGAGATTCGAGTAAAGAAAACGGAAACGCGAGAAGAGATTCGAGTAAAGAAAAGAGAAACGCGAGAGATTCCAGTAAAGAGAAGGGAAACGCGAGGAGAGATTCGAGTAAAGAAAAGGGAAACGCGAGAGGTTCGGGTAAGAAAAGGGAAACGCGAGAAGAGATTCGAGTAAAGAAAATAGAAAGGCGAGGAGAGATTCGTGTAAAGAAAAGGAAACGCGAGGAGAGATTAGAGTAAAGAAAAAGGAAACGCGAGGAGAGATTCGAGTAAAGAAAACGGAAACGCGAGGAGAGATTCGAATAAGGAAAAGGAAAACGTGAGAGATTCGAGAAAAGAAAAGGGAAACGCGGAAGAGATTCGAGTTGAGAAAAGAGAAACGCGAGAGATTCGAGTAAAGAAAAGGGAAACGCGAGGAGAGATTCGAGTAAAGAAAATATAAACGCGAGGAGAGATTCGAGTAAAGAAAAAGGAAACGCGAGGATAGATTAGAGTAAAGAAATGGGAAACGCGAGGAGAGATTCGAGTAAAGAAAAGGGAAACGCGAGGAGAGATTCGAGTAAAGAAAAAGGAAACGCGAGAAGAGATTCGAGTAAAGAAAAGTGAAACGCGAGAGATTCGAGTAAAGAAAAGAGAAACGCGAGAGATTCGAGTAAAGAAAAGGGCAACGCGAGGACAGATTCGAGTAAAGAAAATATAAACGCGAGGAGAGATTCGAGTAAAGAAAAGAGAAGCGCGAGAGATTCCAGTAAAGAGAAGCGAAACGAGACGAGAGATTCGAATAAGGAAAAGGAAAACGTGAGAGATTCGAGTAAAGAAAAGGGAAACGCGAGAGATACGAGTAAAGAAAAGGGAAACGCGAGAGATTCGAATAAAGAAAAGGGAAACGCGAGAAGAGATTCGAGTAAAGAAAAGAGAAACGCGAGATATTCCAGTAAAGAGAAGGGAAACGCGAGGAGAGATTCGAGTAAAGAAAAGGGAAAGGCGAGAGGTACGAGTACAAAATGCGAAACGCGAGGAGAGATTCGAGTAAAGAAAATGGAAACGAGAGGAGAGATTCGAGTAAAGAAAACGGCAACACGAGAAGAGATTCGAGTAAAGAAAAGAGAAACGCGAGAGATTCCAGTAAAGAGAAGGGAAACGCGAGGAGAGATTCAAGTAAAGAAAAGGGAAACACGAGAGGTACGAGTAAAGAAAAGGGAAACGCGAGAAGAGATTCGAGTAAAGAAAATAGAAAGGCGAGAAGAGATTCCTGCAAAGAAAAGGAAACGCGTGGAGAGATTAGAGTAAAGAAAAGGGAAACGCGAGGAGAGATTCGAGTAAAGAAAACGGAAACGCGAGGAGAGATTCGAATAAGGAAAAGAGAAACGCGAGAGATTCGAGTAAAGAAAAGGGAAACGCGAGGAGAGATTCGAGTAAATAAAATACAAACGCGAGGAGAGATTCGAGTAAAGAAAAAGGAAACGTGAGGAGAGATTAGAGTAACGAAATGGGAAACGCGAGGAGAGATTCGAGCAAAGAAAACGGAAACCAGAGGAGAGATTCGAGTAATGAAAACGGAAACGCGAGAAGAGATTCGTGTAAAGAAAAGTGAAACGCGAGAGATTCGAGTAAAGAAAAGGGAAACGCGAGAAGAGGTTCGAATAAAGAAAAGGGAAACGCGAGAGATTCGAGTAAAGAAAAGGGAAACGCGAGAAGGGATTCGAGTAAAGAAAATAGAAACACGAGGAAAGATTCGAGTAAAGAAAAAGGAAACGCGTGGAAAGATTAGGGTAATAAAATGGGAAGCGCGAGAAGAGATTCGAGGTGAGAAAAGAGAAACGCGAGAGATTCGAGTAAAGAAAAGGGAAACGCGAGGAGAGATTCGAGTAAAGAAATACAAACGCGAGGAGAGATTCGAGTAAAGAAATGGGAAACGCGAGGAGAGATTCGAGTAAAGAAAATATAAACGCGAGGAGAGATTCGAGTAAAGAAAAAGGAAACGCGAGGATAGATTAGAGTAAAGAAATGGGAAACGCGAGGAGAGATTCGAGTAAAGAAAAGGAAAACGCGAGAGATACGAGTAAAGAAAAGGGAAACGCGAGAAGAGATTCGAGTAAAGAAAATAGAAAGGCGAGGAGAGATTCGTGTAAAGAAAAGGAAACGCGAGGAGAGAGTAGAGTAAAGAAAAGGGAAACGCGAGGAGAGATTCGAGTAAAGAAAAGAGAAACGCGAGAGATTCGAGTAAAGAAAAGGGCAACGCGAGGACAGATTCGAGTAAAGAAAATATAAACGCGAGGAGAGATTCGAGTAAAGAAAAGAGAAGCGCGAGAGATTCCAGTAAAGAGAAGCGAAACGCGACGAGAGATTCGAATAAGGAAAAGGAAAACGTGAGAGATTCGAGTAAAGAAAAGGGAAACGCGAGAGATACGAGTAAAGAAAAGGGAAACGCGAGAGATTCGAATAAAGAAAAGGGAAACGCGAGAAGAGATTCGAGTAAAGAAAAGAGAAACGCGAGATATTCCAGTAAAGAGAAGGGAAACGCGAGGAGAGATTCGAGTAAAGAAAAGGGAAAGGCGAGAGGTACGAGTACAAAATGGGAAACGCGAGGAGAGATTCGAGTAAAGAAAATGGAAACGAGAGGAGAGATTCGAGTAAAGAAAACGGCAACACGAGAAGAGATTCGAGTAAAGAAAAGAGAAACGCGAGAGATTCCAGTAAAGAGAAGGGAAACGCGAGGAGAGATTCAAGTAAAGAAAAGGGAAACACGAGAGGTACGAGTAAAGAAAAGGGAAACGCGAGAAGAGATTCGAGTAAAGAAAATAGAAAGGCGAGGAGAGATTCGTGCAAAGAAAAGGAAACGCGTGGAGAGATTAGAGTAAAGAAAAGGGAAACGCGAGGAGAGATTCGAGTAAAGAAAACGGAAACGCGAGGAGAGATTCGAATAAGGAAAAGAGAAACGCGAGAGATTCGAGTAAAGAAAAGGGAAACGCGAGGAGAGATTCGAGTAAATAAAATACAAACGCGAGGAGAGATTCGAGTAAAGAAAAAGGAAACGTGAGGAGAGATTAGAGTAAAGAAAAGAGAAACGCGAGAGATTCGAGTAAAGAAAAGGGAAACGCGAGGAGAGATTCGAGTAAATAAAATACAAACGCGAGGAGAGATTCGAGTAAAGAAAAAGGAAACGTGAGGAGAGATTAGAGTAACGAAATGGGAAACGCGAGGAGAGATTCGAGCAAAGAAAACGGAAACCAGAGGAGAGATTCGAGTAATGAAAACGGAAACGCGAGAAGAGATTCGAGTAAAGAAAAGTGAAACGCGAGAGATTCGAGTAAAGAAAAGGGAAACGCGAGAAGAGGTTCGAATAAAGAAAAGGGAAACGCGAGAGATTAGAGTAAAGAAAAGGGAAACGCGAGAAGGGATTCGAGTAAAGAAAATAGAAACACGAGGAAAGATTCGAGTAAAGAAAAAGGAAACGCGTGGAAAGATTAGGGTAATGAAATGGGAAGCGCGAGAAGAGATTCGAGGTGAGAAAAGAGAAACGCGAGAGATTCGAGTAAAGAAAAGGGAAACGCGAGGAGAGATTCGAGTAAAGAAAATACAAACGCGAGGAGAGATTCGAGTAAAGAAATGGGAAACGCGAGGAGAGATTCGAGTAAAGAAAATATAAACGCGAGGAGAGATTCGAGTAAAGAAAAAGGAAACGCGAAGATAGATTAGAGTAAAGAAATGGGAAACGCGAGGAGAGATTCGAGTAAAGAAAAGGGAAACGCGAGGAGAGATTCGAGTAAAGAAAAAGGAAACGCGAGAAGAGATTCGAGTAAAGAAACGTGAAACGCGAGAGATTCGAGTAAAGAAAAGGGAAACGTGAGAAGAGATTCGAGTAAAGAAAATATAAACGCGAGGAGAGATTCGAGTAAAGAAAAAGGAAACGCGAGGATAGATTAGAGTAAAGAATGGGAAACGCGAGGAGAGATTCGAGTAAAGAAAACAGAAACGAGAGGAGAGATTCGAGTAAAGAAACGGAAACGCGAGAAGAGATTCGAGTAAAGGAAAGAGAAACGCGAGAGATTCGAGTAAAGAGAAGGGAAACGCGAGGAGAGATTCGAGTAAAGAAAAGGGAAACGCGAGAGATTCGAGTAAATAAAAGGGAAACGCGAGAGATTCGAGTAAAGAAAAAGGAAACGCGAGGACAGACTCGAGTAGAGCAAAGGGAAACGTGAGAGATTCAAGTAAAGAAAAGGGAAACGCGATAAGAGATTCGAGTAAAGAAAATGGGAACGCGACGAGAGATTCGAGTATAGAAAATGGAAACGCGAGAAGAGATTCGATTAAAGAAAAGGGAAACCGAGAGATTCGAGTAAGGAAAAGGGAAACGCGAGAAGAGATTCGAGTAAAGAAAAGAGAAACGCGAGAGATTCGAGTAAAGAGAAGGGAAACGCGAGGAGAGATTCGAGTAAAGAAAAGGGAAACGCGAGATTTCGAGTAAATAAAAGGGAAACGCGAGAGATTCGAGTAAAGAAATGGGAAACGCGAGGAGAGATTCGAGTAGAGAAAAGGGAAACGCGAGAAGAGATTCGAGTACAGAAAACGGAAACGCGAGGAGAGATTCGAGTAAAGAAAAGGGAAACGCGAGATATTCGAGTAAAGGGAAAAGCGAGGAGAGATTCGAGTGAAAAAAAGGGAAAACCGAGAAGAGATTCGGGAAAAGAAAAGGGAAACGCGAGAGATTCGAGTAAAGAAAAGGGAAACGCGTGAAGAGATTCGAGCAAAGAAAATGGAGACGCGAGAAGAGATTCGAGTAAAGAAAATGGAAACGCTAGAAGAGATTCGAGTCAAAAAAAGTGAAACGCGAGAGATTCGAGTAAAGAAAAGGGAAACGCGGGAAGGGATTCGAGTAAAGAAAATAGAAACACGAGGAAAGATTCGAGTAAAGAAAAAGGAAACGCGTGGAAAGATTAGAGTAAAGAAATGGGAAACGCGAGGAGAGATTCGAGTAAAGAAAAGGAAACGCGAGGAGAGATTAGAGTACAGAAAAGGGAAACACGAGGAGAGATTCGAGTAAAGAAAATGGAAACGAGAGGAGAGATTCGAGTAAAGAAAACGGAAACGCGAGAAGAGATTCGAGTAAAGAAAAGAGAAACGCGAGAGATTCCAGTAAAGAGAAGGGAAACGCGAGGAGAGATTCGAGTAAAGAAAAGGGAAACGCGAGAGGTTCGGGTAAGAAAAGGGAAACGCCAGAAGAGATTCGAGTAAAGAAAATAGAAAGGCGAGGAGAGATTCGTGTAAAGAAAAGGAAACGCGAGGAGAGATTAGAGTAAAGAAAAAGGAAACGCGAGGAGAGATTCGAGTAAAGAAAACGGAAACGCGAGGAGAGATTCGAATAAGGAAAAGGAAAACGTGAGAGATTCGAGAAAAGAAAAGGGAAACGCGAGAAGAGATTCGAGTTGAGAAAAGGGAAACGCGAGAGATTCGAGTAAAGAAAAGGGAAACGCGAGGAGAGATTCGAGTAAAGAAAATACAAACGCGAGGAGAGATTCGAGTAAAGAAAAAGGAAACGCGAGGAGAGATTAGAGTAAAGAAATGGGAAACGAGAGGAGAGATTCGAGTAAAGAAAAGGGAAACGCGAGGAGAGATTCGAGTAAAGAAAATACAAACGCGAGGAGAGATTCGAGTAAAGAAAAAGGAAACGCGAGGAGAGATTAGAGTAAAGAAATGGGAAACGAGAGGAGAGATTCGAGTAAAGAAAACGGAAACACGAGAAGAGATTCGATTAAAGAAATGGGAAACCGAGAGATTCGAGTAAGGAAAAGGGAAACGCCAGAAGAGATTCGAGTAAAGAAAAGAGAAACGCGAGAGAATCGAGTAAAGAGAAGGGAAACACGAGGAGAGATTCGAGTAAAGAAAAGGGAAACGCGAGATTTCGAGTAAATAAAAGGGAAACGCAAGAGATTCGGGTAAAGAAAAGGGAAACGCGAGGAGAGATTCGAGTAAAGAAAAGGGAAACGCGAGAGATTCGAGTAAAAATAAGGGAAACGCGAGAGATTCGAGTAAAGAAAAAGGAAACGCGAGGAGAGATTCGAGTACAGAAAATGGAAACGCGAGAAGAGATTCGATTAAAGAAATGGGAAACCGAGAGATTCGAGTAAGGAAAAGGGAAACGCCAGAAGAGATTCGAGTAAAGAAAAGAGAAACGCGAGAGATTCGAGTAAAGAGAAGGGAAAAACGAGGAGAGATTCGAGTAAAGAAAATACAAACGCGAGAGATTCGAGTAAAGAGAAGGGAAACGCGAGGAGAGATTCGAGTAAAGAAAAGGGAAACGCGAGAAGAGATTCGAGTAAAGAAAATAGAAAGGCGAGGAGAGATTCGTGTAAAGAAAAGGAAACGCGAGGATAGAGTAGAGTAAAGAAAAGGGAAACGCGAGGAGAGATTCGAGTAAAGAAAAGAGAAACGCGAGAGATTCGAGTAAAGAAAAGGGCAACGCGAGGACAGATTCGAGTAAAGAAAATATAAACGCGAGGAGAGATTCGAGTAAAGAAAAGAGAAGCGCGAGAGATTCCAGTAAAGAGAAGCGAAACGCGACGAGAGATTCGAATAAGGAAAAGGAAAACGTGAGAGATTCGAGTAAAGAAAAGGGAAACGCGAGAGATACGAGTAAAGAAAAGGGAAACGCGAGAGATTCGAATAAAGAAAAGGGAAACGCGAGAAGAGATTCGAGTAAAGAAAAGAGAAACGCGAGATATTCCAGTAAAGAGAAGGGAAACGCGAGGAGAGATTCGAGTAAAGAAAAGGGAAAGGCGAGAGGTACGAGTACAAAATGGGAAACGCGAGGAGAGATTCGAGTAAAGAAAATGGAAACGAGAGGAGAGATTCGAGTAAAGAAAACGGCAACACGAGAAGAGATTCGAGTAAAGAAAAGAGAAACGCGAGAGATTCCAGTAAAGAGAAGGGAAACGCGAGGAGAGATTCAAGTAAAGAAAAGGGAAACACGAGAGGTACGAGTAAAGAAAAGGGAAACGCGAGAAGAGATTCGAGTAAAGAAAATAGAAAGGCGAGAAGAGATTCGTGCAAAGAAAAGGAAACGCGTGGAGAGATTAGAGTAAAGAAAAGGGAAACGCGAGGAGAGATTCGAGTAAAGAAAACGGAAACGCGAGGAGAGATTCGAATAAGGAAAAGAGAAACGCGAGAGATTCGAGTAAAGAAAAGGGAAACGCGAGGAGAGATTCGAGTAAATAAAATACAAACGCGAGGAGAGATTCGAGTAAAGAAAAAGGAAACGTGAGGAGAGATTAGAGTAAAGAAAAGAGAAACGCGAGAGATTCGAGTAAAGAAAAGGGAAACGCGAGGAGAGATTCGAGTAAATAAAATACAAACGCGAGGAGAGATTCGAGTAAAGAAAAAGGAAACGTGAGGAGAGATTAGAGTAACGAAATGGGAAACGCGAGGAGAGATTCGAGCAAAGAAAACGGAAACCAGAGGAGAGATTCGAGTAATGAAAACGGAAACGCGAGAAGAGATTCGAGTAAAGAAAAGTGAAACGCGAGAGATTCGAGTAAAGAAAAGGGAAACGCGAGAAGAGGTTCGAATAAAGAAAAGGGAAACGCGAGAGATTAGAGTAAAGAAAAGGGAAACGCGAGAAGGGATTCGAGTAAAGAAAATAGAAACACGAGGAAAGATTCGAGTAAAGAAAAAGGAAACGCGTGGAAAGATTAGGGTAATGAAATGGGAAGCGCGAGAAGAGATTCGAGGTGAGAAAAGAGAAACGCGAGAGATTCGAGTAAAGAAAAGGGAAACGCGAGGAGAGATTCGAGTAAAGAAAATACAAACGCGAGGAGAGATTCGAGTAAAGAAATGGGAAACGCGAGGAGAGATTCGAGTAAAGAAAATATAAACGCGAGGAGAGATTCGAGTAAAGAAAAAGGAAACGCGAGGATAGATTAGAGTAAAGAAATGGGAAACGCGAGGAGAGATTCGAGTAAAGAAAAGGGAAACGCGAGGAGAGATTCGAGTAAAGAAAAAGGAAACGCGAGAAGAGATTCGAGTAAAGAAACGTGAAACGCGAGAGATTCGAGTAAAGAAAAGGGAAACGTGAGAAGAGATTCGAGTAAAGAAAATATAAACGCGAGGAGAGATTCGAGTAAAGAAAAAGGAAACGCGAGGATAGATTAGAGTAAAGAATGGGAAACGCGAGGAGAGATTCGAGTAAAGAAAACAGAAACGAGAGGAGAGATTCGAGTAAAGAAACGGAAACGCGAGAAGAGATTCGAGTAAAGGAAAGAGAAACGCGAGAGATTCGAGTAAAGAGAAGGGAAACGCGAGGAGAGATTCGAGTAAAGAAAAGGGAAACGCGAGAGATTCGAGTAAATAAAAGGGAAACGCGAGAGATTCGAGTAAAGAAAAAGGAAACGCGAGGACAGACTCGAGTAGAGCAAAGGGAAACGTGAGAGATTCAAGTAAAGAAAAGGGAAACGCGATAAGAGATTCGAGTAAAGAAAATGGGAACGCGACGAGAGATTCGAGTATAGAAAATGGAAACGCGAGAAGAGATTCGATTAAAGAAAAGGGAAACCGAGAGATTCGAGTAAGGAAAAGGGAAACGCGAGAAGAGATTCGAGTAAAGAAAAGAGAAACGCGAGAGATTCGAGTAAAGAGAAGGGAAACGCGAGGAGAGATTCGAGTAAAGAAAAGGGAAACGCGAGATTTCGAGTAAATAAAAGGGAAACGCGAGAGATTCGAGTAAAGAAATGGGAAACGCGAGGAGAGATTCGAGTAGAGAAAAGGGAAACGCGAGAAGAGATTCGAGTACAGAAAACGGAAACGCGAGGAGAGATTCGAGTAAAGAAAAGGGAAACGCGAGATATTCGAGTAAAGGGAAAAGCGAGGAGAGATTCGAGTGAAAAAAAGGGAAAACCGAGAAGAGATTCGGGAAAAGAAAAGGGAAACGCGAGAGATTCGAGTAAAGAAAAGGGAAACGCGTGAAGAGATTCGAGCAAAGAAAATGGAGACGCGAGAAGAGATTCGAGTAAAGAAAATGGAAACGCTAGAAGAGATTCGAGTCAAAAAAAGTGAAACGCGAGAGATTCGAGTAAAGAAAAGGGAAACGCGGGAAGGGATTCGAGTAAAGAAAATAGAAACACGAGGAAAGATTCGAGTAAAGAAAAAGGAAACGCGTGGAAAGATTAGAGTAAAGAAATGGGAAACGCGAGGAGAGATTCGAGTAAAGAAAAGGAAACGCGAGGAGAGATTAGAGTACAGAAAAGGGAAACACGAGGAGAGATTCGAGTAAAGAAAATGGAAACGAGAGGAGAGATTCGAGTAAAGAAAACGGAAACGCGAGAAGAGATTCGAGTAAAGAAAAGAGAAACGCGAGAGATTCCAGTAAAGAGAAGGGAAACGCGAGGAGAGATTCGAGTAAAGAAAAGGGAAACGCGAGAGGTTCGGGTAAGAAAAGGGAAACGCCAGAAGAGATTCGAGTAAAGAAAATAGAAAGGCGAGGAGAGATTCGTGTAAAGAAAAGGAAACGCGAGGAGAGATTAGAGTAAAGAAAAAGGAAACGCGAGGAGAGATTCGAGTAAAGAAAACGGAAACGCGAGGAGAGATTCGAATAAGGAAAAGGAAAACGTGAGAGATTCGAGAAAAGAAAAGGGAAACGCGAGAAGAGATTCGAGTTGAGAAAAGGGAAACGCGAGAGATTCGAGTAAAGAAAAGGGAAACGCGAGGAGAGATTCGAGTAAAGAAAATACAAACGCGAGGAGAGATTCGAGTAAAGAAAAAGGAAACGCGAGGAGAGATTAGAGTAAAGAAATGGGAAACGAGAGGAGAGATTCGAGTAAAGAAAAGGGAAACGCGAGGAGAGATTCGAGTAAAGAAAATACAAACGCGAGGAGAGATTCGAGTAAAGAAAAAGGAAACGCGAGGAGAGATTAGAGTAAAGAAATGGGAAACGAGAGGAGAGATTCGAGTAAAGAAAACGGAAACACGAGAAGAGATTCGATTAAAGAAATGGGAAACCGAGAGATTCGAGTAAGGAAAAGGGAAACGCCAGAAGAGATTCGAGTAAAGAAAAGAGAAACGCGAGAGAATCGAGTAAAGAGAAGGGAAACACGAGGAGAGATTCGAGTAAAGAAAAGGGAAACGCGAGATTTCGAGTAAATAAAAGGGAAACGCAAGAGATTCGGGTAAAGAAAAGGGAAACGCGAGGAGAGATTCGAGTAAAGAAAAGGGAAACGCGAGAGATTCGAGTAAAAATAAGGGAAACGCGAGAGATTCGAGTAAAGAAAAAGGAAACGCGAGGAGAGATTCGAGTACAGAAAATGGAAACGCGAGAAGAGATTCGATTAAAGAAATGGGAAACCGAGAGATTCGAGTAAGGAAAAGGGAAACGCCAGAAGAGATTCGAGTAAAGAAAAGAGAAACGCGAGAGATTCGAGTAAAGAGAAGGGAAAAACGAGGAGAGATTCGAGTAAAGAAAATACAAACGCGAGAGATTCGAGTAAAGAGAAGGGAAACGCGAGGAGAGATTCGAGTAAAGAAAAGGGAAACGCGAGAAGAGATTCGAGTAAAGAAAATAGAAAGGCGAGGAGAGATTCGTGTAAAGAAAAGGAAACGCGAGGAGAGAGTAGAGTAAAGAAAAGGGAAACGCGAGGAGAGATTCGAGTAAAGAAAAGAGAAACGCGAGAGATTCGAGTAAAGAAAAGGGCAACGCGAGGACAGATTCGAGTAAAGAAAATATAAACGCGAGGAGAGATTCGAGTAAAGAAAAGAGAAGCGCGAGAGATTCCAGTAAAGAGAAGCGAAACGCGACGAGAGATTCGAATAAGGAAAAGGAAAACGTGAGAGATTCGAGTAAAGAAAAGGGAAACGCGAGAGATACGAGTAAAGAAAAGGGAAACGCGAGAGATTCGAATAAAGAAAAGGGAAACGCGAGAAGAGATTCGAGTAAAGAAAAGAGAAACGCGAGATATTCCAGTAAAGAGAAGGGAAACGCGAGGAGAGATTCGAGTAAAGAAAAGGGAAAGGCGAGAGGTACGAGTACAAAATGGGAAACGCGAGGAGAGATTCGAGTAAAGAAAATGGAAACGAGAGGAGAGATTCGAGTAAAGAAAACGGCAACACGAGAAGAGATTCGAGTAAAGAAAAGAGAAACGCGAGAGATTCCAGTAAAGAGAAGGGAAACGCGAGGAGAGATTCAAGTAAAGAAAAGGTAAACACGAGAGGTACGAGTAAAGAAAAGGGAAACGCGAGAAGAGATTCGAGTAAAGAAAATAGAAAGGCGAGGAGAGATTCGTGCAAAGAAAAGGAAACGCGTGGAGAGATTAGAGTAAAGAAAAGGGAAACGCGAGGAGAGATTCGAGTAAAGAAAACGGAAACGCGAGGAGAGATTCGAATAAGGAAAAGAGAAACGCGAGAGATTCGAGTAAAGAAAAGGGAAACGCGAGGAGAGATTCGAGTAAATAAAATACAAACGCGAGGAGAGATTCGAGTAAAGAAAAAGGAAACGTGAGGAGAGATTAGAGTAAAGAAAAGAGAAACGCGAGAGATTCGAGTAAAGAAAAGGGAAACGCGAGGAGAGATTCGAGTAAATAAAATACAAACGCGAGGAGAGATTCGAGTAAAGAAAAAGGAAACGTGAGGAGAGATTAGAGTAACGAAATGGGAAACGCGAGGAGAGATTCGAGCAAAGAAAACGGAAACCAGAGGAGAGATTCGAGTAATGAAAACGGAAACGCGAGAAGAGATTCGAGTAAAGAAAAGTGAAACGCGAGAGATTCGAGTAAAGAAAAGGGAAACGCGAGAAGAGGTTCGAATAAAGAAAAGGGAAACGCGAGAGATTAGAGTAAAGAAAAGGGAAACGCGAGAAGGGATTCGAGTAAAGAAAATAGAAACACGAGGAAAGATTCGAGTAAAGAAAAAGGAAACGCGTGGAAAGATTAGGGTAATGAAATGGGAAGCGCGAGAAGAGATTCGAGGTGAGAAAAGAGAAACGCGAGAGATTCGAGTAAAGAAAAGGGAAACGCGAGGAGAGATTCGAGTAAAGAAAATACAAACGCGAGGAGAGATTCGAGTAAAGAAATGGGAAACGCGAGGAGAGATTCGAGTAAAGAAAATATAAACGCGAGGAGAGATTCGAGTAAAGAAAAAGGAAACGCGAGGATAGATTAGAGTAAAGAAATGGGAAACGCGAGGAGAGATTCGAGTAAAGAAAAGGGAAACGCGAGGAGAGATTCGAGTAAAGAAAAAGGAAACGCGAGAAGAGATTCGAGTAAAGAAACGTGAAACGCGAGAGATTCGAGTAAAGAAAAGGGAAACGTGAGAAGAGATTCGAGTAAAGAAAATATAAACGCGAGGAGAGATTCGAGTAAAGAAAAAGGAAACGCGAGGATAGATTAGAGTAAAGAATGGGAAACGCGAGGAGAGATTCGAGTAAAGAAAACAGAAACGAGAGGAGAGATTCGAGTAAAGAAACGGAAACGCGAGAAGAGATTCGAGTAAAGGAAAGAGAAACGCGAGAGATTCGAGTAAAGAGAAGGGAAACGCGAGGAGAGATTCGAGTAAAGAAAAGGGAAACGCGAGAGATTCGAGTAAATAAAAGGGAAACGCGAGAGATTCGAGTAAAGAAAAAGGAAACGCGAGGACAGACTCGAGTAGAGCAAAGGGAAACGAGAGAGATTCAAGTAAAGAAAAGGGAAACGCGATAAGAGATTCGAGTAAAGAAAATGGGAACGCGACGAGAGATTCGAGTATAGAAAATGGAAACGCGAGAAGAGATTCGATTAAAGAAAAGGGAAACCGAGAGATTCGAGTAAGGAAAAGGGAAACGCGAGAAGAGATTCGAGTAAAGAAAAGAGAAACGCGAGAGATTCGAGTAAAGAGAAGGGAAACGCGAGGAGAGATTCGAGTAAAGAAAAGGGAAACGCGAGATTTCGAGTAAATAAAAGGGAAACGCGAGAGATTCGAGTAAAGAAATGGGAAACGCGAGGAGAGATTCGAGTAGAGAAAAGGGAAACGCGAGAAGAGATTCGAGTACAGAAAACGGAAACGCGAGGAGAGATTCGAGTAAAGAAAAGGGAAACGCGAGATATTCGAGTAAAGGGAAAAGCGAGGAGAGATTCGAGTGAAAAAAAGGGAAAACCGAGAAGAGATTCGGGAAAAGAAAAGGGAAACGCGAGAGATTCGAGTAAAGAAAAGGGAAACGCGTGAAGAGATTCGAGCAAAGAAAATGGAGACGCGAGAAGAGATTCGAGTAAAGAAAATGGAAACGCTAGAAGAGATTCGAGTCAAAAAAAGTGAAACGCGAGAGATTCGAGTAAAGAAAAGGGAAACGCGGGAAGGGATTCGAGTAAAGAAAATAGAAACACGAGGAAAGATTCGAGTAAAGAAAAAGGAAACGCGTGGAAAGATTAGAGTAAAGAAATGGGAAACGCGAGGAGAGATTCGAGTAAAGAAAAGGAAACGCGAGGAGAGATTAGAGTACAGAAAAGGGAAACACGAGGAGAGATTCGAGTAAAGAAAATGGAAACGAGAGGAGAGATTCGAGTAAAGAAAACGGAAACGCGAGAAGAGATTCGAGTAAAGAAAAGAGAAACGCGAGAGATTCCAGTAAAGAGAAGGGAAACGCGAGGAGAGATTCGAGTAAAGAAAAGGGAAACGCGAGAGGTTCGGGTAAGAAAAGGGAAACGCCAGAAGAGATTCGAGTAAAGAAAATAGTAAGGCGAGGAGAGATTCGTGTAAAGAAAAGGAAACGCGAGGAGAGATTAGAGTAAAGAAAAAGGAAACGCGAGGAGAGATTCGAGTAAAGAAAACGGAAACGCGAGGAGAGATTCGAATAAGGAAAAGGAAAACGTGAGAGATTCGAGAAAAGAAAAGGGAAACGCGAGAAGAGATTCGAGTTGAGAAAAGGGAAACGCGAGAGATTCGAGTAAAGAAAAGGGAAACGCGAGGAGAGATTCGAGTAAAGAAAATACAAACGCGAGGAGAGATTCGAGTAAAGAAAAAGGAAACGCGAGGAGAGATTAGAGTAAAGAAATGGGAAACGAGAGGAGAGATTCGAGTAAAGAAAAGGGAAACGCAAGGAGAGATTCGAGTAAAGAAAATACAAACGCGAGGAGAGATTCGAGTAAAGAAAAAGGAAACGCGAGGAGAGATTAGAGTAAAGAAATGGGAAACGAGAGGAGAGATTCGAGTAAAGAAAACGGAAACACGAGAAGAGATTCGATTAAAGAAATGGGAAACCGAGAGATTCGAGTAAGGAAAAGGGAAACGCCAGAAGAGATTCGAGTAAAGAAAAGAGAAACGGGAGAGAATCGAGTAAAGAGAAGGGAAACACGAGGAGAGATTCGAGTAAAGAAAAGGGAAACGCGAGATTTCGAGTAAATAAAAGGGAAACGCAAGAGATTCGGGTAAAGAAAAGGGAAACGCGAGGAGAGATTCGAGTAAAGAAAAGGGAAACGCGAGAGATTCGAGTAAAAATAAGGGAAACGCGAGAGATTCGAGTAAAGAAAAAGGAAACGCGAGGAGAGATTCGAGTACAGAAAATGGAAACGCGAGAAGAGATTCGATTAAAGAAATGGGAAACCGAGAGATTCGAGTAAGGAAAAGGGAAACGCCAGAAGAGATTCGAGTAAAGAAAAGAGAAACGCGAGAGATTCGAGTAAAGAGAAGGGAAAAACGAGGAGAGATTCGAGTAAAGAAAATACAAACGCGAGAGATTCGAGTAAAGAGAAGGGAAACGCGAGGAGAGATTCGAGTAAAGAAAAGGGAAACGCGAGAGATTCGAGTAAAGAAAATGGGAACGCGACGAGAGATTCGAGTATAGAAAATGGAAACGCGAGAAGAGATTTGATTAAAGAAAAGGGAAACCGAGAGATTCGAGTAAGGAAAAGTGAAACGCGAGAAGAGATTCGGGAAAGAAAAGGGAAGCGCGAGAGATTCGAGTAGAGAAAAGGGAAACGCGAGAAGAGATTCGAGTACAGAAAACGGAAACGCGAGGAGAGATTCGGGTAACGAAAAGGGAAACGCGAGAGATTCGAGTAAAGAAAAGGGAAACGCGAGAGATTCGAGTAGAGAAAAGGGAAACGCGAGAAGGGATTCCAGTAAAGAAAATGGAAACGCGAGAAGAGATTCGAGTAAAGAAAAGAGAAACGCGAGAGATTCCAGTAAAGAGAAGGGAAACGCGAGGAGAGATTCGAGTAAAGAAAATACAAACGCGAGGAGAGATTCGAGTAAAGAAATGGGAAACAGGAGGAGAGATTCGAGTAAAGAAAACGGAAACGGGAGGATAGATTCGAGTAAAGAAAAGGGAACGCGAGAAGAGATTCGAGTAAAGAAAGGGAAACGCGAGAAGAGAATCGACTAAGGAAAAGGGAAACGCGAGAGATTCGAGTAATGAAAAGGCTAACGCGAGAATAGATTCGAGTCAAGAAAAGGAAACGCGAGAGATTCGAGTAAACGATAGTGAAGACCAAGAAGAGATGCGAGTAAAGAAAAGTGAAACGCCAGAGATTCGAGTAAAGAAACGGGAAACACGAGAAGCGATTTGAGTAAAAAAATGGAAAAGCGACAGAGATTGGTGTAAAAAAAAGGGAAACGCGAGAGGATATTCGAGAAAAGAAAAGGGAAACGAGAGAGATTAGAGTAAAGAAAAGGGAATCGCGAGAGATTCGAGTAGAGAAAAGGGAAACGCGCAAAGAGATTTTAGAAAAGAAAATGGAAAGGCGAGGAGAGATTCCAGTAAAGAAAACTGAAACGCGAGAGATTATAGTAAAGAAAAGGGATACTCGAGAAGAGGTTCGAATAAAGAAAAGGGAAACGCGACAGATTCGAGTAAAGAAAAGGGAAACGCGAGAAGGGATTCGAGTAAAGAAAATAGAAAGACGAGGAAAGATTCGAGTAAAGAAAAAGGAAACGCGTGGAAAGATTAGAGTAAAGAAATGGGAAACGAGAGAATAGATTCGAGTAAAGAAAAGAGAAGCGCGAGAGATTCGAGTAAAGAAAAGGGAAACGCGAGAGATACGAGTAAAGAAAAGGGAAACGCGAGAAGAGATTCGAGTAAAGAAAACGGAAACGCGAGGAGAGATTCGAGTAAAGAAAACGGAAACGCGAGGAGAGATTCGAATAAGGAAAAGGAAAACGTGAGAGATTCGAGTAAAGAAAAGGGAAACGCGAGAAGAGAATCGAGTAAAGAATAGAGAAACGCGAGAGATTCGAGTAAAGAAAGGGGAAACGCGAGGAGAGATTCGAGTAAAGAAAATACACACGCGAGGAGAGATTCGAGTAAAGAAAAAGGAAACGCGAGGGGGGAGAAGAGTAAAGAAATGGGAAACGCGAGGAAAGATTCGAGTAAAGAAAACGGAAACGAGAGGAGAGATTCGAGTAAAGAAAAGAGAAACGCGAGAAGAGATTCGAGTAAAGAAAATAGAAACACGAGGAAAGATTCGAGTAAAGAAAAAGGAAACGCGTGCCAAGATTAGAGTAAAGAAATGGGAAACGCGAGGAGAGATTCGAGTAAAGAAAAGGAAACGCGAGGAGAGATTAGAGTACAGAAAAGGGAAACACGAGGAGAGATTCGAGAAAAGAAAATGGAAACGAGAGGAGAGATTCGAGTAAAGAAAACGGAAACGCGAGAAGAGATTCGAGTAAAGAAAAGAGAAACGCGAGAGATTCCAGTAAAGAGAAGGGAAACGCGAGGAGAGATTCGAGTAAAGAAAAGGGAAACGCGAGAGGTTCGGGTAAGAAAAGGGAAACGCGAGAAGAGATTCGAGTAAAGAAAATAGAAAGGCGAGGAGAGATTCGTGTAAAGAAAAGGAAACGCGAGGAGAGATTAGAGTAAAGAAAAAGGAAACGCGAGGAGAGATTCGAGTAAAGAAAACGGAAACGCGAGGAGAGATTCGAATAAGGAAAAGGAAAACGTGAGAGATTCGAGAAAAGAAAAGGGAAACGCGGAAGAGATTCGAGTTGAGAAAAGAGAAACGCGAGAGATTCGAGTAAAGAAAAGGGAAACGCGAGGAGAGATTCGAGTAAAGAAAATACAAACGCGAGGAGAGATTCGAGTAAAGAAATGGGAAACGCGAGGAGAGATTCGAGTAAAGAAAATATAAACGCGAGGAGAGATTCGAGTAAAGAAAAAGGAAACGCGAGGATAGATTAGAGTAAAGAAATGGGAAACGCGAGGAGAGATTCGAGTAAAGAAAAGGGAAACGCGAGGAGAGATTCGAGTAAAGAAAAAGGAAACGCGAGAAGAGATTCGAGTAAAGAAAAGTGAAACGCGAGAGATTCGAGTAAAGAAAAGAGAAACGCGAGAGATTCGAGTAAAGAAAAGGGCAACGCGAGGACAGATTCGAGTAAAGAAAATATAAACGCGAGGAGAGATTCGAGTAAAGAAAAGAGAAGCGCGAGAGATTCCAGTAAAGAGAAGCGAAACGAGACGAGAGATTCGAATAAGGAAAAGGAAAACGTGAGAGATTCGAGTAAAGAAAAGGGAAACGCGAGAGATACGAGTAAAGAAAAGGGAAACGCGAGAGATTCGAATAAAGAAAAGGGAAACGCGAGAAGAGATTCGAGTAAAGAAAAGAGAAACGCGAGATATTCCAGTAAAGAGAAGGGAAACGCGAGGAGAGATTCGAGTAAAGAAAAGGGAAAGGCGAGAGGTACGAGTACAAAATGCGAAACGCGAGGAGAGATTCGAGTAAAGAAAATGGAAACGAGAGGAGAGATTCGAGTAAAGAAAACGGCAACACGAGAAGAGATTCGAGTAAAGAAAAGAGAAACGCGAGAGATTCCAGTAAAGAGAAGGGAAACGCGAGGAGAGATTCAAGTAAAGAAAAGGGAAACACGAGAGGTACGAGTAAAGAAAAGGGAAACGCGAGAAGAGATTCGAGTAAAGAAAATAGAAAGGCGAGAAGAGATTCCTGCAAAGAAAAGGAAACGCGTGGAGAGATTAGAGTAAAGAAAAGGGAAACGCGAGGAGAGATTCGAGTAAAGAAAACGGAAACGCGAGGAGAGATTCGAATAAGGAAAAGAGAAACGCGAGAGATTCGAGTAAAGAAAAGGGAAACGCGAGGAGAGATTCGAGTAAATAAAATACAAACGCGAGGAGAGATTCGAGTAAAGAAAAAGGAAACGTGAGGAGAGATTAGAGTAACGAAATGGGAAACGCGAGGAGAGATTCGAGCAAAGAAAACGGAAACCAGAGGAGAGATTCGAGTAATGAAAACGGAAACGCGAGAAGAGATTCGTGTAAAGAAAAGTGAAACGCGAGAGATTCGAGTAAAGAAAAGGGAAACGCGAGAAGAGGTTCGAATAAAGAAAAGGGAAACGCGAGAGATTCGAGTAAAGAAAAGGGAAACGCGAGAAGGGATTCGAGTAAAGAAAATAGAAACACGAGGAAAGATTCGAGTAAAGAAAAAGGAAACGCGTGGAAAGATTAGGGTAATAAAATGGGAAGCGCGAGAAGAGATTCGAGGTGAGAAAAGAGAAACGCGAGAGATTCGAGTAAAGAAAAGGGAAACGCGAGGAGAGATTCGAGTAAAGAAATACAAACGCGAGGAGAGATTCGAGTAAAGAAATGGGAAACGCGAGGAGAGATTCGAGTAAAGAAAATATAAACGCGAGGAGAGATTCGAGTAAAGAAAAAGGAAACGCGAGGATAGATTAGAGTAAAGAAATGGGAAACGCGAGGAGAGATTCGAGTAAAGAAAAGGAAAACGCGAGAGATACGAGTAAAGAAAAGGGAAACGCGAGAAGAGATTCGAGTAAAGAAAATAGAAAGGCGAGGAGAGATTCGTGTAAAGAAAAGGAAACGCGAGGAGAGAGTAGAGTAAAGAAAAGGGAAACGCGAGGAGAGATTCGAGTAAAGAAAAGAGAAACGCGAGAGATTCGAGTAAAGAAAAGGGCAACGCGAGGACAGATTCGAGTAAAGAAAATATAAACGCGAGGAGAGATTCGAGTAAAGAAAAGAGAAGCGCGAGAGATTCCAGTAAAGAGAAGCGAAACGCGACGAGAGATTCGAATAAGGAAAAGGAAAACGTGAGAGATTCGAGTAAAGAAAAGGGAAACGCGAGAGATACGAGTAAAGAAAAGGGAAACGCGAGAGATTCGAATAAAGAAAAGGGAAACGCGAGAAGAGATTCGAGTAAAGAAAAGAGAAACGCGAGATATTCCAGTAAAGAGAAGGGAAACGCGAGGAGAGATTCGAGTAAAGAAAAGGGAAAGGCGAGAGGTACGAGTACAAAATGGGAAACGCGAGGAGAGATTCGAGTAAAGAAAATGGAAACGAGAGGAGAGATTCGAGTAAAGAAAACGGCAACACGAGAAGAGATTCGAGTAAAGAAAAGAGAAACGCGAGAGATTCCAGTAAAGAGAAGGGAAACGCGAGGAGAGATTCAAGTAAAGAAAAGGGAAACACGAGAGGTACGAGTAAAGAAAAGGGAAACGCGAGAAGAGATTCGAGTAAAGAAAATAGAAAGGCGAGGAGAGATTCGTGCAAAGAAAAGGAAACGCGTGGAGAGATTAGAGTAAAGAAAAGGGAAACGCGAGGAGAGATTCGAGTAAATAAAATACAAACGCGAGGAGAGATTCGAGTAAAGAAAAAGGAAACGTGAGGAGAGATTAGAGTAAAGAAAAGAGAAACGCGAGAGATTCGAGTAAAGAAAAGGGAAACGCGAGGAGAGATTCGAGTAAATAAAATACAAACGCGAGGAGAGATTCGAGTAAAGAAAAAGGAAACGTGAGGAGAGATTAGAGTAACGAAATGGGAAACGCGAGGAGAGATTCGAGCAAAGAAAACGGAAACCAGAGGAGAGATTCGAGTAATGAAAACGGAAACGCGAGAAGAGATTCGAGTAAAGAAAAGTGAAACGCGAGAGATTCGAGTAAAGAAAAGGGAAACGCGAGAAGAGGTTCGAATAAAGAAAAGGGAAACGCGAGAGATTAGAGTAAAGAAAAGGGAAACGCGAGAAGGGATTCGAGTAAAGAAAATAGAAACACGAGGAAAGATTCGAGTAAAGAAAAAGGAAACGCGTGGAAAGATTAGGGTAATGAAATGGGAAGCGCGAGAAGAGATTCGAGGTGAGAAAAGAGAAACGCGAGAGATTCGAGTAAAGAAAAGGGAAACGCGAGGAGAGATTCGAGTAAAGAAAATACAAACGCGAGGAGAGATTCGAGTAAAGAAATGGGAAACGCGAGGAGAGATTCGAGTAAAGAAAATATAAACGCGAGGAGAGATTCGAGTAAAGAAAAAGGAAACGCGAGGATAGATTAGAGTAAAGAAATGGGAAACGCGAGGAGAGATTCGAGTAAAGAAAAGGGAAACGCGAGGAGAGATTCGAGTAAAGAAAAAGGAAACGCGAGAAGAGATTCGAGTAAAGAAACGTGAAACGCGAGAGATTCGAGTAAAGAAAAGGGAAACGTGAGAAGAGATTCGAGTAAAGAAAATATAAACGCGAGGAGAGATTCGAGTAAAGAAAAAGGAAACGCGAGGATAGATTAGAGTAAAGAATGGGAAACGCGAGGAGAGATTCGAGTAAAGAAAACAGAAACGAGAGGAGAGATTCGAGTAAAGAAACGGAAACGCGAGAAGAGATTCGAGTAAAGGAAAGAGAAACGCGAGAGATTCGAGTAAAGAGAAGGGAAACGCGAGGAGAGATTCGAGTAAAGAAAAGGGAAACGCGAGAGATTCGAGTAAATAAAAGGGAAACGCGAGAGATTCGAGTAAAGAAAAAGGAAACGCGAGGACAGACTCGAGTAGAGCAAAGGGAAACGTGAGAGATTCAAGTAAAGAAAAGGGAAACGCGATAAGAGATTCGAGTAAAGAAAATGGGAACGCGACGAGAGATTCGAGTATAGAAAATGGAAACGCGAGAAGAGATTCGATTAAAGAAAAGGGAAACCGAGAGATTCGAGTAAGGAAAAGGGAAACGCGAGAAGAGATTCGAGTAAAGAAAAGAGAAACGCGAGAGATTCGAGTAAAGAGAAGGGAAACGCGAGGAGAGATTCGAGTAAAGAAAAGGGAAACGCGAGATTTCGAGTAAATAAAAGGGAAACGCGAGAGATTCGAGTAAAGAAATGGGAAACGCGAGGAGAGATTCGAGTAGAGAAAAGGGAAACGCGAGAAGAGATTCGAGTACAGAAAACGGAAACGCGAGGAGAGATTCGAGTAAAGAAAAGGGAAACGCGAGATATTCGAGTAAAGGGAAAAGCGAGGAGAGATTCGAGTGAAAAAAAGGGAAAACCGAGAAGAGATTCGGGAAAAGAAAAGGGAAACGCGAGAGATTCGAGTAAAGAAAAGGGAAACGCGTGAAGAGATTCGAGCAAAGAAAATGGAGACGCGAGAAGAGATTCGAGTAAAGAAAATGGAAACGCTAGAAGAGATTCGAGTCAAAAAAAGTGAAACGCGAGAGATTCGAGTAAAGAAAAGGGAAACGCGGGAAGGGATTCGAGTAAAGAAAATAGAAACACGAGGAAAGATTCGAGTAAAGAAAAAGGAAACGCGTGGAAAGATTAGAGTAAAGAAATGGGAAACGCGAGGAGAGATTCGAGTAAAGAAAAGGAAACGCGAGGAGAGATTAGAGTACAGAAAAGGGAAACACGAGGAGAGATTCGAGTAAAGAAAATGGAAACGAGAGGAGAGATTCGAGTAAAGAAAACGGAAACGCGAGAAGAGATTCGAGTAAAGAAAAGAGAAACGCGAGAGATTCCAGTAAAGAGAAGGGAAACGCGAGGAGAGATTCGAGTAAAGAAAAGGGAAACGCGAGAGGTTCGGGTAAGAAAAGGGAAACGCCAGAAGAGATTCGAGTAAAGAAAATAGAAAGGCGAGGAGAGATTCGTGTAAAGAAAAGGAAACGCGAGGAGAGATTAGAGTAAAGAAAAAGGAAACGCGAGGAGAGATTCGAGTAAAGAAAACGGAAACGCGAGGAGAGATTCGAATAAGGAAAAGGAAAACGTGAGAGATTCGAGAAAAGAAAAGGGAAACGCGAGAAGAGATTCGAGTTGAGAAAAGGGAAACGCGAGAGATTCGAGTAAAGAAAAGGGAAACGCGAGGAGAGATTCGAGTAAAGAAAATACAAACGCGAGGAGAGATTCGAGTAAAGAAAAAGGAAACGCGAGGAGAGATTAGAGTAAAGAAATGGGAAACGAGAGGAGAGATTCGAGTAAAGAAAAGGGAAACGCGAGGAGAGATTCGAGTAAAGAAAATACAAACGCGAGGAGAGATTCGAGTAAAGAAAAAGGAAACGCGAGGAGAGATTAGAGTAAAGAAATGGGAAACGAGAGGAGAGATTCGAGTAAAGAAAACGGAAACACGAGAAGAGATTCGATTAAAGAAATGGGAAACCGAGAGATTCGAGTAAGGAAAAGGGAAACGCCAGAAGAGATTCGAGTAAAGAAAAGAGAAACGCGAGAGAATCGAGTAAAGAGAAGGGAAACACGAGGAGAGATTCGAGTAAAGAAAAGGGAAACGCGAGATTTCGAGTAAATAAAAGGGAAACGCAAGAGATTCGGGTAAAGAAAAGGGAAACGCGAGGAGAGATTCGAGTAAAGAAAAGGGAAACGCGAGAGATTCGAGTAAAAATAAGGGAAACGCGAGAGATTCGAGTAAAGAAAAAGGAAACGCGAGGAGAGATTCGAGTACAGAAAATGGAAACGCGAGAAGAGATTCGATTAAAGAAATGGGAAACCGAGAGATTCGAGTAAGGAAAAGGGAAACGCCAGAAGAGATTCGAGTAAAGAAAAGAGAAACGCGAGAGATTCGAGTAAAGAGAAGGGAAAAACGAGGAGAGATTCGAGTAAAGAAAATACAAACGCGAGAGATTCGAGTAAAGAGAAGGGAAACGCGAGGAGAGATTCGAGTAAAGAAAAGGGAAACGCGAGAGATTCGAGTAAAGAAAATGGGAACGCGACGAGAGATTCGAGTATAGAAAATGGAAACGCGAGAAGAGATTTGATTAAAGAAAAGGGAAACCGAGAGATTCGAGTAAGGAAAAGTGAAACGCGAGAAGAGATTCGGGAAAGAAAAGGGAAGCGCGAGAGATTCGAGTAGAGAAAAGGGAAACGTGAGAAGAGATTCGAGTACAGAAAACGGAAACGCGAGGAGAGATTCGGGTAACGAAAAGGGAAACGCGAGAGATTCGAGTAAAGAAAAGGGAAACGCGAGAGATTCGAGTAGAGAAAAGGGAAACGCGAGAAGGGATTCCAGTAAAGAAAATGGAAACGCGAGAAGAGATTCGAGTAAAGAAAAGAGAAACGCGAGAGATTCCAGTAAAGAGAAGGGAAACGCGAGGAGAGATTCGAGTAAAGAAAATACAAACGCGAGGAGAGATTCGAGTAAAGAAATGGGAAACAGGAGGAGAGATTCGAGTAAAGAAAACGGAAACGGGAGGATAGATTCGAGTAAAGAAAAGGGAACGCGAGAAGAGATTCGAGTAAAGAAAGGGAAACGCGAGAAGAGAATCGACTAAGGAAAAGGGAAACGCGAGAGATTCGAGTAATGAAAAGGCTAACGCGAGAATAGATTCGAGTCAAGAAAAGGAAACGCGAGAGATTCGAGTAAACGATAGTGAAGACCAAGAAGAGATGCGAGTAAAGAAAAGTGAAACGCCAGAGATTCGAGTAAAGAAACGGGAAACACGAGAAGCGATTTGAGTAAAAAAATGGAAAAGCGACAGAGATTGGTGTAAAAAAAAGGGAAACGCGAGAGGATATTCGAGAAAAGAAAAGGGAAACGAGAGAGATTAGAGTAAAGAAAAGGGAATCGCGAGAGATTCGAGTAGAGAAAAGGGAAACGCGCAAAGAGATTTTAGAAAAGAAAATGGAAAGGCGAGGAGAGATTCCAGTAAAGAAAACTGAAACGCGAGAGATTATAGTAAAGAAAAGGGATACTCGAGAAGAGGTTCGAATAAAGAAAAGGGAAACGCGACAGATTCGAGTAAAGAAAAGGGAAACGCGAGAAGGGATTCGAGTAAAGAAAATAGAAAGACGAGGAAAGATTCGAGTAAAGAAAAAGGAAACGCGTGGAAAGATTAGAGTAAAGAAATGGGAAACGAGAGAATAGATTCGAGTAAAGAAAAGAGAAGCGCGAGAGATTCGAGTAAAGAAAAGGGAAACGCGAGAGATACGAGTAAAGAAAAGGGAAACGCGAGAAGAGATTCGAGTAAAGAAAACGGAAACGCGAGGAGAGATTCGAGTAAAGAAAACGGAAACGCGAGGAGAGATTCGAATAAGGAAAAGGAAAACGTGAGAGATTCGAGTAAAGAAAAGGGAAACGCGAGAAGAGAATCGAGTAAAGAATAGAGAAACGCGAGAGATTCGAGTAAAGAAAGGGGAAACGCGAGGAGAGATTCGAGTAAAGAAAATACACACGCGAGGAGAGATTCGAGTAAAGAAAAAGGAAACGCGAGGGGGGAGAAGAGTAAAGAAATGGGAAACGCGAGGAAAGATTCGAGTAAAGAAAACGGAAACGAGAGGAGAGATTCGAGTAAAGAAAAGAGAAACGCGAGAAGAGATTCGAGTAAAGAAAAGGGAAACGCGAGAAGAGAGTCGAGTAAAGAAAAGAGAAACGCGAGAGATTCTAGTAAAGAAAAGGGAAACGCGAGGAGAGATTCGAGTAAAGAAAATGGAAACGCGACCAGAGATTACAGTATAGAAAATGTAAACGCGAGAAGAGATTCGATTAAAGAAAAGGGAAACGCGAGAGATTCGAGTAAGGAAAAGGGAAACGCGAGAAGAGATTCGGGTAAAGAAAAGGGAACCGCGAGAGATTCGAGTAGAGAAAAGTGAAACACGGGAAGAGATTCGAGTGAAGAAAACGGAAACGCGAGAAATTCGAGTAAAGAAAAGGGAAACGCGAGAAGGGATTCCAGTAAAGAAAATGGAAACGCGAGGAGAGATTCGAGTAAAGAAAAGTGAAACGCAAGAGATTCGAGTAAAGAAAAGGGAAACGCGAGAAGAGATTCGAGTAAAGAAAATATAAACGCGAGGAGAGATTCGAGTAAAGAAAAAGGAAACGCGAGGAGAGATTAGAGTAAAGAAATGGGAAACGCGAGGAGAGATTCGAGTAAAGAAAACGGAAGCGAGAGGAGAGATTCGAGTAAAGAAAACGGAAACGCGAAAAGAGATTCGAGTAAAGAAAAGAGAATCGCGAGAGATTCCAGTAAAGAGAAGGGAAACGCGAGGAGAGAATCGAGTAAAGAAAAGGGAAACGCGAGAGATACGAGTAAAGAAAAGGGAAACGCGAGAAGAGATTCGAGTAAAGTAAATACAAACGCGAGGAGAGATTCGAGTAAAGAAAAAGGAAACGCGAGGAGAGATTAGAGTAAAGAAATGGGAAACTCGAGGAGAGATTCGAGTAAGGAAAACGGAAACGAGAGGAGAGATTCGAGTAAAGAAAAGAGAAACGCGAGAGATTCCAGTAAAGAGAAGGGAATGGAGACGAGAGATTCGAGTAAAGAAAAGGGAAACGCGAGAGATACGAGTAAAGAAAAGGGAAGCGCGAGAGATTCGAGTAAAGAAAAGGGAAACACGAGAAGAGATTCGATTAAAGAAAAGGGAAACGCGTGAGATCCGAGTAAGGAAAAGGGAAATGCGAGAAGAGATTCGGGTAAAGAAAAGGGAAACGCGAGAGATTCGAGTAGAGAAAAGGGAAACGCGCGAAGAGATTCGAGTAAAGAAAACGGAAACGCGAGAAATTCGAGTAAAGAGAAGGGAAACTCTAGGAGATATACGAGGATAGAAAATAGAAGCGCGAGAGATACGAGTAGAGAAAAGGGAAACGCGAGAATGGATTCCAGTAAAGAAAATGGAAACGCAAGGAGAGATTAGAGTAAAGAAATGGGAAACGCGAGGAGAGATTAGAGTAAAGAAAAGGGAAACGCGAGGAGAGATTCGAGTAAAGAAAACGGAAACGCGAGAAGAGATTCAAGTTAAGAAAAGTGAAACGCGAGAGATTCGAGTAAAGAAAAGGGAAACGCGAGAAGAGGTTCGAATAAAGAAAAGGGAAACGCGAGAGATTCGAGTGAAGAAAAGGGAAACGTGAGAAGAGATTCGAGTAAAGAAAATATAAACGCGAGGAGAGATTCGAGTAAAGAAAAAGGAAACGCGAGGAGAGATTAAAGTAAAGAAATGGGAAAGGCGAGGAGAGATTCGAGTAAAGAAAACGGAAACGAGAGGAGAGATTCGTGTAAAGAAAACGGAAACGCGAGAAGAGATTCGAGTAAAGAAAAGAGAAACGCGAGAGATTCGAGTAAAGAGAAGGGAAACGCGAGGAGAGATTCGAGTAAAGAAAAGGGAAACGCGAGAGATACGAGTAATGAAAAGGGAAACGCGAGGAGAGATTCGAGTAAAGAAAATACAAACGCGAGGAGAGATTCGAGTAAATAAAAAGGAAACGCGAGGAGAGATTAGAGTAAAAAAATGGGAAACGCGAGGAGAGATTCGAGTAAAGAAAACGGAAACGAGAGGAGAGATTCGAGTAAAGAAAACGGACACGCGAGAAGAGATCGAGTAAAGAAAAGAGAAACGCGAGAGATATCAGTAAAGAGAAGGGAAACGCGAGGAGAGATTCGAGTAAAGAAAAGGGAAACGCGAAGGGTACGAGAACAAAAAGGGAAACGCGAGGAGAGATTCGAGTAAAGAAAATGGAAACGAGAGGAGAGATTCGAGTAAAGAAAACGGAAACGCGAGGAGAGATTAGAGTATAGTAATGGGAAACGCGAGGAGAGATTCGAGTAAAGAAAACGGAAACCAGAGGAGAGATTCGAGTAATGAAAACGGAAACGGGGGGAAGGATTCGAGTAAAGAAAAGTGAAACGCGAGAGATTCGAGTAAAGAAAAGAGAAACGCGAGAGATTCGAGTAAAGAAATGGGAAACGCGAGGAGAGATTCGAGTAAAGAAAATACAAACGCGAGGAGAGATTCGAGTAAAGAAAAAGGAAACGCGAGGAGAGATTAGAGTAAAGAAATGGGAAACGCGAGGAGAGATTCGAGTAAAGAAAAAGGAAACGCGAGGAGAGATTCGAGTAAAGGAAACGGAAACGCGAGAAGAGATTCGAGTAATGAAAAGAGAAACGCGAGAGATTCCAGTAGAGAGAAGGGAAACGCGACGTGAGATTCGAGTAAAGAAAAGGGAAACGCGAGAGATACGAGTAAAGAAAAGGGAAACGCGAGAGATTCGAGTAAAGAAAAGGTAAACGCGAGAAGAGATTCGAGTAAAGAAAAGGCAAACGCGAGAAGAGATTCTATTAAAGAAAAGGGAAACGCGAGAGATTAGAGTAAGGAAAAGGGAAACGCGAGAAGAGATTCGGGTAAAGAAAAGGGAAACGCGAGAGATTCGAGTAGAGAAAAGGGAAACGCGAGAAGGGATTCCAGTAAAGAAAATGGAAACGCGAGAAGAGATTCGAGTAAAGAAAAGAGAAACGCGAGAGATTCCAGTAAAGAGAAGGGAAACGCGAGGAGAGATTCGAGTAAAGAAAATACAAACGCGAGGAGAGATTCGAGTAAAGAAATGGGAAACAGGAGGAGAGATTCGAGTAAAGAAAACGGAAACGGGAGGATAGATTCGAGTAAAGAAAAGGGAACGCGAGAAGAGATTCGAGTAAAGAAAGGGAAACGCGAGAAGAGAATCGACTAAGGAAAAGGGAAACGCGAGAGATTCGAGTAATGAAAAGGCTAACGCGAGAATAGATTCGAGTCAAGAAAAGGAAACGCGAGAGATTCGAGTAAACGATAGTGAAGACCAAGAAGAGATGCGAGTAAAGAAAAGTGAAACGCCAGAGATTCGAGTAAAGAAACGGGAAACACGAGAAGCGATTTGAGTAAAAAAATGGAAAAGCGACAGAGATTCGTTTAAAAAAAAGGGAAACGCGAGAGGAGATTCGAGAAAAGAAAAGGGAAACGCGAGAGATTAGAGTAAAGAAAAGGGAATCGCGAGAAGAGATTTTAGAAAAGAAAGTGGAAAGGCGAGGAGAGATTCCAGTAAAGAAAACTGAAACGCGAGAGATTCTAGTAAAGAAAAGGGATACTCGAGAAGAGGTTCGAATAAAGAAAAGGGAAACGCGACAGATTCGAGTAAAGAAAAGGGAAACGCGAGAAGGGATTCGAGTAAAGAAAATAGAAAGACGAGGAAAGATTCGAGTAAAGAAAAAGGAAACGCGTGGAAAGATTAGAGTAAAGAAATGGGAAACGAGAGAATAGATTCGAGTAAAGAAAAGAGAAGCGCGGGAGATTCGAGTAAAGAAAAGGGAAACGCGAGAGATACGAGTAAAGAAAAGGGAAACGCGAGAAGAGATTCGAGTAAAGAAAACGGAAACGCGAGGAGAGATTCGAGTAAAGAAAACGGAAACGCGAGGAGAGATTCGAATAAGGAAAAGGAAAACGTGAGAGATTCGATTAAAGAAAAGGGAAACGCGAGCAGAGAATCGAGTAAAGAATAGAGAAACGCGAGAGATTCGAGTAAAGAAAGGGGAAACGCGAGGAGAGATTCGAGTAAAGAAAATACACACGCGAGGAGAGATTCGAGTAAAGAAAAAGGAAACGCGAGGGGGGAGAAGAGTAAAGAAATGGGAAACGCGAGGAGAGATTCGAGTAAAGAAAACGGAAACGAGAGGAGAGATTCGAGTAAAGAAAAGAGAAACGCGAGAGATTCTAGTAAAGAAAAGGGAAACGCGAGGAGAGATTCGAGTAAAGAAAATGGAAACGCGACCAGAGATTACAGTATAGAAAATGTAAACGCGAGAAGAGATTCGATTAAAGAAAAGGGAAACGCGTGAGATCCGAGTAAGGAAAAGGGAAATGCGAGAAGAGATTCGGGTAAAGAAAAGGGAAACGCGAGAGATTCGAGTAGAGAAAAGGGAAACGCGCGAAGAGATTCGAGTAAAGAAAACGGAAACGCGAGAAATTCGAGTAAAGAGAAGGGAAACTCTAGGAGATATACGAGGATAGAAAATAGAAGCGCGAGAGATACGAGTAGAGAAAAGGGAAACGCGAGAATGGATTCCAGTAAAGAAAATGGAAACGCAAGGAGAGATTAGAGTAAAGAAATGGGAAACGCGAGGAGAGATTCGAGTAAAGAAAACGGAAACGCGACCAGAGATTCAGTATAGAAAATGTAAACGCGAGAAGAGATTCGATTAAAGAAAAGGGAAACGGGAGATATTCGAGTAAGGAAAAGGGAAACGCGAGAAGAGATTCGGATAAAGAAAAGGGAAACGCGAGAGATTCGAGTAGAGAAAAGAGAAACGCGCGAAGAGATTCGAGTAAAGAAAACGGAAACGAGAGAAATTCGAGTAAAGGGAAACTCTAGGAGATAAACGACGATAGAAAAGAGAAGCGCGAGAGATTCGAGTAGAGAAAAGGGAAACGTGAGAAGGGATTCCAGTAATGAAAATGGAAACGCGAGGAGATATTCGAGTAAAGAAATGTGAAACGCGAGAGATTCGAGTAAAGAAAAGGGAAACGCGAGAAGAGATTCGAGTAAAGAAAATATAAACGCGAGGAATGATTCGAGTAAAGAAAAAGGAAACGCGAGGAGAGATTAGAGTAAAGAAATGGGAAACACGAGGAGAGATTCGAGTAAAGAAAACGGAAGCGAGAGGAGAGATTCTATAAAGAAAACGGAAACGCGAGAAGAGTTCGAGTAAGGAAAAGAGAAACGCGAGAGATTCCAGTAAAGAGAAGGGAAACGCGAGGAGAGATTCGAGTGAAGAAAACGGAAACGCGAGGAGAGATTCTCATAAAGAAAAGGGAAACGCGAGAGATTCGAGAAAGAAAAGAGAAACGCGAGAAGAGATTCGAGTAAAGAAAATATAAACGCGAGGAGAGATTCGAGTAAAGAAAATAGAAAGGCGAGGAGTGATTCGTGTAAAGAAAAGGAAACGCGAGGATAAATTAGAGTAATGGGAAACGCGAGGAGAGATTCGAGTAAAGAAAACGGAAACGTGAGGAGAGATTCGAATTAGGAAAAGGAAAACGTGAGAGATTCGAGTAAAGAAAAGGGAAACTCGGGAAGAGATTCGAATAAAGAAATGGGAAACGCGAGGAGAGATTCGAGTAAAGAAAAAGGCAACGCGAGGAGAGATTCGAGTAAAGGAAACGGAAACGCGAGAAGAGATTCGAGTAATGAAAAGAGAAACGCGAGAGATTCCAGTAGAGAGAAGGGAAACGCGACGTGAGATTCGAGTAAAGAAAAGGGAAACGCGAGAGATACGAGTAAAGAAAAGGGAAACGCGAGAGATTCGAGTAAAGAAAAGGTAAACGCGAGAAGAGATTCGAGTAAAGAAAAGGCAAACGCGAGAAGAGATTCTATTAAAGAAAAGGGAAACGCGAGAGATTAGAGTAAGGAAAAGGGAAACGCGAGAAGAGATTCGGGTAAAGAAAAGGGAAACGCGAGAGATTCGAGTAGAGAAAAGGGAAACGCGAGAAGGGATTCCAGTAAAGAAAATGGAAACGCGAGAAGAGATTCGAGTAAAGAAAAGAGAAACGCGAGAGATTCCAGTAAAGAGAAGGGAAACGCGAGGAGAGATTCGAGTAAAGAAAATACAAACGCGAGGAGAGATTCGAGTAAAGAAATGGGAAACAGGAGGAGAGATTCGAGTAAAGAAAACGGAAACGGGAGGATAGATTCGAGTAAAGAAAAGGGAACGCGAGAAGAGATTCGAGTAAAGAAAGGGAAACGCGAGAAGAGAATCGACTAAGGAAAAGGGAAACGCGAGAGATTCGAGTAATGAAAAGGCTAACGCGAGAATAGATTCGAGTCAAGAAAAGGAAACGCGAGAGATTCGAGTAAACGATAGTGAAGACCAAGAAGAGATGCGAGTAAAGAAAAGTGAAACGCCAGAGATTCGAGTAAAGAAACGGGAAACACGAGAAGCGATTTGAGTAAAAAAATGGAAAAGCGACAGAGATTCGTTTAAAAAAAAGGGAAACGCGAGAGGAGATTCGAGAAAAGAAAAGGGAAACGCGAGAGATTAGAGTAAAGAAAAGGGAATCGCGAGAAGAGATTTTAGAAAAGAAAGTGGAAAGGCGAGGAGAGATTCCAGTAAAGAAAACTGAAACGCGAGAGATTCTAGTAAAGAAAAGGGATACTCGAGAAGAGGTTCGAATAAAGAAAAGGGAAACGCGACAGATTCGAGTAAAGAAAAGGGAAACGCGAGAAGGGATTCGAGTAAAGAAAATAGAAAGACGAGGAAAGATTCGAGTAAAGAAAAAGGAAACGCGTGGAAAGATTAGAGTAAAGAAATGGGAAACGAGAGAATAGATTCGAGTAAAGAAAAGAGAAGCGCGGGAGATTCGAGTAAAGAAAAGGGAAACGCGAGAGATACGAGTAAAGAAAAGGGAAACGCGAGAAGAGATTCGAGTAAAGAAAACGGAAACGCGAGGAGAGATTCGAGTAAAGAAAACGGAAACGCGAGGAGAGATTCGAATAAGGAAAAGGAAAACGTGAGAGATTCGATTAAAGAAAAGGGAAACGCGAGCAGAGAATCGAGTAAAGAATAGAGAAACGCGAGAGATTCGAGTAAAGAAAGGGGAAACGCGAGGAGAGATTCGAGTAAAGAAAATACACACGCGAGGAGAGATTCGAGTAAAGAAAAAGGAAACGCGAGGGGGGAGAAGAGTAAAGAAATGGGAAACGCGAGGAGAGATTCGAGTAAAGAAAACGGAAACGAGAGGAGAGATTCGAGTAAAGAAAAGAGAAACGCGAGAGATTCTAGTAAAGAAAAGGGAAACGCGAGGAGAGATTCGAGTAAAGAAAATGGAAACGCGACCAGAGATTACAGTATAGAAAATGTAAACGCGAGAAGAGATTCGATTAAAGAAAAGGGAAA
Organism: Uropetala carovei; assembly: GCA_036926305.1. NCBI lineage: Eukaryota > Metazoa > Arthropoda > Insecta > Odonata > Petaluridae > Uropetala > Uropetala carovei. Next base: position 9,381,008 of record JAXCHB010000080.1, on the reverse strand, counting down.
CGCGTGAGATCCGAGTAAGGAAAAGGGAAATGCGAGAAGAGATTCGGGTAAAGAAAAGGGAAACGCGAGAGATTCGAGTAGAGAAAAGGGAAACGCGCGAAGAGATTCGAGTAAAGAAAACGGAAACGCGAGAAATTCGAGTAAAGAGAAGGGAAACTCTAGGAGATATACGAGGATAGAAAATAGAAGCGCGAGAGATACGAGTAGAGAAAAGGGAAACGCGAGAATGGATTCCAGTAAAGAAAATGGAAACGCAAGGAGAGATTAGAGTAAAGAAATGGGAAACGCGAGGAGAGATTCGAGTAAAGAAAACGGAAACGCGACCAGAGATTCAGTATAGAAAATGTAAACGCGAGAAGAGATTCGATTAAAGAAAAGGGAAACGGGAGATATTCGAGTAAGGAAAAGGGAAACGCGAGAAGAGATTCGGATAAAGAAAAGGGAAACGCGAGAGATTCGAGTAGAGAAAAGAGAAACGCGCGAAGAGATTCGAGTAAAGAAAACGGAAACGAGAGAAATTCGAGTAAAGGGAAACTCTAGGAGATAAACGACGATAGAAAAGAGAAGCGCGAGAGATTCGAGTAGAGAAAAGGGAAACGTGAGAAGGGATTCCAGTAATGAAAATGGAAACGCGAGGAGATATTCGAGTAAAGAAATGTGAAACGCGAGAGATTCGAGTAAAGAAAAGGGAAACGCGAGAAGAGATTCGAGTAAAGAAAATATAAACGCGAGGAATGATTCGAGTAAAGAAAAAGGAAACGCGAGGAGAGATTAGAGTAAAGAAATGGGAAACACGAGGAGAGATTCGAGTAAAGAAAACGGAAGCGAGAGGAGAGATTCTATAAAGAAAACGGAAACGCGAGAAGAGTTCGAGTAAGGAAAAGAGAAACGCGAGAGATTCCAGTAAAGAGAAGGGAAACGCGAGGAGAGATTCGAGTGAAGAAAACGGAAACGCGAGGAGAGATTCTCATAAAGAAAAGGGAAACGCGAGAGATTCGAGAAAGAAAAGAGAAACGCGAGAAGAGATTCGAGTAAAGAAAATATAAACGCGAGGAGAGATTCGAGTAAAGAAAATAGAAAGGCGAGGAGTGATTCGTGTAAAGAAAAGGAAACGCGAGGATAAATTAGAGTAATGGGAAACGCGAGGAGAGATTCGAGTAAAGAAAACGGAAACGTGAGGAGAGATTCGAATTAGGAAAAGGAAAACGTGAGAGATTCGAGTAAAGAAAAGGGAAACTCGGGAAGAGATTCGAATAAAGAAATGGGAAACGCGAGGAGAGATTCGAGTAAAGAAAAAGGCAACGCGAGGAGAGATTCGAGTAAAGGAAACGGAAACGCGAGAAGAGATTCGAGTAATGAAAAGAGAAACGCGAGAGATTCCAGTAGAGAGAAGGGAAACGCGACGTGAGATTCGAGTAAAGAAAAGGGAAACGCGAGAGATACGAGTAAAGAAAAGGGAAACGCGAGAGATTCGAGTAAAGAAAAGGTAAACGCGAGAAGAGATTCGAGTAAAGAAAAGGCAAACGCGAGAAGAGATTCTATTAAAGAAAAGGGAAACGCGAGAGATTAGAGTAAGGAAAAGGGAAACGCGAGAAGAGATTCGGGTAAAGAAAAGGGAAACGCGAGAGATTCGAGTAGAGAAAAGGGAAACGCGAGAAGGGATTCCAGTAAAGAAAATGGAAACGCGAGAAGAGATTCGAGTAAAGAAAAGAGAAACGCGAGAGATTCCAGTAAAGAGAAGGGAAACGCGAGGAGAGATTCGAGTAAAGAAAATACAAACGCGAGGAGAGATTCGAGTAAAGAAATGGGAAACAGGAGGAGAGATTCGAGTAAAGAAAACGGAAACGGGAGGATAGATTCGAGTAAAGAAAAGGGAACGCGAGAAGAGATTCGAGTAAAGAAAGGGAAACGCGAGAAGAGAATCGACTAAGGAAAAGGGAAACGCGAGAGATTCGAGTAATGAAAAGGCTAACGCGAGAATAGATTCGAGTCAAGAAAAGGAAACGCGAGAGATTCGAGTAAACGATAGTGAAGACCAAGAAGAGATGCGAGTAAAGAAAAGTGAAACGCCAGAGATTCGAGTAAAGAAACGGGAAACACGAGAAGCGATTTGAGTAAAAAAATGGAAAAGCGACAGAGATTCGTTTAAAAAAAAGGGAAACGCGAGAGGAGATTCGAGAAAAGAAAAGGGAAACGCGAGAGATTAGAGTAAAGAAAAGGGAATCGCGAGAGATTCGAGTAGAGAAAAGGGAAACGCGCGAAGAGATTTTAGAAAAGAAAGTGGAAAGGCGAGGAGAGATTCCAGTAAAGAAAACTGAAACGCGAGAGATTCTAGTAAAGAAAAGGGATACTCGAGAAGAGGTTCGAATAAAGAAAAGGGAAACGCGACAGATTCGAGTAAAGAAAAGGGAAACGCGAGAAGGGATTCGAGTAAAGAAAATAGAAAGACGAGGAAAGATTCGAGTAAAGAAAAAGGAAACGCGTGGAAAGATTAGAGTAAAGAAATGGGAAACGAGAGAATAGATTCGAGTAAAGAAAAGAGAAGCGCGGGAGATTCGAGTAAAGAAAAGGGAAACGCGAGAGATACGAGTAAAGAAAAGGGAAACGCGAGAAGAGATTCGAGTAAAGAAAACGGAAACGCGAGGAGAGATTCGAGTAAAGAAAACGGAAACGCGAGGAGAGATTCGAATAAGGAAAAGGAAAACGTGAGAGATTCGATTAAAGAAAAGGGAAACGCGAGCAGAGAATCGAGTAAAGAATAGAGAAACGCGAGAGATTCGAGTAAAGAAAGGGGAAACGCGAGGAGAGATTCGAGTAAAGAAAATACACACGCGAGGAGAGATTCGAGTAAAGAAAAAGGAAACGCGAGGGGGGAGAAGAGTAAAGAAATGGGAAACGCGAGGAGAGATTCGAGTAAAGAAAACGGAAACGAGAGGAGAGATTCGAGTAAAGAAAAGAGAAACGCGAGAGATTCTAGTAAAGAAAAGGGAAACGCGAGGAGAGATTCGAGTAAAGAAAATGGAAACGCGACCAGAGATTACAGTATAGAAAATGTAAACGCGAGAAGAGATTCGATTAAAGAAAAGGGAAACGCGTGAGATCCGAGTAAGGAAAAGGGAAATGCGAGAAGAGATTCGGGTAAAGAAAAGGGAAACGCGAGAGATTCGAGTAGAGAAAAGGGAAACGCGCGAAGAGATTCGAGTAAAGAAAACGGAAACGCGAGAAATTCGAGTAAAGAGAAGGGAAACTCTAGGAGATATACGAGGATAGAAAATAGAAGCGCGAGAGATACGAGTAGAGAAAAGGGAAACGCGAGAATGGATTCCAGTAAAGAAAATGGAAACGCAAGGAGAGATTAGAGTAAAGAAATGGGAAACGCGAGGAGAGATTCGAGTAAAGAAAACGGAAACGCGACCAGAGATTCAGTATAGAAAATGTAAACGCGAGAAGAGATTCGATTAAAGAAAAGGGAAACGGGAGATATTCGAGTAAGGAAAAGGGAAACGCGAGAAGAGATTCGGATAAAGAAAAGGGAAACGCGAGAGATTCGAGTAGAGAAAAGAGAAACGCGCGAAGAGATTCGAGTAAAGAAAACGGAAACGAGAGAAATTCGAGTAAAGGGAAACTCTAGGAGATAAACGACGATAGAAAAGAGAAGCGCGAGAGATTCGAGTAGAGAAAAGGGAAACGTGAGAAGGGATTCCAGTAATGAAAATGGAAACGCGAGGAGATATTCGAGTAAAGAAATGTGAAACGCGAGAGATTCGAGTAAAGAAAAGGGAAACGCGAGAAGAGATTCGAGTAAAGAAAATATAAACGCGAGGAATGATTCGAGTAAAGAAAAAGGAAACGCGAGGAGAGATTAGAGTAAAGAAATGGGAAACACGAGGAGAGATTCGAGTAAAGAAAACGGAAGCGAGAGGAGAGATTCTATAAAGAAAACGGAAACGCGAGAAGAGTTCGAGTAAGGAAAAGAGAAACGCGAGAGATTCCAGTAAAGAGAAGGGAAACGCGAGGAGAGATTCGAGTGAAGAAAACGGAAACGCGAGGAGAGATTCTCATAAAGAAAAGGGAAACGCGAGAGATTCGAGAAAGAAAAGAGAAACGCGAGAAGAGATTCGAGTAAAGAAAATATAAACGCGAGGAGAGATTCGAGTAAAGAAAATAGAAAGGCGAGGAGTGATTCGTGTAAAGAAAAGGAAACGCGAGGATAAATTAGAGTAATGGGAAACGCGAGGAGAGATTCGAGTAAAGAAAACGGAAACGTGAGGAGAGATTCGAATTAGGAAAAGGAAAACGTGAGAGATTCGAGTAAAGAAAAGGGAAACTCGGGAAGAGATTCGAATAAAGAAATGGGAAACGCGAGGAGAGATTCGAGTAAAGAAAAAGGAAACGCGAGGAGAGATTCGAGTAAAGGAAACGGAAACGCGAGAAGAGATTCGAGTAATGAAAAGAGAAACGCGAGAGATTCCAGTAGAGAGAAGGGAAACGCGACGTGAGATTCGAGTAAAGAAAAGGGAAACGCGAGAGATACGAGTAAAGAAAAGGGAAACGCGAGAGATTCGAGTAAAGAAAAGGTAAACGCGAGAAGAGATTCGAGTAAAGAAAAGGCAAACGCGAGAAGAGATTCTATTAAAGAAAAGGGAAACGCGAGAGATTAGAGTAAGGAAAAGGGAAACGCGAGAAGAGATTCGGGTAAAGAAAAGGGAAACGCGAGAGATTCGAGTAGAGAAAAGGGAAACGCGAGAAGGGATTCCAGTAAAGAAAATGGAAACGCGAGAAGAGATTCGAGTAAAGAAAAGAGAAACGCGAGAGATTCCAGTAAAGAGAAGGGAAACGCGAGGAGAGATTCGAGTAAAGAAAATACAAACGCGAGGAGAGATTCGAGTAAAGAAATGGGAAACAGGAGGAGAGATTCGAGTAAAGAAAACGGAAACGGGAGGATAGATTCGAGTAAAGAAAAGGGAACGCGAGAAGAGATTCGAGTAAAGAAAGGGAAACGCGAGAAGAGAATCGACTAAGGAAAAGGGAAACGCGAGAGATTCGAGTAATGAAAAGGCTAACGCGAGAATAGATTCGAGTCAAGAAAAGGAAACGCGAGAGATTCGAGTAAACGATAGTGAAGACCAAGAAGAGATGCGAGTAAAGAAAAGTGAAACGCCAGAGATTCGAGTAAAGAAACGGGAAACACGAGAAGCGATTTGAGTAAAAAAATGGAAAAGCGACAGAGATTCGTTTAAAAAAAAGGGAAACGCGAGAGGAGATTCGAGAAAAGAAAAGGGAAACGCGAGAGATTAGAGTAAAGAAAAGGGAATCGCGAGAGATTCGAGTAGAGAAAAGGGAAACGCGCGAAGAGATTTTAGAAAAGAAAGTGGAAAGGCGAGGAGAGATTCCAGTAAAGAAAACTGAAACGCGAGAGATTCTAGTAAAGAAAAGGGATACTCGAGAAGAGGTTCGAATAAAGAAAAGGGAAACGCGACAGATTCGAGTAAAGAAAAGGGAAACGCGAGAAGGGATTCGAGTAAAGAAAATAGAAAGACGAGGAAAGATTCGAGTAAAGAAAAAGGAAACGCGTGGAAAGATTAGAGTAAAGAAATGGGAAACGCGAGAAGAGATTCGAGTAAAGAAAAGAGAAGCGCGGGAGATTCGAGTAAAGAAAAGGGAAACGCGAGAGATACGAGTAAAGAAAAGGGAAACGCGAGAAGAGATTCGAGTAAAGAAAACGGAAACGCGAGGAGAGATTCGAGTAAAGAAAACGGAAACGCGAGGAGAGATTCGAATAAGGAAAAGGAAAACGTGAGAGATTCGATTAAAGAAAAGGGAAACGCGAGCAGAGAATCGAGTAAAGAATAGAGAAACGCGAGAGATTCGAGTAAAGAAAGGGGAAACGCGAGGAGAGATTCGAGTAAAGAAAATACACACGCGAGGAGAGATTCGAGTAAAGAAAAAGGAAACGCGAGGGGGGAGAAGAGTAAAGAAATGGGAAACGCGAGGAGAGATTCGAGTAAAGAAAACGGAAACGAGAGGAGAGATTCGAGTAAAGAAAAGAGAAACGCGAGAGATTCTAGTAAAGAAAAGGGAAACGCGAGGAGAGATTCGAGTAAAGAAAATGGAAACGCGACCAGAGATTACAGTATAGAAAATGTAAACGCGAGAAGAGATTCGATTAAAGAAAAGGGAAACGCGAGAGATTCGAGTAAGGAAAAGGGAAACGCGATAAGAGATGCGGGTAAAGAAAAGGGAACCGCGATAGATTCGAGTAAAGAAAATGGAAACGCGACCAGAGATTCGAGTATAGAAAATGGAAACGCGAGAAGAGATTCGATTAAAGAAAAGGGAAACGCGTGAGATCCGAGTAAGGAAAAGGGAAATGCGAGAAGAGATTCGGGTAAAGAAAAGGGAAACGCGAGAGATTCGAGTAGAGAAAAGGGAAACGCGCGAAGAGATTCGAGTAAAGAAAACGGAAACGCGAGAAATTCGAGTAAAGAGAAGGGAAACTCTAGGAGATATACGAGGATAGAAAATAGAAGCGCGAGAGATACGAGTAGAGAAAAGGGAAACGCGAGAATGGATTCCAGTAAAGAAAATGGAAACGCAAGGAGAGATTAGAGTAAAGAAATGGGAAACGCGAGGAGAGATTCGAGTAAAGAAAACGGAAACGCGACCAGAGATTCAGTATAGAAAATGTAAACGCGAGAAGAGATTCGATTAAAGAAAAGGGAAACGGGAGATATTCGAGTAAGGAAAAGGGAAACGCGAGAAGAGATTCGGATAAAGAAAAGGGAAACGCGAGAGATTCGAGTAGAGAAAAGAGAAACGCGCGAAGAGATTCGAGTAAAGAAAACGGAAACGAGAGAAATTCGAGTAAAGGGAAACTCTAGGAGATATACGACGATAGAAAAGAGAAGCGCGAGAGATTCGAGTAGAGAAAAGGGAAACGTGAGAAGGGATTCCAGTAATGAAAATGGAAACGCGAGGAGATATTCGAGTAAAGAAATGTGAAACGCGAGAGATTCGAGTAAAGAAAAGGGAAACGCGAGAAGAGATTCGAGCAAAGAAAATATAAACGCGAGGAATGATTCGAGTAAAGAAAAAGGAAACGCGAGGAGAGATTAGAGTAAAGAAATGGGAAACACGAGGAGAGATTCGAGTAAAGAAAACGGAAGCGAGAGGAGAGATTCTATAAAGAAAACGGAAACGCGAGAAGAGTTCGAGTAAGGAAAAGAGAAACGCGAGAGATTCCAGTAAAGAGAAGGGAAACGCGAGGAGAGATTCGAGTGAAGAAAACGGAAACGCGAGGAGAGATTCTCATAAAGAAAAGGGAAACGCGAGAGATTCGAGAAAGAAAAGAGAAACGCGAGAAGAGATTCGAGTAAAGAAAATATAAACGCGAGGAGAGATTCGAGTAAAGAAAATAGAAAGGCGAGGAGTGATTCGTGTAAAGAAAAGGAAACGCGAGGATAAATTAGAGTAATGGGAAACGCGAGGAGAGATTCGAGTAAAGAAAACGGAAACGTGAGGAGAGATTCGAATTAGGAAAAGGAAAACGTGAGAGATTCGAGTAAAGAAAAGGGAAACTCGGGAAGAGATTCGAATAAAGAAAAGGGAAACGCGAGAGATTCGAGAAAGAAAAGGGAAACGCGAGAAGAGATTCGAGTAAAGAAAATATAAACGCGAGCAGAGATTCGAGTAAAGAAAATAGAAAGGCGAGGAGTGATCCGTGTAAAGAAAAGGAAACGCGAGGATAGATTAGAGTAAAGGGAAGCGCGAGGAGAGATTCGAGTAAAGAAAACGGAACGCGAGGAGAGATTCGAAAAAGGAAAAGGAAAACGTGAGAGATTCGAGTGAAGAAAAGGGAAAAGCGATAAGAGATTCGAGTAAAGAAAAGAGAAACGCGAGAGATTCGAGTAAAGAAAGGTGAAACGCGAGGAGAGATTCGAGTAAAGAAAATACAAACGCGAGGAGAGATTCGAGTAAAGAAAAAGGAAACGCGAGGAGAGATTAGAGTAAAGAAATGGGAAACGCGAGGAGAGATTCGAGTAAAGAAAAAGGAAACGCGAGGAGAGATTCGAGTAAAGGAAACGGAAACGCGAGAAGAGATTCGAGTAATGAAAAGAGAAACGCGAGAGATTCCAGTAGAGAGAAGGGAAACGCGACGTGAGATTCGAGTAAAGAAAAGGGAAACGCGAGAGATACGAGTAAAGAAAAGGGAAACGCGAGAGATTCGAGTAAAGAAATGGTAAACGCGAGAAGAGATTCGAGTAAAGAAAAGGCAAACGCGAGAAGAGATTCTATTAAAGAAAAGGGAAACGCGAGAGATTAGAGTAAGGAAAAGGGAAACGCGAGAAGAGATTCGGGTAAAGAAAAGGGAAACGCGAGAGATTCGAGTAGAGAAAAGGGAAACGCGAGAAGGGATTCCAGTAAAGAAAATGGAAACGCGAGAAGAGATTCGAGTAAAGAAAAGAGAAACGCGAGAGATTCCAGTAAAGAGAAGGGAAACGCGAGGAGAGATTCGAGTAAAGAAAATACAAACGCGAGGAGAGATTCGAGTAAAGAAATGGGAAACAGGAGGAGAGATTCGAGTAAAGAAAACGGAAACGGGAGGATAGATTCGAGTAAAGAAAAGGGAACGCGAGAAGAGATTCGAGTAAAGAAAGGGAAACGCGAGAAGAGAATCGACTAAGGAAAAGGGAAACGCGAGAGATTCGAGTAATGAAAAGGCTAACGCGAGAATAGATTCGAGTCAAGAAAAGGAAACGCGAGAGATTCGAGTAAACGATAGTGAAGACCAAGAAGAGATGCGAGTAAAGAAAAGTGAAACGCCAGAGATTCGAGTAAAGAAACGGGAAACACGAGAAGCGATTTGAGTAAAAAAATGGAAAAGCGACAGAGATTCGTTTAAAAAAAAGGGAAACGCGAGAGGAGATTCGAGAAAAGAAAAGGGAAACGCGAGAGATTAGAGTAAAGAAAAGGGAATCGCGAGAGATTCGAGTAGAGAAAAGGGAAACGCGCGAAGAGATTTTAGAAAAGAAAGTGGAAAGGCGAGGAGAGATTCCAGTAAAGAAAACTGAAACGCGAGAGATTCTAGTAAAGAAAAGGGATACTCGAGAAGAGGTTCGAATAAAGAAAAGGGAAACGCGACAGATTCGAGTAAAGAAAAGGGAAACGCGAGAAGGGATTCGAGTAAAGAAAATAGAAAGACGAGGAAAGATTCGAGTAAAGAAAAAGGAAACGCGTGGAAAGATTAGAGTAAAGAAATGGGAAACGAGAGAATAGATTCGAGTAAAGAAAAGAGAAGCGCGGGAGATTCGAGTAAAGAAAAGGGAAACGCGAGAGATACGAGTAAAGAAAAGGGAAACGCGAGAAGAGATTCGAGTAAAGAAAACGGAAACGCGAGGAGAGATTCGAGTAAAGAAAACGGAAACGCGAGGAGAGATTCGAATAAGGAAAAGGAAAACGTGAGAGATTCGATTAAAGAAAAGGGAAACGCGAGCAGAGAATCGAGTAAAGAATAGAGAAACGCGAGAGATTCGAGTAAAGAAAGGGGAAACGCGAGGAGAGATTCGAGTAAAGAAAATACACACGCGAGGAGAGATTCGAGTAAAGAAAAAGGAAACGCGAGGGGGGAGAAGAGTAAAGAAATGGGAAACGCGAGGAGAGATTCGAGTAAAGAAAACGGAAACGAGAGGAGAGATTCGAGTAAAGAAAAGAGAAACGCGAGAGATTCTAGTAAAGAAAAGGGAAACGCGAGGAGAGATTCGAGTAAAGAAAATGGAAACGCGACCAGAGATTACAGTATAGAAAATGTAAACGCGAGAAGAGATTCGATTAAAGAAAAGGGAAACGCGAGAGATTCGAGTAAGGAAAAGGGAAACGCGATAAGAGATGCGGGTAAAGAAAAGGGAACCGCGATAGATTCGAGTAAAGAAAATGGAAACGCGACCAGAGATTCGAGTATAGAAAATGGAAACGCGAGAAGAGATTCGATTAAAGAAAAGGGAAACGCGTGAGATCCGAGTAAGGAAAAGGGAAATGCGAGAAGAGATTCGGGTAAAGAAAAGGGAAACGCGAGAGATTCGAGTAGAGAAAAGGGAAACGCGCGAAGAGATTCGAGTAAAGAAAACGGAAACGCGAGAAATTCGAGTAAAGAGAAGGGAAACTCTAGGAGATATACGAGGATAGAAAATAGAAGCGCGAGAGATACGAGTAGAGAAAAGGGAAACGCGAGAATGGATTCCAGTAAAGAAAATGGAAACGCAAGGAGAGATTAGAGTAAAGAAATGGGAAACGCGAGGAGAGATTCGAGTAAAGAAAACGGAAACGCGACCAGAGATTCAGTATAGAAAATGTAAACGCGAGAAGAGATTCGATTAAAGAAAAGGGAAACGGGAGATATTCGAGTAAGGAAAAGGGAAACGCGAGAAGAGATTCGGATAAAGAAAAGGGAAACGCGAGAGATTCGAGTAGAGAAAAGAGAAACGCGCGAAGAGATTCGAGTAAAGAAAACGGAAACGAGAGAAATTCGAGTAAAGGGAAACTCTAGGAGATATACGACGATAGAAAAGAGAAGCGCGAGAGATTCGAGTAGAGAAAAGGGAAACGTGAGAAGGGATTCCAGTAATGAAAATGGAAACGCGAGGAGATATTCGAGTAAAGAAATGTGAAACGCGAGAGATTCGAGTAAAGAAAAGGGAAACGCGAGAAGAGATTCGAGCAAAGAAAATATAAACGCGAGGAATGATTCGAGTAAAGAAAAAGGAAACGCGAGGAGAGATTAGAGTAAAGAAATGGGAAACACGAGGAGAGATTCGAGTAAAGAAAACGGAAGCGAGAGGAGAGATTCTATAAAGAAAACGGAAACGCGAGAAGAGTTCGAGTAAGGAAAAGAGAAACGCGAGAGATTCCAGTAAAGAGAAGGGAAACGCGAGGAGAGATTCGAGTGAAGAAAACGGAAACGCGAGGAGAGATTCTCATAAAGAAAAGGGAAACGCGAGAGATTCGAGAAAGAAAAGAGAAACGCGAGAAGAGATTCGAGTAAAGAAAATATAAACGCGAGGAGAGATTCGAGTAAAGAAAATAGAAAGGCGAGGAGTGATTCGTGTAAAGAAAAGGAAACGCGAGGATAAATTAGAGTAATGGGAAACGCGAGGAGAGATTCGAGTAAAGAAAACGGAAACGTGAGGAGAGATTCGAATTAGGAAAAGGAAAACGTGAGAGATTCGAGTAAAGAAAAGGGAAACTCGGGAAGAGATTCGAATAAAGAAAAGGGAAACGCGAGAGATTCGAGAAAGAAAAGGGAAACGCGAGAAGAGATTAGAGTAAAGAAAATATAAACGCGAGCAGAGATTCGAGTAAAGAAAATAGAAAGGCGAGGAGTGATCCGTGTAAAGAAAAGGAAACGCGAGGATAGATTAGAGTAAAGGGAAGCGCGAGGAGAGATTCGAGTAAAGAAAACGGAACGCGAGGAGAGATTCGAAAAAGGAAAAGGAAAACGTGAGAGATTCGAGTGAAGAAAAGGGAAAAGCGATAAGAGATTCGAGTAAAGAAAAGAGAAACGCGAGAGATTCGAGTAAAGAAAGGTGAAACGCGAGGAGAGATTCGAGTAAAGAAAATACAAACGCGAGGAGAGATTCGAGTAAAGAAAAAGGAAACGCGAGGAGAGATTAGAGTAAAGAAATGGGAAACGCGAGGAGAGATTCGAGTAAAGAAAAAGGAAACGCGAGGAGAGATTCGAGTAAAGGAAACGGAAACGCGAGAAGAGATTCGAGTAATGAAAAGAGAAACGCGAGAGATTCCAGTAGAGAGAAGGGAAACGCGACGTGAGATTCGAGTAAAGAAAAGGGAAACGCGAGAGATACGAGTAAAGAAAAGGGAAACGCGAGAGATTCGAGTAAAGAAATGGTAAACGCGAGAAGAGATTCGAGTAAAGAAAAGGCAAACGCGAGAAGAGATTCTATTAAAGAAAAGGGAAACGCGAGAGATTAGAGTAAGGAAAAGGGAAACGCGAGAAGAGATTCGGGTAAAGAAAAGGGAAACGCGAGAGATTCGAGTAGAGAAAAGGGAAACGCGAGAAGGGATTCCAGTAAAGAAAATGGAAACGCGAGAAGAGATTCGAGTAAAGAAAAGAGAAACGCGAGAGATTCCAGTAAAGAGAAGGGAAACGCGAGGAGAGATTCGAGTAAAGAAAATACAAACGCGAGGAGAGATTCGAGTAAAGAAATGGGAAACAGGAGGAGAGATTCGAGTAAAGAAAACGGCAACGGGAGGATAGATTCGAGTAAAGAAAAGGGAACGCGAGAAGAGATTCGAGTAAAGAAAGGGAAACGCGAGAAGAGAATCGACTAAGGAAAAGGGAAACGCGAGAGATTCGAGTAATGAAAAGGCTAACGCGAGAATAGATTCGAGTCAAGAAAAGGAAACGCGAGAGATTCGAGTAAACGATAGTGAAGACCAAGAAGAGATGCGAGTAAAGAAAAGTGAAACGCCAGAGATTCGAGTAAAGAAACGGGAAACACGAGAAGCGATTTGAGTAAAAAAATGGAAAAGCGACAGAGATTCGTTTAAAAAAAAGGGAAACGCGAGAGGAGATTCGAGAAAAGAAAAGGGAAACGCGAGAGATTAGAGTAAAGAAAAGGGAATCGCGAGAGATTCGAGTAGAGAAAAGGGAAACGCGCGAAGAGATTTTAGAAAAGAAAATGAAAGGCGAGGAGAGATTCCAGTTAAGAAAACTGAAACGCGAGAGATTCTAGTAAAGAAAAGGGATACTCGAGAAGAGGTTCGAATAAAGAAAAGGGAAACGCGACAGATTCGAGTAAAGAAAAGGGAAACGCGAGAAGGGATTCGAGTAAAGAAAATAGAAAGACGAGGAAAGATTCGAGTAAAGAAAAAGGAAACGCGTGGAAAGATTAGAGTAAAGAAATGGGAAACGAGAGAATAGATTCGAGTAAAGAAAAGAGAAGCGCGGGAGATTCGATTAAAGAAAAGGGAAACGCGAGAGATACGAGTAAAGAAAAGGGAAACGCGAGAAGAGATTCGAGTAAAGAAAACGGAAACGCGAGGAGAGATTCGAGTAAAGAAAACGGAAACGCGAGGAGAGATTCGAATAAGGAAAAGGAAAACGTGAGAGATTCGAGTAAAGAAAAGGGAAACGCGAGCAGAGAATCGAGTAAAGAATAGAGAAACGCGAGAGATTCGAGTAAAGAAAGGGGAAACGCGAGGAGAGATTCGAGTAAAGAAAATACACACGCGAGGAGAGATTCGAGTAAAGAAAAAGGAAACGCGAGGGGGGAGAAGAGTAAAGAAATGGGAAACGCGAGGAGAGATTCGACTAAAGAAAACGGAAACGAGAGGAGAGATTCGAGTAAAGAAAAGAGAAACGCGAGAGATTCTAGTAAAGAAAAGGGAAACGCGAGGAGATATTCGAGTAAATAAAATGGAAACGCGACCAGAGATTACAGTATAGAAAATGTAAACGCGAGAAGAGATTCGATTAAAGAAAAGGGAAACGCGAGAGATTCGAGTAAGGAAAAGGGAAACGCGAGAAGAGATTCGGGTAAAGAAAAGGGAACCGCGAGAGATTCGAGTAGAGAAAAGTGAAACACGGGAAGAGATTCGAGTGAAGAAAACGGAAGCGAGAGGAGAGATTCGAGTAAAGAAAACGGAAACGCGAGAAGAGATTCGAGTTAAGAAAAGAGAAACGCGAGAGATTCCAGTAAAGAGAAGGGAAACGCGAGGAGAGAATCGAGTAAAGAAAATGAAACGCGAGAGATTCGAGTAAAGAAAAGGGAAACGCGAGAAGAGATTCGAGTAAAGAAAATATAAACGCGAGGAGAGATTCGAGTAAAGAAAAAGGAAACGCGAGGAGAGATTAGAGTAAAGAAATGGGAAACGCGAGGAGAGATTCGAGTAAAGAAAACGGAAGCGAGAGGAGAGATTCGAGTAAAGAAAACGGAAACGCGAGAAGAGATTCGAGTAAAGAAAAGAGAAACGCGAGAGATTCCAGTAAAGAGAAGGGAAACGCGAGGAGAGAATCGAGTAAAGAAAAGGGAAACGCGAGAGATACGAGTAAAGAAAAGGGAAACGCGAGAGATACGAGTAAAGAAAAGGGAAACGCGAGAAGAGATTCGAGTAAAGAAAACAGAAACGCGAAGAGAGATACGAGTAAAGAAAACGGAAACGCGAGGAGAGATTCGAATAAGGAAAAGGAAAACGTGAGAGATTCGAGTAAAGAAAAGGGAAACGCGAGAGATTCGAGTAAAGAAAAGGCAAACGCGAGAAGAGATTCGATTAAAGAAAAGGGAAACGCGAGAGATTAGAGTAAGGAAAAGGGAAACGCGAGAAGAGATTCGGGTAAAGAAAAGGGAAACGCGAGAGATTCGAGTAGAGAAAAGGGAAACGCGAGAAGGGATTCCAGTAAAGAAAATGGAAACGCGAGAAGAGATTCGAGTAAAGAAAAGAGAAACGCGAGAGATTCCAGTAAAGAGAAGGGAAACGCGAGGAGAGATTCGAGTAAAGAAAATACAAACGCGAGGAGAGATACGAGTAAAGAAATGGGAAACAGGATGAGAGATTCGAGTAAAGAAAACGGAAACGAGAGGATAGATTCGAGTAAAGAAAAGGGAACGCGAGAAGAGATTCGAGTAAAGAAAGGGAAACGCGAGAAGAGAATCGACTAAGGAAAAGGGAAACGCGAGAGATTCGAGTAATGAAAAGGCTAACGCGAGAATAGATTCGAGTCAAGAAAAGGAAACGCGAGAGATTCGAGTAAACGTTAGTGAAGACCAAGAAGAGATGCGAGTAAAGAAAAGTGAAACGCCAGAGATTCGAGTAAAGAAACGGGAAACACGAGAAGCGATTTGAGTAAAAAAATGTAAAAACGACAGAGATTCGTGTAAAAAAAAGGGAAACGCGAGAAGAGATTCGAGCAAAGAAAAGGGAAACGCGAGAGATTCGACTAAAGATAATGGAAACGAGAGGAGAGATTCGAGTAAAGAAAACGGAAACGCGAGGAGAGATTCGAATAAGGAAAAGGAAAACGTGAGAGATTCGAGTAAAGAAAAGGGAAACGCGAGAAGAGAATCGAGTAAAGAATAGAGAAACGCGAGAGATTCGAGTAAAGAAAGGGGAAACGCGAGGAGAGATTCGAGTAAAGAAAATACACACGCGAGGAGAGATTCGAGTAAAGAAAAAGGAAACGCGAGGAGAGATTAGAGTAAAGAAATGGGAAACGCGAGGAGAGATTCGAGTAAAGAAAACGGAAACGAGAGGAGAGACTCGAGTAAAGAAAAGAGAAACGCGAGAAGAGATTCGAGTAAAGAAAAGGGAAACGCGAGAAGAGAGTCGAGTAAAGAAAAGAGAAACGCGAGAGATTCTAGTAAAGAAAAGGGAAACGCGAGGAGAGATTCGAGTAAAGAAAATGGAAACGCGACCAGAGATTACAGTATAGAAAATGTAAACGCGAGAAGAGATTCGATTAAAGAAAAGGGAAACGCGAGAGATTCGAGTAAGGAAAAGGTAAACGCGAGAAGAGATTCGGGTAAAGAAAAGGGAACCGCGAGAGATTCGAGTAGAGAAAAGTGAAACGCGGGAAGAGATTCGAGTAAGGAAAACGGAAACGCGAGAAATTCGAGTAAAGAAAAGGGAAACTCTAGGAGATATACGAGGATAGAAAAGAGAAGCGCGAGAGATTCGAGTAGAGAAAAGGGAAACGCGAGAAGGGATTCCAGTAAAGAAAATGGAAACGCGAGGAGAGATTCGAGTAAAGAAAATGGAAACGCGACCAGAGATTACAGTATAGAAAATGTAAACGCGAGAAGAGATTCGATTAAAGAAAAGGGAAACGCGAGAGATCCGAGTAAGGAAAAGGGAAATGCGAGAAGAGATTCGGGTAAAGAAAAGGGAAACGCGAGAGATTCGAGTAGAGAAAAGGGAAACGCGCGAAGAGATTCGAGTAAAGAAAACGGAAACGCGAGAAATTCGAGTAAAGAGAAGGGAAACTCTAGGAGATATACGAGGATAGAAAATAGAAGCGCGAGAGATACGAGTAGAGAAAAGGGAAACGCGAGAATGGATTCCAGTAAAGAAAATGGAAACGCAAGGAGAGATTAGAGTAAAGAAATGGGAAACGCGAGGAGAGATTCGAGTAAAGAAAACGGAAACGCGACCAGAGATTCAGTATAGAAAATGTAAACGCGAGAAGAGATTCGATTAAAGAAAAGGGAAACGGGAGATATTCGAGTAAGGAAAAGGGAAACGCGAGAAGAGATTCGGATAAAGAAAAGGGAAACGCGAGAGATTCGAGTAGAGAAAAGAGAAACGCGCGAAGAGATTCGAGTAAAGAAAACGGAAACGAGAGAAATTCGAGTAAAGGGAAACTCTAGGAGATATACGACGATAGAAAAGAGAAGCGCGAGAGATTCGAGTAGAGAAAAGGGAAACGTGAGAAGGGATTCCAGTAATGAAAATGGAAACGCGAGGAGATATTCGAGTAAAGAAATGTGAAACGCGAGAGATTCGAGTAAAGAAAAGGGAAACGCGAGAAGAGATTCGAGTAAAGAAAATATAAACGCGAGGAATGATTCGAG
Source organism: Uropetala carovei (assembly GCA_036926305.1). Classification (NCBI taxonomy): domain Eukaryota; kingdom Metazoa; phylum Arthropoda; class Insecta; order Odonata; family Petaluridae; genus Uropetala; species Uropetala carovei. The sequence goes on along the minus strand of JAXCHB010000080.1, from coordinate 9,364,425 downwards.
TAAAGAAAAAGGAAACGCGAGGAGAGATTAGAGTAAAGAAATGGGAAACACGAGGAGAGATTCGAGTAAAGAAAACGGAAGCGAGAGGAGAGATTCTATAAAGAAAACGGAAACGCGAGAAGAGTTCGAGTAAGGAAAAGAGAAACGCGAGAGATTCCAGTAAAGAGAAGGGAAACGCGAGGAGAGATTCGAGTGAAGAAAACGGAAACGCGAGGAGAGATTCTCATAAAGAAAAGGGAAACGCGAGAGATTCGAGAAAGAAAAGAGAAACGCGAGAAGAGATTCGAGTAAAGAAAATATAAACGCGAGGAGAGATTCGAGTAAAGAAAATAGAAAGGCGAGGAGTGATTCGTGTAAAGAAAAGGAAACGCGAGGATAAATTAGAGTAATGGGAAACGCGAGGAGAGATTCGAGTAAAGAAAACGGAAACGTGAGGAGAGATTCGAATTAGGAAAAGGAAAACGTGAGAGATTCGAGTAAAGAAAAGGGAAACTCGGGAAGAGATTCGAATAAAGAAAAGGGAAACGCGAGAGATTCGAGAAAGAAAAGGGAAACGCGAGAAGAGATTCGAGTAAAGAAAATATAAACGCGAGCAGAGATTCGAGTAAAGAAAATAGAAAGGCGAGGAGTGATCCGTGTAAAGAAAAGGAAACGCGAGGATAGATTAGAGTAAAGGGAAGCGCGAGGAGAGATTCGAGTAAAGAAAACGGAACGCGAGGAGAGATTCGAAAAAGGAAAAGGAAAACGTGAGAGATTCGAGTGAAGAAAAGGGAAAAGCGATAAGAGATTCGAGTAAAGAAAAGAGAAACGCGAGAGATTCGAGTAAAGAAAGGTGAAACGCGAGGAGAGATTCGAGTAAAGAAAATACAAACGCGAGGAGAGATTCGAGTAAAGAAAAAGGAAACGCGAGGAGAGATTAGAGTAAAGAAATGGGAAACGCGAGGAGAGATTCGAGTAAAGAAAAAGGAAACGCGAGGAGAGATTCGAGTAAAGGAAACGGAAACGCGAGAAGAGATTCGAGTAATGAAAAGAGAAACGCGAGAGATTCCAGTAGAGAGAAGGGAAACGCGACGTGAGATTCGAGTAAAGAAAAGGGAAACGCGAGAGATACGAGTAAAGAAAAGGGAAACGCGAGAGATTCGAGTAAAGAAATGGTAAACGCGAGAAGAGATTCGAGTAAAGAAAAGGCAAACGCGAGAAGAGATTCTATTAAAGAAAAGGGAAACGCGAGAGATTAGAGTAAGGAAAAGGGAAACGCGAGAAGAGATTCGGGTAAAGAAAAGGGAAACGCGAGAGATTCGAGTAGAGAAAAGGGAAACGCGAGAAGGGATTCCAGTAAAGAAAATGGAAACGCGAGAAGAGATTCGAGTAAAGAAAAGAGAAACGCGAGAGATTCCAGTAAAGAGAAGGGAAACGCGAGGAGAGATTCGAGTAAAGAAAATACAAACGCGAGGAGAGATTCGAGTAAAGAAATGGGAAACAGGAGGAGAGATTCGAGTAAAGAAAACGGAAACGGGAGGATAGATTCGAGTAAAGAAAAGGGAACGCGAGAAGAGATTCGAGTAAAGAAAGGGAAACGCGAGAAGAGAATCGACTAAGGAAAAGGGAAACGCGAGAGATTCGAGTAATGAAAAGGCTAACGCGAGAATAGATTCGAGTCAAGAAAAGGAAACGCGAGAGATTCGAGTAAACGATAGTGAAGACCAAGAAGAGATGCGAGTAAAGAAAAGTGAAACGCCAGAGATTCGAGTAAAGAAACGGGAAACACGAGAAGCGATTTGAGTAAAAAAATGGAAAAGCGACAGAGATTCGTTTAAAAAAAAGGGAAACGCGAGAGGAGATTCGAGAAAAGAAAAGGGAAACGCGAGAGATTAGAGTAAAGAAAAGGGAATCGCGAGAGATTCGAGTAGAGAAAAGGGAAACGCGCGAAGAGATTTTAGAAAAGAAAGTGGAAAGGCGAGGAGAGATTCCAGTAAAGAAAACTGAAACGCGAGAGATTCTAGTAAAGAAAAGGGATACTCGAGAAGAGGTTCGAATAAAGAAAAGGGAAACGCGACAGATTCGAGTAAAGAAAAGGGAAACGCGAGAAGGGATTCGAGTAAAGAAAATAGAAAGACGAGGAAAGATTCGAGTAAAGAAAAAGGAAACGCGTGGAAAGATTAGAGTAAAGAAATGGGAAACGAGAGAATAGATTCGAGTAAAGAAAAGAGAAGCGCGGGAGATTCGAGTAAAGAAAAGGGAAACGCGAGAGATACGAGTAAAGAAAAGGGAAACGCGAGAAGAGATTCGAGTAAAGAAAACGGAAACGCGAGGAGAGATTCGAGTAAAGAAAACGGAAACGCGAGGAGAGATTCGAATAAGGAAAAGGAAAACGTGAGAGATTCGAGTAAAGAAAAGGGAAACGCGAGCAGAGAATCGAGTAAAGAATAGAGAAACGCGAGAGATTCGAGTAAAGAAAGGGGAAACGCGAGGAGAGATTCGAGTAAAGAAAATACACACGCGAGGAGAGATTCGAGTAAAGAAAAAGGAAACGCGAGGGGGGAGAAGAGTAAAGAAATGGGAAACGCGAGGAGAGATTCGAGTAAAGAAAACGGAAACGAGAGGAGAGATTCGAGTAAAGAAAAGAGAAACGCGAGAGATTCTAGTAAAGAAAAGGGAAACGCGAGGAGATATTCGAGTAAATAAAATGGAAACGCGACCAGAGATTACAGTATAGAAAATGTAAACGCGAGAAGAGATTCGATTAAAGAAAAGGGAAACGCGAGAGATTCGAGTAAGGAAAAGGGAAACGCGAGAAGAGATTCGGGTAAAGAAAAGGGAACCGCGAGAGATTCGAGTAGAGAAAAGTGAAACACGGGAAGAGATTCGAGTGAAGAAAACGGAAGCGAGAGGAGAGATTCGAGTAAAGAAAACGGAAACGCGAGAAGAGATTCGAGTTAAGAAAAGAGAAACGCGAGAGATTCCAGTAAAGAGAAGGGAAACGCGAGGAGAGAATCGAGTAAAGAAAAGGGAAACGCGAGAGATTCGAGTAAAGAAAAGGGAAACGCGAGAAGAGATTCGAGTAAAGAAAATATAAACGCGAGGAGAGATTCGAGTAAAGAAAAAGGAAACGCGAGGAGAGATTAGAGTAAAGAAATGGGAAACGCGAGGAGAGATTCGAGTAAAGAAAACGGAAGCGAGAGGAGAGATTCGAGTAAAGAAAACGGAAACGCGAGAAGAGATTCGAGTAAAGAAAAGAGAAACGCGAGAGATTCCAGTAAAGAGAAGGGAAACGCGAGGAGAGAATCGAGTAAAGAAAAGGGAAACGCGAGAGATACGAGTAAAGAAAAGGGAAACGCGAGAGATACGAGTAAAGAAAAGGGAAACGCGAGAAGAGATTCGAGTAAAGAAAACAGAAACGCGAAGAGAGATACGAGTAAAGAAAACGGAAACGCGAGGAGAGATTCGAATAAGGAAAAGGAAAACGTGAGAGATTCGAGTAAAGAAAAGGGAAACGCGAGAGATTCGAGTAAAGAAAAGGCAAACGCGAGAAGAGATTCGATTAAAGAAAAGGGAAACGCGAGAGATTAGAGTAAGGAAAAGGGAAACGCGAGAAGAGATTCGGGTAAAGAAAAGGGAAACGCGAGAGATTCGAGTAGAGAAAAGGGAAACGCGAGAAGGGATTCCAGTAAAGAAAATGGAAACGCGAGAAGAGATTCGAGTAAAGAAAAGAGAAACGCGAGAGATTCCAGTAAAGAGAAGGGAAACGCGAGGAGAGATTCGAGTAAAGAAAATACAAACGCGAGGAGAGATACGAGTAAAGAAATGGGAAACAGGATGAGAGATTCGAGTAAAGAAAACGGAAACGAGAGGATAGATTCGAGTAAAGAAAAGGGAACGCGAGAAGAGATTCGAGTAAAGAAAGGGAAACGCGAGAAGAGAATCGACTAAGGAAAAGGGAAACGCGAGAGATTCGAGTAATGAAAAGGCTAACGCGAGAATAGATTCGAGTCAAGAAAAGGAAACGCGAGAGATTCGAGTAAACGTTAGTGAAGACCAAGAAGAGATGCGAGTAAAGAAAAGTGAAACGCCAGAGATTCGAGTAAAGAAACGGGAAACACGAGAAGCGATTTGAGTAAAAAAATGTAAAAACGACAGAGATTCGTGTAAAAAAAAGGGAAACGCGAGAAGAGATTCGAGCAAAGAAAAGGGAAACGCGAGAGATTCGACTAAAGATAATGGAAACGAGAGGAGAGATTCGAGTAAAGAAAACGGAAACGCGAGGAGAGATTCGAATAAGGAAAAGGAAAACGTGAGAGATTCGAGTAAAGAAAAGGGAAACGCGAGAAGAGAATCGAGTAAAGAATAGAGAAACGCGAGAGATTCGAGTAAAGAAAGGGGAAACGCGAGGAGAGATTCGAGTAAAGAAAATACACACGCGAGGAGAGATTCGAGTAAAGAAAAAGGAAACGCGAGGAGAGATTAGAGTAAAGAAATGGGAAACGCGAGGATAGATTCGAGTAAAGAAAACGGAAACGAGAGGAGAGACTCGAGTAAAGAAAAGAGAAACGCGAGAAGAGATTCGAGTAAAGAAAAGGGAAACGCGAGAAGAGAGTCGAGTAAAGAAAAGAGAAACGCGAGAGATTCTAGTAAAGAAAAGGGAAACGCGAGGAGAGATTCGAGTAAAGAAAATGGAAACGCGACCAGAGATTACAGTATAGAAAATGTAAACGCGAGAAGAGATTCGATTAAAGAAAAGGGAAACGCGAGAGATTCGAGTAAGGAAAAGGTAAACGCGAGAAGAGATTCGGGTAAAGAAAAGGGAACCGCGAGAGATTCGAGTAGAGAAAAGTGAAACGCGGGAAGAGATTCGAGTAAGGAAAACGGAAACGCGAGAAATTCGAGTAAAGAAAAGGGAAACTCTAGGAGATATACGAGGATAGAAAAGAGAAGCGCGAGAGATTCGAGTAGAGAAAAGGGAAACGCGAGAAGGGATTCCAGTAAAGAAAATGGAAACGCGAGGAGAGATTCGAGTAAAGAAAAGTGAAACGCGAGAGATTCGAGTAAAGAAAAGGGAAACGCGAGAAGAGATTCGAGTAAAGAAAATATAAACGCGAGGAGAGATTCGAGTAAAGAAAAAGGAAACGCGAGGAGAGATTAGAGTAAAGAAATGGGAAACGCGAGGAGAGATTCGAGTAAAGAAAACGGAACGAGAGGAGAGATTCGAGTAAAGAAAACGGAAACGCGAGAAGAGATTCGAGTAAAGAATAGAGAAACGCGAGAGATTCCAGTAAAGAGAAGGGAAACGCGAGGAGAGAATCGAGTAAAGAAAAGGGAAACGCGAGAGATACGAGTAAAGAAAAGGGAAACGCGATAAGAGATTCGAGTAAAGAAAATACAAACGCGAGGAGAGATTCGAGTAAAGAAAAAGGAAACGCGAGAAGAGATTAGAGTAAAGAAATGGGAAACGCGAGGAGAGATTCGAGTAAGGAAAACGGAAACGAGAGGAGAGATTCGAGTAAAGAAAAGAGAAACGCGAGAGATTCCAGTAAAGAGAAGGGAATGGCGACGAGAGATTCGAGGAAAGAAAAGGGAAACGCGAGAGATACGAGTAAAGAAAAGGGAAGCGCGAGAGATTCGAGTAAAGAAAAGGGAAACGCGAGAAGAGATTCGAGTTAAGGAAAGGGAAACACGAGAAGAGATTCGAGTAAAGAAAAGAGAAACGCGAGAGATTCTAGTAAAGAAAAGGGAAACGCGAGGAGAGATTCGAGTAAAGAAAATGGAAACGCGACCAGAGGTTCGAATATAGAAAATGGAAACGCGAGAAGAGATTCGATTAAAGAAAAGGGAAACGCGAGAGATTCGAGTAAGGAAAAGGGAAATGCGAGAAGAGATTCGGGTAAAGAAAAGGGAAACGCGAGAGATTCGAGTAGAGAAAAGGGAAACGCGCGAAGAGATTCGAGTAAAGAAAACGGAAACGCGAGAAATTCGAGTATAGAGAAGGTAAACTCTAGGAGATATACGAGGATAGAAAATAGAAGCGCGAGAGATACGAGTAGAGAAAAGGGAAACGCGAGAATGGATTCCAGTAAAGAAAATGGAAACGCAAGGAGAGATTAGAGTAAAGAAATGGGAAACGCGAGGAGAGATTCGAGTAAAGAAAACGGAAACGCGACCAGAGATTCGAGTATAGAAAATGTAAACGCGAGAAGAGATTCGATTAAAGAAAAGGGAAACGGGAGATATTCGAGTAAGGAAAAGGGAAACGCGAGAAGAGATTCGGGTAAAGAAAAGGGAAACGCGAGAGATTCGAGTAGAGAAAAGAGAAACGGGCGAAGAGATTCGAGTAAAGAAAACGGAAACGAGAGAAGGGATTCCAGTAATGAAAATGGAAACGCGAGGAGATATTCGAGTAAAGAAATGTGAAACGCGAGAGATTCGAGTAAAGAAAAGGGAAACGCGAGGAGAGATTAGAGTAAAGAAATGGGAAACGCGAGGAGAGATTCGAGTAAAGAAAACGGAAGCGAGAGGAGAGATTCTATAAAGAAAACGGAAACGCGAGAAGAGATTCGAGTAAGGAAAAGAGAAACGCGAGAGATTCCAGTAAAGAGAGGGAAACGCGAGGAGAGATTCGAGTGAAGAAAACGGAAACGCGAGGAGAGATTCTCATAAAGAAAAGGGAAACGCGAGAGATTCGAGAAAGAAAAGAGAAACGCGAGAAGAGGTTCGAGTAAAGAAAATATAAACGCGAGGAGAGATTCGAGTAAAGAAACTATAAACGCGAGGAGAGATTCGAGTAAAGAAAATAGAAAGGCGAGGAGTGATTCGTGTAAAGAAAAGGAAACGCGAGGATAAATTAGAGTAAAGGGAAACGCGAGGAGAGATTCGAGTAAAGAAAACGGAAACGTGAGGAGAGATTCGAATTAGGAAAAGGAAAACGTGAGAGATTCGAGTAAAGAAAAGGGAAACGCGGGAAGAGATTCGAATAAAGAAAAGGGAAACGCGAGAGATTCGAGAAAGAAAAGAGAAACGCGAGAAGAGATTCGAGTAAAGAAAATATAAACGCGTGGAGAGATTGGCGTAAAGAAAATAGAAAGGCTAGGAGTGATTCGTGTAAAGAAAAGGAAACGCAAGGATAGATTAAAGGGAAGCGCGAGGAGAGATTCGAGTAAAGAAAACGGAACGCGAGGAGTGATTCGAGTAAAGAAAAGAGAAACGCGAGAGATACGAGTAAAGAAAATGGGAACGCGAGAGATTCGAGTAAAGAAAAGGGAAACGCGAGAAGAGATTCGAGTAAAGAAAAGGGAAACGCGAGAAGAGAGTCGAGTAAAGAAAAGAGAAACGCGAGAGATTCTAGTAAAGAAAAAGGAAACGCGAGGAGAGATTCGAGTAAAGAAAGTGGAAAAGCGACCAGAGATTCGAGTATAGAAAATGTAAACGCGAGAAGAGATTCGATTAAACAAAAGGGAAACGGGAGAGATTCGAGTAAGTAAGAGGGAAACGCGAGAAGAGATTCGGGTAAAGAAAAGGGAAACGCGAGAGATTCGAGTAGAGAAAAGGGAAACGCGCGAAGAGATTCGAGTAAAGAAAACGGAAACGCGATAAATTCGAGTAAAGAAAAGTGAAACCTTAGGAGATATACGAGGATAGAAAACAGAAGCGCGAGAGATTCGAGTAGAGAAAAGGGAAACGCGAGAAGGGATACCAGTAAAGAAAATGGAAGCGCGAGGAGAGATTCGAGTTAAGAATAGTGAAACGCGAGAGATTCTAGTAAAGAAAAGGGAAACGCGAGAAGAGATTCGAGTAAAGAAAATACAAAGGCGAGGAGAGATTCGAGTAAAGAAAAAGGAAACGCGAGGAGAGATTAGAGTAAAGAAATGGGAAACGCGAGGAGAGATTCGAGTAAAGAAAACGGAAACGAGAGGAGAGAATCGAGTAATGAAAACGGAAACGCGAGAAGAGATTCGAGTAAAGAAAAGAGAAACGCGAGAGATTCTAGTGAAGAGAAAGGAAACGCGAGGAGAGAATCGAGTAAAGAAAAGGGAAACGCGATAGATACGAGTAAAGAAAAGGGAAACGCGAGAAGAGATTCGAGTAAAGAAAATACAAACGCGAGGAGAGATTCGAGTAAAGAAACAGGAAACGCGAGGAAAGATTAGAGTAAAGAAATGGGAAACGCGAGGAGAGATTCGAGTAAAGAAAACGGAAACGCGAGAGATTCGAGAAAGGACAGGGAAACGCGAGAAGAGATTCGGGTAAAGAAAAGGGAAACGCGAGAGATTCGAGTAGAGAAAAGGGAAACGCGGGAAGAGATTCGAGTAAAGAAAACGGAAACGCGACAAATTCGAGTAAAGAAAAGGGAAACTCTAGGAGATATACGAGGATAGAAAAGAGAAGCGCGAGAGATTCGAGTAGAGAAAATGGGAACGCGAGAGATTCGAGTAACGAAAAGGGAAACGCGAGAAGAGATTCGAGTAAAGAAAATATAAACGCGAGGAGAGATTCGAGTAAAGGAAAGGGAAACGCGAGAAGAGATTCGAGTAAAGAAAATACAAACGCGAGGATAGATTCGAGTAAAGAAAAAGGAAACGCGAGGAGAGATTAGAGTAAAGAAATGGTAAACGCGAGGAGAGATTCGAGTAAAGAAAACGGAACGCGAGGAGAGATTCGAGTAAAGAAAAGAGAAACGCGAGAGATTCCAGTAAAGAGAAGGGAAAGGCGACGAGAGATTCGAGTAAAGAAAAGGGAAACCGAGAGATACGCGTAAAGAAAAGGGAAACGCGAGAGATTCGAGTAAAGAAAAGGAAAACGCGAGAAGAGATTCGAGTAAAGAAATGGGAAACGCGGAAGAGATTCGAGTAAAGAAAAGAGAAACGCGAGAGATTCTAGTAAAGAAAAGGGAAACGCGAGGAGAGATTCGAGTAAAGAAAATGGAAACGCGACCAGAGATTCGAGTATAGAAAATGTAAACGCGAGAAGAGATTCGAGTAAAGAAAAGAGAAACGCGAGAGATTCGAGTAAGGAAAAGGGAAACGCGAGAAGAGATTCGAGAAAAGAAAACGGAAACGCGAGAAATTCGAGTAAAGAAAAGGGAAACTCTAGCAGATATACGAGGATAGAAAAGAGAAGCGCGAGAGATTCGAGTAGAGAAAAGGGAAACGTGAGAAGGGATTCCAGTAAAGAAAATGGAAACGCGAGGAGAGAATCGAGTAAAGAAATGTGAAACGCGAGAGATTCGTGTAAAGAAAAGGGAAACGCGAGAAGAGATTCGAGTAAAGAAAATATAAACGCGAGGAGAGATTCGAGTAAAGAAAACGGAAACGCGAGGAGAGATTCGAATAAGGAAAAGGAAAACGTGAGAGATTCGAGTAAAGAAAAGGGAAACGCGGGAAAAGATTCGAATAAAGAAAAGGGAAACGCGAGAGATTCGAGAAAGAAAAGAGAAACGCGAGAAGAGATTCGAGTAAATAAAATATAAACGCGAGGAGAGATTCGAGTAAAGAAAATAGAAAGGCGAGGAGTGATTCGTGTAAAGAAAAGGAAACGCGAGGATAGATTAAAGTAAAGGGAAACGCGAGGAGAGATTCGAGTAAATAAAACGGAAACGCGAGGAGAGATTCGAAAAAGGAAAAGGAAAACGTGAGAGATTCGAGTAAAGAAAAGGGATACGCGAGAAGAGATTAGAGTAAAGAAAAGATAAACGTGGGAGATTCTTGTAAAGAAAAGGGAAACGCGTGAAGAGATTCGAGCAAAAAAATGGAGACGCGGGAAGAGATTCGAGTAAAGAAAATACAAACGCGAGGAGAGATTCGAGTAAAGAAAAAGGAAACGCGAGGAGAGATTAGAGTAAAGAAATGGGAAACGCGAGGAGAGACTCGAGTAAAGAAAACGGAAAGGAGAGGAGAGATTCGAGTAAAGGAAACGGAAACGCGAGAAGAGATTCGAGTAATGAAAAGAGAAACGCGAGAGATTCGAGTAAAGAGAAGGGAAACGCGAGGAGAGATTCGAGTAAAGAAAAGGGAAACGCGAGAGATACGAGTAAAGAAAAGGGAAACGCGAGAAGAGATTCGAGTAAAGAAAACAGAAACGCGAAGAGAGATACGAGTAAAGAAAACGGAAACGCGAGGAGAGATTCGAATAAGGAAAAGGAAAACGTGAGAGATTCGAGTAAAGAAAAGGGAAACGCGAGAGATTCGAGTAAAGAAGAGGCAAACGCGAGAAGAGATTCGATTAAAGAAAAGGGAAACGCGAGAGATTAGAGTAAGGAAAAGGGAAACGCGAGAAGAGATTCGGGTAAAGAAAAGGGAAACGCGAGAGATTCGAGTAGAGAAAAGGGAAACGCGAGAAGGGATTCCAGTAAAGAAAATGGAAACGCGAGAAGAGATTCGAGTAAAGAAAAGAGAAACGCGAGAGATTCCAGTAAAGAGAAGGGAAACGCGAGGAGAGATTCGAGTAAAGAAAATACAAACGCGAGGAGAGATTCGAGTAAAGAAATGGGAAACAGGATGAGAGATTCGAGTAAAGAAAACGGAAACGAGAGGATAGATTCGAGTAAAGAAAAGGGAACGCGAGAAGAGATTCGAGTAAAGAAAGGGAAACGCGAGAAGAGAATCGACTAAGGAAAACGGAAACGCGAGAGATTCGAGTAATGAAAAGGCTAACGCGAGAATAGATTCGAGTCAAGAAAAGGAAACGCGAGAGATTCGAGTAAACGTTAGTGAAGACCAAGAAGAGATGCGAGTAAAGAAAAGTGAAACGCCAGAGATTCGAGTAAAGAAACGGGAAACACGAGAAGCGATTTGAGTAAAAAAATGTAAAAACGACAGAGATTCGCGTAAAAAAAAGGGAAACGCGAGAAGAGATTCGAGCAAAGAAAAGGGAAACGCGAGAGATTCGACTAAAGATAATGGAAACGAGAGGAGAGATTCGAGTAAAGAAAACGGAAACGCGAGGAGAGATTCGAATAAGGAAAAGGAAAACGTGAGAGATTCGAGTAAAGAAAAGGGAAACGCGAGAAGAGAATCGAGTAAAGAATAGAGAAACGCGAGAGATTCGAGTAAAGAAAGGGGAAACGCGAGGAGAGATTCGAGTAAAGAAAATACACACGCGAGGAGAGATTAGAGTAAAGAAATGGGAAACGCGAGGAGAGATTCGAGTAAAGAAAACGGAAACGAGAGGAGAGATTCGAGTAAAGAAAAGAGAAACGCGAGAAGAGATTCGAGTAAAGAAAAGGGAAACGCGAGAAGAGAGTCGAGTAAAGAAAAGAGAAACGCGAGAGATTCTAGTAAAGAAAAGGGAAACGCGAGGAGAGATTCGAGTAAAGAAAATGGAAACGCGACCAGAGATTACAGTATAGAAAATGTAAACGCGAGAAGAGATTCGATTAAAGAAAAGGGAAACGCGAGAGATTCGAGTAAGGAAAAGGTAAACGCGAGAAGAGATTCGGGTAAAGAAAAGGGAACCGCGAGAGATTCGAGTAGAGAAAAGTGAAACGCGGGAAGAGATTCGAGTAAGGAAAACGGAAACGCGAGAAATTCGAGTAAAGAAAAGGGAAACTCTAGGAGATATACGAGGATAGAAAAGAGAAGCGCGAGAGATTCGAGTAGAGAAAAGGGAAACGCGAGAAGGGATTCCAGTAAAGAAAATGGAAACGCGAGGAGAGATTCGAGTAAAGAAAAGTGATACGCGAGAGATTCGAGTAAAGAAAAGGGAAACGCGAGAAGAGATTCGAGTAAAGAAAATATAAACGCGAGGAGAGATTCGAGTAAAGAAAAAGGAAACGCGAGGAGAGATTAGAGTAAAGAAATGGGAAACGCGAGGAGAGATTCGAGTAAAGAAAACGGAACGAGAGGAGAGATTCGAGTAAAGAAAACGGAAACGCGAGAAGAGATTCGAGTAAAGAAAAGAGAAACGCGAGAGATTCCAGTAAAGAGAAGGGAAACGCGAGGAGAGAATCGAGTAAAGAAAAGGGAAACGCGAGAGATACGAGTAAAGAAAAGGGAAACGCGATAAGAGATTCGAGTAAAGAAAATACAAACGCGAGGAGAGATTCGAGTAAAGAAAAAGGAAACGCGAGAAGAGATTAGAGTAAAGAAATGGGAAACGCGAGGAGAGATTCGAGTAAGGAAAACGGAAACGAGAGGAGAGATTCGAGTAAAGAAAAGAGAAACGCGAGAGATTCCAGTAAAGAGAAGGGAATGGCGACGAGAGATTCGAGGAAAGAAAAGGGAAACGCGAGAGATACGAGTAAAGAAAAGGGAAGCGCGAGAGATTCGAGTAAAGAAAAGGGAAACGCGAGAAGAGATTCGAGTTAAGGAAAGGGAAACACGAGAAGAGATTCGAGTAAAGAAAAGAGAAACGCGAGAGATTCTAGTAAAGAAAAGGGAAACGCGAGGAGAGATTCGAGTAAAGAAAATGGAAACGCGACCAGAGATTCGAGTATAGAAAATGGAAACGCGAGAAGAGATTCGATTAAAGAAAAGGGAAACGCGAGAGATTCGAGTAAGGAAAAGGGAAATGCGAGAAGAGATTCGGGTAAAGAAAAGGGAAACGCGAGAGATTCGAGTAGAGAAAAGGGAAACGCGAGAAGAGATTCGAGTAAAGAAAACGGAAACGCGAGAAATTCGAGTAAAGAGAAGGTAAACTCTAGGAGATATACGAGGATAGAAAATAGAAGCGCGAGAGATACGAGTAGAGAAAAGGGAAACGCGAGAATGGATTCCAGTAAAGAAAATGGAAACGCAAGGAGAGATTAGAGTAAAGAAATGGGAAACGCGAGGAGAGATTCGAGTAAAGAAAACGGAAACGCGACCAGAGAATCGAGTATAGAAAATGTAAACGCGAGAAGAGATTCGATTAAAGAAAAGGGAAACGGGAGATATTCGAGTAAGGAAAAGGGAAACGCGAGAAGAGATTCGGGTAAAGAAAAGGGAAACGCGAGAGATTCGAGTAGAGAAAAGGGAAACGCGCGAAGAGATTCGAGTAAAGAAAACGGAAACGCGAGATATTCGAGTAAAGAAAAGGGAAACTCTAGGAGATATACGAGGATAGAAAAGAGAAGCGCGAGAGATTCGAGTAGAGAAAAGGGAAACGTGAGAAGGGATTCCAGTAAAGAAAATGGAAACGCGAGGAGAGATTCGAGTAAAGAAATGTGAAACGCGAGAGATTCGAGTAAAGAAAAGGGAAACGCGAGAAGAGATTCGAGTAAAGAAAATATAAACGCGAGGAGAGATTCGAGTAAAGAAAAAGGAAAGGCGAGGAGAGATTAGAGTAAAGAAATGGGAAACGCGAGGAGAGATTCGAGTAAAGAAAACGGAAGCGAGAGGAGAGATTCTAGTAAAGAAAACGGAAACGCGAGAAGAGATTCGAGTAAAGAAAACAGAAACGCGAGAGATTCCAGTAAAGAGAAGAGAAACGCGAGGAGAGATTCGAGTGAAGAAAACGGAAACGCGAGGAGAGATTCGAGTAAAGAAAACGGAAACGCGAGGAGAGATTCGAATAAGGAAAAGTGAAACGCGAGAGATTCGAGTAAAGAAAAAGGAAACGCGAGGAGAGATTAGAGTAAAGAAATGGGAAACGCGAGGAGAGATTCGAGTAAAGAAAAGAGAAACGCGAGAAGAGATTCGCGTAAAGAAAATATAAACGCGAGGAGAGATTCGAGTAAAGAAAATAGAAAGGCGAGGAGTGATTCGTTTAGGAAAAGGTAACGCGAGGATAGATTAGCGTAAAGGGAAACGCGAGTAGTGATTCGCGTAAAGAAAACGGAAACGTGAGGAGAAATTCGAATAAGGAAAAGGAAAACGTGAGAGATTCGAGTAACGAAAAGGGAAACGCGAGAAGCGATTCGAGTAAAGAAAAGGGAAACGCGAGGAGAGATTCGAGTAAAGAAAATACAAACGCGAGAGATTCGAGTAAAGAAAATACAAACGCGAGGAGAGATTCGAGTAAAGAAAATAGAAAGGCGAGGAGTGATTCGTTTAAGAAAAGGAAACGCGAGTATAGATTAGAGTAAAGGGAAACGCGAGAAGGGATTCCAGTAAAGAAAACGGAAACGCGAGGAGAGATTCGAATAAGGAAAAGGAAAACGTGAGAGATTCGAGAAAGAAAAAGGGACGCGGGAAGAGATTCGAATAAAGAAAAGGGAAACGCGAGAGATTCGAGAAAGAAAAGAGAAACGCGAGAAGAGATTCGAGTAAAGAAAATATAAACGCGAGGAGAGATTCGAGTAAAGAAAATAGAAAGGCGAGGAGTGATTCGTGTAAAGAAAAGGAAACGCGGGGATAGATTAAAGGGAAACGCGAGTAGTGATTCGAGTAAAGAAAACGAAAACGCGAGGAGAGATTCGAATAAGGAAAAGTAAAAACGAGAGAGATTCGAGCAAAGAAAATGGAGACGCGGGAAGAGATTCGAGTAAAGAAAATGGAAACGCGAGAAGAGATTCGAGTCAAGAAAAGTGAAAAGCGAGAGATTCGAGTAAAGAAAAGGGAAATGTGAGAAGAGGTTCGAATAAAGAAAAGGGAAACGCGAGAGATTCGTGTAAAGAAAAGGGAAACGCGAGAAGGGATTCAAGTAAAGAAAATTGAAACACGAGGAGAGATTCGAGTAAAGAATAAGGAAACGCGAGGAAAGATTAGAGTAAAGAAATGGGAAACGCGAGGAGAGATTCGAGTAAAGAAAACGGAAACGAGAGGAGAGATTCGAGTAAAGAAAACGGAAACGCGAGAAGAGATTCGAGTAAAGAAAAGATAAACGCGAGAGATTCCAGTAAAGAGAAGGGAAACGCGAGAGATACGAGTACAGAAAAGGGAAACGCGAGAGTTACGAGTAAAGAAAAGGGAAACGTGAGATGAGATTCGAGTAAAGAAAATAGAAAGGCGAGGAGAGATTCGTGTAAAGAAAAGGAAACGCGAGGAGAGATTAGAGTAAAGAAAAGGGAAACGCGAGGAGAGATTCGAGTATAGAAGACGGAAACGCAAGGAGAGATACGAATAAGGTAAAGGAAAACGTGAGAGATTCGAGTAAAGAAAAGGGAAACGCGAGAAGAGATTCGAGTAAAGAAAATAGAAACACGAGGAAAGTTTCGAGTAAAGAAAAAGGAAACGAGTGGAAAGATTAGAGTAAAGAAATAGGAAACGCGAGGCGAGATTCGAGTAAAGAAAACGGAAACGAGAGGAGAGATTCGAATAAGGAAAAGGAAAACGTGAGAGATTCGAGTAAAGAAAAGGGAAACGCGGGAAGAGATTCGAATAAAGAAAAGGGAAACGCGAGAGATTCGAGAATGAAAAGAGAAACGCGAGAAGAGATTCGAGTAAAGAAAATATAAACGCGAGGAGTGATTCGTGTAAAGAAAAGGAAACGCGAGGATAGATTAGAGTAAAGTGAAACGCGAGTAGTGATTCGAGTAAAGAAAACGGAAACGCGAGGAGAGATACGAATAAGGAAAAGGAAAAACGAGAGAGATTCGAGTAAAGAAAAGGGAAACGCGAGAAGAGATTCGAGTAAAGAAAAGAGAAACGCGGGAGTTTCGAGCAAACAAAAGGGAAACGCGTGAAGAGATTCGAGCAAGGAAAATGGAGACGCGGGAAGAGATTCGAGTAAAGAAAATACAAAGGGGAGGAGAGATTCGAGTAAAGAAAACGGAAACGCGAGGAGAAATTCGAATAAGGAAAAGGAAAACGTGAGAGATTCGAGTAACGAAAAGGGAAACGCGAGGAGAGATTCGAATAAGGAAAAGGAAAACGTGAGAGATTCGAGTAAAGAAAAGGGAAACGCGAGGAGAGATTCGAATAAGGAAAAGGAAAACGTGAGAGATTCGAGTAACGAAAAGGGAAACGCGAGGAGTGATTCGTGTAAAGAAAAGGAAACGCGATGATAGATTAGAGTAAAGGGAAACGCGAGAAGGGATTCCAGTAAAGAAAACGGAAACGCGAGGAGAGATTCGAATAAGGAAAAGGAAAACGTGAGAGATTCGAGTAAAGAAAAGGGAAACGCGGGAAGAGATTCGAATAAAGAAAAGGGAAACGCGAGAGATTCGAGAAAGAAAAGAGAAACGCGAGAAGAGATTCGAGTAAAGAAAATATAAACGCGAGGAGAGATTCGAGTAAAGAAAATAGATGGGCGAGGAGTGATTCGAGTAAAGAAAACGGAAACGCGAGGAGAGATTCGAATAAGGAAAAGTGAAACGCGAGAGATTCGAGTAAAGAAAAGGGAAACGCGAGAAGAGGTTCGAATAAAGAAAAGGGAAACGCGAGAGATTCGAGAAAGAAAAGGGAAACGCGAGAAGAAATTTGAGTAAAGAAAATATAAACGCGAGGAGAGATTCGAGTAAAGAAAAAGGAAACGCGAGGAGAGATTAAAGAAATGGGAAACGCGAGGTGAGATTCGCGTAAAGAAAATATAAACGCGAGAAGGGATTCCAGTAAAGAAAACGGAAACGCGAGGAGAGATTCGAATAAGGAAAAGTAAAAACGAGAGAGATTCGAGCAAAGAAAAGGGAAACGCGTGAAGAGATTCGAGCAAAGAAAATGGAGAAGCGGGAAGAGATTCGAGTAAAGAAAATGGAAACGCGAGAAGAGATTCGAGTCAAGAAAAGTGAAAAGCGAGAGATTCGTGTAAAGAAAAGGGAAACGTGAGAAGAGGTTCGAATAAAGAATAGGGAAACGCGAGAGATTCGTGTAAAGAAAAGGGAAACGCGAGAAGGGATTCAAGTAAAGAAAATTGAAACACGAGGAGAGATTCGAGTAAAGAATAAGGAAACGCGATGAAAGATTAGAGTACAGAAATGGGAAACGCGAGGAGAGATTCGAGTAAAGAAAACGGAAACGAGAGGAGAGATTCGAGTAAAGAAAACGGAAACGCGAGAAGAGATTCGAGTAAAGAAAAGATAAACGCGAGAGATTCCAGTAAAGAGAAGGGAAACGCGAGAGATACGAGTAGAGAAAAGGGAAACGCGAGAGTTACGAGTAAAGAAAAGGGAAACGTGAGAAGAGATTCGAGTAAAGAAAATAGAAAGGCGAGGAGAGATTCGTGTAAAGAAAAGGAAACGCGAGGAGAGATTAGCGTAAAGAAAAGGGAAACGCGAGGAGAGATTCGAGTATAGAAGACGGAAACGCAAGGAGAGATACGAATAAGGTAAAGGAAAACGTGAGAGATTCGAGTAAAGAAAAGGGAAACGCGAGAAGAGATTCGAGTAAAGAAAATAGAAACACGAGGAAAGATTCGAGTAAAGAAAAAGGAAACGAGTGGAAAGATTAGAGTAAAGAATAGGAAACGCGAGGCGAGATTCGAGTAAAGAAAACGGAAACGAGAGGAGAGATTCGAGTAAAGAAAAAGGAAACGCGAGAAGAGATTCGAGTAAAGAAAAGATAAACGCGAGAGATTCAAGTAAGGAGAAGGGAAACGCGAGGAGAGATTCGGGTATAGAAAAGGGAAACGCGAGAGGTACGAGTAAAGAAAAGGGAAACGCGAGAAGAGATTCGAGTAAAGAAAATAGAAAGGCGAGGAGAGATTCGAGTAAAGAAAACGGAAACGCGAGGAGAGATTCGAATAAGGAAAAAGAAAACGTGAGAGATTCGAGTAAAGAAAAGGGAAACGCGAGAAGAGATTCGAGTAAAGAAAAGCGAAACGTGGGAGATTCGAGCAAAGAAAAGGGAAACGCCTGAAGAGATTCGAGCAAAGAAAATGGAGACGCGGGAAGAGATTCGAGTAAAGAAAATGGAAACCCGAGAAGAGATTCGAGTCAAGAAAAGTGAAAAGCGAGAGATTCGAGTAAAGAAAAGGGAAACGTGAGAAGAGGTTCGAATAAAGAAAAGGGAAACGCGAGAGAATCCAGTAAAGAGATGGGAAACGCGAGGAGAGATTCGGGTAAAGAAAAGGGAAACGCGAGAGATACGAGTAAAGAAAAGGGATACGCGAGAGTTACGAGTAAAGAAAAGGGAAACGCGAGAAGAGATTCGAGTAAAGAAAATAGAAAGGCGAGGAGAGATTATGCAAGAAAAGGGAAACGCGAGGAGAGATTCGAATAAGGAAAAGGAAAACGTGAGAGATTCGAGTAAAGAAAAGGGAAACACGAAAGATTCGAGTAAAGAAAAGGGAAACGCGAGGAGAGATTCGAGTAAAGAAAAGGGAAACGCGAGAGATACGAGTAAAGAAAAGGGATACGCGAGAAGAGATTCGAGTAAAGAAAATAGAAATGCGAGGAGAGATTCGTGTAAAGAAAAGGAAACGCGAGGAGAGATTAGAGTAAAGAAAAGGGAAACGCGAGGAGAGATTCGAGCAAAGAAAACGGAAACGCGAGGAGAGATTCGAATAAGGAAAAGGAAAACGTGTGAGATTCGAGTAAAGAAAAGGGAACGCGAGAAGAGATTCGAGTAAAGAAAAGAGAAACGCGAGAGATTCGAGTAAAGAAAAGGGAAACGCGAGGAGAGATTCGAGTAAAGAAAATGGAACCGCGAGAAGAGATTCGAGTAAAGAAAAGATAAACGCGAGAGATTCCAGTAAAGTGAAGGGAAACGCGAGGAGAGATTCGGGTAAAGAAAAGGGAAACGCGAGAGATACGAGTAAAGAAAAGGGAAACGCGAGAGTTACGAGTAAAGAAAAGGGAAACGCGAGAAGAGATTCGAGTAAAGAAAATAGAAAGGCGAGGAGAGATTATGTAAGGAAAAGGGAAACGCGAGGAGAGATTCGAGTAAAGAAAATACAAACGCGAGGAGAGATTCGAGTAAAGACAAGGGAAACGCGAGGAAGGATTCGAATAAGAAAAGGAAAACGTGAGAGATTCGAGTAAAGAAAAGGGATACGCGAGAAGAGATTCGAGTAAAGAAAATAGAAATGCGAGAGAGATTCGTGTAAAGAAAAGGAAACGCGAGAGAGATTAGAGTAAAGAAAAGGGAAACACGAGAGATTCGAGTAAAGGGAAACGCGAGGAGAGATTCGAGTGAAAAAAAGGGAAAACCGAGAAGAGATTCGAGTAAAGAAAAGGGAAACGCGTGAAGAGATTCGAGCAAAGAAAATGGAGACGCGGAAGAGATTCGAGTAAAGAAAATGGAAACGCGAGAAGAGATTCGAGTCAAAAAAAGTGAAACGCGAGAGATTCGAGTAAAGAAAAGGGAAACGCGAGAGGTGGTTCGAATAATGAAAAGGGAAACGCGAGAGATTCGAGTAAAGAAAAGGGAAACGCGAGAAGGGATTCGAGTAAGGAAAATAGAAACACGAGGAAAGATTCGAGTAAAGAAAAAGGAAACGAGTGGAAAGATTAGAGTAAAGAAATAGGAAACGCGAGAAGAGATTCGAGTAAAGAAAATAGAAAGGCGAGGAGAGATTCGAGTCAAGAAAAGTGAAAAATGAGAGAGTCGAGTAAAGAAAAGGGAAACTCGAGAAGAGGTTCAGGAAAGGAAAAGGGAAACGTGAGAGATACGAATAAAAAAAGGGAAAAGCGTGAAGAGATTCGAGCAAAGAAAATGGAGACGCGAGAAGAGATTCGAGTAAAGAAAATGGAAACACGAGAAGAGATTCGAGTCAATAAAAGTGAAACGCGAGAGATTCGAGTAGAGAAAAGGGAAACGCGAGAAGGGATTCCAGTAAATAAAATGGAAACGCGAGGAGAGATTCGAGTAAAGAAAAGTGAAACGCGAGAGATACGAGTAAAGAAAATATAAACGCGAGGAGAGATTTGAGTAAAGAAAAAGGAAACGCGAGGAGAGATTAGAGTAAAGAAATGGGAAACGCGAGGAGAGATTCGAATAAAGAAAACAGAAACGGGAGGAAAGATTCGAGGAAAGAAAACGGAAACGCGAGAAGAGATTCGAGTAAAGAAAAGAGAAACGCGAGAGATTCCAGTAAAGAGAAGGGAAACGCGAGGAGAGATTCAAGTAACGAAAAGGGAAACGCGGGAGATACGAGTAAAGAAAAGGGAAACGCGAGAAGAGATTCGAGTAAAGAAAATAGAAAGGCAAGAGGAGATTATGTAAGGAAAAGGGAAACGCGAGGAGAGAGTCGAGTAAAGAAGATACAATTGCGAGGAGAGATTCGAGTAAAGACAAAGGAAACGCGAGGAGAGATTCGAATAAGGAAAAGGAAAACGTGAGAGATTCGAGTAAAGAAAAGGGAAACGCGAGAAGAGATTCGAGTAAAGAAAAGAGAAACGCGAAAGATTCGAGTAAAGAAAAGGGAAACGCGAGGAGAGATTCGAGTAAAGAAAAGGGAAACGCGAGAGATACGAGTAAAGAAAAGGGATACGCGAGAAGAGATTCGAGTAAAGAAAATAGAAACGCGGTAGATTCGAGCAAAGAAAAGGGAAACGCGTGAAGAGATTCGAGCAAAGAAAATGGAGACGCGGGAAGAGATTCGAGTAAAGAAAATAGAAAGGGGAGGAGAGATTCGAGTAAAGAAAACGGAAACGCGAGGAGAAATTCGAATAAGGAAAAGGAAAACGTGAGAGATTCGAGTAACGAAAAGGGAAACGCGAGAAGCGATTCGAGTAAAGAAAAGGGAAACGCGAGGAGAGATTCGAGTAAAGAAAATACAAACGCGAGGAGAGATTCGAGTAAAGAAAATACAAACGCGAGGAGAGATTCGAGTAAAGAAAATAGAAAGGCGAGGAGTGATTCGTGTAAAGAAAAGGAAACGCGAGGATAGATTAGAGTATAGGGAAACGCGAGAAGGGATTCCAGTAAAGAAAACGGAAACGCGAGGAGAGATTCGAATAAGGAAAAGGAAAACGTGAGAGATTCGAGTAAAGAAAAGGGAAACGCGGGAAGAGATTCGAATAAAGAAAAGGGAAACGCGAGAGATTCGAGAAAGAAAAGAGAAACGCGAGAAGAGATTCGAGTAAAGAAAAGGGAAACGCGAGAAGAGATTCGAGTAAAGAAAATAGAAAGGCGAGGAGAGATTATGTAAGGAAAAGGGAAACGCGAGGAGAGATTCGAGTAAAGAAAATACAAACGCGAGGAGAGATTCGAGTAAAGACAAAGGAAACGCGAGGAGAAATTCCAACAAGGAAAAGGAAAACGTGAGAGATTCGAGTAAACAAAAGGGA
Source organism: Uropetala carovei (assembly GCA_036926305.1). Taxonomy (NCBI): domain Eukaryota; kingdom Metazoa; phylum Arthropoda; class Insecta; order Odonata; family Petaluridae; genus Uropetala; species Uropetala carovei. Next base: position 9,343,412 of record JAXCHB010000080.1, on the reverse strand, counting down.
AACGCGAGAAGAGAATCGAGTAAAGAAAAGAGAAACGCGAGAGATTCCAGTAAAGAGAAGGGAAACGCGACGAGATATGAGTAAAGAAAGGGGTACGCGAGAAGAGATTCGAGTAAAGAAAATAGAAAGGCGAGGAGAGATTCGTGTAAAGAAAAGGGAAACACGAGAGATTCGAGTAAAGGGAAACGCGAGGAGAGATTCGAGTGAAAAAAAGGGAAAACCGAGAAGAGATTCGAGTAAAGAAAAGAGAAACGCGAGAGATTCGAGTAAAGAAAAGGGAAACGCGTGAAGAGATTCGAGCAAAGAAAATGGAGACGCGGAAGAGATACGAGTAAAGAAAATGGAAACGCGAGAAGAGAATCGAGTCAAGAAAAGTGAAACGCGAGAGATTCGAGTAAAGGAAAGGGAAACGCGAGAGGTGGTTCGAATAATAAAAAGGGAAACGCGAGAGATTCGAGTAAAGAAAAGGGTAACGCGAGAAGGGATTCGAGTAAAGAAAATAGAAACACGAGGAAAGATTCGAGTAAAGAAAAAGGAAACGAGTGGAAATATTAGAGTTAAGAAATAGGAAACGCGAGAAGAGATTCGAATAAAGAAAATAGAAAGGCGAGGAGAGATACGAGTAAAGAAAACGGAAACGCGAGGAGAGATTCAAATAAAGAAAAGGGAAACGCGAGGAGAGATTCGAGTATAGAAGACGGAAACGCGAGGAGAGATTCGTATAAGGTAAAGGAAAACGTGAGAGATTCGAGTAAAGAAAAGGGAAACGCGAGAAGAGGTTCAGGAAAGGAAAAGGGAAACGCGAGAGATTCGAGTAGAGGAAAGGGAAACGCGAGAAGGGATTCCAGTAAATAAAATGAAAACGCGAGGAGAGATTCGAGTAAAGAAAAGTGAAACGCGAGAGATTCGAGTAAAGAAAAGGGAAACGCGAGAAGAGGTTCGAATAAAGAAAAGGGAAACGCGAGAGATTCGAGAAAGAAAAGGGAAGCGCGAGAAGTAATTCGAGTAAAGAAAATATAAACGCGAGGAGAGATACGAGTAACGAAAAGGGAAACGCGAGAAGAGATTCGAGTAAAGAAAATAGAAAGGCGAGGAGAGATTATGTAAGGAAAAGGGAAACGCGAGGAGAGATTCGAGTAAAGAAAATACAAACGCGAGGAGAGATTCGAGTAAAGACAAAGGAAACGCGAGGAGAGATTCCAATAAGGAAAAGGAAAACGTGAGAGATTCGAGTAAAGAAAACGGAAACGCGAGAAGAGATTCGAGTAAAGAAAAGAGAAACGCGAGAGATTCCAGTAAAGAGAAGGGAAACGCGACAAGAGATTCGAGTAAAGAAAAGGGAAACGCGAGAGATACGAGTAAAGAAAAGGGATACGCGAGAAGAGATTCGAGTAACGAAAATAGAAAGGCGAGGAGAGATTAGTGTAAAGAAAAGGAAACGCGAGGAGAGATTCGAGTAAAGAAAATACAAATGCGAGGAGAGATTCGAGTAATGACAAAGGAAACGCGAGGAGAGATTCGAATAAGGAAAAGGAAAACGTGAGAGTTTCGAATAAGGAAAAGGAAAACGTGAGAGAATCGAGTAAAGAAAAGGGAAACGCGAGAAGAGATTCGAGTAAAGAAAAGAGAAACGCGAGAGATTCGAGTAAAGAAAAGGGAAACGCGAGGAGAGATTCGAGTAAAGAAAATACAAACGCGAGGAGAGATTCGAGTAAAGAAAAAGGAAACGCGAGTAGAGATTAGAGTAAAGAAATGGTAAACGCGAGGAGAGATTCGAGTAAAGAAAACGGAAATCAGAGGAGAGATTCGAGTAAAGAAAACGGAAACGCGAGAAGAGATTCGAGTAAAGAAAAGTGAAACGCGAGAGATGCGAGTAACGACAAGAGAAACGCGTGAAGAGGTTCGAATAAAGAAAAGGGAAACGCGACAGATTCGAGTAAAGAAAAGGGAAACGCGAGAAGAGATTCGAGTAAAGAAAATATAAACGCGAGGAGAGATTCGAGTAAAGAAAAAGGAAACGCGAGGAGAGATTAGAGTAAAGTAATGGGAAACGCGAGGCGAGAATCGAGTAAAGGAAACGGAAACGAGAGGAGAGAGTCGAGTAAAGAAAACGGAAACGAGAGGAGAGATTCGAATAAGGTAAAGGAAAACGTGAGAGATTCGAGTAAAGAAAAGGGAAACGCGAGAAGTGATTCGAGTAAAAAAAATACAAACGCGAGGAGAGATTCGAGTAAAGAAAAAGGAAACGCGAGGAGAGATTAGAGTATAGAAATGGGAAACGCGAGGAGAGATTCGAGTAAAGAAAACGGAAACGAGAGGAGAGATTCGAGTAAAGAAAACGGAAACGCGAGAAGAGATTCGAGTAAAGAAAAAGAAGCGCGTGAGGATCCAGTAAAGAGAAGGGAAAGGCGACAAGAGATTCGAGTAAAGAAAAGGGAAACGCGAAGGATTCGAGTAGAGAAAAGGGAAACGCGCGAAGGGATTCGAGTAAAGAAAATGGAAACAAGAGAAGAGATTCGAGTCAAGAAAATTGAAAGGCGAGAGATTCGAGTAGAGGAAAGGGAAACGCGAGAAGAGGTTCGAATAAAGAAAAGGGAAACGCTAGAGATTCGAGAAAGAAAAGGGAAGCGCGAGAAGAAATTCGAGTAAAGAAAATATAAACGCGAGGAGAGATACGAGTAAAGAAAAGGGAAACGCGAGAAGAGATTCGAGTAAAGAAAATAGAAAGGCGAGGAGAGATTAAGTAAGGAAAAGGGAAACGCGAGGAGAGATTCGAGTAAAGAAAATACAAACGCGAGGAGAGATTCGAGTAAAGACAAAGGAAACGCGAGGAGAGATTCCAATAAGGAAAAGGAAAACGTGAGAGATTCGAGTAAAGAAAAGGGAAACGCGTGAAGAGATTCGAGTAAAGAAAAGAGAAACGCGAGAGATTCCAGTAAAGAGAAGGGAAACGCGAGAAGAGATTCCAGAAAAGAAAATATAAACGCGAGGAGAGATTCGAGTAAAGAAAATGGAAACGCGAGGAGAGATTAGAGTAAAGTAATGGGAAACGCGAGGAGAGATTCGAGGAAAGAAAACGGAAACGAGAGGAGAGAGTCGAGTAAAGAAAACGGAAACGCGAGGAGAGATTCGAATAAGGTAAAGGAAAACGTGAGAGATTCGAGTAAAGAAAACGGAAACGCGAGAAGAGATTCGAGTAAAGAAAAGAGAAACGCGAGAGATTCCAGTAAAGAGAAGGGAAACGCGAGGAGAGATTCTAGTAAAGAAAAGGGAAACGCGAGAGATACGAGTAAAGAAAAGGGAAACACGAGAAGAGATTCGAGTAAAGAAAATAGAAAGGCGAGGAGAGATTATGTAAGAAAAGGGAAACGCGAGGAGAGATTCGAGTAAAGAAAATACAAACGCGAGGAGAGATTCGAGTAAAGACAAGGGAAACGCGAGGAAGGATTCGAATAAGAAAAGGAAAACGTGAGAGATTCGAGTAAAGAAAAGGGATACGCGAGAAGAGATTCGAGTAAAGAAAATAGAAATGCGAGGAGAGATTCGTGTAAAGAAAAGGAAACGCGAGGAGAGATTAGAGTAAAGAAAAGGGAAACACGAGAGATTCGAGTAAAGGGAAACGCGAGGAGAGATTCGAGTGAAAAAAAGGGAAAACCGAGAAGAGATTCGAGTAAAGAAAAGAGAAACGCGAGAGATTCGAGTAAAGAAATTGGAAACGCGAGAAGAGATTCGAGTCAAGAAAAGTGAAACGCGAGAGATTCGAGTAAAGAAAAGGGAAACGCGAGAGGTGGTTCGAATAATGAAAAGGGAAACGCGAGAGATTCGAGTAAAGAAAAGGGAAACGCGAGAAGGGATTCGAGTAAAGAAAATAGAAACACGAGGAAAGATTCGAGTAAAGAAAAAGGAAACGTGCGAAGAGGTTCGAATAAAGAAAAGGGAAACGCAAGAGAATCCAGTAAAGAGAAGGGAAACGCGAGGAGAGATTCGGGTAAAGAAAAGGGAAACGCGAGAGTTACGAGTAAAGAAAAGGGAAACGCTAGAAGAGATTCGAGTAAAGAAAATAGAAAGGCGAGGAGAGATTCGTGTAAAGAACAGGAAACGCGAGGAGATATTAGAGTAAAGAAAAGGGAAACGCGAGGAGAGATTCGAGTATAGAAGACGGAAACGCGAGGAGAGATTCGTATAAGGTAAAGGAAAACGTGAGAGATTCGAGTAAAGAAAAGGGAAACGCGAGAAGAGGTTCAGGAAAGGAAAAGGGAAACGCGAGAGATTCGAGTAGAGGAAAGGGAAACGCGAGAAGGGATTCCAGTAAATAAAATGAAAACGCGAGGAGAGATTCGAGTAAAGAAAAGTGAAACGCGAGAGATTCGAGTAAAGAAAAGGGAAACGCGAGAAGAGGTTCGAATAAAGAAAAGGGAAACGCGAGAGATTCGAGAAAGAAAAGGGAAGCGCGAGAAGAAATTCGAGTAAAGAAAATATAAACGCGAGGAGAGATACGAGTAAAGAAAAGGGAAACGCGAGAAGAGATTCGAGTAAAGAAAATAGAAAGGCGAGGAGAGATTATGTAAGGAAAAGGGAAACGCGAGGAGAGATTCGAGTAAAGACAAAGGAAACGCGAGGAGAGATTCCAATAAGGAAAAGTAAAACGTGAGAGATTCGAGTAAAGAAAAGGGAAACGCGAGAAGAGATTCGAGTAAAGAAAAGAGAGACGCGAGATATTCCAGTAAAGAGAAGGGAAACGCGACGAGAGATTCGAGTAAAGAAAAGGGAAACGCGAGAGATACGAGTAAAGAAAAGGGATACGCGAGAAGAGATTCGAGTAAAGAAAATAGAAAGGCGAGGAGAGATTCGTGTAAAGAAAAGGAAACGCGAGGAGAGATTAGAGTAAAGAAAAGGGAAACGCGAGAGATTCGAGTAAAGGGAAACGCGAGGAGAGATTCGAGTGAAAAAAAGGGAAAACCGAGAAGAGATTCGAGTAAAGAAAAGAGAAACGCGAGAGATTCGAGTAAAGAAAACGGAAACGCGAGAAGAGATTCGAGTAAAGAAAAGATAAACGCGAGAGATTCAAGTAAAGAGAAGGGAAACGTGAGAGATTCGAGTAAAGAAAAGAGAAACGCGAGAGATTCGAGTAAAGAAAAGGGAAACGCGAGGAGAGATTCGAGTAAAGAAAATACAAACGCGAGGAGAGATTCGGTAAAGAAAAAGGAAACGCGAGTAGAGATTAGAGTAAAGAAATGGGAAACGCGAGGAGAGATTCGAGTAAAGAAAACGGAACCGCGAGAAGAGATTCGAGTAAAGAAAAGATAAACGCGAGAGATTCCAGTAAAGTGAAGGGAAACGCGAGGAGAGATTCGGGTAAAGAAAAGGGAAACGCGAGAGGTGGTTCGAATAATGAAAAGGGAAACGCGAGAGATTCGAGTAAAGAAAAGGGAAACGCGAGAAGGGATTCGAGTAAAGAAAATAGAAACACGAGGAAAGATTCGAGTAAAGAAAAAGGAAACGTGCGAAGAGGTTCGAATAAAGAAAAGGGAAACGCAAGAGAATCCAGTAAAGAGAAGGGAAACGCGAGGAGAGATTCGGGTAAAGAAAAGGGAAACGCGAGAGTTACGAGTAAAGAAAAGGGAAACGCTAGAAGAGATTCGAGTAAAGAAAATAGAAAGGCGAGGAGAGATTCGTGTAAAGAACAGGAAACGCGAGGAGATATTAGAGTAAAGAAAAGGGAAACGCGAGGAGAGATTCGAGTATAGAAGACGGAAACGCGAGGAGAGATTCGTATAAGGTAAAGGAAAACGTGAGAGATTCGAGTAAAGAAAAGGGAAACGCGAGAAGAGGTTCAGGAAAGGAAAAAGGAAACGCGAGAGATTCGAGTAGAGGAAAGGGAAACGCGAGAAGGGATTCCAGTAAATAAAATGAAAACGTGAGGAGAGATTCGAGTAAAGAAAAATGAAACGCGAGAGATTCGAGTAAAGAAAAGGGAAACGCGAGAAGAGGTTCGAATAAAGAAAAGGGAAACGCGAGAGATTCGAGAAAGAAAAGGGAAGCGCGAGAAGAAATTCGAGTAAAGAAAATATAAACGCGAGGAGAGATACGAGTAAAGAAAAGGGAAACGCGAGAAGAGATTCGAGTAAAGAAAATAGAAAGGCGAGGAGAGATTATGTAAGGAAAAGGGAAACGCGAGGAGAGATTCGAGTAAAGAAAATACAAACGCGAGGAGAGATTCGAGTAAAGACAAAGGAAACGCGAGGAGAGATTCCAATAAGGAAAAGTAAAACGTGAGAGATTCGAGTAAAGAAAAGGGAAACGCGAGAAGAGATTCGAGTAAAGAAAAGAGAGACGCGAGATATTCCAGTAAAGAGAAGGGAAACGCGACGAGAGATTCGAGTAAAGAAAAGGGAAACGCGAGAGATACGAGTAAAGAAAAGGGATACGCGAGAAGAGATTCGAGTAAAGAAAATAGAAAGGCGAGGAGAGATTCGTGTAAAGAAAAGGAAACGCGAGGAGAGATTAGAGTAAAGAAAAGGGAAACGCGAGAGATTCGAGTAAAGGGAAACGCGAGGAGAGATTCGAGTGAAAAAAAGGGAAAACCGAGAAGAGATTCGAGTAAAGAAAAGAGAAACGCGAGAGATTCGAGTAAAGAAAACGGAAACGCGAGAAGAGATTCGAGTAAAGAAAAGATAAACGCGAGAGATTCAAGTAAAGAGAAGGGAAACGTGAGAGATTCGAGTAAAGAAAAGAGAAACGCGAGAGATTCGAGTAAAGAAAAGGGAAACGCGAGGAGAGATTCGAGTAAAGAAAATACAAACGCGAGGAGAGATTCGAGTAAAGAAAAAGGAAACGCGAGTAGAGATTAGAGTAAAGAAATGGGAAACGCGAGGAGAGATTCGAGTAAAGAAAACGGAACCGCGAGAAGAGATTCGAGTAAAGAAAAGATAAAGGCGAGAGATTCCAGTAAAGTGAAGGGAAACGCGAGGAGATTCGGGTAAAGAAAAGGGAAACGCGAGAGATACGAATAAAGAAAAGGGAAACGCGAGAGTTACGAGTAAAGAAAAGGGAAACGCGAGAAGAGATTCGAGTAAAGAAAATAGAAAGGCGAGGAGAGATTATGTAAGGAAAAGGGAAACGCGAGGAGAGATTCGAGTAAAGAAAATACAAACGCGAGGAGAGATTCGAGTAAAGACAAGGGAAACGCGAGGAAGGATTCGAATAAGAAAAGGAAAACGTGAGAGATTCGAGTAAAGAAAAGGGATACGCGAGAAGAGATTCGAGTAAAGAAAATAGAAATGCGAGGAGAGATTCGTGTAAAGAAAAGGAATCGCGAGAGAGATTAGAGTAAAGAAAAGGGAAACACGAGAGATTCGAGTAAAGGGAAACGCGAGGAGAGATTCGAGTGAAAAAAAGGGAAAACCGAGAAGAGATTCGAGTAAAGAAAAGAGAAACGCGAGAGATTCGAGTAAAGAAAAGGGAAACGCGTGAAGAGATTCGAGCAAAGAAAATGGAGACGCGGAAGAGATTCGAGTAAAGAAAATGGAAACGCGAGAAGAGATTCGAGTCAAGAAAAGTGAAACGCGAGAGATTCGAGTAAAGAAAAGGGAAACGCGAGAGGTGGTTCGAATAATGAAAAGGGAAACGCGAGAGATTCGAGTAAAGAAAAGGGAAACGCGAGAAGGGATTCGAGTAAAGAAAATAGAAACACGAGGAAAGATTCGAGTAAAGAAAAAGGAAACGAGTGGAAAGATTAGAGTAAAGAAATAGGAAACGCGAGAAGAGATTCGAGTAAAGAAAATAGAAAGGCGAGGAGAGATTCGAGTAAAGAAAACGGAAACGCAAGGAGAGATTCGAATAAGGAAAAGGAAAACGTGAGAGATTCGAGTAAAGAAAAGGGAAACGCGAGAAGAGATTCGAGTAAAGAAAAGAGAAACGCGAGAAGAGGTTCGAATAAAGAAAAGGGAAACGCGAGAGATTCGCGAGATTCGAGAACGAAAAGGGAAGCGCGAGAAGAAATTCGAGTAAAGAAAATATAAACGCGAGGAGAGATACGAGTAAAGAAAAGGGAAACGCGAGAAGAGATTCGAGTAAAGAAAAGAGAAACGCGAGAGATTCCAGTAAAGAGAAGGGAAACGCGACGAGTGATTCGAGTAAAGAAAATGGAAACGCGAGAGATACGAGTAAAGAAAAGGGATACGCGAGAAGAGATTCGAGTAAAGAAAATAGAAAGGCGAGGAGAGATTCGTGTAAAGAAAAGGAAACGCGAGGAGAGATTAGAGTAAAGAAAAGGGAAACGCGAGAGATTCGAGTAAAGGGAAACGCGAGGAGAGATTCGAGTGAAAAAAAGGGAAAACCGAGAAGAGATTCGAGTAAAGAAAAGAGAAACGCGAGAGATTCGAGTAAAGAAAACGGAAACGCGAGAAGAGATTCGAGTAAAGAAAAGATAAACGCGAGAGATTCAAGTAAAGAGAAGGGAAACGCGAGGAGAGATTGGGGATAGAAAAGGGTAACGCGAGAGGTACGAGTAAAGAAAAGGGAAACGCGCGAAAAGATTCGAGTAAAGAAAACGGAAACGCGAGGAGAGATTCGAGTAAAGAAAACAGAAACGCGAGAGATTCGAGTAAAGAAAAGGGAAACGCGAGGAGAGATTCGAGTAAAGAAAATACAAACGCGAGGAGAGATTCGAGTAAAGAAAAAGGAAACGCGAGTAGAGATTAGAGTAAAGAAATGGGAAACGCGAGGAGAGGTTCGAGTAAAGAAAACGGAACCGCGAGAAGAGATTCGAGTAAAGAAAAGATAAACACGAGGAAAGATTCCAGTAAAGAGAAGGGAAACGCGAGGAGAGATTCGGGTAAAGAAAAGGGAAACGCGAGAGATACGAGTAAAGAAAAGGGAAACGCGAGAGTTACGAGTAAAGAAAAGGGAAACGCGAGAAGAGATTCGAGTAAAGAAAATAGAAAGGCGAGGAGAGATTCGTGTAAAGAAAAGGGAAACGCGAGGAGAGATTCGAATAAAGAAAATAGAACGGCCAGGAGAGATTCGAGTAAAGAAAACGGAAACGCGAGGAGAGATTCGAATAAGGAAGAGGAAAACGTGAGAGATTCGAGTAAAGAAAAGGGAAACGCGAGAAGAGGTACAGGAAAGGAAAAGGCAAACGCGAGAGATTCGAGTAGAGGAAAGGGAAACGCGAGAAGAGATTCCAGTAAATAAAATGAAAACGCGAGGAGATTTTCGAGTAAAGAAAAGTGAAACGCGAGAGATTCGAGTAAAGAAAAGGGAAACGCGAGAAGAGGTTCGAATAAAGAAAAGGGAAACGCGAGAGATTCGAGAAAGAAAAGGGAAACGCGAGAGATACGAATAAAGAAAAGGGAAACGCGAGAGTTACGAGTAAAGAAAAGGGAAACGCGAGAAGAGATTCGAGTAAAGAAAATAGAAAGGGGAGGAGAGATTATGTAAGGAAAAGGGAAACGCGAGGAGAGATTCGAGTAAAGAAAATACAAACGCGAGGAGAGATTCGAGTAAAGACAAAGGAAACGCGAGGAGAGATTCCAACAAGGAAAAGGAAAACGTGAGAGATTCGAGTAAACAAAAGGGAAACGCGAGAAGAGATTCGAGTAAAGATAAGAGAAACGCGAGAGATTCCAGTAAAGAAAAGGGATACGCGAGAAGAGATTCGAGTAAAGAAAATAGAAAGGCGAGGAGAGATTCGTGTAAAGAAAAGGAAACGCGAGGAGAGATTCGAGTAAAGAAAAGATAAACGCGAGATATTCAAGTAAAGAGAAGGGAAACGCGAGGAGAGATTGGGTATAGAAAAGGGTAACGCGAGAGGTACGAGTAAAGAAAAGGGAAACGCGAGAAGAGATTCGAGTAAAGAAAATAGAAAGGCCAGGAGAGATTCGAGTAAAGAAAACGGAAACGCGAGGAGAGATTCGAATAAGGAAGAGGAAAACGTGAGAGATTCGAGTAAAGAAAAGGGAAACGCGAGAAGAGATTCGAGTAAAGAAAAGAGAAACGCGAGAGATTCGAGTAAAGAAAAAGGAAACGCAAGTAGAGATTAGAGTAAAGAAATGGGAAACGCGAGGAGAGATTCGAGTAAAGAAAACGGAGCGCGAGAAGAGATTCGAGTAAAGAAAAGATAAACGCGAGAGATTCCAGTAAAGAGAAGGGAAACGCGAGGAGAGATTCGGGTAAAGAAAAGGGAAACGCGAGAGATACGAGTAAAGAAAATGGAAACGCGAGAGTTACGAGTAAAGAAAAGGGAAACGCGAGAAGAGATTCGAGTAAAGAAAATAGAAAGGCGAGGAGAGATTCGTGTAAAGAAAAGGAAACGCGAGGAGAGATTAGAGTAAAGAAAAGGAAAACGCGAGGAGAGATTCGAGTATAGAAGACGGAAACGCGAGAGGAGATTCGAATAAGGTAAAGGAAAACGTGAGAGATTCGAGTAAAGAAAAGGGAAACGCGAGAAGAGGTTCAGGAAAGGAAAAGGGAAACGCGAGAGATACGAATAAAAAAAGGGAAAAGCGTGAAGAGATTCGAGCAAAGAAAAAGGAGACGCGAGAAGAGATTCGAGTCAAGAAAAGTGAAACGCGAGAGATTCGAGAAGAGAAAAGGGAAACGCGAGAAGGGATTCCAGTAAATAAAATGGAAACGCAAGGAGAGTTTCGAGTAAAGAAAAGTGAAACGCGAGAGATTCGAGTAAAGAAAAGGGAAACGCGAGAAGAGGTTCGAATAAAGGAAAGAGAAACGCGAGAGATTCGAGAAAGAAAAGGGAAACGCGAGAAGAAATTCGTGTAAAGAAAATATAAACGCGAGGAGAGATTCGAGTAAAGAAAAAGGAAACGCGAGGAGAGATTAGAGTAAAGAAATGGGAAACGCGAGGAGAGATTCGAGTAAAGAAAACAGAAACGAGAGGAGAGATTCGAGGAAAGAAACGGAAACGCGAGAAGAGATTCGAGTAAAGAAAAGAGAAACGAGAGAGATTCCAGTAAAGAGAAGGGAAACGCGAGGAGAGATTCCAGTAAAGAAAAGGGAAACGCGAGAGATACGAGTAAAGAAAGGGAAACGCGAGAAGAGATTCGAGTAAAGAAAATAGAAAGGCGAGGAGAGATTATGTAAGGAAAAGGGAAACCCGAGGAGAGATTCGAGTAAAGAAAATACAAATGCGAGGAGAGATTCGAGTAAAGACAAAGGAAACGCGAGGAGAGATTCGAATAAGGAAAAGGAACACGTGAGAGATTCGAGTAAAGAAAAGGGAAACGCGAGAAGAGATTCGAGTAAAGAAAAGAGAAACGCGAGAGATTTCAGTAAAGAGAAGGGAAACGCGACGAGAGATTCGAGTAAAGAAAAGGGAAACGCGAGAGATACGAGTAAAGAAAAGGGATACGCGAGAAGAGATTCGAGTAAAGAAAATAGAAAGGCGAGGAGAGATTCGTGTAAAGAAAAGGAAACGCGAGGAGAGATTAGAGTAAAGAAAAGGGAAACGCGAGGAGAGATTCGAGCAAAGAAAACGGAAACGCGAGGAGAGATTCGAATAAGGAAAAGGAAAACGTGAGAGAATCGAGTAAAGAAAAGGGAAACGCGAGAAGAGATTCGAGTAAAGAAAAGAGAAACGGGAGAGATTCGAGTAAAGAAAAGGGAAACGCGAGGAGAGATTCGAGTAAAGAAAATACAAACGCGAGGAGAGATTCGAGTAAAGAAAAAGGAAACGCGAGTAGAGATTAGAGTAAAGAAATGGTAAACGCGAGGTGAGATTCGAGTAAAGAAAACGGAAATCAGAGGAGAGATTCGAGTAAAGAAAACGGAAACGCGAGAAGAGATTCGAGTAAAGAAAAGTGAAACGCGAGAGATTCGAGTAAAGAAAAGGGAAACGCGTGAAGAGGTTCGAATAAAGAAAAGGGAAACGTAACAGATTCGAGTAAAGAAAAGGGAAACGCGAGAAGAGATTCGAGTAAAGAAAATATAAACGCGAGGAGAGATTCGAGTAAAGAAAAAGGAAACGCGAGGAGAGATTAGAGTAAAGTAAAGGGAAACGCGAGAGATTCGAGTAAAGAAAACGGAAACGAGAGGAGAGACTCGAATAAGGTAAAGGAAAACGTGAGAGATTCGAGTAAAGAGAAGGGAAAGGCGACGAGAGATTCGAGTAAAGAAAAGGGAAACGCGAAGGATTCGAGTAGAGAAAAGGGAAACGCGCGAAGAGATGCGAGTAAAGAAAATGGAGACGCGAGAAGAGATTCGAGTAAAGAAAATCGAAACAAGAGAAGAGATTCGAGTCAAGAAAAGTGAAACGCGAGAGATTCGAGTAGAGAAAAGGGAAACGCGAGAACGAATTCCAGTAAATAAAATGGAAACGCGAGGAGAGATTCGAGTAAAGAAAAGTGAAACGCGAGAGATTCGAGTATAGAAAAGGGAAACGCGAGAAGAGGTTCGAATAAAGAAAAGGAAAACGTGAGAGATTCGAGTAAAGAAATGGGAAACGGGAGAAGAGATTCGAGTAAAGAAAATAGAAAGGCGAGGAGAGATTCGTGTAAAGAAAAGGAAACGCGAGGAGAGATTAGAGTAAAGCAAAGGGAAACGCGAGAAGAGATTCGAGTAAAGAAAAGATAAACGCGAGAGATTCAAGTAAAGAGAAGGGAAACGAGAGGAGAGATTCGGGTATAGAAAAGGGAAACGCGAGAGGTACGAGTAAAGAAAAAGGAAACGCGAGAAGGGATTCGAGTAAAGTAAAGGGAAACGCGAGGAGAGATTCGAGTAAAGAAAACGGAAACGCGAGTTGAGATTCGAATAAGGAAAAGGAAAACGTGAGAGATTCGAGTAAAGAAAAGGGAAACGCGAGAAGAGATTCGAGTAAAGAAAAGAGAAACGCGAGAGATTCGAGTAAAGAAAAGGGAAACGCGAGGAGAGATTAGAGTAAAGTAATGGGAAACGCGAGAGATTCGAGTAAAGAAAACGGAAACGAGAGGAGAGACTCGAATAAGGAAAAGGAAAACGTGAGAGATTTGAGTAAAGAAAAGGGAAACGCGTGAAGGGATTCGAGGAAAGAAAATTGAAACACGAGGAGAGATTCGAGTAAAGAAAAAGGAAACGCGAGGAAAGATTAGAGTAAAGAAATGGGAAACGCGAGGAGAGATTCGAGTATAGAAAACGGAAACGCGTGAAGATATTCGAGTAAAGAAAAGATAAAGGCGAGAGATTCCAGTAAAGAGAAGGGAAACGCGAGGAGAGATTCGGGTAAAGAAAAGGGAAACGCGAGAGATTCGAGTAAAGAAAACGGAAACGAGAGGAGAGATTCGAGTAAAGAAAAGATAAACGCGAGAGATTCCAGTAAAGAGAAGGGAAACGCGAGGAGAGATTCGGGTAAAGAAAAGGGAAACGCGAGAGATTCGTGTATAGGAAACGGAAACGCGAGGAGAGATTCGAATATGGTAAAGGAAAACGTGAGAGATTCGAGTAAAGAAAAGGGAAACGCGAGAAGAGGTTCAGGAAAGAAAAGTGAAACGCGAGAGATTCGAGTAGAGAAAAGGGAACGCGAGGAGAGTTTAGAGTAAAGAGTGGGAAACGCGAGGAGAGATTCGAGTAAAGAAAAAGGAAACGAGAGAAGAGATTAGAGTAAAGAAAAGGGAAACGCGAGGAGAGATTCGAGTAAAGAAAACGGAACCGCGAGGATAGATTCGAATAAGGAAAAGGAAAACGTGAAAGATTGAAGTAAAGAAAAGGGAAACGCGAGAGATTCGAGTAAAGAAAAGGGAAACGCGAGGTGAGATTCGAGTAAAGAAAATACAAACGCGAGGAGAGATTCGAGTAAAGAAAAAGGAAACGCGAGGAGAGATTAGAGTAAAGAAATGGGAAACGCGAGGAGAGATTAGAGTAAAGAAATGGGAAACGGGAGGAGAGATTCGAGTAAAGAAAACGGAAACCAGAGGAGAGATTCGAGTAAAGAAAACGAAACGCGAGAAGAGATTCGAGTAAAGAAAAGTGAAACGCGAGAGATTCGAGTAAAGAAAAGGGAAACGCGTGAAGAGGTTCGAATAAAGAAAAGTGAAACGCGAGAGATTCGAGTAAAGAAAATGAAACGCGAGAAGAGATTCGAGTAAATAAAACGGAACCGCGAGGATAGATTCGAATAGAAAAGGGAAACGCGAGAGATTCGAGTAAAGAAAAGGGAAACGCGAGGTGAGATTCGAGTAAAGAAAAGGGAAACGGGACAGATACGAGTAAAGAAAAGGGAAACGTGAGAAGAGATTCGAGTAAAGAAAATAGAAAGGCGAGGAGAGATTCGTGTAAAGAAAATGAAACGAGAGGAGAGATTAGAGTAAAGAAAAGGGAACGCGAGGAGAGATTCGAGTAAAGAAAACGGAACCGCGAGGATAGATTCGAATAAGGAAAAGGAAAACGTGAAAGATTGAAGTAAAGAAAAGGGAAACGCGAGGTGAGATTCGAGTAAAGAAAATACAAACGCGAGGAGAGATTCGAGTAAAGAAAAAGGAAACGCGAGGAGAGACTCGACTATAGAAAAGGCAAACCGAGAAAATATAAGAGAAGAGAAAAGGGAAACCGAAGAAATTCGAGTAAAGAAAAGGGATACAGGAGTAGAGATTCGAGTAAAGAAAATGCTAACGCGAGGAGAGATACGAGGAAAGAAACTGTAAACGCGAAAAGAAATTCGAATAAAGAAACGGGAAACGCGAGAAGAGATTCGAGTAAAGCAAAGGACAACGAAGAAGTGATTCGAGTAAATAAAAGGAAAACGCGAGAAGAGATTCCAGCAAAGAAAAGTCAAACAAGAGAAAAGATTCGAGTAAAGAGAAGGGAAACGCGATAAGAGATACGAGTTAAGAGAAAGTAAACGCGAGAAGAGATTCGAGTAAAGAAAAGGGAAACCGAGAAGAGTTTCGAGTAAAGAAAAGAGAAACGCTAGAGATTCGGGTAATGAAAAGGGAAACGCGAGAGATTCGAGTAAAAAACAGGGAAACGCGAGAGATTCCAGGAAAGAAAAGGGAAACGCGAGAGATTCGAGGATAGAAAATGAAAACGCGAGAAGAAATTCGAGTTAAGAAAATGGAAACGCGAGAAGAGATTCGAGTAAAGAAAAGGGGAACGCGAGAGATTCGAGAAAAGAACAGGGAAAAGCAAGAGATTGCAGTAAAGAAAAGGGCAACGCGAGAGATACGATTAAAGAAAAGGGAAAAGTGAAAGATTCGAGTAAAGAAAAGGGAAACGCGAAAAGAGATTAGAGTAAGGAAAATGGAAACGCGAGAAGAGATTCGAGTGAAGAAAACGGAATCGCGAGAAGAGATTCGAGTAAAGAAAAAGGAAAAGCTAGATGAGACTCGAGTAAAGAAAAGGGAAACTGAGAGGAGTTTCGAGTAAAGAAAAGAGAAACGCCAGAGATTCGGGTAAGGAAAAGGGAAACGAGAGAAGAGATTCGAGTAAAGAAAACGGAAACACGAGAGGAGATTTAGGTAAAGAAATGGGAAACGCGAGAAGAGATTCGAGTGACTATAAGGAAAACGCGAAAGATTCGTATATAGAAAAGGGAAACGCGAGAAGAGATACGAGTAAACAAAAAGATACGCGAGAACAGATTCGAGTAAGAAGAAAGGGAAACGCGAGATATACAGGAAAAGAAAATGGAAACACGAGAAGAGATTCGAGTAAAGAACAGGTAAACCGAGAAGAGATTCGAGTAAAGGAAAGGGAAAGGCGAGAAATTCGAGTAAAGAAAAGTGATACAGGAGGAGAGATTCGAGTAAATAAAATGGTAAGGCGAGGAGAGATTCGAGGAAAGAAACTGTAAACGCGATGAGAAATTCGAGTAAAGAAAATGGGAACGCGAGGTCAAATTCAGGTAAGGAAAAGGGAAACGCGAAAGATTCGAGAATAGAAAAGGGAAACGCGAGAAGAGATTCGAGTAAACGAAAGGAAACGCGAGAAGATATTCGAGTAAAGAAGCGGGAAACGCGAGATATACAGGTAAAGAAAATGGCAAGGCGAGAAGCGATTCGAGTCAGGAAAAGGGAAATACGAGAATAGATTTGAGTAAAAAATAAAGGAAACTCGAGAGATTCGAGTAAAAAAAAGGGAATCGCGAGAGATTCGAGTAAAGAAAAGGTAAACGCGATGTGAGTTTCAAGTAAAGAAAAGGGAAGCGCGAGAAGAGATTCGAGAAAAGAAAATGGAAACGCCAGAGATTCGAGTAAAGAAAAGGGACGCGAGAAGAGATTCGAGTAAAGGAAAGGGAAACGCAACAGATTTGAGTAAAGAAAAGTGAAACGCGAGAAGAGATACGAGTTTAGAAAATGGTAAGGAGAGGAGAGATTCGAGGAAAGAAACTGTAAACGCGAAAAGAAATTCGTGTAAAGAAAATGGAAACTCGAGAAGAGATTCGAGTAAAGAAAAGGGAATGCGCGAGACGAGATTCGAGTAAGGAAAATAGAAACGCGAGAAGAGATTCGAGTAAAGAAAAGGGAAACGCGAGATATACAGGTAAAGAAAAGGGAAACGCGAGAAGCGATCCAAGTGAGGAAAAGGGAAGCGCGGGAAGAGATTCGAGCAAAGGAAATTGAAACGCGAGAAGAGATTCGAGCAAAGGAAATGGAAACGCGAGAAGAGATTCGAGTAAAGAAAAGGGAAACGCGAGAGATTCGAGTAAAAAAAAGGGAAACGCGAGAAGGGATTCGAGTAAATAAAACGGAAACACGAGAAGAGATATAGGGGCAGAAATGGGAAACGCCAGAAGAGATTCAAGTAAGTAAAAGGGAAACGCGAGATATTCGAGTAAAGGGAAACGCGAGGAGAGATTCGAGTAAAAAAAAGGAAAACGCGAGAAGAAATTCAAGTAAAAAGAAAGGGAAACGAGAGAAGAGATTTGAGTAAAGAAAATGGTAACATGAGATATTCGCGCGAGAAGAGATACGAGTAAAGAAAAGGGAACCGCGAGAAGAGATTCGACTAAAGAAAAGGGAAACCGAGAAGAGATTCGAGTAAAGAAAAGGGAAACGCAAGGAGAGATTCGAGTAAAGAAAATGGAAACGCGAGAAGACATTCAGGTAAGGAAGAGGGAAACGCGAAAGATTCGAGTATAGAAAAGGGAAACGAGAGAAGAGATTCGAGTAAAGAAAAGGGAAACTCTAGTAGAGATTCGAGGAAAGAAAAGGAAAATGCGAGAATAGATTCCAGCAAAGAAAAGTCAAACAAGAGAAAAGATTCTAGAAAAGAAAACGGAATCACGAGAAGAGATTCGAGTAAAGAAAATAGAAATGCTAGAAGAGATTCGAGTAAAGAAAATGGAATCGCAAGAAGAGATTCGAGTAAAGAAAAGGGAAACGCGAGAGATTCGAGTAAAGAACAGGTAAACGCGAGAGATTGCAGGAAAGAAGAGGGAAACGCGAGAGATTCGAGTAAAGAAAACAGAAACGCGAGAAGAGATTCGAGTAAATAAAACGGAAAAACAAGAGGAGATTTATGTAAAGAAATGTGAAACGCGAGAAGAGATTCGAGTAAGTAAAAGGGAAACGCGAGATATTCGGGTAAAGGTAATCGCGAGGAGGGATTCGAGTAAATAAAAGGAAAACGCGAGAAATTCGATTAAAGAAAAGGGATACAGGTGGAGAGATTCGAGTAAAGGAAATGGTAACGCGGGAGAGATTCGAGGAAAGAAACAGTAAACGCGATAAGAAATTCCAGTAAAGAAAACGGAAACGCGAGAAGAAATTCAGGTAAGGAAAAGGGAAACGCAAAAGAGTCGAGTATAGAAAAGGTAAACGCGAGAAGAGATTCGAGTGAACAAAAGGAAACTCGAGAAGAGATTCGAGTAAAGAAAAGGAAACGCGAGGGAAGGAAAAGGGAAACGCGAGAAGCGATCCGCGTAAGGAAAATGGAAACACGAGAAGAGATTCGGGTAAAGGGAATGCGGGAGAAGGGATTCGAGTAATAAAAAGGGAAACGCGAGAGATTCGAGTAAATAAAAGGGAAACGCGAGAAGTGATTCGAGTAAAGAAAACGGTAAACGCGAAAAGAAATTGGAATAAAGAAAAGGGAAACGCGAGATCAGATTTGTGCTAAGAAAAGAGAAACGCCAGAGATTCGAGTAAAGAAAAGGGACGTGAGAAGACATTCGAGTAAAGGAAAGGGAAACGCGAGAGATTTGAGTAAAGATAAGGGAAACGCGAGAGATTCGAGCAAAGAACACGGAAACGCGAGAGATTCGAGTAAAGAAAAGGGAAACGCGAGAAATTCGATTAAAGAAAAGGGATTCAGGAGGAGAGATTCGAGTAAAGAAAAGGGTAAGGCGAGGAGAGATTCGAGGAAAGAAACTGTAAACGCGATAAGAAATTCGCGTAAAGAAAATGGAAACGCGAGAAGAAATTCAGGTAAGGAAAAGGGAAACGCGAAAGATTCGAGTATACAAAAGGGAAACGCGAGAAAAGATTCGAGTAAACAAAAGGAAACGCGGGAAGAGATTCGAGTAAAGAAAAGGGAAACGCGAGAGATTCGAGCAAAGAACAGGGAAACGCGAGTGATTCCAGTAAAGAAAGCGGAAACGCGAGAGATTCGAGTAAAGAAAAGGGAAACGCGAGAAGAGATTCGAGTAAAGAAAACGTAAACACGAGAGGAGATTTATGTAAAGAAGAGGGAAACGCGAGAAGAGATTCGGGTAAGTATAAGGGAAACGCGAGGAGAGAGTCGAATAAGGAAAAGGGAAACGGGTTAGATTCGAGTAAAGAAAAGGCAAACGAAGACGAGATTCCAGTAAATAAAAATGAAAACGTGAGAAGAAATTCAAGAAAAAAAAGGAAAGAAGAGAAGATATTCGATTAAAGAAAAGGGAACGCGATAAGAGATTCGAGTAAAGATAAAGTGAAGCGCGAGAAGAGATTCGAGTAAAGAAAATGGAAACGCGAGAAGAGATTCGACTAAAGAAAAGGGAAATAGAGACGAGATTCGAGTAAAGATAAGGGAAACGCGAGAAGAGATTCGAGTAAACAAAAAGAAACGCGAGAAGAGATTCGAGTAAGAAAAAAGGGAAACGCGAGAAGCGATTCGAGTAAAGAAAAGGAATTGGGCGAGAAGAGATTCGTGTAAAATAAAGGCAAGCGCGAGAGATTCGAGTAAAGAAAAGGGAAACCGAAAAGAGTTTCGGGTAAAGAAAAGAGAAACGCGAGAAATTCGAGTAAAGAAAAGGGATACAGGAGGAGTGATTCGAATAAAGAAAATTGTAAGGCGAGGAGAGATTCGAGGATGGAAACTGTAAACGCGATGAGAAATTCGAGTAAAGAAAATGGAAACGCGAAAAGAAATTCAAGGTAAGGAAAAGGGAAACGCGAAAGATTAGAGTATAAAAAAGGGAAACGCGAGAAGAGATTCGAGTAAAAAAAACGGAAAAGCGAGAGAACTGAGGATAGAAAAGGGAAGCGCGAGAGATTCCAGTAAAGAAAAGGGAAACGCGAGATATTCGAGTAAAGAAAAGGGATACGCGAGAACAGATTCGAGTAAAGAAAAGGAAAACGCGAGAGATTCGAGTAAAGAACAGGGAAACGCAAGAGATTGCAGGAAAGAAAAGGGAAACGCGAGAGATTCGAGTAAAGAAAAGGGAAACACGAGAAGAGATTCGAGTAAATAAAACGGAAACACGAGAGGAGGTTTAGGTAAAGAAATCGGAAACGCGAGAAGAGGCTCGATTAAGTAAAAGGGAAGTGCGAGATATTCGAGTAAAGGGAAACGCGAGGAGAGATTCGAGAAAAAAAAGGAAAACGCGAGAAGAAATTCAAGCAAAGAAAGGGAAACTAGAGAAGATATTCGAGTAAAGAAAATGGAAACGCGAGATGAGATTCAAGTAAAGAAAAGGGAAACGCGAGAAGAGAATCGAGTAAAGAAAAGGGAAACCGAGTAGAGATTCGAGTAAAGCAAATGAAAACGCGAGAAGAAATTCTGGTAAGGAAAAGGGAAACGCGAAAGATTCGCGTATAGAAAACAGAAACGACAGAAGAGATACAAGTAAAGACAAGGGAAACGCGAGAAGAGATTCGACTAAAGAAAAGGGAAAACGAGAAGAGATTCGAGTATAGAAAAGGGAAAAGGGAGAAGAGATTCGACTATAGAAAAAGGAAACCGTGAAAAGATAAGAGAATAGAAAAGGGAAACGCGAGAAATTCGAGTAAAGAAAAGGGATACAGGATTAGAGATTCGAGTAAAGAAAATGGTAACGCTAGGAGGGATACGAGGAAAGAAACTGTTAACGCGAAAAGATTTTCAAATAAAGAAAAGGGAAACGCGAGAGGAGAATCGAGTAAAGAAAAGGCAAACGAAGTAGAGATTCGAGTAAAGAAAAGGAAAACGCGAGAAGAGATTCCAGCAAAGAAAAGTTAAACGAGAAAAGATTCGAGCAAAGAAAACGGAATCGCGAGAAGAGATTCGAGTAAAGAAAAGGGAAACCGAGAAGAGTTTCGGGTAAAGAAAAGAGAAAAACCAGAGACTCGGGTAAAGAAAAGGGAAACCCTAGAAGTGATTAGAGTAAAGAAAAGGGTAACGCGAGAGAATCGAGTAAAGTAAGGGAAACGCAAGAAGAGATTCGAGTAAAGAAAACGGAAACGAGGAGATTTAGGTAAAGAAATAGGAAACGCGAGAAGAGATTCGAGTAAGTATAAGGGAAACGCGAGGAGAGAGTCCAGTAAAGAAAAGGGAAACGGGATAGATTCGAGTAAGAAAAGGCAAACGAAGAAGAGATTCGAGTAATTAAAAGGAAAACGCGAGAAGAAATTCAAGCAAAGAAAAGGAAAACAAGAGAAGAGATTCGAGTAATGAAAAGGGAACGCGATAAGAGATTCGAGTAAGGAAAACGGAAACGCGAGAAGAGATTCGAGGAAAGAAAATGGAAACGCGAGAAAGATACGAGCAAAGAAACTGAAACGCGAAAAGGAATTCGATTAAAGAAAATGGAAACGCGAGAAGAAATTCAGGTAAGGAAAAGGCTAACGCGAAATATTCGAATATAGAAATGGGAAACGCGAGAAGAGATTCGAGTAAACAAAAGGAAACGCGAGAAGAGATTCGAGTAAGAGAAAAGGGAAACACGAGAAGAGATTCGAGTAAAGAAAAGGGAATGCGCGAGAAGAGATTCGAGTAAAAAAAAGGAAACGGGAGAGATTCGAGTAATGAAAAGGGAAACGCGAGAAGAGATTCGAGTAAAGAAAAGGGAAACGCAAGGAGAGATTCGAGTAAAGAAAAGGGAAGCGCGAGAAGTGATTCGAGTAAAGAAAAAGGAAACGCGAGAAGAGATTCGAGTAAAGAAAAGGGAAACGCGAGAAGCGATTCGAGTATGGAAAAGGGAAACACGAGAAGAGATTCGAGTAAAGAAAAGGGAATGCGCGAGAAGAGATTCGAGTAAAAAAAAGGAAACGGGAGAGATTCGAGTAATGAAAAGGGAAACGCGAGAAGAGATTCGAGTAAAGAAAAGGGAAACGCAAGGAGAGATTCGAGTAAAGAAAAGGGAAGCGCGAGAAGTGATTCGAGTAAAGAAAAAGGAAACGCGAGAAGAGATTCGAGTAAAGAAAAGGGAAACGCGAGAGGAGATTCGACTATAGAAAAGGTAAACCGAGAAGTGATTCGACTAAAGAAAAGGGAAACTGAGAAGAGATTCGAGTAAAGAAAATGGTAGCGCGAGGAGAGATTCGAGGAAAGAAACTGTAAACGCGAAAAGACATTAGAATAAAGAAAAAGTAAACGGGATAGATTCGAGTAATGAAAAGGGAAACGAAGAAGAGATTCGAGTAAATAAAAGGAAAACGCGAGAAGGAATTCAGGCAAAGAAAAGGATAACAAGAGAAGAGATTCAAGTAAAGAAAAGGAAACGCGATAAGAGATTCGAGTTAAGATAAAGGTAACGCGAGAAGAGATTGGAGTGAAGAAAAGGGAATCGCGAGAAGACATTCGAGTAAGGAAAACGGAAACACGAAAAGAGATTCGAGAAAAGAAAATGGAAAAGCGAGATCAGAATTGATCAAAGAAAAGGGAAACGCGAGAAGACACAAGAGTAAAGAAAGGGGAAACGCGAGAAATTCGATTAAAGAAAAGGGATACAGGAGGAGAGATTCGAGCAAAGAAACTGTAACGAGATAAGGAATTCGAGTAAAGAAAATGGAAACGCGAGAAGAAATTCGAGTAAAGAAAAGGAAACGCGAGAAGAGATTCGAGTAAGAGAAAAGGGAAACGCGAGATTTACTGGCAAAGAAAAGGGAAACGCGAGAAGCGAATCGAGTAATGAAAAGGGAAGCCCGAGAAGTGATTCGAGTAAAGAAAAAGGAAACGCGAGAAGAGATTCGAGTAAAGAACAGGGAAACGCGAGAAGAGATTCGACTAAAGAAAAGTGAAACCGAGAATAGATACGAGTATAGAAAAGGGAAACGCGAGAAATTCGAGTAAAGAAAAAGGAAACAGGAGGAGAGTTTCGAGTAAAGAAAATATTAACGCGAGGAGAGATTCGAGGAAAGAAACTGAAAACGCGAAAATAAATTAGAATAAAGAAAAGGGAAACGC
Source organism: Uropetala carovei (assembly GCA_036926305.1). Classification (NCBI taxonomy): domain Eukaryota; kingdom Metazoa; phylum Arthropoda; class Insecta; order Odonata; family Petaluridae; genus Uropetala; species Uropetala carovei. The sequence goes on along the minus strand of JAXCHB010000080.1, from coordinate 9,320,897 downwards.
GAGAACAGTTTTGTGCAAGGAAAAGAGAAACGCGAGAGGGGAGTAAAGAAAAGGTAAGCGCGAGAAGTGATTCGAGTAAAGAAAAAGGAAACGCGAGAAGAGATTCGAGTAAAGAAAAGGGATGCGAGACTAGATTCGACTAAAGAAAAGGGAAACCGAGAAGAGATTCGGCTAAAGATAAGGGAAACGCGAGGAGAGATTCGAGTAAAGAAAATGGAAACGCGAGAAGAAATTCTGGTAAGGAAAAGGGAAACGCGAAAGATTCGATTATAGAATAGGGAAACGCGAGAAGAGAATCGAGTAAACAAAAGGAAACGCGAGAAGAGATTCGAGTAAGAGAAAAGGGAAACGCGAGATATTCAGGTAAAGAAAAGGGAAACGCGAGAAGCGATTCCAGTAAGGAAAAGGGAAACACGAGAAGAGATTAGAGTAAAGAAAGGGGAATGCGCGAGAAGAGATTCCTGTAAAAAAAAAGGGAAGCGCGAGAGATTCGAGTAAAGAAAAGGGAAACGCAAGGAGAGATTCGAGTAAAGAAAAGGGAAGCGCGAGAAATTCGAGTAAAGAAAAGGGATACAGAAGGAGAGATTTGTCCAAAGAAAAGAGAAACGCCAGAGATTCGAGTAAAGAAAAGGGACGCGAGAAGAGATTCGAGTAAAGGAAAGGGAAACGGGAGAGATTTGAGTAAAGAAAAGGGAAACACGAGAGATACGAGTAAAGAAATGGGATACGCGAGAGATACGTGTAAAGAAAAGGCAAAAGTGAAAAATTCGAGTATAGGATAGGGAAACGCGAGATGAGATAAGAGTAAAGAAAAGGGAAACGCGAAGAGAGATCGGAGTAAGGAATAGGGAAACGCGAGAAGAAATACGAGTAAAGAAAAAGGAAACGCGAGAAGAGATTCGAGTAAAATAAGGGGAAAGGCGAGAGATTCGAGTAAAGATAAACGCTGGGAGTGATTCGAGAAAGAAAAGGGAAACGCGAGCAGAGATTCAGGTAAGGAAAAGGGAAATGTGAAAGATTCGAGTAAAGAAAAAAGAAACGCGAGAAGAGATTCGAGTAAAGAAAAGGGAAACGCGAGAGATACGAGTAAAGAAAAGCGAAACGCGAGAAGCGATTCGAGAAAAGAAAAGGGAAACGTGAGAGATTCGAGTAAAGAAAAGGGAAACGCGAAAGAATCAAGTAAAGAAAAGGGAAACGCGAGAAATACGAGTAAAGAAAAGGGTTACAGGAGTAGAGATTCGAGTAATGAAAATGGTAACGCGAGGAGAGATACGAAGAAAGAAACCGTAAACGCCCAAAGAAATACGAATAAAGAAAAGGGAAATGCGAGAAGAGATTCCAGCAAAGAAAAGTGAAACAAGAGAAGTGATTCGAGTTAAGAAAAAGGAAACGCGAGAAGAGATTAGAGTGAAGAAAAGGGCATCGCATGAAGAGATTCCAGTAGAGAAAATGGAAACGCAAGAGGAGATTAGAAAAGAAAGAAAACGGAATCGCGAGATGAGATTCGAGTAAAGAAAATGGAAACGCAAGAAGAGATTCGAGTAAAGTAAAGAGAAACCATAGAGATTCGGGTAAAGAAAAGAGAAACGCGAGAGGAGATTAGAGTAAAGAAAAGGGAAACGCGTGGGGAGATTTAGGTAAAGAAATGGGAACGCGACAAGAGATTCGAGTAAGTATAAGGGAAACGCGAGAGGAGAGGCGAATAAAGAAAAAGGAAACGGGATAGATTCGAGTAATAAAAAGGCAAACGAAGTAAATAAAAGGAAAACGCGAGAAGAAATTCAGGCAAAGAAAAGGATAACAAGAGAAGAGATTCGAGTAAAGAAAATATTAACGCGAGGAGAGATTCGAGGAAAGAAACTGAAAACGCGAAAAGAAATTAGAAAAAAGGAAAGGGAAACGCGAGAACAGTTTTGTGCTAGGAAAAGAGAAACGCAAGAGGGGAGTAAAGAAAAGGGAAGCGCGAGACATTCGAGTAAAGAAAAGGGAAACGCGAGAAGAGATTCGAGTAAACAAAAGGAAACGCGAGAAGAGATTCGAGTAAAGTAAAGGGAAACGCGCGATATTCTGGTAAAGAAAAGTAAAACGCGAGAAGCGATTCGAGTAAGGAAAAGGGAAACACGAGAAGAGATTCGAGTAAACAAAAGGGAATGCGCGAGAAGATATTCGAGTAAAAAAAAGGGAAACGCGAGAGATTCGAGTAAAGAAAAGGGAAACGCGAGACATTCGAGTAAAGAAAAGGGAAACGCGAGGAGAGATTCGAGTATAGAAAATGGAAGCGCGAGAAGAGATTCTAGTAAAGAAAAGGGAAACGCGAGAAGTTTCAACTATAGAAAAGGGAAACCGAGAAGAGATTCGAGAAAAGATAAGGGAAACGCGAGGAGAGATTCGAGTAAAGAAAATGGAAACGCGAGAAGAAATTCAGGTAAGGAAAACGGAAACGCGAAAGATTCGATTATAGAAAAGGGAAACGCGAGAGATTCGAGTAAACAAAAGGAAACGCGAGAAGAGATTCGAGAAAGAGAAAAGGGAAACGCGAGATCTTCAGGTAAAGAAAAGGGAAATGCGAGAAGCGATTCGAGTAAGTAAAAGGGAAACACGAGAAGAGATTCGAGGAAAGTAAAGGGAAGCGCGAGAGATTCGAGCAAAGAAAAGGGAAACGCAAGGAGAGATTCGAGTAAAGAAAAGGGAAGCGCGAGAAGTGATTCGAGTAAAGAAAAAGGAAACGGGAGAAGTGATTCCAGTACAGAAAAAGGAAACGGGAGAAGAGATTCGAGTAAAGAAAAGGGAAACGCGAGAAGAGATTCGACTATAGAAAAGGGAAACGCGAGTAGAGATTCGAGTAAAGAAAAGGGAAGCGCGATAAGTGATTCGAGTAAAGAAAAAGGAAGCGGGAGAAGTGATTCGAGTAAAGAACAGGGAAACGCGAGAAGTCATACGACTAAAGAAAAGGGAAACTGAAAAGAGATACGAGTAAAGAAAGGGGAAAGGCGAGAGATTCGAGTAAAGGGAAACGCGGGGAGTGATTCGAGAAAGAAAAGGGAAACGCGAGCAGAGATTCAGGTAAGAAAAATGGAAATGTGAAAGATTCGAGTAAAGAGAAAGGAAACGCGAGAAGACATTCGAGTAAGTATAAGGGAAACGCTAGAAGAGATTCGAGTAAAGAAAAGGAAAACACGAGAAGAGATTCCAGCAAGGAAAAGTTAAACGAGAAAAGATTCGAGCAAAGATAACGGAATCGCGAGAAGAGATTCGAGTAAAGAAAAGGGAAACCGAGAAGAGTTTCGGGTAAAGAAAAGAGAAAAGCCAGAGATTCGGGTAAAGAAAAGGGAAACCCTAGAAGTGATTAGAGTAAAGAAAAGGGTAACGCGAGAGATTCGAGTAAAGTAAGGGCAACGCAAGAAGAGATTCGAGTAAAGAAAACGGAAACACGAGAGGAGATTTAGGTAAAGAAATGAGAAACGCGAGATGAGATTCGAGTAAGTATAAGGGAAACGCGAGGAGAGAGTCGAGTAAAGAAAAGGGAAATGGGATAGATTCGAGAAAGAAAAGGCAAACGAAGAGAAATTATAAAAAAATTAAAAGGAAAACGCGAGCAGAAATTCAAGCAAAGAAAAGGAAAACAAGAGAAGAGATTCGAGTAAAGAAAAGGGAACGCGATAAGAGATTCGAGTTAAGATAAAGGTAACGCGAGAAGAGATTCTAGTGAAGAAAAGGGAATCGCGAGAAGACAATCGAGTAAGGAAAACGAAAACGCGAGAAGAGATTCGAGAAAAGAAAATGGAAACGCGAGATCAGATTCGAGGAAAGAAAAGGGAAACGCGAGAAATTCGATTAAAGAAAAGGGATACAGGAGGAAAGATTCGAGCAAACAAACTGTAACGCGATAAGGAATTCGAGTAAAGAAAATGGAAATGCGGAAGAAATTCAGGTAAGGAAAAGGGAAACGCGAAAGATTCGAATATAGAAAAGGGAAACGCGAGAAGAGACTCGAGTAAAAAAAAGGAAACGCGAGCAGAGATTCGAGTAATGAAAAGGGAAACGCGAGATATTCAGGTAAAGAAAAGGGAAACGCGAGAAGCGATTCGAGTAAGGAAAAGGGAAACACGAGATGAGATTCGAGTAAAGAAAAGGTAATGCGCGAGAAGAGATTCGAGAAAAAAAAAGGGAAACGCGAGAGATTCGAGTAAAGAAAAGGGAAACTCTAGGAGAGATTCGAGGATAGAAAAGAGAAGCGCGAGAGATTCGAGAAAGAAAAGGGAAGCGCGAGACATTCGAGTAAAGAAAAGGGAAACGCGAGAAGAAATACGAGTAAAGAAAGGGGAAAGGCGAGAGATTCGAGTATAGAAAAGCGAAACGCGAGAGATACGAGTAAAGAAAAGCGAAACGCGAGAAGCGATTCGAGTAAGAAAAGGGAAACGTGAGAGATTCGAGTAAAGAAAAGGGAAACGCGAAAGAATCAAGTAAAGAAAAGGGAAACGCGAGAAATACGATTAAAGAAAGGGATACAGGTGTAGAGATACAAGTAATGAAAATGGTAACGCGAGGTGAGATACGAGGAAAGAAACCGTAAACGCGAAAAGAAATTCGATTAAAGAAAAGGGAAACGCGAGAAGAGATTCCAGCAAAGAAAAGTGAAACAAGAGAAGAGATTCGAGTTAAGAAAAAGGAAACGGGAGAAGAGATTCGAGTGAAGAAAAGGTCATCGCATGTAGAGATTCGAGTAAAGAAAATGGAAACGCTAGAAGAGATTCGAGTAAAGAAAAGGGAAACGCTAGAAGAGATTCGAGTAAACAAAAGGGAAACCGAGAAGAATTTCGTGTTAAGAAAAGAGAAACGCCAGAGATTCGGGTAACGAAAAGGGAAACGCGAGAAGAGATTAGAGTAAAGAAAAGGGAAACGCGAGAGATTCGAGTAAAGAATAGGGAAACGCGAGAGATTCAAGTAAAGAAAACGGAAACGCGAGAGAATCGAGGAAAGAAAAGGGAAACGCGAGAAGACATTCGAGTAAAGAAAACGGAAACACGAGGGGAGATTTAGGTAAAGAAATGGGAAACGCGAGAAGATTCGAGTAAGTATAAGGGAAACGGGAGAGGAGAGTCGAATAAGGAAAAGGGAAACGGGATAGATTCGAGTAATGAAAAGGCAAACGAAGAAGAGATTCGAGTAAATAAAACGAAAACGCGAGAAGAAATTCAGGCAAAGAAAAGGATAACAAGAGAAGAGATTCGAGTAAAGAAAAGGGAACGCGATAAGAGATTTGAATTAAAATAAAGGTAACGCGAGAAGAGATTCGAGTGAAGAAAAGGGAATCGCGAGAAGACATTCGAGTAAGGAAAACGGAAACACGAAAAGAGATTCGAGAAAAGAAAATGGAAACGCGAGATCAGAATTGATCAAAGAAAAGTGAAACGCGAGAAGACAGAAGAGTAAAGAAAGGGGAAACGCGAGAAATTCGATTAAAGAAAAGGGATACAGGAGGAGAGATTCGAGCAAAGAAACTGTAACGAGATAAGGAATTCGAGTAAAGAAAATGGAAACGCGAGAAGGAATTCGAGTAAACAAAAGGAAACGCGAGAAGAGATTCAAGTAAAGAAAATGGTAACGCGAGCAGAGATTCGAGGAAAAAACTTTAAACGCGAAAAGGAATTAGAATAAAGAAAAGGGAAACGCGAGATCAGATGTGTGCAAAGAAAAGAGAAACGCGAGTGAGGGGAGTAAAAAAAGGGAAGCGCGACAAGTGATTCGAGTAAAGAAAAAGGAAACGCGAGAAGCGATTCGTGTAAAGAAAACGGAAACGGGAGGAGAGACTCGAGCAAAGAAAAGGGAGACGCAAGCATAGATTCAGGTTAGGAAAAGGGAAATGTGAAAGATTCGAGTTAAGAAAAAGGAAACGCTAGAAGATATTCGAATAAAGAAAATGGATACGCGAGAAGAAATTCGAGTAAAGAAAAGGGAAACGCGAGAAGAGATTCGAGTAAAGAAAAAGTAATCGCGAAAAGAGATTCGAGTAAAGGAAAGGGAAACGGGAGAGATACGAGTAAAGAAATGGTAAACGCGATAAGCGATTCGAGTAAAGAAAGGGGAAACGGGAGAGATACGAGTAAAGAAAAGGGAAACGCGAGGAGAGATTCGAGTAATGAAAAGGGAAACGCGAGAAGAGTTCGACTAAAGAAAAGTAAACCGAGAAGAGATTCGAGTAAAGAACAGGGAAACGCGAGAAGAGATTCGACTAAAGAAAAGGGAAACCGAGAAGAGATACGAGAAAAGAAAAGGCAAACGCGAGAAGATTCGAGTAAAGAATGGGGAAACGCGAGGAGAGATTGGAGTAAAGAAAAGGGAAACGCGAGATATTCGGGTAAAGAACAGGGAAACGCGAGAGATTCGAGTAAAGTAAAGAGAAACGCGAGAGATTCGAGTAAATAATAGGGAAACGCGAAAAGAGATTGGAATTAGAAAAAGGGAAACGCGATAAGAGATTCAAGATAAGAAAAAGGAAACACGAGCAGAGATTCAAGTGAAGAAAAGGGAAACGCGAGAAGAGATTCGACTAGAGAAAAGGAAAACCGAGAAGAGATTCGGTAAAGAAAATGGAAACGCGAGGAGAGATTCGAGTAAATAAAATGGAAACGCGAGAGATTTGAGTAAAGAAAAAGGAAACTCTTGGAACGATTCGAGGAAAGAAAAGGGAAGCGCGAGAGATTCGAGTAAAGAAAAGGGAAACTGAGACGAGACCCGAGTAAAGAGAAGGCAAACGCGAGAAATTCGAGTAAAGAAAAGGGATACAGGAGGAGCGATTCTAGTAAAGAAAATGATAACGTGAGGAGAGATTCGAGGAAAGAAACTGTAAACGCGAAAAGAAATTCGAATAAGGAAAAGGGAAACGCGAGAAGATATTTGAGCAAAGAAAAGAGAAACGCCAGAGATTCGAGTAAAGAAAAGGGAAACGCGAGACATTCTAGTAAAGAAAAGGGAAACAAGAGAAGAGATTCGAGTAAAGAAAAGGGAAACGCGATCAGAGATTCGAGTTAAGCAAAAGGAAACGCGAGCAGAGATTCAAGTGAAGAAAAGGGAAACGCGAGAAGAGATTCGACTAGAGAAAAGGGAAACCGAGAAGAGATTCGAGTAAAGAAAATGGAAACGCGAGGAGAGATTCGAGTAAAGAAATTGGAAACGCGAGAGATTTGAGTAAAGAAAAAGGAAACTCTTGGAATGATTCGAGGAAAGAAAAGGGAAGCGCGAGAGATTCGAGTAAAGAAAAAGGAAACATGAGATATTCGAGGAAAGAAAAGGGAAGCGCGAGAGATTCGAGTATAGAAAAGAGAAGCGCGAGAAGCGATTCGAGTAAAGAAAAGGGAAACCGAGAAGAGATTCGAGTAAAGAAAATGGAAAAGCGAGGAGAGATTCGAGTAAAGAAAATGGAAACGCGAGAAGAAATTCAGATAAGGAAAAGGGAAACGCGAAAGATTCGAGTATAGATAAGGGAAACGCGAAATGAGATTCGAGTAAAGAAAAGGGAAACGCGATTCGAGTAAAGAAAAGGGAAACGCGAGAGATTCGAGCAAAGAAAACGGAAACGCGAGAAAAAATTTGAGTAAAGTAAATGGAAACGCGAGAAGGGATTCGAGTAAAGAAAATGGTAACGCGAGGAGAGATTGGAGGACGGAAACTGTAAACGCTAAAAGAAATTCGAATAAAGGGAAACGCGAGAAGAGATTCGAGTAAAGAAAAGGAACACGCGAGAAGAGATTCACGCAAAAAAAAGGGAAACGAGAAGAGATTGCAGTAAGGAAAAGGGAAACGCGATAAGAGAATCCAGTTAAGAAAAAGGAAACGCGAGAAGAGATTCAAGTGAAGGGAAAAGCGAGAAGATTCGAGTAAAGAAAATGGTAACGCGAGCAGAGATTCGATGAAAGAAACTGTAAACGCGATAAGAAATTCGAATAAAGAAAAGAGAAACGCGAGAAACGATTCGAGTAAAGAAAAGGGAAACGCGAGAGAATAGAGTAAAAGGAAACGCCAGGAGAGATTCGACTAAAGAAAACTGAAACTCGAGGAGAGATTCGAATAAAGAAAATGGAAACGCGACGAGAGATTAGAGTCAGGAAAAGGGAAACGCGAGGAGAGATTCGAGTAAAGAAAAGGCAAAAGCGAGTAGAGATTCGAATAAAGAAAAGGGAAACGCGAGGAGAGATTCGAGTAAAGAAAATTGAAACGCGAGAGAATAGAGTAAAAGGAAACGCCAGGAGAGATTCGACTAAAGAAAACTGAAACGCGAGGAGAGATTCGAATAAAGAAAATGGAAACGCGACGAGAGATTAGAGTCAGGAAAAGGGAAACGCGAGGAGAGATTCGATTAAAGAAAAGGCAAAAGCGAGTAGAGATTCGAATAAAGACAAGGGAAAAGCGAGGAGAGATTCGAGTAAAGAAAATTGAAACGCGAGATGAAATTCGAATAAAGAAAAGCGAAACGCGAGAAGAGATTCGAGTAAAGAAAAGAGACACGCCAGAAATTCGAGTAAAGAAAGTGGAAACGCGAGGAGAGATTCGAGTAAAGAAAAAGGAAAAGCGAGTATAGATTTCAGTAAAGAAAAGGGAAACGAGAGTAAATACAAGTAAAGAAAAGGGAAACGCGAGTAGGGATTCGAGTAAAGAAAAGAGAAACTGCGAGTAGAGATTCGAGTAAAGAAAAGGGAAACGCGAGGAGAGATTTGAGTAAAAAAAAAGGGAAACGCGACGAGAGATTCGAGTATAGAAAAGGGAAACGCGAGTAGAGATTCGAGTAAAGAAAAAGGAAACGCGAGGAGAGATTTGAGTAAAGAAAAGGGAAACACGAGAGGAGATTCGAGTAAAGAAAAGGGAAACGCGAGGAGAGATACGAGTAAAGAAAAAGGAAACGCGAGGAGAGATTCGAGTAAAGAAACGGGAAACGCGAGACGAGACTCGAGTAAAGAAAAGGGAAACGCGAGACGAGACTCGAGTAAAGAAAAGGGAAACGCGAGTAGAGATTCGAGTAAAGAAAAAGGAAACGCGAGGAGAGATTTGAGTAAAGAAAAGGGAAACACGAGAGGAGATTCGAGTAAAGAAATGGGAAACGCGAGGAGAGATTCGAGTAAAGAAAAAGGAAACGCGACGAGAGATTCGAGTAAAGAAACGGGAAACGCGAGACGAGACTCGAGTAAAGAAAAGGGAAACGCGAGAGATGAGTAATGAAAAGGGAAACGCGAGACGAGACTCGAGTAAAGAAAAGGGAAACGCGAGTAGAGATTCGAGTAAAGAAAAAGGAAACGCGAGGAGAGATTTGAGTAAAGAAAAGGGAAACACGAGAGGAGATTCGAGTAAAGAAATGGGAAACGCGAGGAGAGATTCGAGTAAAGAAAAAGGAAACGCGACGAGAGATTCGAGTAAAGAAACGGGAAACGCGAGACGAGACTCGAGTAAAGAAAAGGGAAACGCGAGAGATGAGTAATGAAAAGGGAAACGCGAGACGAGACTCGAGTAAAGAAAAGGGAAACGCGAAGAGAGATTTGAGTAAAGAACAGGGAAACGAGAGGAGATTCGAGTATAGAAAAGGGAAACGAGAGTAGAGAATCGAGTAAAAAAAAGGGAAACGCGAAGAGAGATTCGAGTAAAGAAAAGGGAAACGCGAGTAGAGATTCGAGTAAAGAAAAAGGGAACGCGAGGAGGGATTCGAGTAAAGAAAAAGGAAACGCGAGGAGAGATTCGAGTAAAGAAAAAGGAAACGCGAGTAGAGATTTGAGTAAAGAAAAGGGAAACGCGATGAGAGATTATAGCCATTTTAACTGTATTTGGCTACCAATTATATTGTTAGACCTCAAAATCCTATTGTTGTATCAATCCGTATGGGTGTAAGCGTGCTTTGTATGCTTTTAATATGAGAGAGAGGGAGGTAGAGAGAGGTAGAGGGGGAGTGAGAGGTGAGTGGGAGTGAGAGGTAAGGGGGAGCAAGAGGGAGGAGGAGAGAGGGAAGTAGAGGTGGGAGGTGGAAAGAAGAGGAGAAGAGAGAGGGGGAGAAGTGAGGAGGGGGCTGGAGATAGAGGGTGGGAGAGGGAGAGAGGGTGTGAAAGGGTGGAGGGAATAGGAGGGAAAGAGAGATAACTATTTTAAGTTTAACTAAAGATAGCCCGTCAACAACAGAATATTCACTAGATATGTTGTATATGACAAAATATTTCATATGTGAAGGTGGGATATCAATTATTTTAAATGAAAATAATAATAATCTATCTATCTATCTATAATTCTTCAGTTGATATTTCAACGGGCATTACACTAGTGTTCCATACGATTCTTTCCACTTCCTCATCTACTTCTGGGAAGCCTCGAAAATCGCAGATGGCATCTTCCCAGACCTTCCTCCAACAGCCATTTTATGTGGACGACTTAACTTCATCAAGCGATTCCTTCACATTAATGATGCAATCCGGAATGTTAAAATCCTTCCAACACTTTCTCATATCGAATGTTGAATGATGCTCCATCCTGTCTAAAATTCGACCGAAAGTACGCCTGGTGTAATAGGCCTTAAACGCTGCAATCACTCCTTGGTCTAGCGGCCGTAAGAGCAACGTTGTGTTTGGGTGAAGGAAGAGGACTTCCATGTTGGGATGAGCCAACTTAAGACTTTCTGGGCGCGTGGGTGTATTGTCAAGGAGGAGGAGCACTTTAAATGGTAATGACTTTGATGCCAGGTATTTTTCTACTTCTTTTACAAATCACTTGTGAAACCATTCTAACAACAGCTCACTTGTAACCCAGGATTTTTTGTTAGCTCTCCAAAACACCGGTAAACCTTGTTCTATGTTTTTCCCCTTCAATGCCCGAGGGTATAAAGCCCAGTATACCATCACGGGCTTCACCATGCAGTCCCCCGAAGCATTAGTACATAGGAGAAGGGTAACTCGAACTCAGTCTTTGGCTGCCTTAAACCCAGGAGCCGATTTCTCTTCAACTGATAAAAATGTTCTTGAAGGCATTCTTTTCCAAAACAATGCTGTCTCGTCTGCGTTTAATACTTGTTCTCATGTGTATCCACCATCTTCAATACATTTTTTCAGTTGTTGGGGAAAACTTTCTGCTGCAACACAGTCCGCGAACGCTGATTCACCCATCAACTTCACATTGTGCAGGCTGTACCTTTTTTTTAAATCTGTCGAACCACCCTCTGCTCGCATTAACCCATTAGTGCATAAAGTTAATTTTTGATAAAAGTTAGTTTTTTTCCAACGCTATAACATAAGTATGGTCTATTTAACATGTATTTACACTTTTTTAATTTTTTTATGCCCTAAGTTGAAAATTATACCCCATCCGATATATAGGAGGCCATGCACTGTGGTTACTCCGTTTGCTACCTTTATCTTAGGAATAGAATTTCACATAACATGAGTTTTACAAATATTTATTTATTATTAACTAGTGAACACTTGTTAAGATAGTTTAAACATTATAATTTTTGTCATTATACAGTAAAACCTCTACCTAACGTACTCCCCGTTAACGAACACCTCCAAATAACGAACAAATGACGTTGGTCCCGCCATACTCCTATTTTAAAGCACGGGAAAATGCCTCCTGACAACGAACTCCTGTACAACGTAAAACTCCAAATAACGAACTGAAAAAATGGTCCCTTCCGATGATATTTACCTCTTCATAACGAAGTTTCGCCCACAAAACAGTGTTTATTTTTCATATAAGCGCGGAAAACGATTGAAAATACAGAGGCCCAATCAGGTGTTAGCTTTGAATGAGCCAATCAGAGCATTAACTTATGTTGTCACATGATATTTCCGGTTTTGCTGAAAAATTAAGCGTCCCTAACCGCATGGCCAGTGTGTCCTCGGTGGTTTTTGGTGCAAGGTGTGTAGTAAGCGTTAACGTATTTTCCTGCGATAAGGTGATCCTGCTCACAAATGTGAACGAGAGGTTTATTCATTTATTGCTCGTTATTTAACAGTGGTTCACGACTCTTACTTTCTTCTGTTAATCTGCTGATTTTCAAGGTAAGTTTTTAGTTTATCAGTCCATGTGGCCATGCTTTTACGAAACTAGATCATGTAAATATTGTCTTGAAATCATGAATTTTTACAATATGGCAATATTGTAATAAATTAAAGTGCAATATTCATCAATCTCACTAGGTTTATGCAGGGTGGTCAGATTCCATTATTTTAAATCTAGAAGCATACTCTATTTGCTATTATCCATGGTGATCATTTTATCAGGAAACACGCTGGCACCAGCCCTCGCGCGGCTAATTCCTCTGGACTTCAGTCCGTATCGGCCGCATGTGGTGATGGCTCATTAGTGGTGATCTCCCGAGTCTGTTTACACTAGTTCTGCTAGCCATAGCCAGTAAGCTTTCATTCCGTTTGGAAGGAAGACCTGTGGTACTGTTTGTTTCGTTGCTGTTCTTATTTTTATTTTATTAAGTGTTTTGTAAAATATAGTTTTATAATTTTATTTTATTAAGCGTTTTATAAACTAAGACAGTGCTCAAGGACGAAATAATTCAAGATATTCAAGCGCGGTTACAGTTTAGCCCTCAGAAATCTTTAAGATGTTTGTCGCAAGAGACCGGTGTATCTTACGGATCTGCTTTCAAGGCTACTAAGTTAATTAAGTTTCGCCCATACAAGGTGCGAGTAGTGCATGAGTTCAAACCTCTTAATGCTCCCAAAAGGATTGAATTTTGTAACTGTACACGACGGGCTAGTTGATCTGCAATTGCTCTTCATAACTGATGAGGTCTATATTCATGTCAGTGGTTATGTAAAATCTCAAAATACCCGAATATGGAGTGACGAGAATCCACATGCAATTCACCATCTCCAGTTACATGATGTAAAGACTGGTATGTGGTGTGCTGTTAGTGTTAGAAAAATAATCGGTCCAATTTTTTTTAATGAAACCATGTACTCGGTTCGATATATTAGGAACATATTGGAACCATTTTTTGTACTCGGTTCGATATATTAGGAACATATTGGAACCATTTTTTGCTCAGCTAACTGATGAAGAAAGACAATACGTATATTTCCAACAAGATAGCACAACCACGCATACTGCCACATGCGGCCAATATGGGCTGAAGTCCGGAGGAATTAGCCGCGCGAGGTCCGGTGCTAGCGTGTTTCTTGTTAAAATGATCACCCTGTATTTACCGGGTATTAATCTATGCCTTTAGGCAATATTTTCGTTGATTAAATAAAAGTGTGCACTTTGTACTTGCTGCTTTCCGTTAAAATATAATAATGAAAATTAGCCATTAATTGAAAAAGAAGTATTTGCACCTGGGGGGCTTTAGCTCCCCGTGGCTGTGCCACTGGTAAGAGGTATTTATAGTTTAGGTACATTATTTTCGTGTAAATTAATTTTGATTATTGATCGGAGGTGGAAAAGGTTTTGCTAACAAATGTTTGTGACCTATGTAGTACGAATTTCCCGCGTCTTGTTAATGCTGTCAGTTCTTACATTATATAATTTTAAAGAGAAGGCGTTATTAATGGGTTTTCATACAGGGTTTTGTTAGATTGTGCCATATCTGCATAATAATTGCTTTTGCCTTCATTTGGACAATCCAATGCTTCCGTATAATCTGATAGTCCCTGGAGTTATGCAATGCCCAACTCACCTCTGAACAACGGACTTCCGAATAACGAATAGGCGAAAAATTCGGTCCCTTGAAATTCGTAAATCAGAGGTTTTACTGTACATTGCAAAACATTTTGGGTGAAGCCCTACATTACACTTACAGCATATAAACTTGGCTTTACCTTTGCAATTAGCACACCTTTCCATCTCATTGAAAATTGGCCAATGTTTGATAACATCAAATCTTACATCGGAAGTAGGTGTGTGTGCGCTTTTTCCCTGATTTGATGGTTTTCCGTACTTTTTCAGAATCGTTAGATGAAGTGACCTTCAAAATTGTAAAAGCGATTCACATTTCTGCCCAGTGATTCGACGGAATAAAAGCCACGAATTAATTAAAGACGCATCTAAAAAGTAGGCAAATATTGGCTACCACCATTTCTTTTGTCTTATTCTTGATCTGTATGCAGCAATGAACTGGTACATTTGGTCGACTCCCCCCATTCCCTTATTGTATGCCAAGAACATAGTAGGCTGAGAAACAGAGATTTTGCATTTTTTCCCCTTGACCATCGTAGAGTGATACCCAGGGATAACTTTTCGTAATTAGTGTCACTATACTATTGTCTTTCCACCGAACAAGAAGTGCATCGCCACAGCTTGGGTAATCATAAGCTCCCCTCTTTTCCTTCATCATGGCAGATTTCGCTTTTAGAGGACATTTTTCCGTTCTATTTTCCTGTATTGCTCCACTTGCGCAAATTCTTTGGGATGCAAGGTGTCTAATTAATTTTACGGAAGTGAAACAATTATCAAAAAAAATCTTATGGCCTCCATCTTTTGGTACATTGGCAGCATCTAACAGCGCTAAAACTACGTCTCCACCAAGTCCAAATTTCCATGATGTATCCACTTCTTTCCCTGTATACACTTGGAAAGTGATCAAATATCCACTACTCGAACAAAGTGCCCAGTTCTTGTAACCAAAACAAATTGGTTTTCCTCGAATAAATTGCTTGGCATACTGCTTGCCGTAGTATGGAATCATGCTTTCGTCAATTGAAATGTTTTCATCTAGGCCTCCATGTTTCTTGAAGGCAGCTTCAAGCATACACAGTAATGGTCTAATCTTGAATACCCTATCATTCCCATCATTCAGTGTATTTTCATTCAAATGGAAATTTTGCAGTATTGCCTCGAATATGTTGCATCGCATACTATCAGACAACAGTGTCGGTACATATTTTTCTCTAGACCAATACAAACATTTGTTTGGACATTTTGCATAAACAGACATTAACATACCACCAAGAAAGACCAACAATTCATCATTAGTCATACATAGAGTAACATTTTTCTGTCCTGCATGTTTATTTGTCTCCCTACAGATGTGATTCAAGAGATCGTTTGTGAAAAACAAACAAAAAAGTTGCTCTTTTTCCTCTTCATTTTCCATAATTTCCAAAATTTCATTAACATTCAAACTGAAAAACAACAGAGCCATGAGGTTTTAAAAATCTAAATCTTAAAAACCTCGTGAGTTTATAGAACTTTTAACTTTACTTAACGTTTATAGAACTAGAAGCTTTGTATAAATGCTAATAGATTTAAATTAAAAACGTGTTTTAACTAAAATATCGGGTAATATCTTTTGCTGATTGGAATTGTTCTGACTCCGAGTAGCTAACGAACCCCTCAAGAAAATGTGAAAAATGCAAAAACAACACCCATTCCCGGTACGAGATTCAAACCCGTGATCTCTGTGCTGACCAACCAGTACGTCACTACGAGGCCAACTCGATCGGCATATAAAATGGGAAAATTTTTTAAATGAAGCAATAATTACAAAAAATTCAAAGATATATCATGAACATAAATCGTAATATGGAGATGTCATTACTGCCCGCAGTGCATACCGTCCGATATATCGGACGGCAATATATAACTAATGGAAACGTATACATAGACACGGCTATACATAAACGGCTAGCAATAAATTGACAGCGACCAGTATTAGGCACTGACCAAAATTAAAACCATTGCTCTACATTATAACATAATTTTTTTTAAATATTTACTTACCCAGTGTGAGACATGGAGAATTCCTCTGCAGACATAACGCAGAAAAACATGTGCAGTAACAATATGATCTCATCCACGACTAACACTTGCTGACGGTAGGGAGGAAAAGCATTTAGGTGACCAAAACAAAGTATTATAAAGTAACATACGTCATTTTATACATCGGAAAAAAATAAAATCGGACGCTTTGCACTAATGGGTTAAAAGATGTTTTAATATCGTGCTAGTCCCTTCACCACCTGATGTTTTAATAATGTGCCCATAGAGACGCAAAGCTTTATCGCGAATGAGCTGACTACTGAGAGGCACATTTTTTTGTGCTTGATCCTTGATCCACAAGTTTAAAGCTCTCTCCATTTTTTCCAACTTGAGATCACAAGCATGAGAAGTAACTTTCATGCTCTGAAGAGTTCCTGCGGCCACACTATCCCTGATGTTCTGTTTATTTTTCTTAATGTGCCAAACTGTTGATTCGTTTATCACATATTGCCTGCCCACTGATGCCACACTCTGGCCAATAGCAAGTTTATTTAGTAACTCAATTTTCTCACTTAAAGTCAACGTCTTCTTTTTGCTTCTGCTTTCTGTATTATCACTTGCTTTCCTCTTGGTAAGCATTTTTGTAAAAAGGGCCACAGCGTGATAAAAAACCTTGCGGATGGGAAAATTCATTTGTTTAGTGTTTTTTCTCTTCACTTCAAAGATAACAGCAGTAGTTTAAACCCACAACACTGCAAATCACGCAAATTTGGAAGCCACGAATTTGGAGGTTTTACTTTATATACAGGGTGTCCCACGATGCAAGGTTGATACTTCACCTACGTTTAGGGGAAGTCATTACAAGTCGAAAATAAAGAGTAATCATTTTGCTTATTCTCAATAATAAAGCAGTAATGGACAGTTGAAGTTGTTGATGGAAATAAGAAGAAAAGCAAGTTTGCTGTTTTACAATGTTTATTCAAGCAATTACTCATTACAATAATTGCTTGAAGTGGGCACCATCTTCTCTTAGGCAGGTTATTGCTCTCTTTAAAAGAGAACTTGTTGCTATGCGAAGCATAACACTATCCATTTTGATCTGTGCTGCAGCATTGTTGTAGAAGTCTGACAGTTCTTTTACAGTTTGCACTTTCATTTTATAAACAAGGTTTTTCATATGACCCCATAAGTAATAATCTAAAGGGGTCAAATCTGGTGACCTTGGTGGCAAAGCTTGTGGCCCTCCCCGGCCAATCCAGCATCCCGCAAACCATTGGTTTAAGAATAGTCTCACACATCTTGCAAAGTATGCTGGTGCACCGTCATCCTGAAACCACATACCCTGCCTAACCTCAAGTGGTACATCTTCCAGAAGTTCTGGTAGGCGGTATTCAAGGAAGTTCAGGTCTCTCTCTGCAGTTAAACGATGTTCCCACATGAACGGTCCAATAAGTCTATCATCAATAATCTCGCACCAAATGTTTTTCAGAAAATGTGTTGAAAATGAGTTTCATTTCAATTCTCCAAGGCCCATGAATGAGAATTTCTACAGTTTGTATTTCCATCCCTAGTGAACATTGCCTCATCAGTAAACAAAATTCGTGGAATCAGCTGATCATTTTGAATGATCCAGTTGCAAAATTCCATACGTGCAGGAAAATCTTCAGGCTGAAGAGCTTACACATCCTGATGGTGAAATGGATAATAACTGTGACGGTAATGAGTTCTCCATACACTCATTCATGGCATGTGGGTCCGTTCCGATATTCTACGAACACTGATGGTTGGACTATTGTTCACCATCTCGTGTATGACCTATTCCTTGTCCACTGTTTGCTGTATGGGATGCTCAATCTTTGGCTTCGGAAATGCATCTTTTTCTCGTAACTACCTGTGCACGAGTGAAAACACAGGTGTTCGCCGATTTGGGAATCGCCTCTTATATTCTCGGACAGCTGCTGCCACATTCCCATAACAGAATCCATAAACAAAGTGGATGTCGGCATACTCTTCATTAGTGTACATGGACATTTTGAAAAACAACAACAATCTCCATGAGTCACACTAGTGAATTAGCTATTATCGAACGACCCTGTGTCGACCTGTGTGCTCAGAATTGTTGCCAATGGTTGCTTTTCTTCTTTCTAGCTACTATCGCACAACCTTGTGTCGACCTGTGTGCTCAGCATTGTTGCTTTTCTTCTTTCTAGCTACTATCGCACAACCTTGTGTCGACCTGTGTGCTCAGCATTGTTGCCAATGGTTGCTTTTCTTCTTTCTAGCTACAATCGCACAACCTTGTGTCGACCTGTGTGCTCAGTGTTGTTGCCAATGGTTGCTTTTCTTCTTATTTCCATCAACAACTTCAACTGTCCATTACTCCTTTATTACTGAGAATAGGCAAATTGATTACTCTTTATTTTCCACTTGTAATGACTTCCCCTAAACATTGGTGAAGTATCGACCTCGCGTCATGGGACACCCTGTATATCCTGTTTCACATTCACATGGTACATCTGACAAAACATCACTATGCAAATCAACTAAAATTTCATTTGCTGTCATCCCACAAAGATTACTGGTCTCTGCCATGGTTACAGGCTTAACGTAAAAATAAAATATTAAAATTTATTAATGATCAATCTCAATGGTTACTGTAAATATGTGATTAATAATGCAAAGAGCATTCCATAGATATAAGTATTGCACTAACCTGAAATGCATATGTAGGAAAACAGAGAAATTTCACACAAAATATCTTCTTTGAAATATTTCCAAAATGTTTTAATTGATAGTGAGCTTGATGAAAATGAAGGTAACTGCAACACACTCCAGAAATGGAACTGGTTTGAAAAAAAAACTGGATGAACTGATGCATTCTTCTGCCTTATCCTCCACAACCCACAGAGGACATCATAAAAGAATGGCCTTCTTCTCAGCCTCTAGCTAAGGGTGTTTGGCTTTCCCTTTTCTGTATCCTCTTGAAAATTCCCCAAAGGTAATACTCCAAGTTTATTTTCGGATGGTAAGGTCATAAAAGCCCACACTTCAACTAATGCTTGCAAACATCGCATATCCAGAACAGGAACTTTTCATCTGCTTTGTGCATCAGAAGCGAAGACTTACTACACCCTCAGAAATATAAACCCCTTGGATGATAAAAATCTGTATTTTACATAGATTATAAAGAGCGAGAGCCTTCGCAACCATAGGATAACTAATGGCGATATTTCATCACATTATTCAGAAAATACGATACAAAATGTGGGCAATAAACATATGAATGAAATGTGTCTCAACGAGAAAAATTATAAAAATTGGTATCTTTTACAAGAAATAACAATAGGAAACTTTTAACAAAAATATTTCTACCATGCAGTAAAAACCTTACTTATTACATATAGTTTATAAAAAATATTAACGGTTAAATTTCCCTAAAAAAAGTTAAACGAGATAAATACCAAAACACGGAAATCTCAGTGACTGGTTATCAACATGTTAAGAGCCTAATGGAAGCTTATAGCTACTTCTAAGTTTTAAGCCAACACTATAAGATTTTGTATACTTTTCAGTTTGGAAAGTTTGAAATAATCTACAATGAAATTTAACATCATGACCCGGTCCAGTGACTTTTGAACAATTCATCTGAATCCTCTAACACAATTGAGTGCATAGGGGAAAAAGACCACACGCTGGATGAAGGCTTCACTTGATTATTCAGAATTTCTCACACACAAAATAAATATAATATCACAAACAAGTTGCTCCTTTTCAGTCAAGCAAATAATTACAACATGGCATACAAATAAGTATTACTAAAATCTATTTTTTGTTAGAGTTTGATCCTTGCATTTATTCATGAAAAAAAACTTACCTATGGAACGTTGTGTGCCAACACTTCCAGGAGGTCCTCCAAGAGGTGTCATTTGAGGACTGGGTGAAGCAACCATTGCTGGAGATGGAGCCATCTGATTCATTTGATTGCTGTTGACAAATTGTATAGCTTTCTTGTCATTATTATTTAATTTACTATGAAAAACATCAAAACATTTTTACACATTTTGTAAGTATTTTAGATCACTGTTGTCCTTTAACACTTTCAGTAGTTGTTTTTTATATCCCATGTTCAGAGAAAGTTAGGAAATGTACACCAAGTTTGCTTAAAATAAAAAAGTTTTCTTTATTTCATTAGCCTAGGACTGCTAGGGGTATTTATGTTGTGAAATAAGTTTAATATAAAGTATTACAAGAATATACATTTATGCTCAAGAAAAATTTTGAAAATCATAAAATAATATTCGAGACGTGCTCTTAAAAGGGTTAAACTAGCATGATAGATAACAGCAATTGCCTATGTGGCAAATATATATTTAATGTCAAATTATTACCTTGGAATACTTCCCCCATGACCAGAAGCTGGAGAAGGTGCAGAGGCTGACCCAACACCACCACCTCCAACCTGACCTAAGGAAGCAGGGCTAGGACTACGTCTCAAGTACTGAGTAGGCGTAGAAGGCCCAGTACGCACGGCACCACCAACCATAAACTGCTGCTGTTGAGGGCCCCCTACCACCCCAGATCCAACTGTTATAGATCCTGGTCCACTTACAATACCTCCTTGTGCAGAAACCATGGTGCCACCAGAACCTGACATCCCTCCTCCAGGACCACCAACCATAGCACCACCTGGGACACCAACCATGTTACTTCCTGGACCTACCACCATTGAACTACCAGCAGACCCTCCAACCATTGAACCCCCAGCAGATCCTCCAACCATAGCACCTCCTGAGCCACCAGGTACTCCAACAATTGAACCTGCTGGACCTGCTACCATACCTCCCATTACTATGCCCTCAACCATCTAAAAATCAATCATAAATGTTAATTAATCCTGATAATTAATTCATTTTATTTATTAATCTGAAAATAAAAATACCATGATAATTTTATAGAGTTAAAACAAATACTAACAAGGGGAGGCTCACCTCTTTGGGTGACGGATTTCCTTAAAAATTGGTAGGTAGGTAGCCCTCTACTCCACAACCACGAATAACCCCCCTTCTGGACGTATATATCCAGAAAGTTAGCAACAAAATGCATTTATAATTTTCGATTTCATGGTTAACAAGGTATATACCTATTTCGCAGCAGAGATTGTTGTTGTAGCAGTGGCCTAGTGGTAACGTGGTGACTTGCTGTTACGAAGGTTGTGGGTTTGATCCCAAGGCGAGTGCTATATTTTTTCTGACTTATTATGGTGTGATTTTTTTGATTATTTTTTCATTGCCTTTTTTTTATAAATGCTGATGTTTTATAAATTTTTAATCCACTTGTGCATAATTTCGTTTTTTTGTTTTTTTTGGGCCCTTTTTCGAATTTATTTTTTCCTTCTTTTTTTGTTTTTCATTTTATCTTCTACCGTTTTAACAATACCATTTATTCTGTAGCATTTTCTTCTTTGCAATGACTTGGGTGGAATGATTCATAAAAACAATGGAAAAAAACGTTATCCAAGAATGACTCGTACATGCTTCTGTGCATTTTACCTGACATGGGTGAAAAGATTCAAAATGAAACATAACATTCCTTGATTCACCACCAATTGTCTTCGCATGTTTTTAAACCGATGATTCGGTACGCGTGGTATGCATCACGGCTAACCAAAAACGGACATTTTTTGCAACGTCAACCTGAAGAGGTGATGAAGAGTAAGTGCTTCTGTGGAGAGCAGTGCTTTGCGAGGTGCTCTCTTTGTAAAAGAAAGTTGTTTCCATTGTTTTAGTGATTCATTCCACCCAAGTCATTGCAAAGTAGAAAATGTTACAGAATAAATAGTATTGTTAAAACGGTAGAAGATAAAATGAAAAACAAAAAAAGAAGGAAAAAATAAATTCGAAAAAAGGCCCAAAAAAAAACAAAAAACCACATTATGCACAAGTGGATTAAAAATTTATAAAACATCAGCATTTATAAAAAAAGGCAATGAAAAAATAATCAAAAAAATCACACCATAATAAGTCAGAAAAAAATAGCACTCACCTTGGGATCGAACCCGCAACCGTCGTAACAGCAAGTCACCACGTTACTGCTGGGCCACCGCTACAACAACAATCTCTGCTGCAAAATAGGTATATACCTTGTTAACCATGAAATCGAAAATTATAAATCCATTTTGTTGCTAACTTTCTGGATATATATGCCCAAAAGGGGGGTTATTCATGGTTGTGGAGTTGAGGGTTACCTACCTACCAATTTTTAAGGAAATCCGTCACCCGAAGAGGTGAGCCTCCCCTTGTAAGACATCCAACCACCAGTCATGAATTTTGTTTTAATTACTCACACATTCAAGTATTTCAAAGATATAATTTTCAATCATCATGATCATCAGTAGTCTCTCAGCTGACAAGGCTGTAAATATATGCCAAACCAGGATCTTCTCTTTCTCCTGTCCCATATATTCTTTTTTCCTAAAATAGGTGCCAGCCTAAATCTTTTCCTTCCTTACTCTGTATTTGTCTTCAAGTTTTTCTTCAATAACATCTTTAATTAAAGTCTTATCTCAGAATGAATGAATGAATGAATTTGCCTTCCTCTTTCTCATCTACCAATTTATGTAAATATTCTTATCTACTCCACTTCAAGATTGACTTCCTTGTCTACATTTTGTCATTTTTCATAAACATTCATATTTCTACAAATAGTATTTTATTAACTTGCTCATTAGCTCTCCATATATTTTAATTGCTTCCAGCAGTTTCTTTATTCTTAAACTGTGATCTGGCACATCAGAAAAAATAATGGGCACTTGCAAGGCACACAAAGAGTTTCTTTATAAAAATTTTTATGCATTAGAAACAGATATTTAACCTTTATCTGCCAAGTGGACCACATATGTGCCAGCAAATTTATCCGAGAGGTACCAAACAAGGCATACTTCCAAGACTCACAAAATTGTGCTGCAGGAAAAAGACAAAATCTTGGTCAATTTGAATGCATATGAAGAGGAAAGTGTGGAAAGTAAAAGTGATGATGAGGAGGACAGCCTGAGGAAGATACCTCTCCACAAGGAGAAAAGTGACAGCAAAATGGAGATCTCCACATCAGGGCTGAGGAAGAATCAGGTGAAAGCAACCCTCTATTGCTGGCACATTGTTGTTTATGCATTTTTTATTTATATCAAGTTTTTATAACAATTTGTAATTTCAATATGTTTACTTCTGATAATAAGTTGAACCAAGCAAATACAAAATATTATTTTTATAAATAGGATTTTATACAAATATACGATTACAGTGTTGCACAATAATGATTCACACCTCACGCCCGGCTACTGATGTTACGTTCTACATAGCCAACACTAAGACATCCAATATTAACCTCTTCCCCGACGCGGACGAGATATCTTGTCCTAACAAGTCGGGTCAAATCCCGTCACGTACGAGTTATCTCGTCCAGTGCCACTTTTCCTTCTTCTTCCCTGCTACGGACGAGTTTTCTCGTCCCCTTCGTAGAAATTCATGGTTTCAGCACCAGAGGGCATTTGTGGATGGATTTTCGCTCTTTTCAGCCGGTTTTCGTGTTTATTTTCAATGCTTCAAAGCAAGGAAAGGCGCTAATATTTTCGTAATTTTTACACATGCGAAACCTACAATTTTCATGAGATGATTCGTAGTGAATTATTGGTTGATTTTTGTTTTATATATCTATCATCTATGGAAGTCATTTTCCGTTCTTATACTCACACAAAAATGCATGCCCGAGGCAGAATTGGAACCCGACACCTTCGAAGTTGTAGGCAGCCGCAGTAACAACTATGCCAAGTTATTGGCACTTATAATGAATAAATTACTGTTTGAAAATATTTTTATTGCATCGAGCTACCTTTCATATACTTTTTAGTTGTACACAATTAATCTATTAGAATCTTTTGTATTTATTTCAATGTGAATTTTTTCATCACTTTTTTTTCCATTCTTGTACGTCTAGGTTAGGGTTATGCTAATCAGATTTTCATCAAATTCTGTATATTTACAAGTAGGAAAGCATTATTTATTAGTAATTGAATGTTTAAAATGGCTTGTTATGTATTTGTAGTTAAAATTGAGGTACAAGGTACAATATTTCTGTTCCCGCGTATAACATTGTCCCTTGGTAATGTATCCAATTACGCAAAAAAAAAAATATATATATATATATATATACATATCTATGTTCAGTCGATGTAGTAAATTTATTTTCTTTGCAATCGGTTATTTTATGCCACCTTTCCTATTATGAGTTTGTAACTCATAAGGAGATACATTTGGAAAGACTGTTCAATGGAAGTCTTCGTCTATCCTCCCTCTCTTTTCCCCTCATTTTCCTCCTTCTCGGAACTCCTGGGTTTTTCCTTCTTCACTAATTCTCACCCACATGCCTTTTCCTCCTGGGACAATTCCCCTCTCCTACTTTCCCCTAGCACCCTGACCATATGTTTTTACCTTTCAAACCTAGAGTCAATGTTCCTAGGGTTTGTCCCCACGTGCCCCTAAAATCCATTTACCGTTACCAAAATTTCGCACCGGATGTTGACTTCGATGCCAATTCCTTTTATCAGTTCTTACAAATTTTCAGCACATACATGAGTTAGTTATTCGTGGTCCTTCCGAGCATTCACATCTAGCTTCCTCGCTTTCATCAGCATTTCTCTGTAATCTCGTTGCTTTTGCTGTTCGGAATTGAAATTAATTTTTAATTGTAATCGTTTTAGTTTTCTTTTTATTGTTAGTTTTACCCATTCTGCAATGGAAAGTGACAGGGAAAGTGATATTTCTGATGTGGAATTCGAAGAAGAGGATTTAGAAGATTCTGGATCGGAATCGAGCTTCTCCGAGCATACAATCTGAGACGCTGCGGGTGAAGGAGAACCTGCGGAAGATGAACAATGGCGAGAAGTGAATACTTTCAGACCTCCCCCTCCTGCACCCCCCAGGTTCAATTTTGAAAGTGATTCGTCGCTGAATTTCGAAGTTAATCCAGATGGTGGTGTACTTCAGTTTTTTGAACTGTTCTTTGACAATGGCATAATAGGACTTATTACCGACGAGACGAATTGGTACACAAGTCAGTGTCTCCGTGACAAACCTTCTGGTACGAAAGACCAATGGCGTGCCGTAAGTGCCCCTGAAATGCGTGTGTTTCTGACACTGATAATGCTGCAAAGCATTGTAAGGAAACCAGATCAAGAATATTATTGGACCACAAGGCGAATTCTGTTTACGCCATTTTTTGGAGAAACAATGTCATATCGGCGATTTGTTAAAATTCGAGAATATTTACATTTTAGTAATAATGAGGAATACAATGCAGAAATTCATCCTAATCCGAAACTAAATAAGATTTGGTCAATTTACCAAATACTAGAGAAAAAATTCAGTGAGTTATATACTCCAGATCGAGATATGACAGTGGATGAGAGCCTTTTACTTTATAAAGGACAATTGGGTTGGCGGCAATATATCCGTACAAAAAGGGCAAGATTTGGCATCAAGTCCTTTCTTTTGTGCGAATCAAAAAGTGGTTATGTGTGGTCGTCAATAATTTACACAGGGAAAGGAACTATGCTAGATAAAGATTTTGAGAGTATGCCGATGTCATCACAAGTGGTGATGTCCCTGACGAAACCTCTATTTGATATAGGCTACTGACAATTTTTATACATCGCCGCAATTGGCCAAATCACTTAATTCTCGAATGTGTGATACGTACGGGACTGTTCGTGCAACAAGAAAGGGTATGCCAGAAGCGCTAAGAAAAAAGAAATTGAAGAAAGGTGAAGTTTCGGCTTTCCGGAAAGGAAAGGTAATGATTCTGCACTGGAAAGACAAAAAAGACGTGACGCTTCTATCTACAGTGCACAGTACTGAAATGCAAAGTATTGAGAAAATAGGTGCAGTGATAGTGAAACCAAAGGTGGTTGTGGAATATAATCAAACAATGGGGGGTGTAGATCGAGTGGATCAGCATTTGGCTGATTATCCCATCCCAAGAAAACGAGGGAAAAAGTACTACAAAAAACTTTTTATGCATCTAATGGAACTTTGTGTGTGGAACTCTTTTGTTCTTTACCAAAAAACAGGTGGTAGAAAAACTCACCTGGAATACAGACTAGATTTGATTGAAAAACTAATAGAAGTGTACCATCCTCAAGTTTCCACCCCTAAGGCTGGTAGGCCACCCGCAGGACCACACCCCCACTGCCTCACTGAGAGGCACTTCCCCGACCTAATCCCGGCCACAGAAAAGAAGGCATGCCCCACGCGAAAGTGTTTCCTGTGCGTCCGAAAAAGAGATGCGCGTGGAAAAAGCATAAGAATGGAAAGCAGATATTTTTGTTCGGACTGTGATATAGCTCTGCGTGTGACACCTTGTTTCAGAATTTATCATACTAACAAGGGGAACGTCAGGTCTGTGGGACGCCAATTTTGATGAAATAAAAATGGCGCGTTCTTTGATTTAAAATAACGGATACGTGTCCGCCACTTTTTGTGAATGCGCTCTTGTTTATGAGTAATAAATGTTTAAATATTAATGTCTTCGATTACTACGCTTAAGAAGCTAAACTTCTTTACTCGGTTCGTAAGGAAGCCGTGGATGGTTGGTAGGAACCTTGGCTACGGAGTTGGGGGTCCCGGGTTCGTAACCTGCTTGGTGACTTTTTTTTTCTTTTTTAATGATTTTTTATTTACGAGTTTCATTTTAAATTTTAAATGTGTTCTCAAGGATATTCCGTTTTTCATTTTTCATAGTAAAATTTAATTCATTGTAAATATTAATTTCGTTACCGTTCATATACATTTATAATTTTTTAAAGGCCTTATTTTTAATCATACATTTATATTAAATAAAAAGTACATATTATTTTTATAGTTATTTGACATCTAATATTTATTTATCACAATTATTGGGATGGTAATTATAATAAAAACAATCAAAACATATGTATTTACGACACCATGCACAGCACAAAAAACTTGCAGCATTGCATGAGCATTTGAAATGTGCACAATGTTTCAAAGTATACTTTGAGATAGTATACTTTATAAGATCGCCTTGGAGTTCTATGAAATGTTTCTTTTTGGTTCGACGAAAGAAAGGTAGAGAGAGAAAAAGTATAATCCGCGCTCGCTGACGTTTTATGGCCTTATTCTGTTTGACATCTGGTCCGACAAATAGAAACCGTTAGGTAGTCACTTACAAATAGTTCTCTTGAGTATTTTGTAGCGAAACGTTGTGGAGAGAAGTTCGGAGTGAATATTAGATAATAAATTACATTTAAGAATGTTTACTTAATATACTTGTTGATGCAATAGCGAAAATGTTTGATATTATTTGACAAAATAGATAACTGTGGATGAAAAAATTAAAAATTTGTGAAAACAAAAATTCAATATTCATAAAACGCTGTTTTATTTTTTATTAACCTATAACTTATTTAAAAATGTAATAAAATAATATGATCTTTTTTGGACCACTTTTGTAAAAAAAATCGTCAGGGAAGGGGTTAAGGCAATACCCCTTTGCTTGGCCTGAAACTGCCACACACATAGTATACATCAGTAGCTACATTGTAGCAAATGGTAACATTACTGTGTGTTGTATAAGCTATGCTAGAAAATTATGAACTGACGACAAAAAGCAACATAATGCAGAAAGTTCAAAATTTACAGCTAATAAGGGGAGGCCCTAACATTAATATTGAGATTCGTAAAACCCTTTTAAGAGGTGAAACTATAACTAAAAATATCATATATGTCTCTTGGCATTTTTGCCATTGGGCCTTTCCTTAAAAGATATTAATAATTTAAAATGCAGGTTTAAGCATGGATGTGTCATCTACCATCAATGTTAATGTTTCAATCAGAATAGGTGACAGTAGAATGGGTAGAGTGAATGTCTAGTAATTACTAGATTATAATCGGATGGGCTGGGGTTCAGTCCCAGTTGCCAACATTTTTTTTTCATAATACATTCATCAGATATAGTCTGCATATGTATTTTAACTAGTAAAATTGTATTCTTATTATGTTTTTATAGTATTTTTTGTATTTCTTTTTTGTATTTTTTCGCATATTTTTGTAATTTATATTTCCCTTGTTTGTATGATTTGTATCATCTGAAATACTGCAACCTGTAGAAGTAAGTGAGATAGAACAGGAACACTCCAATTCCGATTAACCATAGTAATTGTAAATTATAATTATGACATTATAATTATATGTGGAAAATGCAAATATATCAAGTACAAAAAAGTGAAAAAAGGCAAAAAAACAAGTACAAAAAATATGTGAAAAAAGGCAAAAATACAAAAAAACATACAAAAATACATTAAAACCATAATAAGAATACAATTTTACTAGTTAAAATACATATGCAGACTATTTCTGATGAGTGCATTATGAAAAAAAAGCTGGCGTGGGGTCAAACCCCAGCCCATCTGATTACTAGATTATTATTTTTATTATATACTAGCATAAGTGCCTGTTGAATTTCAACGGGTTTAATGAATCTAAATTTTCGTCAATGCAACATGTAAAAATCGCAAGAATAAAATTGTGCGCTGTTTTAACCATCGAATATTTCTATATTATGTCTCTTTTAATTAATTAAATAAAATCTCACAGAAATTTCCTGTGAATAAAATAGTACCTTTCTTTCTACTAAAATAGCCATTGTTATTAGTTTTAAATTGATTATAGCATTAGGATTTCAATTTCATTAAATAAGCAGAATTCCAATTCCAAAAAATTGGTTCAATCTTCAATTCCCTCTGATAATACTTTAAATAGATTTTGGAATATAATGTACCTCAATATCGTTTATCGTCTGCTCAGCACTCTTGCCTTCTCATTTTCCGAAACAACAACTTTCACCAGTTTTATATGGATTTCAAACTTAGAAGAGAACTTGATTCAATTCAGTTAAAATAACCACATAACAAACTTCTTATTCCAAAGAAAATCCTTTTATAATATGCAATGTTAACCTAGAATTCATTCATTCTGTAAAGTGAATAAAAGTAACATATACATATATTTCTTTCAACTAAAATAGCCACTCTTAACAGATTTTAATGGATTAATGCATTAGCATTTCAATTTCATGAAATAAGCAGAATTCCGGCAACAAAAAAAATTCTTCAATCTTCAATTGCCTCTGATAATACTTTAAATAGATTTAGGAATAAAATGTACCTTAATATCGTTTCGCATCCGCTCACCACTCTGGACTTCTCAGTTTCCGAAACAACAACTTTCAATAGTTTTAAATTGATTTTTGCTTTGAAATGGTACTTTCCTGTTAACGGGAATAACTCAAAAAATAAACACGTATTGTTGTGATATGTTGTGATATTTTGTTTGTTAACAATGCATAACAAATCTCGTTAGGATATTTACGTTGATCCCTTAATGATGAATTTGTGGAGCTTGCCAAGGAGTGAAGAAGAAGCTGTATCTTTGCTTCAAGACCATGATATTTTATCTAAAGCGCGAATGTGCAAGAAGGATCATATTATGAAACTTTACTTCTGCGACAGAATATTTTGGAAATGCAACGCGAAAGCCTGTCAGCAGAAGAATTCATGTGGCTACAACATAACAAAGAAATCAACATATTTCCAGCTATTTTAAATGCCATAAAGACATATTGGCCCCCTAGTAACATAAATTTAGATTGTATTAGTAATTATGTTGCTTTTATTAATAAATAAGTTTCAAAAAAGTGTGATTTTTAAGTAATTCCCCCATTGTTACGCATTGTTAACAAACAAATACATCGTAACATATCACAACAATACATGTTTATTTGTTGAGGTATTCCCGTTAACAGGAAAGTACCCTAAATACTTGAGTCAATTCAGTACAACTTCCACTTTACATACTGTAAATTCCAAAGTTACTCCTTTTATAATAGACAATGCTAGCCTAAAATTAATTCATTCTGTAAAGTGAATAAATAAAGTTCTTTCTTTAAACTATAATAGCCAATGTTATTTGATTTAAATGGATTATAAGCCTTAGAACTTACTCTGTATTAAATAAGCACCAAAGTTCCTTTTATAAAAAAAATTCAATTCATTAAAAGATCCACTGTTCTTTCTTCAAAAATTGCCTGTTAACAGTTTTAAATTTCCTTTTAATTTTATTTGAATTTTAATTTATATTCGTTTCCAAACTTCAGCCATTGTTACGAAATTAATTCGAGGAATAACAATATAAATTCGTAAGCACGTATGGTTTACAAAGAATTTAATTTAAGAATGCTTTTTATTTCCAATTTTTCTAAAATGACACTGTTGATACTTAAATTTTTTTATATTTACGGTAATATACTTATTTTCCTCAAAACACGCCAATCTCTCCCCTTCCTTCCTCTCTCTCTCGTATTGAAGCTAACAGTGATAATGGTCGACATAGCAACATCACATTAAAATCGCGAGATTTCCACAAAATATGCAAATAAAACGTTTAACATGGAATATTTGGAACCGTGGGCAAAAAAAGACGAACGGAATAAGAAACTTTATAACTTTTTCTTCGAAATGGTTCAAATCCGAAGGTCGTCTGTTAATTTCTTCTAATTTTCATTTCCAAATGAATAAAAGCCTGCACGTCAAAAAATCGCATTTTACATGTAAAGTAATGGGAAATGGAAATGCCTCTCTTGGAGACGAACCAAGGAATTTTTTCGCGATTTAAATTCGTCATCACCTGAAAAAGTGTTAATCAAGCATCCCTACCAAATTTCGAGTTTCTATCATTATTATTTCTCAAGTTATTAGCGTTTGCATAGCGTGATCAACCAACCAACCAATGGATGACGGCTATTACTATATAAAATTATTATTATTGATGGGCATTCACTCTACCCATTCTGCTACCACCTCTTCTGATTGAAACATTAATAATGACAGTATATGGCACATCCATGCTTAAACCTGAATTTTAAATTGTTAATAACTTTTAAACAAAGGCCCATTGGCAAAAATGCAGAGATATATATCATATTTTAAGTTCTAGTTTCACCTCCTAAAAGGGTTTTACGAATCTCAGTATTAATGTTAGGGCCTCCCCTTGTAAGACATCAGACAATTGCTCCTTTGCTGCTGTTAAGCTAAGTGGCACTCGAGCCTTATCATCTTGATTCAAGAAGCATACTTCATTTGGTCCAAGCATTGAAGCAATTTCTTCCAAATGATTAATAGTTGCTCTGCAAAATTGCCCATCAACATGTTGGAAGTGTGCATCATTTTGAGCTTTCATGAGCTTGACTGGGACAGTGATAACATGTCGTTTCCCTTCAAAAGATGAACTGCATTTAGGAAGTAAGCGAACATAAACACCATTTTGACTTAAATTAAAGCCGATCTTATTTAATTCTTCAGTAAGCTCATCCAAAATTTTGATACTTCTCAAAGTATCTTCATTTCGTCATTCATGTGATGCAGAACCATGAATAGCTATATTAATAATAGCTTTCAACAACTCTGGCTGATCCAGTTCAACTCTTGGTCTACCTACTGCATCTCTCTTCTTTAAAACTTCTTTAATTTCTGGATTTTTTTTACAAATTTCTTCCATTTTTTCTTCTATCTCTTGATTGTTTCTGTCCCTGTTGGTCAGATATTTTTATTTTAAGTTCTCTTTCAAAAATTTTTACTTATTTGTGACATCACATTGTTTTACATATACTCCCAGACCCCTTCCCCCTTAAGCGTGACATCATTTAAGGATGGCCCCTAATCTGGATTTTTGCCTCAGAGTTTAATTAAGACAAAAAATTGCCAGAAATTGCATGTTGAATCTTATTTACGATTGAGGTTTTCTTCAACAGAGTCAAGGATTGACTCTTTATATCATGCAAAACAGGCACATTCATCTCAATAAGTGTTATTTATTATATGTAACCTCGTTTGTTTTTAAATAAGTATTTTTGTAATACTTGTCGTATTCTTTTATAAGGGGGTACTTAAATTGAATGATTGAGTTCTAAGGGGTATGCAGCCTAAAAAGTTTGGGGAACCCTGATCTAGATGAATATTTCTATTCCTTTTCCTAGTCTTCCTTATTTGATTTTGATTTTGGGCTACATTATTAAACAGTACATAGTTATGATCAGATAGTAATTTATTAAGAAAATTAAATACCATCTCCTATACAGCAGTTAATTTGCAAACAATGCAAAATTAAAATATACTAAAAACTTTAATTTATGATAATAAAATTTTGCTCACAAAAGCCTACAATACCTTTCTTTGTTGCATTTGCTGCTGCATTTGTTGCTGCTGTTGCTGGAGTTGTTGTTGCTGCTGCAGCTGTTGGTGTTGTTGTTGTTGCTGCTGCAGCTGTTGGTGTTGTTGCTGGAGCTGTTGCTGCTGGTGTTGCTGTTGTTGTTGCTGTTGTTGTTGCTGTTGCAACTGTGCAATGTGCTGTTGCATCTGATTTTGCATTTGAGTTGGAACAGTACACATGGATCCACCCTTAAAACACCAAAAAACTTCATCATTCAAAAGTAATCAACAAAATTATATTCATAAATATAAGTTTATGACAGGGCTTCCTAAATTTTGTGAAGCCACAGAACCCTTATATCTTTAAATATTTCTCTCATGGAACCCTAACCAAATGACATTTATACTCATTGTAATTTTTATTTACATAGTTAATGTACTTTACAGTACACTGTTATTTTAAATTCACAGAAGTAATTCATAGTTTAAAATCAATTAAAAATGAAGGTTAAGTATTTTAAGCCTATATTCATCGAAGAATTTTAAAATTAAAAAAATGTTGGTAACATGGTTGTGATTTTCCTTAAACAGTATTTCAATAATTGCAGTAATTGTTGTTAATTGCAAGCTCATACCATCTTCTGCATCAAGCATACTCCTCCGGTTCTTTTTTCTGCCGCATACAGAGATATGTTGTTGCAAAAGGCATCATATTACAAAGCACAAATGGCAATGTCAGGATATTATGCTTAAAGTACATCCATATTTGTAATTTGCATTTTAATGTTTAATGAGAAATTAGTTGAAATATCAAATAGTTGTACTCCTTTTCTACTAATGGTAATTGAGATACATAAACAGATACAACAAAAGGGTTGTGAAGCTAATGTTTCTGATGGAGTGAGAAAATTTTCCTTAACTGTTATACATATATGTCTGACATGTTCAATCGCCAAGTTTTGGCACTTTTATTGAGGAAAAGAAAACCATTAATACTCAAATTACATACACAAGTAACACAAGCATAAAACATCTCTTGGTGTGGACCCTGTCCATACAGTTTCCCATTGCCTTGAATACTTAACGTACTTTTGTGCTATAAGGCGCACTCCAATTTTTAAGATTTTACAGCAAAAAAGTATTTTGGTTCACTGAAGCATTTAGAAGGGCCACGTTATGTATCATTTCTAGTTGTGATTAAGTCTGTATCTGGCAACATTTAAAGAAGATATTGTGGGCGTACAAGGAAAATACACAAAGTCCTCAAAACCTGTTTTTGAGTAAAATGAATTTTGGTGGATTTTCACTATCATAAAAAATCCTCAAATACACTTACAGAAAAATATGAGCATCATAGCAGCATACTGGAACTAGATAGAACTTAATGGGTTCTCACAGTAACAAGATCGTTCAATTCAATTTAGCCTAAACTTGAACTTAGTGCATTTTCATTGTATGCCCATGATATAATGACAAGATAATACTTAAATATAATGATTTAGGTAAATTTTATTCATGAATGTAAATAAGGATGATATAAAACAAACAAGAAGATAAATTATACTCTATATATAAATGGAATACACATAGATTTCGGTGTTCTATGTAGGATTCATTACATGTAAAACAACTGATATTGGGCAATTTGGGAATTTTTAGCTCCGAAACTGTGTCGTAAATATGTGCTAAAGTGAAAGTTCAAAATGATTGACACTGTTCAAAATCATAATTCGGCAATAAATTTTAATAAGGATCACTCATAATTAATTCAATGAAAATCCTTCCAGCATTTCAGGTGAAAGTCGCGACAGACAGAAGGGCAAAACATGCCAATAAGGCATTCTGCTACTATTGCTGCTGGTGTTTTTACTATCTCATATATGAAGTATATTGAGAAAGTGATGTAATTATGAAAAAATTCGACCTCGAGATTTTGATGGAAGTACATATACGTGTTAGGTGTACCTGAGTACAAAAAAGTGGTTTCTGTCTGTCTGTGGGTCTGTCTGTCTATGAACTGTTTTCATGCATGCTTTTTTACTCTCTTATATATGAAGTATGTTGAGAAAGTATTGTTATCACGAAAAAATTCGACCTCCATATTTTTACGGAAATATACGTTTTAGGTGTTGCTGAATCCAAAAAAGTGGTTTTCGCAATGCCGTCTGTCTGCCTATCTGTTTGTTACTGGCTCTGGAGCCTAAACGGTAAAGCGAAAATGAATGGAATCTCGTACTTAAGCATTTTATCATACTGAGCAGAGACTGTGATGAAATGGTAGACAATGATCAGTAATTAAGGGAAGTTTATTTTCGCATTTTTAAGAACAATTTGGTTTTCTCAAAAATGGCTATAACAATTTAGATCAAATTTCGTACAGTTACTTGAGCTTATATCTTCAATAGTATTACATAGTTCATATTTCTCAAAAAATGAATATAAGGCTAGTTTATTCTAGGCAACTTTAACAACAATTTGATTTTATCAAAAACGGCTGATACAATTTTGATCAAATTTCGTACAGTTACTTGAGTATACATCTGAAATAATACTACATAGTTCATATTTCTCATAGAATGAATATAAGACTAGTTTATTCTAGGCAACTTTAACAACAATGTGATTTTCTTAAAAACAGCTGCAACGATTTTGATAAAATTTCGTAGTTACTTGAGTTTATGTCTGAGATAATACTACATAGTGCATATTTCTCAATAAATGAATATAAGGGTAGTTTATTCTTGGGCACCTTTAACAACTGGATATTCTTTAAAAAAAATCGGTACTACATACACTGTACATACTGTCTCATACACTAATGCATTGTTTAGTTATCTTTAGAAAATGAACATCGCATGAGCCGGTTTTTAGAAAATCCAATTTTTGTTAAAGTTGCCCAAGAATAAACTAGCCTTATATTCATTCATTTAGAAAAATGAAATATGTAGTATTATTGCAGACATATACTCAAGTAACTGTAAGAAATTAGATCAAAATCGTTACAGCCGTTTTTGAGAAAATCAAACTATTGTTAAAGTTGACTAGAATAAACTAGCCTTATAATCATTTTTTGAGAAATATGAACTATTTGGTAATATTGAAGACGGAAACTCAACTAACCATATGAAATTTGATCAAAGTTGTTTGAGCCGAATTTGAGAAAAACAAATTGTTGTTAAACAAGCATAGAATAAACTTCCCTTAATTATTGAGCAATGTCAACCATTTCTTCATAGCTTCTGCTCAGTATGATAAAATGCCTAAGTACAAGATTTCATTCTTTTTCGCTCTACCGTTTAGGCTCTAGAGCAGTGTTTCTCAACTTTTTGTCATTCACGGACCATTTCAAGCATTCCTTTACTTACGGCAGACCACTAGGTTGGGGTTGTTTTGTGTCTATGAATTTTCCTGACAAATTTACTATTTTTTTCCTTTATTATCAGCTCTGCTAAGAAATAAATCGGAAGTAATAACGTATGAATGGTAAGGGAAATTTTAAAAGAAAGCAAAATGTGTGTTGTAATATTTTTTATTGAAAAAATAGAAATAAAAAAAGGCTTCAAAAATATTTAATGCGATGGTTGTGCCTGTTTTCTTTTACAAAGTTCATTTATATTTGGGTCTACATTTTTTGTTATCTTCAATCAAATGTCTGACGTTTTATCCAGTCGACTCCTATATTTAGTTTTCATTGCTACTACAGCCGAAAATCCGGTTTCGCACAAATACAAAGATGAATATGGCATCAACATTTTTAGTGCAATGTTTGATAATTCAGGATATTCCTTTTGAATTTGAATCCAGAAGTCTGTCAACAGTGTATTTTCGACTGTCAACTTAAGTGCTCCATCTGAATAAATATCAATCAAATCTTCTTGTAATTTAATTGATAAATGTTTTGTTTTTAAATTGGATGCAATGGATACCTAATTCAACATTTCCCAACTAGATGGCGCTACTTATGCATGCCTGTCTGCCTAAAAAGAACTTCCTATTTTGGTAATTACATGACACTGTGTGTATTACTCATTATATCTGCGATGCTTCTACATTCTCATTCCTGGAGGAATGGGATTTCCCCAAGTCCAGAGATCGCCACAACTCAACCATTATTTTGAAACCCTTACATGCAACAATAGTGCCGTCACAATAATGTTCGGCGTTAAAGTTATACCGAGTGCCTGAAATGGAATCTATCCTTGAGTCCTGGTTTGCAAGCAAAATAAGCTTGCAAGCTTTGTTAGAACAATTACGTTTTGCAAAAAAGTTATAAAGGGTGCCTTAAATGGAACCTATCCCTCAGTCCCAGTTCGCAAGCTAAATAGGCTTGCAAGCTTTTTTATAACAATTACATTTTGTGAAAAAGTTGTAACGGTTGCCTAAAATGGAACCTATCTCTCAGCCTGGGATTGCAAGCTAAATTGGCTCCATTTGCTGCGCACCTTTGTCACATATTTCCTTCACAAATAACAAAAGAGTAGCAAAAAACCGTCGCGTGCACTCAGGAAAATCCCATTCCACCTGGAATGAGAACATAAAAACATTGCAGACATAACGAGTAATGCACACAGTGCCATGTAATGGCCAAAATAGGAAGTTCTTAGTAGGAAGACCGGCACGTATCAGTAGTGCCATCTAGTGGGAAAAAGTTGAACTATGTAGTGTGGCCCAGATACTACTAAAGTACCTTTGTTCCTGCTAATGGTGAACCACTAATATTACCCTGAAGTGTTGCAGTAATTATAACACTGCGTTTGATACACAATGCTAGAATTGCTCCTTAACTAATGGATTTTGTACCACGACAATACTATAGCAAACAGTACCTTTAGTTAAGGACTAACTGGTGAAAATACAAATTAATCCTGGATTTACCTTATTCACTGGACCTGGCAATATGAGACTTCTTCCTATTCCCAAAATTGAAATTTATCTTAAGAGTTCACTTTTAGAATCTGTAGGAAACATCCCTGCAAATATGTCAGCAATTATTAAGAGCTTGAAACAAAATTATTTTCCTAACTGCTTTGGAAATTGGTTAAGTTGCTGGGATTTGTGTATCAGTATGTAAGGATACTACTTCAAAGAATATCATGTATTAGAGCAGGGATGGCCCATACATGGTATGCAGGGGATTCTACTTGGCAAGCGTAAGCTTGTATTTTCTGTAAAAACATGAAGTATCTTAGAGAAGGAGTAAAGTAGTGGCACG
This sequence comes from Uropetala carovei, assembly GCA_036926305.1. Lineage (NCBI taxonomy): Eukaryota > Metazoa > Arthropoda > Insecta > Odonata > Petaluridae > Uropetala > Uropetala carovei. The sequence continues at coordinate 9,283,734 of JAXCHB010000080.1, read as the reverse complement.
TGAAAAAAATTCTGATGGTTCACAGAACTTTTTTGGCATATAAGACGAGGTTTTTTTCCAATTTTAGTGCCTGAAAAATCTTGAGTCATCTTATATTCACGTAGTATGGAATAACTTCGTGTAAATCAATCGAATGTCATAAAAATGGGTGACATTCGTTTTGCTGCCTGTGGATGTATTTCTATCCTATCACAATGAAAATCTAGGGTTCAGGAACCTGATACTCCAAGCACTACAATGTAGCATAGCGTAACGAAAGCTAATTAGAACAGTCCTTGTCAAAAGCAAAAACATTCATTTCAATGTCATTCTATCCTACTGTGGGTGCATAAATAATGACACTGGGTTTCTATAACGGCTTATTTAACAACAAATAACAATAACAACGATTACAGAAACAGGAGAGGAAAAGGCAGGGTACGCTAGAAAGGTCGTGCTTGCACGTGGAAGACTCGGCATCACTGGTTCCCTTATGTACTGCCGGGAGTCAGGTCCCGCAGCAGGAAAAACAATCTCTGCGTGCAGTCGCTTGGTAACCAAGGTATGCACTGAGAAACAATTGCACTGGCAATTTTAATAATTGTAATTACGACTTGATTAAGGTATGCACCGAGAAACAATCTTGTCATGTCACCAATTTTAATAATTGTAATTACTTGGATGCAAAAATTGTAATAATCGAACATAATCATATAGTACATTTCTCAAAATTACTGGTTTAAATATTTTTTCTTAAATACTGAGTTTAAAAAAGGGGGGTCATTTAATATTTAGAGTCATGTCATATTCGGGTAAATACGGTATATCTCACCTGGGATGCAGCTGACATTCCCATTCCTGAAGGCAACTTCCCTTGATGAGGTTGCATTCCTCCTAGCACTACTTGCTGCCCAGTAGTTCTGCCCTGATGACCAATTGACTGGAGCACTTAAAAGAAAATGATCAATTTCCACAGAGGAAAAACAAAAATAATTAATAGAAGATTCTAGTTATACATTACACAAAGGTAAAATGTTGCTGTTCATAAAATATTTTCAAGTTGAGCATACACAGAAACATTATGGCCTCTTATAAAACCAAATCAACAATGACAAATATGCACTCACACATGGAGGAAGAATTTAGACCCATGATACTTGCATCAGGGATACTAACTGTAAGCACACCTTTATAAAGCCCAGCAAAAATAGGGTTATGTTCCACGACCTTAGGGATCAGACCAAAAAAATTATAAATAGTAACCATTGTGCTTTAAATGTAAATTTTAATGTCACTTAGATAACACAAAGAAAAAATTCCAATGGGCGTCGGCAGAAAATTTTTCAGAGATGGGCAAAACACAAATATGCCTATCACCCAGGGGCAGATGCAATTTTTCCCAATCCGGAAAAATTTTACTTAACCGGCCCCAACTGGCCACAAATCCACACCACTGAATCACTATGAATTATATTATCACTGTACTGAATATCCTCTTGAAATTAACTCGAAGTATATTTTAAATGACTAATTTATTTCCCTTAAAGCAGGTTAAAATCACATCTCCGAATGAGCCAGAACGCCGCTCCGGCTCGTCACACGCGCCGATGATACCATTCTGTTTCGACAGACATTTAGAAATACCATCCCTTATAACAAGAAGAATACCTTTAATGGTTTGTCTCAGATCAGGGGCCATGTTTTGGAAGACTACCTGCTCTTCCATTTCGACCCTCATTAGAGAGGATGAGCGACCCTCACTCAGACTCAGTGTAGTCTACCCTCACAGCGGGTGGTGAAATTACCGATCTATCATTGCAAAATTGCAATACTTTTTGCAAATAAGATGACTGAAAGTTACATCATTACATTGCGGTAAAAATCCTGATTATTGGCGATTTTTAAACGAAATTCTATGATTCTTTTCATGATTACAATACTATCTCTATACATACGATATATTATATATATATAGGAAAGTAAAAAATCAATTCATAATTTCAATACATTACGTATAAGATTTTTTTAGCACTTTGCTGTATGAGCATACGAACTTATACATGATGCACTTGGTCGATTTGCGAATGTGAATCTGATTATTTTTTGGGTTTTGCTTCACCCCCTGGATTCTTCACTGATTTCTATGTGAGAAAGTTTGTACAATGTACATTATACCGATTTTTTCATTTTGTACAGCAGTGAGCTCTTGGAAATCTGGTCACTTTAATTTCGCTATTAAAAACAGGTTTTAATTGCCTTTCATGTTCCTAAGAATCCGCTAGGAACAAAAATTTCTCTCCCATACCATTATTTTCGTCTCAAGCTCAGGGGCAGTCGAATTTACAGCCCTTGTTACCACAAGGGGAAACAAAAGAGAGGGATGAGGGAGGAAGGCGAAGGATGTAAGAGGAGTGGGGAAAGAGCCCCTGGGAAGTGTAACGAAGCCAGATGGAAATAAGGAAACCCTTTTATTATCGGTCGATGGGGAAGGTAGAAACTGGAGGCTTGCACTGATACCGACTTTCGTTTTTGCATCTAAACTTTAGCCTCGGCATATTTTTTCAGATTCGACGGATATGAATATGTTGTCTTTTTTCAACGACAATGAGTTATGACTACCGCAATTTGGGCGAATACGAGACCAACTCATTTGCCACACCCAGTGAGGTGCCGCACTAAGTGGTTTGAATGGCGAGAATTCTCGCTATCCGTATGCAATGTGATAAGTTTTTTCACATGTCCAGTCAGGGCGCAAGATATCTTTGTGGTGCCCCCTTTCTAGCGGAATTTCGTGGTATGATCATATACGACTTGGAGACAAGCTGATGTATTTCTGTCAATGTATCCCATAACAAATTGATTGAAGAAATTAATTGCATAATTATTAATATAAACGAATCATTTAATATCTGACTGAAGGAAAATTATAAAGCTCGCCGCATATATGGTTATAATTCAATACTCTGTCCCGTTACCTTAATCATCAATCAAAAATTCCTATATTTTTGTCCATTTACAAACCAAATTAGATTCGATATTTATTTTGACAGTAAGAAAACAAAACTTCAATTATTTATGCATTCCTACGTCAAAGTACCAACTTCGTATTTTCATTTTAAGATATTTTAAAATCCAATGAAGAAGTAGATGTCAATAATTCTCTCATTATTTGGAGAAATTGTTTCAGTATTTGAATTTGGTACTATTTAGAAACGAATACGAACGTTATGTAACGTAGGTGGGAGATCGTGAAGGAGTAAGGAAAGCTAGTTTTTGGAAAAGCTATACCAAGCTGATTCAAAACAGATTTGGGATTTCCAAGACTTGGTAAGTGTGAGAAAAAGGATAGGCAGTTGGTATTCTTCCAGCGAAAGGATTTGTGGTAAAGGTCAATGGTACTTTACAAAAGGATTGCCACCTCAGCTGGAGCTCCTCGTTAGGGTCTAGATAGAAATTAGCAGAGTAGCACCACCACCTCTTGGAGACTTCTACGGTGAACCCATTTTTGGTCGCCACTGATGCGTGTTCTAGCGACCCTGAGTCATGCGACTGCGTATCGCATGGGATCAGAAAAATTTTGCCTGGAAGATTTTGTGTCATTTTAGAATCTCTAACTTTCCCTTTTCACTTGGACAGAGAAGGAAACATTCCCAAGTCGAATTCCAATAATATATAGATACAAATACTTTGACAAGAAGTGCCTCGGAGAGTTGGTGCCCGGGTGCATTGCACCACTGCACCCCGGGTAGGTGTGCCCCTGCTTCTGATCAGTATGATAAAAGTACGAGATTTCATTGATTTTTGCTCTACCGTGTAGGCTCTAGAGCCAGTAACAGACAAAACGGCATTGCAAAAACCACTTTTTCAGATTCAGCAACACCTAAAACGTATATTTCCGTAAAAATCTCAAGGTCGAATTTTTTCGCGATAACAATACTTGCTCAATATACTCGTATATGAGAAAGTAAAAAATCGGTACAACATACATTGTACAAACATTATCATATACTAATGCGTAGTTTAGTTATCTTTAGAAAATGAAAATCATATCAGCCTGTTTTTAGAAAATTCAATTTTTGTTAAAGTTGCCTAGAATAAACTAGACTTATATTCATTCATTGAGAAAAATGAAATATGAGTATTATTCCAGATGTATACTCAAGTAACGGTACGAAATTTTATCAAAATCATTAGAGCCGTTTTTGAGAAACTCAAATTGTTCTTAATAATGCGTAGTATAAACTTCCCTTAATTACTGATCAATGTCAACCATTTCATCATAGTCTCTGCTCAGTATGATAAAATGCTTAAGTACGAGATTCCATTCATTTCCGCTTTACCGTTTAGGCTCCAGAGCCAGTAACAGACAGATAGACGGCATTGCAAAAACCACTTTTTCGCATTCAGCAACACCTGAAACGTACATTTCTGTAAAAATATCGAGGTCAAATTTTTTAGCAGTGACAAAACTTTCTCAATATACTTCATATATGAGAAAGTAAAAAAGCATGCATGAAAACAATTCATAGTTTTTATCACTTCAAAACTCCATATTTGGGCACTCGTATTTGAAAACAGTATTTTTCTTTCACTCAACGCTTCTTTTTTGTTTGTCGAAATCTTCTTTTTGCTTTATATAAATAATAAAAATAGCTGGACTTTCTCATTTTTATTTTATATTTTATATAAATATGTTCTCTCCGAATAATTTTTTAAATCGGTAGGAAGAGGAAAATATGGATTTTTAATTGTTGTTCACGAAATAAATCTCCGTATTTGACAAAGTAAGTAAGGATCTTTACGTTGATAACGTATAAGCTGTAGTAACTATTTGAATGCGGTGAGTTAGACGATTTTTCTCAAAAGTAATAATTGGAAATAGAAATGTTTTGCCCACTAAAAAGCATAAAATGAAAAATTCTTTATAAAATAAACTTGTGGCTTTTTTGAGGTTTAATGCTTGTAATACAATTCATGGCTTTTATAAGTAAAATGTATACTGCATCCAAATGAAATTTAAATAATTGTGGCTTCTGAAGCTGAAAACGAGATTAGAATATAACACAATCTATAATTTTTCTTAATTTAATTATATAATGCTATTCATAATAACTTAAATATCTATACTCCAAATATGGAAAAAGTCATGTGTTGGCCACATTAGATTTTTTTCTTATTCTTGGGCTAAGAGAGGTAACTGCTAAACATAGTGCATTTATAATAATAAGCCGATTTCTCTCTTTTGTCTTTATAACAGTCATGACATGTAATGTCGTTTTTGCTTTATTCGACGAATAAAACACTATATTATCTTATTCCTGCTAAGTTTACATGTTACACGATTGGAATTTTTAGAAATATGTTATTTGTTTCGAAATGTTGTGGATTTTTCATACCCCTCCCGGGCGTTGCCAAGGCAGCCGTAATTGTTACCTCTGATTCAATTAGTTTCAATGACGCTTACAAATAGATGAAAGTTTAGCGTTATTCGATTCACACTTTTGTTTAAGCAACGAAACGATCGATGTTTTCGGATAGCAAAGTAAATAGATACTGATTATTATTAAGGAAGCGTTTATTGATTAAAGCAGGGCATCGAACCGGTACCAAACCGAAAACCGAAACCGGAAAAAACCGTTATTTTTCCTGGAGTGAAACCGAACCCGAACCGAAAAAAAATATTTTCCTGAACCCGAACCGAAACCGAAAACCGTTACTTATTTCGTTATATATTTTTCGGTTCGCATAAAAAGTGGGAGCGAAAGAAGGGTTTTTCCTTTTGCTTTAGTTTGAGTCTTTCTGAAAGCCTCACGTTTAGAAACCGAATAAGAAAAGGGTTAGATTTTTCTTGAGAACACATTCTCCTCAGCCTTGGGAAGGATGTGTCTTTGTGATAATAGTATCTGTTGGCTTAATAGTGGGATTTTCCATGTGCATCTCAATGCATAGAGAGAGGGTCTACAATACATCCTGCTGAGATTACCTGTTAAACGAGGCTACTGGAAAGGAACTCGGGCGGTACTTTGAAGACAGCCTCTAATTGTCTTGCTACCCTCCCCCCGAGCATACCCCGTAGTGTGTGTTCCCAGCAAAAATATTTCCCGATTCTTAACTTGGATTTTCCTTAAAGTTGGAGGTTATTGTCCCCATATACTTTCACTCCCTCTCCATATCCACTGAACCCTTGTATTCTGGTAGTCATTCTCTAAAACTTATCCAGAAAGGATCGCTCCGCAGTCGTGGTTTTGAGATATTCTTACTTCGGTTATCCTTTGTTACAGGTTAGTAAATTTCTATTTATTTTATAGAGTGCATCTTAAAATGAGCACACATTCGTATCGGTTGCTTAAAACTGAAGAGAAATTAAATATGACGGCGAATTTGTTATTTTTAGTGAAATATTTTGCCGGCTGCAGAAACCCACATTAGAGACTCCGCCTGAAGAAAGTTCACGACAGGCCGAATAAGTCTTATTTTCTTTTTGTATGCATGTTTGATTGCAGGGTAATATGTAGATATATGTAGATGTTTTTTATTTGCTGCCGGGTGAAAATCACATGCTTTCGCTTAGTAATAATTTTTCGAAACGGTACTTATCATTTCAATTTCATGAAATAATGAAGTTTAACATTCTCACACTACTTAAGTGATTAAAAATATTCAGTCATCGTAAATTTGTATCATCTTAATAAACATTTCTCAGCCTTTCTGAATTCTCGGACCCTCAATTTCTGCGGGCTTCTTCCTCATAGACATTTTATACATTTTTTCATCCATTTAAGTAATCTCTGAATGAAAAAATTAAGCCGTGCATTTACAGTTTTTACTATAATACGAGCAGTGGACGTGATCTACGAATTGTTAATGAAAATAACGTAATATCTTACTCAAATTACTGGCACTATTGAGATAACACGATCTCTTATTTTACCGCACGATTTGTGACTAAAAATATTAGTAATTCATTATTAGGCATTCCAGCTTTAGCGCGTATTAGCTTCGGTCTGTCCATCCTTCTATCAGGATGCAATTTTTTTCCGTAGCTATTCAGCGGATTTTGATAAAATTTAGTACTAAGGACTAAGCACAGTAAATTAGAAAATGAGATGAATGCTTTGCATAACATAATAAGTTTAGATTACTTTCCTAATATGTTGAAATCATTTGCGGCGCATGTAAGGTTTGTAAATATTCAATTCAAAATATAATCTTAAACAAATAAGATACATATGTACTAAATATTCACATTTAAATAATTTACTTTCGTGTTTTATTTTTTTAAATATCACTATTTTTATAGTGAAGATGTATTTGATTTAATAAGTAAATTACTTAATTAATAAATCAATTCTTGAAAGTTTCCTAAAAATATTTTAAGGTCGGAGCGAAAAAAAACGGTTCGAACCGGTTCACTGACGCTTGCCGGAGCGAAACCGGAACCAAAATTTTGTGTTTTGAGTGAACCAGAACGAAAACCGGAGCGAAAAAAATTACGGTTCGATGCCCTGGATTAAAGTAATTGAACCTTCTTTCGTCTATTGAATACTGGAATCTTACATTTTTTGTAAGTAAAATCATTATATTCTACATTATAATGTTTATTAACGTAAATAGTCTCGCATATCTGGTGTACATTTACCAGTCAGTGTTCAATGATGGACAACTGTACGTTTCTTTTTCACAGGTTTCTTGCTTATGAGACATAAATGTAAACATTTCATAGGCATAATTACACAAGAAATGAAGCTGGATTTGGCGAAAGTGATATGATAGGAAATAAAATTATCATTATATTTGAATGCAATACGTTCAGAAACGGATTGTTACAAGCAAATATAATTAATTGTTAAGAAAAGCAAATTGTAAGTTAAAAAGTATCTACTATATATTTTAAAGAGTTTGTATGTTGTGCTGTAGTAGCTTCACTAAATCCGTTGAAATTCAACGGGAAATTATGCTAGTCTTTGATATTTGAACGACTAATTTATTTATAATGTAGAACTAAGAGTTGCAGAGCTGTCAAAAATGTGATGCCTACATTTGTAGGCAGTGGGCAACGTTAGGGTTGGGCATTTTTTAATAGTTTTTTCATTTTCTTTCGCTTGAGGCTCGCTGTTGAGGAAATTGCATCCATCTTTGAGTCAAAGAGCAATATATTGGAAGCAGATGTATACATTCAACCCCCCGAGAATGCACTCGCCAGTGACGAGGATAGTGATGGCGAGGGTCAGGAGCAAGACGTTAGCCGTTTCACAGGCTATCAGCTGCGAGGTTCAGCAGAACTCTTGGGTATGAGGCTTACTGATCATGGAATAGAGGATTTCGTCATCACTGGCGATGCGGAAGACTCACAACACGATGACATCCCCGACGACGCAGCAGATGACACCGTCTCCCCCAAGCCCGGTTTGAGCCGACAAGTGCCAAAGCGACGTGAGTCATCAAGAGCGACTCGTCCGACGAAAAGCACCAAAACTAATGACTCCACAAGTCCAAAAACGGCAGCTGTACAACCTAGTGCTCCTTCCCAAGGTTTGTGTTATGGGGTTGGATGTAGATGTGGGCATATTCATGGTCGCGGGCGTGGCATAAGCTCATCTTCAGTCAATCGCACGAAGCAGTATATCCACAGGAAGCCCATATGTTTTGGATACAAGGTATAGTGTTTCTGCACATGCCTCGTTTATCTCATCCAAGCTGAACCATACCAAGGCGCATCCACAGGAACCACTATACCTGAACTAGGTGTTGGAGGTTCTGTTGTCATGAACCTAATAAGTGAGCTCCCAAAGAGCGCAACCTACAGTCTTTACTTCGACAATTTCTTTACATCTGTGCATCTCCTAGATCGCATTCAGAAAGAAGGACATGACGGAACGAGCACTATAAGAGCAAATCACATGGAGAACGCTCCTTTAAATCCTTTGCCTGCCACGAAGAAGACAGAGCAGATCATATGATCAGATAACAGAATATTATTTTGGCAATTATGCTGGTGCGTTACAATGACAACAACGTTTTCACTGTAGCATTGACTTGCACTGGAGTAGAACCTCAGCATCAAGGAAAACGTTGGTGCCATGCCGAGAAGAAAAACATCTCGGTTCCACAGCCGGCCTGCTTTTTGAAGTACAACATGTTTATGGGGGGTGTTGATAGGATAGATCAGAACATATCCTACAATCACATCAATATGAGGAACCGTAAATGGTTTTGGGCCATAATTGCAAACTTGCTAAATGTCAGCATGAACAATGCATGGCAGCTGTATCGGCTGACAATGAAGGGCAAAGAAGACAAAATGGACTTCGTTGAATTCACAAGATATGTGGTGAAAATTTATATGGCTAACTACTCCAGGACTCATCAACGGCCGGCACGAGTATCTTCATCTAGCAAACGTAAGGTGCCAAAAGAAATGCGCCTTGATGGCTCCCTGCATGTGCTTGTAACACAGATAAACGGTGCAGGAAATGCAATGTCGGGTGCCATATTGCATGTTTTGAGTCAATCCACACAGCTTAGAGGCTTTAACAAACTTCCAAGAATAGTGAATACAATTGCTAAGAGTTCAATTATTAGCATATGCCATTGCAGCCTGTGCTTGTCCAGAATTTTTATGACAATTTACTTCTTGTTGAAAAAGATATTGAATTTAGATGTTTTATATTTTCAATTTTCTTCAATTTGTGCTGATTGTAGAACTTGTGGTTTTTAAAGACGTTTGATTAAGGCTATATTCTTTTTATTTGAATAAACAACCAATTATGATAAAAATCACTTTTCATTAAACCCTTACCCTAACGTGCCCAGCACCTACATATGTAGGCACTTGTTTTCCCGGTTCCTACCACAAAAAAATCGCTAGAAATATTTTTCCAGACAATTTGGGATCTAGAACAACAACATATAAAAACTTTACACTGATATGAGAGAAAAATTTTGCTTGAGCACTAATGGGTTAATATTAAGAAGTATAAATATGATCTGTACGTAATTTGCAATTTTGTTTGCAATCTAATAATTATAACGACAACTTGTCATTTATCGTCACGCATTTCTGATAGCATGGTTATTTTTTTTAATATTTGTTATTTTATTCATAGGTAGGTATGATATTTACATTAACAAATAAATTTGCCACTCAAATATTAACAACTACCAAAAATATATTGTGATAGAATGCATCCAGTATTAGCTGACAAAACATATTTTCAAGTGGTCTAATTAAATTTCACTGTCGGCCATCTTGCGCTCCTTACAGAACAACGTTTTTATATTATATAATAAACTGTAGCAAGACGTGAATTCCAAAAAGTAACTTAAATAGACAAAACGTTAAAACCCTTAAACAAACGTCTACTTATTGCATTGCAGTGTTAAATAAGTTGCTGTGTAAAATTTTGAAAATAATTAATTTAATACTCGCATAAATATATTTTATTAATATGCTTTCCAACCACAACCCACACTACACATGTCTTATTTACAGTAAATAATGATACTAAAGGTTCTCGAGTTAAATCATACCCGTAATGTACTCTTTCATAGTTATAGTAAGCTTGAGACAACATAGAAGCTCAAACGCTGGAAAATTGATTGTTGCTTCTCAGCAGCCAATCAGATTCTGCCATGTTTACAGAGAAACACACACTCCCTCCATTATAAAATGATGATGATGGGGAAATATTATTCACACAATGCTCAGGTTTTCAGGAACGCATTAGGAGTGTTATGCAAGAAAGTGGTGTACTTACAACCAGTGGCTGACATCTGTCCTTGTTGGGGAGATTGCTGTGGCTGTAACATTCCTGGCTGTGCTCCACTGGGAATGCCTATTATTGGATTTGGTTGGCTCATTCCTGTTCCTGAGCCACTCTGTGCCCCAGCCATGTGACTTATCATCTGAGCATTTGCAGATCCTACAAATTCAACAGAACAACAAAATTTTCTTCATTAACTCTTTCAAGAATCTTCCCTTTTTTACAAGGAAGAAATTTTTATTCAGAGAGGAAAAATAATGTTAAAACTTCTACAGTTAATTATACCAGAAACGTTTACATGAAAGAAATACTAATCAAATCAGAAGAATAAATGATGATTAAGAAGCAGCCATGGAACTTAGTATAAGAAGACGAAGCAATGCTTAGGGGTCCCCAAAGAGTACATGAAAATATCTGATTGGGCCAACACATAACTTTCTCCATACTTGTGGTATTCTTATTTTTTAAATATCTATATGTCTCAATACTTGTAACTAGGAATGAACAAAAAATCAAACATTAACAACAACTAACCAACATCCAAAGGTGGAAGATATTGTTGTGGTCCAGCAGCACAGCTGCGGCCTCCAGATCATGGGTATGCCGTGTGGGGAGGATCGGCAAGTGAAATAATGGACTAGGAGATCAGATTCAAGTCAACTTTATTTTCTATACTCCCTGGCCTTACCATATGGATGGACAGCGACAGGGCTGGGAGTGGGCGTTCGGGCAGAGCCTCCGGCAGCACCTCCTCGGATTCCGAAAAACGTATTCTCCTCCTTCCGGTTTAGGGACATCTTTTATAGAACAGGCTGCCCATTTTCGCCCTACATTCAAGGTTCCGCACTCTCAGCTCTGTCGCTTATCCAACCATGCCTGCAGTCAGTATAAGCTGCCTAAGCGGTGCCTGCCCAGTGATAACGCATTAATGCGCATTATTTGAGGCCCCAGAACCTTCCAACAATCACGTACACAGTTTGGCCTGAATGACATGATTTCCGACAAGGTTGAATCATCCTTGCTCACAACTGTTTCACGTGATTCAGCGTAGCCATGATCCGTCACTCCACGCCACCTTCACCTGATCCGTTCATCACGAGACTGAGGACAGCATGCCTGACTGCACAATAGCAGTAAACGAGTAAACAAAATGTACCGAAAGAATGCAAAAATGTGCCCGGGCCACAACAATATCTGCAAAGAAAATAACAACAAACAGAGAAATAAAGAACAAAATCAGCATACCTCGGTGGCTGAATAGAGCAGAAAAAATTCTTCAACTAACCACTGACGTTAAGCATTCAGTCGCTTAGTAAACAATCAATAAACGAAATTGTTTCCTGTAGTCAAGGGTGAACATTTTATGGTGCAAACCAATTAAAATATCAAATATTCATAAAACTATATTCACAAATAGAATTTTAGGTTAAAATTATTATTTTGTCTGATAATGCAACAGATATCATTTGTTGTCAGTATTTATTGTATATACAGGTTCTCTCTCTTTATGTGGGTTTGCTTTATGCGAATTCACTATTATGCGACTAACTTATTGCTACCGGAATTTTGTCTTATGCGTCATTGATTTGCTCTTATGCGGTTACGCGGCCAGTGCAAGAAAAATAAAAGAGAATTCTCCGCCATTCACCACAAGGTGACCATTCAGTCTCTCATTGTATCTTATGCTGTGCATCTTAGTACAGTAGAACCTCATAAACCCAGCAACCTCGGGACCTAGCATTTGCCGGGTTTTTAAAAATTTATAAAAAATCCTTTTGGAAAGTGATTATATAATTCAAATGATGAATAGCAATTAAAAGGGAACCCCTTATCAATAAAGACTATTGCTTATACATGCACTAAAATGAGGAATTATAAAAGAACCATTAAAAAGTAAATAACGAACGTGAAATAAAGGGTATATCTAATACGCATTTACAACACTATTTTCATCACACATTATTCTGAGAATTTTTTTAAAACAGATAAGGCAAACTAGCTTGCTTTATGCCTTTTGATTTTCCCTTCATAAGTTTATCTTGTATTTGATACAAACACGTAATCTCTTGAAAATCAATGCAGCAGCGTTGTTCTAAAACAGATATTGTATCTGTGACCAACTGTATACAGCGATCTATTGAAGGTTTGTCCTTGATCATCATCACTTTCATTTTCTTCATCTTTTTCATGCTCAGGTTTCAAAACCATGTCCACTATTTCGACTATTTCACACATTTCACATCAGTTAGCTGAAGTATGACAGGCGCATCATTGTCGATATCAACCCAGTTTTCACTCTTTTTGCTATTCGCGACTCCAGCAAAGGAATATACCAACTGGTGGCGAAAGTCATAACTAGCGCTTTGGTGTCAAGCGTGTATGAGGCATATTTACATTGCACTGGTAAGCGTACTCTCACAACGTGTGTTGAAGTTCCTTACTGCGTTATCAACGTTCAATCAGTTCTTTTCAGAACTTTTCACCATTTTCATATTATTTAATCAGTTCTTTTCATAACTATCATTCATTTCATTCACCATTCATCAATTCAGAACAGTTCTTTTGAGAACTCCTCATCAAAACCATTTCTTCATTCTATTCATTTCTTCACCTCCATTCTTTTCATATGTTATTCATTTACTTTTGTCCTTCGTTCACACGACATATAGTTCTTTTAAGAACTTCATCAGTATCATTGTGTGGTACAGTTAGCTTATTTGCTAACGGAAATGATCATGGAAAAGACCGGGGCGAAATTCTCACTGAGAAAAACTTCGGCGAAGCAAAACTGTTGTGTTCCGCAATGTTCGTCGAACCCTGATCTCCGATTTCATAGTTTTCCTCGGGAACGCGAATTCGTTTTTTTTGACAAATAAATATGAGAAAGGTGTGACAGAAGGAAGGCTTGGATAAGGCTTTTGAAGATTGGGAAGCCAATAACAAAGAACATGTTTGTGTGCTCACATCAGTTAATATTTAAATAAAAATCAATAAACATTTAAAAATTGTTTTATGACAATATTATTCATTAACATTTAATTGATGAGTGTAAAACATATCAATTGTAATAATAGGCTTCTGTCAGGTGTAATAGCGTTCTGCTTTCTGCGTCGCTACGCCTGCATGCGAAGTAAAAATATTATGTTCTGAAAGTACAAAATACAACAAACTGCCGATAATTTATGTCGGTTTCTTTTTTAAAGATTTTTTTTCATGTGTTCTCTTTTTCTATTGTGAACTTCTGGCAACCCTATTTAAATTATAAATTAATTCAGACATTGCATTAATAAATACATTAAAATTACATATGAAATTAAATAATACTTACGTATTTAGGTACCAAAGAATGGCTTCAATGTGTTTACATTTTCCTACAGTCCAGCCTTGCAACTGCACATCATCTTCACCAAGCAGATGCTACAATCTTCTAATATATTCACCTCCCCAGTAATTTATAACGGCTCTTTCCTGATACAAATTACTGGGGAGGTGAAGATATTAGAAGATTGTAGCACCTGCTTGGTGAAGATGATGTGCTGTTGCAGGGCTGGACTGTAGGAAAATGTAAACACATTGAAGCCGTTCTTTGGTACCTAAATACGCGAGTATTATTTAATTTCATATGTAATTTTAATGTATTTATTAATGCAATGTCTGAATTATTTTATAATATAAATAAGGTTGCCAGAAGTTCACAATAAAAAAAGAGAACAAATGCAAAAAATTACCTGAAATTTTTCAAATGTATGAAATGTTATAATTTGTAAATAGTAGTATATGTTGTAACTGTATTGTAACTCCTGCCTACGGGAGGCCTTCTGAGGGGTTCCCTCCCGTTCCTGGGTAAATACCAGGCAGGGAATATGTGTGCTCCCCTCTCAATATGTTACACACATATTCGTGTCATGACGACGTTGCCATCCGGACGGATCTATTTAATATTTTAATACTAATTATTATTTTTTAATTAAGCTGTACTTTTTAGGGAAATTGTAATTTAAGAATTAGCACGGGAAATTGCAATGTATCCCATTTTAAATGTTAATTTTATTATTCAATTCTAAATCCCTTTTGTGTAAAAACATGCTTTTAGTAAGCTGGCACTTAAATGTAATGTTGTTGTATTATGAGGTGCTTCATTTGGTGTATGAGATGTAGACCGCTGCCACCAGGACCTGCTCTCAATTGCAGCGTTTTGCTTGATAATAATAATACCGCTAGTTTGAAGAACTAGTCCCAAAATAGATACAACACCATCCTTCTTCCCTCTGCTGCCCACAAGCACCAGAAGTGCAGCTTTAAGAACGCATTTCCCTTTAATAATATTTCTTGAGCCAGGGTTTCCTCCTAAGAAATTCACCATCTCTCCAAACGAGAGTGATAATTTCCCACTCATTGTTCTTCGCAATTAATGATAATGATGAATGATATCAAACACAGAAACACACGTTTAACGCCTTTAACTAAGCAAATCTTAACACCAATGCGTCCGCCATATTGCAAAATGACGTCACTGATAGCAGTGTCTCTATAGTTGATTTGAATCTCCAATTGTGAAAAATTTTCACTTGCTGTATCAGCATTAGGCTTCGCTGACGAAACCACTCAAACAATACCCTATCTACAATATTTACCCGGGACGTGTAGTGTTTTACGGCTACACATAGATTTAGGTGTATCACTCTCTGCATAAAATTTCAATGTTTCCGATTTTTCTTCTTTAAGTCATACCCAGTGGAACCACCAATGCTATATTCTTCACAAAGTCTCTTCACTGAAGTACCCTTTTCAACTTTCCTTAGTAATTCCAATTCTTTTCAATCGTGAGATTTTTCTGTTTACGTTTCGTAACACCGCCTATGGGTTGTCTTCTTTTTTTGAAGTCATATCAAAATAAAATTTAACAAACATACTAATTGCATTAACGAAAAACAGTTGCTATCGCCATGAATCTAAACATGTGGTTCTAATGAGGTAAATGAAACAATGAAAATAGATAAGTGTACATCATTTAAAGTAATTTCTCGAGTAATAGGATTTTTTACATACAACTTTCAAAAAAGTGCCGAGTTTTGAGAATGCCGGGTTTATGAGGTTCTACTGTACTACATTAAAGTACAGTAGAAACTGCTAATGTGACCACTTTTTAATGGTCCCCGCAGAAATGCTATAGTGTCAATGTAATATTTTTTGTGTATAGTGACCATCTGTCCATTGTAACCAGTGACCACTATTTTGGGAAGCAGTCCTAGTATATACACCTCCCATATAGTGACCGGTAAAGGCTCTTAGGCTAGGGATGAACCACAGGGTTTTCTCCAAACGGAATAGGCAGCCCATATTTTTATTGGTCTTGCGTTCACCCTCTCTCTACCTTCCGAGAAATTCGCACACACATAAAGTTTCCAAATGTTTACTCTGAAGACAAAAGAATAAACGTGGGTTTGATCGTCATCCTTCCCCGACCATGTCCTCAAGGTCATGGGTCGTTTTGTGAATATGACCACCCGTCCGAAATCCGACTACTTTCATGAGTTAATGATGGGAAATTCCATGGCATCTTTGTGTATACGGATGCCCCCAGTTTTGAATTCCTCGAACTTTTTAAGTAGAGAGTAGGAAAAGAAACTTTTGTACAGAAGCGTTAACCTCACCCCCTTTCCAGTGTGCACCACATGGAGTATTTCCTCGGAAATATTTATCAGTTGCTTATATGATTTGATTAGATTTTCGAAAAACCATAGTGAAAGAAAAGCAGTAGAACAATTTGGAATTAGCAAAACAGCTGTCAATAATATAAAGAAAAGAAAGTACTTGGATAGTTATGAGAAGGAATCAGCAGAACTCAGTCGGAAATGGCGAACAACAGAGTTCGATGAGATAAATTAACTATCAATTGGTTTTTCAGAATAAGAAGACTAAATGCAAGGATATCTGGCCCGATGCTACAGGAAATTATGTTAAAGTTTGCTGAAAAGCTTAATTTATCTCATTTCAATGCCTGATCGCTCTTTGTTAATTAAAAGGGATCCGTGTAAAGGTGGAAATATGTCAAAGGAATGTCTTACAATTCTGCTTGCAGCTAGTGCGTAAGGTGAAAAACTTGAACCACTTGTGATAGGAAAATATCAAAATCCACAGTGTTTTAGAAATGCAAAAATCAACAAGCTACCAGTACTCTGGAGAGCTAATAAAAAGGCATGGATGACTTCAGAATTGTTCACTGAATGGTTGCAATATATCAATAGTAAGATGAGAAAGCAGAAAAGACATCTTAATGATTGTTGATAATTGTCCTGCTCATCCTTGTGTCGAAAATTTGTCTAATGTATCGCTCAAGTTTTTGCCCCCAAATAGTACTTCAGTCCTTCAACCCTTAGGTCAGTGGTTCCCAACCTTTTCCAGTCTACATACCCCTTTTGTGAAAAATAAACATTTCCCGTACCCCTAAACGTCTATAAATTGGAAATAGTTGAAGAATATTGTCAAACGGTTTTCAAAAATTAATTTAATTTTTTTAAATAAATTTTAATACAAAAAAATGGTTTGTAATTAAATACTACAATAATAACAATGACAAGTGTTCACAATGCTGTACACTAAGGTCCGGACTAAGCGCTTATCCACAGGGATTATCATTAGTACTGCATTCTAAATACCTGTCAATATATTTCAGAAACAAAATCAAAGTTTATTTTATATAAAATCAAACCAAAACGAATATAAATTCTATGATACACTGAAAACATTGAACACAATTTTTTTTCTTTGGTTATACATGAACAACTTAACTTACATAAGTAACAAGAATGATCATCATCAGGTTATTTGCCCTTGCGCAGGTCCCTGGCACCAACATTGTCTCCATTCCTCCCTGTTCCTTGCCAGTTCTTTCATTTCCTGATATCTACCCCTTCCTTTTAGGTCATCAATCATTTTTATCCTCCTACGTCCTCTCTTCTTTCTACTGATCCTTCCAGCATCGTCGTCAACAAACTTCCTCCTCTCAAGATGTGCCCCAACCAATTACCTTTCCTCTTCTGAATTGTTTCAAGTATCTTTCTCCTCTCTTTCACCCTTCTTAATACTTCTTCATTTCTTATCTTTTCAGTCCACTTAATTTTCTCCAATCGTCTCCACACCCACATTTCGAATGCCTCTAACCTTTTCTTATCTCTCTTTGTTAATGCCCATGTTTCATATCCATAAAGTAGCACACTCCAAACATAACACTTTACAAGACGTTTCCTCAAATTTAATTCCATTTTACCACACAATAACTGTTTTTTCCTATAAAATGATTCTTTTGCCATTGCTATTCTTGATCTTATTTCTTTTCCGCTCTTCCAATCGTCTGACAGCAAACATCCTAAATATCTATACTGTTTTACTTGCTCAATCCTTCCATCCTTCATTAACACATTCATAGTTTCCTCATCCCCTATTCTCATCACTTTGGTTTTTTTAATGTTCATTTTCATACCATATTCCATCATCTTATTTTCTAGCTTGGTAATCATTTCTTGAATAACCTTCGTTTCCTCTGCCAGGATGAGCATATCATCAGCAAACCTTATACGATTTATTTTTCTACCTCCAATGCTAATTCCTTTATCATCATCTATTCCGTTGTTAAGCACATCTTCTATATAAATATTAAACAAGGTAGGCGATAAGCAGCACCCTTGCCTCACTCCTCTTCCTAGGTCAAACCATTTGTTCTGTGCATCCTTTATCCTCAAGACTGCTTCCTGTTTCATGTATATCTCTTTAATTAATCTTCTATCTTTCCAGTCTATTCTTTTTCCTTTTAATATTTCCATGAGTTTTACCCAATCAACTCTGTCAAATGCCTTCTCCATATCTATGAAACAAAGACTAATTCCTTTACGTATTTCTATATATCTCTCCCCAATCATTCTCATTAGCCCTATTGCATCTCTTGTGCCCCTTTTCTTTCTAAATCCAAACTGCTCTTCTGCAACACTTTCTTCCATTTTACTAATTAGTCTCCTATTCATGACCCTTAAAACAATTTTTGCTGCATGTGAGATTAGACTGATTGTTCTGTGTTCATTGCACTTCCTAGTTCCTTGTTTCTTTGGAATCATGACTGTTTTGACAAAATCTTCCGGCCACTTCCCCCTGTCATAGATTGTATTGCACAACTTCACTACTTCCTCTAATCCTTTTTCATTAAGGCACTTAAATAATTCTATTGGTATCTCATCTATCCCCATGGCTTTCCCATCCTTCATATATTTAATCGCTTGTAGAACCTCTATCTTTAGTATTGGTACCCCTAATTCATCCTCCTTTATTTCATCCTACTCTTCAATATACAGATCCTTTGGTTTCTCGTTTTGTACAGCTCCTCCATATATTCTTTCCATCTATCAAGCACCTCCTCTTCCTTGTATAGCGCTCTATCTTCTTTATTTGCAATTTTCTTTACACATGCACTTGTTCTCCACCTATCCCATATTACCTTTTTAACTTTCTTATACATGAGGTCATACAGCCCTTTCCTCTCTAGATCCTCTATATCTGAGCATTCCTTCTCCAGCCATCTCTCCCTTGCTCTCTGGGTTTCTCTTCTTAATTCATTATTTAGCTTCCTGTATGTCCTTTTACTGTTTTCATCATTTTTATTTTTGTATTTTCTTCTTTCATCCATTTTTTCAAGCATCTCCCTTGTTACCCATGGTTTCTTTATTCTCTTTCTGCTGAAAAACCCAAGAGCCTGCTCTGCTGTTTTCTGAATAGCATTCTTAATCCTATTCCAAGATTCCTCTACATCCTCCTCTTCCCCCTTTCTTCCTTCCATTGCTCAAGCTAATTTTTCACCTATTATTCCTTTCCCCACAATTGTTATTTTCCCTAAGTCCAATTTCCTTACTATATTTGCTTTCTTAATCTTTTTTACGATGCACAGCATGCCCTGCCACATGCTCGTTGACATCGGTGTTCCATGACGCGTATGGACTCTTTGTCAGTGACAGTACACTGGCTCCAGTTTATAAGATTAATATAATCAGTGGTATCAAAGTTCAAAGTGGGCACTTTGAAAGAGCGGATTCCCTTGAGTTTCCTTTTTCTAGCTTCAAGGATTATTCTTATGCCTAGTTCTCTTAAATGATTTTGAGGATCTGCAATCATTGTTAACAGTAGGTTTTCTGTATGAGTGAAGGAAGCATTACCTGCAATCACCTTGTCAATTATCTCCTTGAGGTGGCCTGGAAACTGCCTTGAAAGTGCTATGGTCTTCCAAAAGTGTCTGGAACCATGTTGGCATGATGGGTTCATCTTTATCTCAAACCACATAGGAGTGTGCAAAGACTTTCGGGTAGGTCGGTAGTACCGATGTATAGCCATAACAGCCGGTTGGTGGTTGTCAACCACCTAGCATGAGCTAGCATGCCTGGATTTTGGTTTGCCAAGCTGACAGGGCAATGACCATCTCTTATAGCACAAAAGATGTGGTACAGATACTGCTGATCAGTACTTAGGTACTTCTCATTCCCATAAGGCAACACGGTATCGACTGGTTGAATTCGATCACAGGTTTTTTTTTCACATTCATTCAAGAGTGAGCCAACGGGTCCAGAGTAAGAATATGGCCCTTTCGTGTGGCCATCTAGCCTTTGTAAAAGATGTCGCAGAGGCAATTCATTAAAGTGTAACAAACATATGTTCCACTGAAGAGTTTCGCCAATGTGGATCTCAATCAAATGTATCACATCTCCCTTCCACCCTGTATTTACATTCGTTCCATCACACCCAATAACTGTCAGGCTTGCAAAGTCGACCTTGTTTCCGCATGTAAGAAATTATTCTTGTTATGTCTGTTGCTTTTACAGGTGGACTTAGTGATACATGGCCAAAGTACTTGCTTCCCGGCTCCTGTATCATTGATGTGTGTTCTGATTTTACCACTCGACATCCTTCCAGTTGTGTCAGGGTTTGATCTTTGCGACCATCAAAATAGAGACCCTCAATAGATTTTACCTCCGCTAATTCCTTCTCTGGCAAGTTTCTCATATTCTTCTCTATTTCCCTCCGGACTTTGTTTTTATCAACTACTTCAATTGAATCCTCTGCTGAAACGTGCTTGAAATCTATATCTATACTGCTGAAAATAATTTATCTCGATATTTATCGCCTTGTGATGATCTACGGTAAAAAATTACATATTTAGGGCTAGAGGGGCCCGGCTAATTATTGAGCTAGATCGACGAAATTTGTTGTGTGTTGGCAACTTTTCTGCATTATTACGAATTGAACTTTAAAAAATTTTTTTTTCGGCCCACCCTAATGTAGGCCTCCCCTGCCATCCTTATCCAAATTTCCTTATGACTTTTTTCTTTTTGAGAGATCCAGTTCTTAATTTAATTTACCCTGTTCAGCACTGCCTGTACTTTACAGTAATAGCAATACTACAGTAAATGGCAGGGTAGACTTGATGGCAGTGCAAATGGTGCAACTGGACCGAGCCCTGCACTAAAAAATATTTGACGTGTTAGTAAAGTACATGCATTTTTAAAGAAAATCTGAAAAAATATCGAAGTGACATAGTGAGAGAGACTGCTTTATTTATTAAAATTTACTAATTGGTAATTGGGTACTTCCCAATATAAATTCCATGTTCTCTTCCAAATTACGTGTTTACTTGTTCACCGAAGTGCATCCAGCACACAGTGGTGAGCTGAGTAATTACTAGCGAGGCTTTAAATTTAAATTTCTTTCTCCTAGCAAAATTTGGAAAAATGCATTATTTTTAAAAATAGCTGGTTAACTGGATTTCCGGATAAAAGGTTCTATACTGTATATATAAAATGTACTTATGGTTTATTACTATTTACCTTTAAAATGCACTTACCTCACTAACAATAGTTAGGAATAATAATTTTTAATAATCTTTTACTATAGGAACTTCATCACAGAGAGAATTTACTGTACCTAAAGTAATTTTTCTAATCTAATGAAAAAAACTTAAAACCCATATTCATATTTTAATCTGTTATTATTCAGATGGTTCAAGAATAGTAAAACAGATAACTTAACAAAGACAAACCAAAATGGATACATCATAGCTGTTACATTTGATCAACAAACATAGACAATGTTTTTATATATGTTACAGATGTAATATTAATGTTTCACCACTGTAATTTCAATAAAACGAGAAATGATCATACCTTAAAACCTTAAATTCCATACACTTTATAATTATTTTAGGGTGGCACTTAATTTTCCACTTTCGAATTTTTTTGGTCTCACCCCCTAGAATGGTTCCAATTCCTAAAATAATGAACTACAAAAATTTTTAGCTCGATCGGGGAATATTAACAGGTGCCACAAAGGCCCCAAAATTACGAAATTGTTGATTTTTCTGGGTATCAATTTTTAACGTATTTCAGGTAATATCTCAAAAATGGTAAGTCCTTATCGAAATTTTGACGAGATGATGTCGATAGAGCATTAAATTTCCTACAATTTTGGTATTTAAACTTTTTTCATGCGCTCAACCGTTTTTGAGATAATCGCATTTGAATGTAGAGAAAGTAAAAAACCATACTAGAGATAGGACATAGACCTAAAAAGAATAAAGGAAAAATGCTGCAAATAATGTTATTAATATAGTAAAATTTTTACACCTTAAATATTAGAAATACATCACTACCCATTACGATTAACAGAACAACAAAATCATTTTTAAAAACACACAAAATTAAATTAAACACTTATTTTTGTAATAGCATTTCTTTTTTACAATCCAGATATTTTTTCGATAATCGTTAACAACTTGTAACAGATACTGCTTTTGACTTTCGTCTTTTGTTAAAATATTATTGTACTCTTGTATTAACTTAATTCCCCTTTCTGCCACATCATTTACTACTGATAATTTTGTCAAGACTCGGATTCCTTTCTGATAATCATCTCTTGCTTCCCATGTATTCCCAAAAAATCGGTTGGAATTTTAAATCTTGAAAAAAAAGTTCAACGTTTCCGATGATACAAATTCGTTTAACTCTTTCATCATGAAATCCTTCACATCTCTTGGACAGAATAAAATCCTTTTAACAGTAATATCCTCTGATTCCTCCGATAATTTTTTTGCCTCTACCATTTTCAATTTCGTATCCTTTGGCACATGAGAATCAAAAAACGCGAGAGCAATACTCTCAGGAGCGAGGTACCATAAGTGTCCGCAAAATTTATTCATGGACATGCGAGAAATATCAGAATCTGGATACTGCACGAAGTTTTTTAATAATTGAAAATGGTTAAAAGGGGCTTCGATTGCAACAGGAGCTCTAAACCAGGCTTCTTCAAATGAATGAACCAAAAAAATGCATATGTCTCGAAATACTCTCTCTTCCCTAGCTTGAAGCTGAAATTGATTTTGGAACATAAATACTTTTAAGCTATATATTGCTTTCGACATCCACCTCGCGTGATGGAAAGCACCAGGATATCGAAAGGAAATGCCACGAGGTGGAGTTGCTCCCAGAAATATAACTGTCAACTCCAGTAATTCCCTATAATCCTCCCTACACTGTTGGACTTTTAGAGAATGTATACAAATTCTAGTCTGATTTACGATATTTTGAATGGCTGATTTCACAAATGCATCCTTTATTCCGACGTCAAATTCTGTTGCGTCGATATTGGGCCACGTTTCTTGAAATCTTTTGAAAATAGGAACGTCTGGACCCAATGTAGGCAATCTCAATTTCACATCGAACACATTCCTCAGCACTAGTTCCAAAATGTGGCGTAGACACGGCAGATACAGAAGGTCATGCTTGGTTTGTCACATTTCCTATCAAATATATTTTATCATGCGCACGAAGAGTGGTACTTGCTGATGACGATGAAGATGCAGCCATTTTACAATAAATTTTAATACTTTAACACTTTTATAAACACAATTAACACAAATAAACTTGAACGAAAGCACTGTCAAACATTTCAACTACCACAGTTTTACCACAACTGCCACATATACCTAAGTGAACTCGTCATGTGGTCAATGTCAATGTAACTGGAGCCGCCAGAAAGAGCAAATCGCAGGGGGAAAAAGCCGACAAAGCAAATGAAATCAGGGGTTAATTTCACTGCTCTCTGTTGTAAAGCGTTTGTTTATTCACGCTGCCACAAAAACGGCGACTTCCGAATCACTACTAGAGTATTCTTTTTAGGCTCGTTTCGCTTACAGCATATTATCGTCGGTCGGACCGTCCGTCTGTCCATCCGTCTGTCCGTCCGCATGTACGTTCTCGGCTTCTACCTAACGGATTTGATATTAAGGGCTTCCAATCAAATATAATAAGAAAATCGCAAAAATGAATCACGTACGACAATCAGGGGTACCACTTTACTGGGGACAAAAAATTAAATTTTCGTCATATCTCGTAAAGTATTGCTCATATCAAAATATTTTTCAAATAAAAGTTGTAGAACTGGTAAATTAGAGTATTTCCTTTCCTATACATTTTTATTGTAGGAGTAGCCGTTATCGAGAAAATCAAACAAAGTCTTATATCGAGTTGAACTTAGAAAATTTCTTGCATAGTTACTTCATTGTTGCTAACATAAACAATCTCCCAAACAAACATTTAATTTCCTTACGTGTGCATGTAATATTATCAAATAGGAAGAAAATGGATTATTTATGATGAAGAAAAGAACTTTAAAACGCTATTTCCCTCACGTACAGGTATATAATTTCCTTCTAATACTCCATTGCACGAAACGCGCCCATTTGTGATACGTTGTACACTTTCCCAACTTGTTTTGCTTTCTCTACATTCAAATGCGATTATCTCAAAAACGGCTGGGCGCATGAAAAAAGTTTAAATACGAAAATTATAGAAAATTTAGTGAATATCGTATCCAAGATTCTCCAGAGTTTTATCCTACAATATCTGTGTGCGTATTATTTGTGTGTGCATGTGTATGTGTGTTTTCCATTTGTATTTATGTAATTTTAAGTTATTTTCATTTATATTAAGATTAGGCAATATTCAGTGTAAGTACTGTCCTGTATATTAATCCTTTCATGTCCAGAACGCCTGTAAATGGACTTATTTTCTTAGTTTGGATGTCATAGGCTAGAGTGGCAACAGCTTAAACTTAATCTCCATTATTGCATGAAATTTTGAGAGAAAATTCTCCCTTTTTTGTCACAGGAGTGACTTTAGTGGCAAATCGGAACATAACCCCCCCTTATATAATGTATTTTTATGGGGATAAATTCCCTGGTATTAGCTATTTTGGTATTAGTGACCATTTTCTGGTACGCAACCCCCACAAATAATGGGGACCCTTTTACATCTAATGGTAATTTGAAGAAGAAGTATGAAGTTTGTAACACAAGAAGGACAGAAAACTTTAGTTGAGTATATTTAGATCAAAATGGTGGTTATTGCACAACTGAGAGTGCAGTAACATTCTCAGTGCATAATACTGACTTATGCATTATCAATGAGGGGTAGGACTTTGAACGCAAGGTTTTAGGATGTCAAGTATTTTTCTATCTCATGGACGAAACTGTCGTGGAACAACTCCAATGCTGCCATTACTCATGCCTTCTTGTTTGCATGCCAAAACACGAGCATCCGATTCTTATTCTTGCCCTTCAGCACACGGGGGTTCAAGGAGCGATAAAACAGCATAGGCTTCATCAAGAATTCTCCCGAAGCACTGGCAAAGATGAGAAGGAATGAACGGTCCTTTGCTGCCTTAAATCCACGGGCAGTCTGTTCCCTTTTTGAAAGAAATGTTCTTTTTGGCATTTCTTTCCAATACAATCCGGTCTCATCAGCATTAACCCCACAAGCCGGTCGAGATTTTTGTGCACGTAGGCCCTATTCACGGTAGTAAATTTTGCGAAAATCGCTCAGCGTGCTTCTTGTTAAACGATATTTTATATCTTCGTTGATTGCATATTAAATTCCATAAAAATTTGGTAGATTATTGAATAATGTTAAATGAATATAAAAAAGATTTTACTTACGATATATTCAGTGTTTTATCCAACGTACACTCTTCTAAGTACACTTTGTTATTTTTTTTATGTTCAAGTAGGTAGGGCTGTAATTTCTGATAATAATAATAATAATAATAATATTTTATTAAATGCATACAGGCGAACCCCAATTACATGTATTATAATAAAATGAACACAAAATTACACAAGCATGAAAATTAAAATATAAAAATATACAGTATTAAAATATTTAATTGTCAAAACATTAAAATATAGAATAAAATATAGAATAGAAACATCAGGACAATAAAACATAAAATATTAACACAAAAGCACTAAACAAAAAGATTAGTAAGACTTTGGTAATCTTATTTTTAAAACAGGCAAAAGAGTCATTAAAAATATCAATTTTCTCGTTCAAGGATAAAACTTCATTCACAGACCTAACCATCCACAATATAGGAGAGTGCAAACACACATCAACTCGACCAAAATATTCCTTAAGAAATGGGGTATGTCTAGTTCTACGTGCTGGAGTGTTTAAATGAATATTATTTAATAAATCACTACAGTCAATGAAACCTATTAAAATATTCCTACAAAATAAAATATCTATAGCTTTTCGACGAATGTACAAAGGAGTCAGTTTATACCTTTTACAAAGGTTAGTGTAGTCACAACTCTGATATTGAATACTCTCTTTTGCACATAACCATTTCACAAATCTCTTTTGCACTTTTTCAACCAGATCAATGCTTTTTTTATGATGGGGATTCCATACTATCGTGCCATATTCAAGCATTGGTCGAACAATAGCACAGAATGATCTTACAAGAGTCTGAACAGAGAAGTGCTTAACTGAATTTCTTTTCACGAAACCCAGAAGCTGGAAAGCCTTAGAGCAGACAGCATTGATGTGGCTGTTAAATCTCAATTTAGAATAAAAAATAACACCTAAATCTTTAATTGAATCAACACGTTCAATGGAAGTACCATACAATTTATAATCATAGTTAATAACAGATTGTTTCAACGAAAAGGACACAATCTTACATTTGGATAAATTAGGAAATAATTTCCACATGTTGCACCATGTTTCCAAATTGATAAGATCTTCTTGTAATTATATACAGTCAGCAACACAAACAATCTTCCTCGAAACTTTAAAATCATCAGCATATAGTAAACAGGAATTTCTCATACACAAGGGAAGATAGTTTATAAAAGAAATGAAAAGAAAAGGGCCCAAAATTGACCCACGAGGAACACCAGATGTGACCTCAACAGCAGGAGAAACAAAGCCATCAATTACCACTTTCTGTGTCCTATTTCTTAAGTAAGAACTTATAAGTAGCAAAAGGTTACCAGCAATACCAAGGTATCAAAGTTTAAATAAAATAAGTTCATGATCAATTTTATCAAAAGCTTCGGCAAAGTCAACATAAACAGTATCAAATTGGTTGGCACTTCGAATGGCCAAAGAAATATCATGGAGGTGTAAAGCCAAATTGGTAACACATGAACAATGCAGCAACAAACCATGCTGCATATCTGAAAATCTCCTTTTACAAAAAGCTAAAAATTGACAATGTAAAAGTTTTTCAAATACCGTATCTGCCCGAATACAAGCCGATGTTTTTTGTCAAAATCTATCCTGAAAAATCACCCCTCGGCTTAAATGCGAGTCCGATGAAAATTTGGGTTATGGTTAAATCTCAAACTCTCTCATTGCCTTCACATTCAAATGATAATACTAATTTTTCGTAAAGTAAACCTACGATGAATATATATAAAAATATCTTGGCGAGATCGCTTGCGTAAATTGAAGATTACGCAAAATGCATTGACGTCTTTGAATGCTCAACTGTTTGAATTTCAGTAAAACTTTACATGGAACATGTATAATTATAAAAATGCAATTTCTTAAGGCAATATATATGCTAATTTCATTGGAAATAGACTTGGATTAAAAAATATCTTGGCGAGATCGCTGCTACTATATTTGACCTTTTGTGAAAATAAAGATGAATGAAATTATTGTCACTGAATGTGGAACATTATTCAGCAACGCAAAATTATTAATTGGAGAAATATTTCAAAATCTCAACTAAACCATTTCCCACACATTTCTTTGATCTCGAATAATGTATTCTAAGCAGTGCATGAATGCCCGGCACACTTCAGCATAAAATCTACGAAATTTACGTTTTTGCCAAAAAATTGCGGAAAGTTTTGGGGGGTCGGCTTAAATCCGGGGTCAGATTTTATTCGGGCAGATACGGTACTTTGGAAAACACTGGGAATAGAGACACAGGCCGATAACATTTAACGTCAGATTTATTACCACTTTTAAAAACGGGACAAACCAATGCTTGTTTCCACAATGTAGGAAAACTCTGAGTATAAAGTATCAAATTAAATAGACGAAGTAATGGGTTACACAACTCTACTGCACAGGCTTTAATTATATGTATTGGTAAAATATCACTACCAGAGGATACATTACTTTTTAGCTCTCTAATGGCACCCAGTATTTCCTTTCTATTAAACTGCACTGTGTGTAAGGCATTAAGTGTCATTAATAGGTGGGGGTGACTTGTACAAATGTGTAATATTAACTGGAGCATTAAAAACAGATGAAAACTACTCAGAAAACAAATTACATGCACTCTGGGCATCACAGGCAACCTGATCCTCGTAAAAAAACTGAAGTAGGAATATGTTTACCACATCTTTTTCTTTTTAAATATTTCCAAAAAAGCTTCGGATTCTCATTTAGAGAAGAATCAATTTCATTCAGGTACGACCTATACTTTGATATCTGCAAGTTCTTAAACTCAGAACGACGAAGGAAGAATTCAACACAGTCACATTGTAATTTTGAGCGCTTCCAGCGACGGAACGCTCTCTCCTTTGATTTCAATGCCAAAATTAATACATCGTCATACCAGATAGGGTATTTAAATGGATTAACTTTTAACTTAGGCACACAATCTAACACACAGGCATTAAGTAAAGAATAAAAATATTCACAGCATTCATCAATAGATTATGTGCTGTGAAGAATTACCCACGGGCAGCGATTTAAAATCTCTCTGAGAGCATTTATATCACAACGTTTCCAATTGAATCGAAACATACGACCTTTCTTAACATGATTCATCAGATTAAATTGTAATTCAC
This sequence comes from Uropetala carovei, assembly GCA_036926305.1. Lineage (NCBI taxonomy): Eukaryota > Metazoa > Arthropoda > Insecta > Odonata > Petaluridae > Uropetala > Uropetala carovei. Next base: position 9,254,811 of record JAXCHB010000080.1, on the reverse strand, counting down.
ACAACACCGGTGCATGATCCGACAACACATCAAAGCACCCATTAACACTATCAACAGTGTAATCAATAAATACCATTATGCCACTTCTATAAAAGATAAGATCAAGGAAGTTATTATTACACGTGGGAAATGTCACAATTTGCTTTAATTTAAATTCGTTTACCCACATCAAAACAGTATCTAATTGAGTACCATTTTTTCCATATGGTGCCACAGAAACCCTACCATTGTTCATAACCCAAGAGACGTCGTGAAGATTGAAGTCCCCGAGTAAAATAAACATGTCATTATCTGATATCACATTATTAATTAACTCAAGGGAGCTGCAGAGGGCATCAAGATCATTAATAGAAACTGGGGGAGGGAGGTATGCACAGGCGATAAATAGCTTCGAACTAAGTACAGGGTTCACACGCAGCTCTATAACAACAATTTCACAAGCCGATTCGAGATCACTTCTCCGCCGAGATGACAACTTACTTGAGACTGCTATCATCACTCCACCTCCCTTTTTATTTTCACGGCCTGGGACACTGTTTCTATCCCGCCTATATAAATTATAACTGTCACACAGGATTTCACCATCCAACACTTGAGAGGTTAACCATGTCTCAGATGTGCATATAATATCAGGACTACTGGGTGAACTAAACGCCAAATTGAAATCCATCAGTTTCTTTCCATAGATGGATTGGACGTTTTGATAATAAATAGTCACACTTTGAGGGTCGGGATTCAGTTCTAAGTCACCACAAACACATAGACAGCACAAAATTATTAAGAAAACACGCAGGAACACGAACTGTAAAACGTAAACAAACATCTCGCTTGGAGATGTAGCGCCACTTGCGACAACTTGAAGAACTGTCACAGCACAGCACCAACAAGTAAGAAATATGGCATTTACACGACACCATGAAGTTTTCCATAAGTAGAAAATAGAAAACTGATCCGGAACACATATTTGATGTTTATATGTACCAGACGCAACACAAATATAAGTGTATACCACTAAGAAAACTAAAAACATACGGAGCTGACCGACACCGTTCACCTCACTCGACGCCATATTGAGATATGGCATCTTTTAGATCCACTCCTCCCATTGCAGTATTATATTCTAAAATGCAGGCAGGTTTAGATTTTCCGTCTTTTCCCCGAAAATTGGTACAGTGAAAGGTCGAAATAAACGTTACCGGTTTTTTGTCTTTCCACTTCATAACCATAACTCAATTGCTAACCTTAGAAATATGCTCTCCTTTGTTCAACTTGGCTGATTTTATCTCTTTTGGAACGTTTTTTCTATTTAAACGTAATGTTCCCACAACGTTGGTACCTTGATTCATTAAAAATTTTGCCAAATCAGGTGAATTATAGTAGTTGTCCATCCAAAGAGTATAACCTTTTCTTAATAAAGGTTCTAATAGTTTAATTACTATTGCTGATGTTTTGAGTCCGTCTGGAGTATCCAAAACTGAAATTGTCGTATCTGCACCAGAGTAAACAATAAAATTCCATAAGTAACCGGTGTCAGATTCGCAAAGCTCAAAAGTTTTTATACCAAATTTAGAAGATTTCAAAGGAATATATTGATTGAATGACAGACGCCCCTTCCAAAGCGTAAGAGATTCATCTACAGCAATATTTTCCTTTGGCAGATAAATATTTTGAAATTTACTTTGTAGATAATCAATGATAGGTCAAATTTTAAGAAGCTTTTTGTTTCCAGTATAATTAGTAATTTTTGAATTATTGACAAAATGAAAAAATTTTGAGATGCTTTCAAACCTATCTTGAGACATTGTTTTGGGAAAAATTTCAGTTTCCAAAAGTGGATTTCTTGAAAAATAACATCGTATTGTAGGATTATGTACAATACCCATTAACATAATGATTCCCAAATACACATATATTTCCGATAAATCAACAGATTTCCATTCGTTAAATCGAGATCGGGAATACAGCACAACATTTTAAAAATAATTTTCGGCATATCTGTTAGTCTCTAAAACAATTGCCTCAATTAGGGTTTCATCAAACCTACGAGAGCGAACAATATATTAGACTTACTAGCAGTTAACATCCCCGAGCGTGTTTCCGAAGTAACTGTTGAAGAAGGAATCAGTGATCACCAATCAGTTCGAGTACTTTTGGATATAACTGTCGCAAAATATCGCAAGCCTAAGCGGAAAGTGTACATGTATAAAAATGCTAACTTTGAGGATTTCAAAGAGAAACTCATCAAGGATTACGGCGATTTCAGCAAATCGACAAGCACAAAAAACGTTGAGGAAACTTGGAAAGCATTTCTATCAGAAATTAGAATTGGTATTAATACGTATATACCAAGTAAATTTATTAGCGATAATGGGGAACCAAGGTGGTATAATCGGCAGGTTAGATGCGCCCTCAGACACCAAAGAAAGCTTCACTCGAAATTTAAACGCATCAATAACTGTAAGTCACCGGAGGAAGTAATTTCAATTTCACTTAAGTACAGAGATTGTCGGACTAAGACCAAAAAGGTTATGCGCAAAGCACTAACAGACTTCAAGAAAAAGACTCTTAGTGAACATCTAAGTGAAAATCCCAAATGCTTTTGGTCATACGTTAGAGAAGTTCAAGGTCGACGCCCAACCGTAGCCCCGTTAATAAACGACCAAGGAGAGGTAGTTAGCGATAGCACAGATAAAGGAAATTTGTTAAACTTATTTTTTCAGAGCGTATTTACTACCGAAGACCTGAGAGCGAAGGTCGTGGCGCCCGAACCAGGCAAGGAAAAAATGAACGATATAGTCATATTAGCGAAAGGGATAGCTCATCAGCTTAAAAATATCAAGTCAAATAAATCTCCGGGTCCAGAAGAGATACCAGCTAGAGTATTCAAAGAGTTAGCACTGGAAATAGCACCTTATCTCGAAATAGTTTTCAATAAGTCACTTAGTCATGGCGTTGTACCTAAGGAATGGAAATTAGCCTTTATAACGCCGTTACACAAAGGTGGGAAAAAAGACGACAGAGAAAATTACAGGCCAATTTCGCTTACCTCCCTATCTTGCAAGGTTCTCGAGCACATTATCGCTAGCTCCGTGATGGACTTCTTAGATAGTCAGAACTTGCTAAGTAAATATCAGCATGGCTTCAGGAAGACGAGATCTTGTGAAACACAGCTTGCTCTGTTCGTTCACGATATACTAAGATCAGGAGACCGTAAGACTCAGTTAGATGCTGTTTTCCTCGACTTCAAGAAGGCTTTCGATAAAGTCCCGCACAGTAAGTTAGTGAAGAAATTAAATGACTGTGGAATAAATCGAAAGATAATCGAGTGGATCAGGGACTTTCTTAATGAGCGTGAACAAATAGTAGTTATAGATGGATTTAAATCAGATTCAGTCAGCGTAGCCTCAGGCGTTCCACAGGGAAGTGTAATCGGCCCCCTACTATTCCTTTTATACATAAACGACTTAGATAAGGTTATTAAAAGTAAAATCAAGTTATTCGCGGATGATACAGTAGTTTACAGAGAGATTAACAGTCCTAATGATCAATTATTACTTTCTGACGACTTAAATGCAATTCTCGAGTGGTGTAAAGAGTGGCAGTTAGAATTGAACTTAGGAAAGTGTTCCTTTATGAGATTCTGGGGAAACAAAAACATTGACACGACGAATTACACTGTTGAAGGCGTCCAGCTAAAACTAGCCGATTCCGTCAAATACTTAGGCGTTACTTTAACAAGCAACCTCTCGTGGGATATGCACATACGAAATATATGCGGGAAGGCTAAACAGAAACTAGGATTCATCAAACGCATAGTAGGTAAAAGTGAGGAAAAAGTCAAAGAGACATGTTACTTCTCGTTAGTAAGACCGCTATTAGAGTACGCGTCGAGCATATGGGATCCGTACGTGAAAGGATCAATCTCAGAGTTAGAAAGAGTGCAGCGAAAAGCCGCTAGATTCGTCAAAAATTGTTACGATAGAAACAATAGTGTTACAGCCTTGATACAGGACTTAGGATGGGAATCACTAGCTGAGCGCCGATCACGCTCTAGGTTAAAACTTCTCGAAAGATTTAGAACGCATATATTCTCCAGCGATGTCGAAGAAATAATAAGAGCGCCAACTTATATTGGTAGAACGGACCATCCTCGTAAAATAAGAGAGATAGACTGTAGGACTGAGAGGTATAAAGGCTCGTTTTTCCCTAGAACGATAGCTGAGCAGAACAGAAGTTACGAAAGGAAATCAGCCGACGTAGAATGATACTATACATTATTATGCGCTTTACCTTGGTGCTATTGCACCCCCTGCCACACACCATTGCGGTGGCTTGCAGGGTGAACTATAGATATAGATATAGATAGATCAAAAAAATTCATAAAAGTCTCAAGAACATTAGTAATAGAAATAGCTGGACCACATTCACCAATGAAAGGATTTTTTCTCAGAACATTACCTTCGTCAAAATCAGCCCAATCCCACGAGGAATGAAAATCGTCAGCCCTACCTGATGATCTACCATCATTTTCGTCTTCACTCTCAGACACTTGGGGTAGATTTAGTGCAGTGTAATCAACTTCAACTTCACTAGAATTTCCACTGCCAGAATCAACGTGTAATTCACTGTCTTCTATTTCATCTTCAAGTAAATGTTGAATTTCATCTTCTCTCAAAAAGGAACCACTATTTTCACACCAGATGCCAGCCACATATACACAAAGAGAAAATGAAAGAGCGACTCAAAGTGCTGGCGAAGCAGGCCCTCTCGAACCCTCTCGATGAGATAAGAAAAAATATTTCTATTTTTTTTAGCTTTCTGAGTGACTTATCATGTAACAGAAGAGATGTTTACGAAGCTGAACCCTTCTACAAGACAATGCTGTCCATTATCTCTCAGAAAAAGCAGCTGGCACAGCTGAAAAAATTCATTTATGACATGGCGCGCCTGAACGTACAGTGTACTGAGAACCACGAATAGGGCCTCCCTTCTGCTGACGTACAGCATACTGAGATCCGTGCATAGGAGTTAAAGACCTGTTGTGGCACATACCACTTCTCCTCAATAAGCTTACGTAGTTCCATGGAAAACCTCTGCGCTGCCTCGTGGTCTGCTGATGCTGACTCACCAACTAGCTTCACGTTGTGCAAGCTGTGCCAGTTCTTATACTTGTCAACAGGGCCGGTTCTGGCAGGTGTGCAGTGCATACGTGCACGCAGGCAGCCAAATTTTAAGGGCGGCCGACCCGGTCGCTCACTGCATTTACAAGGTCTGACAATTAAATAACGAGACTGACAACAATGAAAGTGTAAGTCCATCGGAAGTTGATGGCGAGTGCTGCCATCTGAACTCAACAATATAACAAACTTGTTTAGACAACTATAGCGAGTGCAGACTGGTGCAGACCTGCAGTTCTTTTAACCTTTAAATGCCGAAAGGGACACTGGTGTCCCGCTTAGCTCCGAGGCCGCTTACAGATGTCATTTTTGTCATAGAATCAAAATTTTTGGAGGAGAAGAAAGATGAGGCATCCTTCTTTTCCATCTGCTCTCCCAAGGCCAAAGGTCTTGCGTATTGGGGGAGGGGAGAATAAACAAACAATCGAGAGTGCCTCACTCAAAGTGTACATCTCCGCCGAGGTGAGACACTCTCTCGCAACACAAAGAGATGCAATAAACTGAACCCCAAAGGTCCCTTCCCTTTGTTATTCTTCCTTTTCCGCATTTCTGTTTTACTACGTTGCAACCCAAAGAGATGCAATAAACTCAACCCCAGGACTAAGCCCTACCCCAAAGGTTCCTTCCCTTTGTTATTTTCTTCTTCCTTTTCCACATATATGCATATATGTTTTACTACGTTTACGTTCATTCATTTGCAGACCACGAAATAGAGCGGATGTAGACTTGTGCATTCAAAATATCTGTAGCTGTTCGTCTGTTTTTTTTAGTGATTCCTTTATTTTTATATAACTAGTTGAGATAGGATGGCTAACAGCTACACCATCGGTCGCCGCACTTGGAAATGGACAAAGAAATTATTTTTTCATTTAGTCGATCTAACTATCCTAAATAGTTGGATTCTCCTTCCCTCGTGCGGCGGTGCATTTTCACATCAGCAATTCCGACTTTCCATTGTGCGGCAAATGGTTGAAGAGGGCGCTAGGGTTCTTCCTTCCCAGACTCTCTCAAGGGGGCGACCTAGTGCTAGTGGAATGCAAATAAAGTGCTTAGAGGCCAAGGACAATAAGCACTGGCCCATTTCGGGGACCCTTATCTGTTGCCATGTGTGTTCCTCAAAGAGCAAAAACTCAAGGACGAAATATAGGTGCAAGGCATGTGATGTGAGACTATGTGTTAAGCACTGCTTCAAGGAATACCACATTAGCTCAACTCTATAGGGAAGTGTAAATACTGGGGTTGTGTCAGCTGCAGACTAAGCAGGAACCACATTGCCAAAAAGTGACTAAATGCAGTATTTTTGCACTTTATTTTGATTTATATAAAAAATAAGTTATTTCGGCATCGTAATTTAATCTATTAGGGTTATTTCACTCTGTTTATTTCTACAAATAGGCAGAACGATGTAATTCTCTGATAGTTTGACCACAAAATGCTTTTTATTTGAACATTTTACCACCAATAGTTCACGAGATATGTGACTTTTGCAAAAGACGTACACAAAATATTTAAATGTCCAAAATTAAATCCGGCAGCGGGACCCCGCCAGAGGGTATTAAATCCGGCGGATAAAGGTTAATGACGTAGTGTTTGGATAGCTCGTCACGAAAATGAGTGAGCAACATTTTGAGCAACGGATCAACATGAAATTTTTGGTAAAACTTGGGAAAAAACCAACTGAATCTTTCAGCATTCGAAGAGTGTTTCATCGATAGGTTAGTTTCCCTTGGGAATTATTGACTCTTTTTGCTCTTGCTCAAGAAGTGGCATCAAAATTTAGTGTAAACACTATTTTTACTTTCTCATACGAAGTATCGACAAAGTATTGTTTTCACAAAAAAATTGCACCTTGAGATTTTTACGGAAATACACGTTTTAGGTGTCGCTGAATCCAAAAAAGTGGTTTTCTCAATGCCGTCTGTCTGTCTGTTACAGGCTCTGGAGCCTATACGGAAGAACGAAAATGAATGAAATCTCGTACTTAGGCATTTTATCATACTGAGCAGAGTATACATGGAAATGGTTGACATTGATCAATAATTAAGAGTAGTTTATTCTACGCATTTTTAACAACAATCCGATTTTCTCGAAAACGGCTATAACGATTTTGATCAAATTTCGTACAGTTACTTGAGTTTACGTCTTAAATAATACTGTATAGTTCATATTTCTCAAAAAATGAATATAAGGCTAGTTTATTCTAGGCAACTTTATCAATAATTCGATTTTCTCAAAAACGGCTATAATGATTTTGATCAAATTTGGTAGAGTTACTTGAGTTTACGTCTTCAATATTACTACCTATTTCATTTTTCTCAATGAATGAATATAAGGCTAGTTTATTCTTGGGCAACTTTAACAAAAATTGGATTTTCTAAAAACAGGCTCATACGATTTTCATTTTCTAAAGATAACTAAACGACGCATTAGTACCTATATATGAGAAAGTTTGTACAATGTATGTTGTACCGATTTTTTCCTAGTGATAAAAGAGAGACACAACTCTCTTGTGCTGACGAAGGTATCATCCCGAAAGTTCTAACCTCTACAAATGTGTCTCTCCAACACCCCAGCGGCTCTACTTCCGGTAAGTGTTCACTGGGTTTCCTTCAACACCTAGTTGCCCTAATATATATATATATATATATATATATATATATATACTAGTTAATTGTGCTTGCATTCTGCAAGCATTTTCTCTAACCTTAAAGTAAAAATTAAAGCTGAAAAATAATTTTCAACGCTTAAGGTTGCATCTTGGCTCCAAAATACGTGTTTTTCTGTTTTGAAAATATTGGGGTAAAAACAACCCCTAAAATTTATAATTATAAAACATTTATAGGTTTTTATCATTTGTTACGAATACCTCACATTTATGCAAAATTTCATCAATGTAGCACCTCTAGAAGTGCATTTATATGAATTTAATTGTTTAGACTTTATTAATTTTTAACAGCCACAGCAATAAATATTTCTAAAATTTTCAATGTTATTTACCACTGGGACATTATTTCCTAACCCTGTTATAATTTTCAGCTTCCTGGATCTACAGAAAGTACATAAACATTAGTCAATTTGTTAAACATTTGAGAATTAATTACGGCCGAACGAATAAAAATTTTCAAATTTCTATATTCCCGTTTTCATTATTTGGCGAATTCTACATGTAGAAAAAATTTCAGCTTCATGGCGCATTTAGAAGTACGTAAACCATGAAATGTTAGTAAAATTGTTTATAATTTTTTACGGCCAAGGAAATAAATATCGTCGCAATTTTCCAATTATTCCACCGATTATTTTTCTCGGTTCACCTATGTATTAAATTCCAACTCTCCAGCTATTGTAGTTTGGGCCAGACATTAGTATCCTCCTATATATATATATCCTATCTCCTATATCCTCTGGAAGAATGATGATATATATATATATATATATATATTATTCAATGAATGTATTCCTTTTTTATGGTGAATTCTTTTTGAGTTTTATTCAAATAATTTTGTATCAACTAGAATTTTTTTAAACGAGCCTTTACTAAGTATTTTAGTGTAGTCTTTTCTTTAAGATTTGAGGTCATTAACTCTGTTAATGGACATTTTATTTCCCTGTAAAAATTCATTGCGATAGTCGTTTTAAAATTTGACTTTGTTAAAATCTTTACTGCCTTTGCATATTTTAGGAATATCAGTCGTGACTTTAAAGTTGAGAAACGATAATTAGTAGATATAAAAAGTTGTGAATGTATCTATTGATATCACCAGTTTTCTTATATTTCTAACTATATTTTAAAAATTGGTACAACATACATTGTACAAACTTTCTCATATATAGGTACTAATGCGTCGTTTAGTTATCTTTAGAAAATGAAAATCGTATGAGCCTGTTTTTAGAAAATCCAATTTTTGTTAAAGTTGCCCAAGAATAAACTAGCCTTATATTCATTCATTGAGAAAAATGAAATACGTAGTATTATTGTAGATGTATACTCAAGTAACTGTACGAAATTTTATCAAAATCGTTAGAGCTGTTTTCGAGAAAATCGAATTATTTTTAAAAATGCGTAGAATAAACTACTCTTAATTATTGAGCAATGTCAACCATTTCTATGTATACTCTGCTCAGTATGATAAAATGCTTAAGTACGAGATTTCATTCATTTTCGCTCTACCGTCTAGGCTCCAGAGCCAGTAACAGACAGGCATTGCGAAAACCACTTTTTCGGATTCAGTGACACCTAAAACGTATATTTCCGTAAAAATCTCGAGGTCGAATTTTTTCTCGATAACAATACTTTATCGATACTTCGTATGAGAAAGTAAAAACTAGAATTGTCATCAAAAACATTTTCAAATCTTATAATATTATTTTTTGTGAAACCGGTCATTCACTTGATCATGGTCAATTACTGGTAAGAAGGTACCTACATCGATCCTAATATAATTACTTTATCATTATCTATGAATTATTGTTAAATAATAATAATAATACTTGATTCATTCCATAGGTTTACGATTTAAACATGGAGTAAGTCACAATAAGATAAGATAATTTCCATGCAACATCTTATGGTAAAACATAATAATAAATAAATACCAGAGTATTATTTATGGTTAAATAAAAATTCGTGAACACTATAGTACCCATTTTTTACAAGATAGGATTTTACATGTTTTTTGAATACATGTATGTTGCCTATTTGTTTTATGTCATCTGGCAATGCATTGAAGAGTTCGCAACACATAATGCAAGGATTATTTTTTGTTGGAGTTGGACAGTGCCTTGTTATGTATCATTTTTATTTCTTGTTGAATGGTCATGTATGGCAGATTTTGTTTGTCATTCTTTTTATGTAAGGGAGTTATCAGGCTACTTTTTAATTTAGAAGGATAGATGCCATGTGTTAGTGATTCATTTATGATGTAAGGGGATCAATGATGTATAGTTTTGATTTTAGCAGTAATGATCCTGGAATTTTATCATCACCTGCTGAATGTTTTGAACCAATTTTCTTTAAGATTGTCACCAGCTCCTTTTTATCTACTGGTTGTAAGTATATTGTGTGTATGTTGGATGTATTATTGTTATCCGACTGCTCAGGGTTATATGTGGTTGGCACTTTATTAGGAATTGTTTTTGGATGGTATCAAAATTGATTGTTGAAAATATTTGCTTTTTCTAAATGTTTTGTGATTTTATTTTTGTCTAACAATAATTGGAAGTTCTCCATTTGAGGTTGTTTTGAATGAGATGAATTTTTTATTATCTGCCAAGCAGCTTTCGAAGTGCATGTGGCTTTGATGAGATAATTGTCATTGAATTGTTTCCTTGCTGTTTTTGTGTTTTTTATATTGTTTTAAAATGATTTTGTAGTCTGTCATCATTGGATCATCATTTGATAGTTTTGCTTTAGTGTGGAGATCACATATATATCCACCCATTTGTTTTCATTATGGTGTGATCCAGTTTTGCTTTGCATTGTAGCATGTTTTTTGCTTCACTAATGGGAATAAGCAATTGAAGTGGTATAGAAAAATTTCATAGAAATTGTTGAATTTTTCATCTACTGTAGTTGTTTCATAGACAGTATGCCAGTCTGTATTTGAAAGTCATTGTATAAAAATATTGATATTTTCTGTACTGTATTTTAATTTGTATTCATAACTTGTAGTCAGTTTAATCTTTTCTGTTGAAAGTTCTATGAGTTGCCCAAAATGGTCTGAGAAGATAACGGATCGAACATGCGCAGTAAACATATTGTCCTTCAAAATAGAATGAAAAATATAAATCAGAGAGCTTTGTTTGTACCTTCCACTGCTCACTCACTAAATTTAGTCGTAAATGATGCTGCCAAGATAACATTTGAAACTGTTAATTTCTTTAGCATTGTTCAAGAATTATATACATTTTTTTCTGTGTCCCCTTACAGATGGGATATACTAAAACGTAATGTCTCCAGATTAACATTAAAATCTTTAAGTGATACAAGATGGGAGAGTAGAATAAAAGCAGTTCGACCTCTCAGATTGCAGTTAAATGAGGTTATTAAAAGTTTAAATGACCTACTAGAAGACAATTCCAGAGACGTGAAAACGAAACATACAGCTAATTTATTATTAAATCAAGTTGCGTCTTTTAAGTTTATATGTTCTGTAATAATTTGGAATGATATTTTATAAAAAATAGATATTGTAAGCAAAATGTTGCAATGCCCACAATCCAATATAAATGAATGTATTAAAGTTTTGGACGAATTGCTTAAATTTTTAAATGATGATAGATCCAATGAGGCTTTCAATAAATACATCAGTGATGCTGAAGCTTTAGCTGCAGAAGTAAATGTAGAAGCAAAATTTTCGACCACACGAAGTAGAACCAAAGTTTGTCATTTTAGTTATGAAGGTGTTGATGAATCTATTACAAATCCAAAAGAAATGTTTAGAATTGAATTTTATCTAACAATTGTAGATACAGCTTTGACTGGCATCCAAGAAAGGTTTCAAAATGTAAATGAATGTAATAATTTATTTCGATTTCTATGTGAATTTCATGAAATGTCTGAAGACGAAATAAAAAGAGCTTGTTTTGATTTAGATGTTGCTCTGCAAGTTGTTAAAGAAAATACAATTTCCAAGGATACTGACGGTATTGAGTTGTTTAATGAGTTAATGTCATATAGAATATTACAAAACGACATAATAGATCCAATGAACTTGGAATATATTGTAAAAAATAATTTAAAATCATCATTTCCAAATCTATTTATAACGTTGAGAATTTTTTTGACAATACTGATTACTGTAGCATCCGGTGAAAGAAGTTTCTCAAAATTAAAACTAATAAAAAACTATTTAAGATCCTCTATGAGTCAAGAAAGGCTAAGTGATTTGGGACTCCTACCAATCAAAAATGAATTGTGTGAAAGTTTAGAGTTATCTAACATCATTGACGAATTAGCCAATAAGAAAGCTAGAAGGATGCAGTTTTAATAAAAAATTTTAAATGCAATATTTTTATATATTTATTTATATTTTCATGTAGTTTTATGTTTCAGTTTCAATAAAAATTTAATTTAAATTTGTGTAGTGTTCATATTACTAATAAAAAATAAAAGTTTTAAAAGTTTTTTCCTTTTAAAATACAATTTAATGGGGCAACCAAATATTTGCTGCACGCAGGCAGCCAAGGAGCCAGAACCAGCCCTGCTTGTCGAACCATCCCTTACTGGCTTGAAAATCACTGGGTATCCCTGAGTCCTCACTCCTCTGCCACTTAAAGTAATCAAATAGCCTCTTTACCATAGTACAACTGATATGGCCACTCAGAGGAATTTACATCTGAGTTTGGTCTTCAATCCACAGACTAAGTGCATTTTCCATTTGTTCTATTGTTTTATCTCATACTTGTGACACTATTTTTGCACTTATTGGAGCACTACCTGCAACACTATCCCTGATCGCCTTTTCATTTAGACTCGTTTACTCCAAAATGTCAGCCAACTGCAGACACACTCTCACCTGTAGCCAGTCTGTCTAACACATTCAATTTCTCACTCAAGTGCATTACTTTCTTCAGCCTTTTTGGGGTAGAAGCACTTGCAGCAACTTGCTTTAGCTTAGGCATGATTAAGGGTAAATAAACCAAATAAATGACAAAATTGAGGAGTAATATGCCATGAGGTCTTTACACTGCAAGAGGTACTGTGATCTGAGCAGTGTTGCCAGAATGAACTGAGGGTTTCGCGCTTCCTCGCCAGATGGAGCTACGTGTACCAGTGTACCAAGCTCCATCTTGCGGCAAACTCACATATTTGCAAAGCCAAGGGGTCACAAATGCTGAGCATGCATACATTGCGTACATCGCGAATTTATGAATTTCGCGAATGATGAAGTCGCAAATGTGGAGGGTTTACTGTACTTTATTTGAGTAAACAAGCAGAGCTGACATATCAGCTTCAATTCGAGTGTTAATGCAAAGCAATAGGATCCCAGTAAAAAGATTACAGTAACGCTACAACAAAATTATCAGGAGTATATGCACATCTTGAAACAAACAAGATTTTTACATTAACTAAAAAATTAACAGAACATCAAGGAATTCTACAAAGTACTACTAGAATCTCCAGTTCCACACTAAATCCAGTTTAATCTTTAATGTCAACAAGTTATTTTTCATAGTGCAAACCACAAAATGGAAAGGCCACTCTTCTCCTACTTGTAGCAATCCCCAATAATTTATTTTTAGGTGGGCTTCCCAACAGGGATGCCCTCAGCATACAAGACTGAAGCCAATTTTATGGATTTTATTCTATAGGAAGTGATGCTTGTAAGCAGACAAATAATAGAAATATAAAGCACAGAGTTCATTGAAACCAAAGCAAAAACACAACAACATAAATATAAGGGAATTTTAGTGGAATATAACAGTTAAATTGGGTTTAGGGCATACAAGGTGGGGATGTTGGAGGCTTACCCTGTCGGGCAAGAGTTTGCAAGGCATTGATGGGGTCAGGCATACCCTGGCCACCAGGCCCTGGACCTCCACTACCAGCCATCCCAGCAGTCTTTTTTGAATCTGAAGAAAGAAATGTAAGATATAAAATGGAGCAATAAAAGCTATTATTAAAATGAAATTTCAATACCATACCAATTTTATTAGTTAGACTTTTAGAACAAGTTTTCAGTGTTACGACTAATTAAAATGAAAAAGAACAAACACCTCACTATTTCTTTAACAATAAAACTATACAAAAAGTGGTTGCTGAAATTAACTGCATAACATGGAGGAAAATTAAATCTAAAATCATGCAAGGCATTACAATATTACAATAAACAATAAAACAGAAATGTCTTAGTTCATACAACAGTATTTATCTGTTTTTGAAAAAAGGTTCACATTCCAAATAGCAACGAAATATTTTTATCAGAAAGCTAAATTTAGCTTTCTTAATTATTTATAATTATAAAATACAAATTTCTGTCAAAACAAGTGAACTGTCAAGTTAAGGAGAAGTGTGTTGCCTTTAAACAAAATGTTTTCATTATAATAATTCAATAGCTAATTAATTACACATTACTCAGCTGGAAAAGTTACAAACAGTAATTTTAAAACCAGAACAGAAGTTGTAACTTGTAAAAATGAAACTACGGAAATTAATTTCTACGTAATTGCCATGAAATTGCATTATATCACTTAAGGGAGCCAATAATTTTTAGTAGACGATAATTCAATGGGATGGAGACACTAACACACATATCCAAATAAATCAAAAGTCAGGCCGCTCAAATGGATTCAATATCCAAAACAGCAATTACGTATAGATATTAAGGCGGTATCAGAATATCAGATATTTCGGCGAAAAGTTAAATCGAAGAGGATATAAAATTGACTCAGCGCGCATGAACGAGAGAACAAACAAACGCGCAGGCATATCTCTCTCTCTCTCTCTCTCCACGCGCACGTCAGGACCAATCGCGAGAGCGTGGCAGATGGCAGCCCCGCACTCCTGCTTCATCTCGTGAGTAACACTACGTGCACATACGCCCTCGAAATCCTTTTCCCTTCGAAAGTATCTCGAGAGGACGCTCTCACTTACACGACCCGACGTAAAACATGATCTCCCTACGCGACGACGGCCGTCTTCAGAACGCACGAGCCACCATAGACAGCGGAAAGAACGAGAGACAGGGCTGATTCGATGGCGAGGAAAGTACAGCGACTTAAAGGACGACGCTGGAGACGGCCACCGCCTCTAACCACGCGGATGTCCCACCGAGCGCAATCAATGGGCCCTCTCCGCACCCGGCCCCTCCCCTCACGCGCGGCACTCCGAAAGGCGACCCTCCCAACGCGCGCCACCATCGCGCCGGCGCGGTGCCGGCTCTCCCACTTTCCGATCGCCGCGCCCCGGGCGCCCCCTCACTTCTCCGCTCCTTAAAAGACATCGAACCACGCACGCGTCCTCCGCCTGGCTATCACCCACCCCCCCGTCGATATGCGTGGAGAAAGGCGAGAGGTGAGGGAAAGTGAGAGGGTGTACGCGGGACGGAAAGGAGGGAGAAAGTAAGAGGGGGAAGTGGGAGGAGAAAGTGAGAGTGAAGTATGAGACGTAGGGGGAATAAGCAAGCGAGGAGAGGGAGTGGGAAAGATACAGAGGGGAAGGGTTTATGAGATGAGGAAGAAAAAATGCGACAGAAAAAGGAACTGTAGAAGTAATAAAGTAAATCAGCAAGAAAATAAAGGTGGGAAAGAAAAGAAAGAGGATAGGCAGTAGGAGAGGAAAGAAAGAGGATAGGTAGGCAGGGGAGGCAATCAGAGGAAATAATTGGAGGTAGAAGAAAAAGACGAAGAGAAAATACAGCAAAGAGAGAGAAAGGAAAGACATTGAGTAGAAAAAACATGGGAGAGAAAAGAGATGAGAGAAAGGACAAAGGACATGGGGAAGGAGGAAAGAGGATATGAGAAGGATGTGTAGAGGATAGGGGGAGGGGGGGGGGAGAGGACAGGGGGAGGGAGAATATAGGATAAGGGGAGGGAGAATAGAGGGCAGGGGGAGGGAGAATAGAGGACAGGGGGAGGGAGAATAGAGGACAGGGGGAGGGAGAATAGAGGACAGGGGGAGGGAAAATAGATGGGGGAGGGAAAATAGATAGGGGAGAGAGAATAGATAGGGGAGGGAGGGCAATTGATAGAGGGAGGGAGGATAGGGGAGAGGGCATAGGATAGGGGGAGAGGAGGATAGGGGGGAGGGAAGATGAGAGGGGGAGAGAGGGCAGATGATAGATGGGAGAGACGAGGATAGGGGGGAGGGAAGATGACAGGGGGAGGGAGAGCAGATGATGGAGGAGAGTGAACAGGAAAGGGGGAAGAGAAGATGATAGAGGACAGAGGGCAGATGATAGAGGTGAGAGAATATGATAGGGGGAAGGGAAGTAGACAGGGGGAGGGAGAGCAGAGGATAGGGTGGAGGGAAGATGACAGGGGGAGAGAGGGCAGATGATGGAGGAGAGAGAAGAGGAAAGGGGGAAGAGAAGATGATAGGGGGAGAGAGGGCAGATGATCGAGGCGAGAGAATATGATAGGGGGAGGGAAGAAGATAGGAGGACAGAGGGCAGATGATAGAGGTGAGAGAATATGATAGGGGGGAGGGAAGATGACAGGGGGAGAGAGGACAGATGATAGAGGGAAGAAGAGGATAGGGGAGAAGAGAGGATAGGGGAGAGGGAAGATGATAGGGGGAGAGAGGGCAGATGATAGAGGGGAGGGAAGAGGATAGGGGGGAGGGAAGACGACAGGGGGAGAGAGGGCAGATGATAGAGGGGAGAAGAGAGGATAGGGGAGAAGAGAGAATAGGGGAGAGGGAAGATGATAGGGGGAGAGAGGGCAGATGATAGAGGGGAGAGAAGAGGATAGGGGGAGGGAAGATGACAGGGCGAGAGAGGGCAGATGATAGAGGGGAGAGAAGAGGATAGGGGGAAGGAAGAGGATAGGGGGGAGGGAAGATGACAGGGGGAGAGAGGGCAGATGACAGAGGGGAGAGAAGAGGATAGGGGGGAGGGAAGATGATAGGGGGAGGGAGAGCAGATGATGGAGGGGAGAGAAGAGGATAAGGGGGAGGGAAGATGATAGGGGGAGAGAGGGCAGATGATAGAGGGGAGGTAAGAGGATAGGGGGGAGTGAAGATGATGGGGGAGGGAGAGCAGAGGATAGGGCGGAGGGAAGATGACAGGGGGAGAGAGGGCAGATGATAGAGGAGAGGGAAGATGACAGGGGGAGAGAGGGCAGATGATAGAGGGGAGGGAGGAGGATAGGGGGGAGGGAAGATGACAGGGGGAGAGAGGGCAGATGATAGAGGGGAGAGAAGATGATAGGGGGAGGGAAGATGATAGGGGGAGGGAGCAGATTATAGAGGGTAGAGAAGAGGATAGGGGGAGGGCAGATGATAGAGGGGAGGGAAGATGATAGGGGGAGGGAAGAGGATATCAGGAGAGAGGACTATGGGATAGGAGGAGGGAGAGCAGAGGATTGAGTGGAGGGAAGAGGATAGGGGGAGGGAAGAGGATAGGGCAGGGAAGAGGAGAAGGGGAGGGAGAGCACAGGATAGAGGGGATGGAAGAGGATAGCAGGAGAGAGGACTATAGGATAGGGAGAGGACTATAGGATAGCGGGAGGGCAGAGGATATAGGGGAGGGAAGAGGATGGGGAGGGAAGAGGATAGGGAGAGGGAAGGAAGAGGATAGGGAGAGGGAGGGAGGAGGATAGGGAGAGGGAGGGAAGAGGAGAGGGGAGGGAGGAGGATAGGGAGAGGGAGGATAGAGGATAGGATGAAGTTATCTTTTACTGGTGGAGGCAGTGTTATATTCAATTAATCTGTATATCAAGGCTGAACCCGTTTCTGGTCGGACACAAATAAACAAAGCACAGCATAAGTAATATCAAAGGTAAGTAATAGGTAATATTAGGCAATCATTACATTATCCTGGGATACTAAATGAAATAATATGAACATACAAGATTTTGTGAGACGATTGATTGAATTATACAATAATTATTAGAACTTGGTAATGTTAAAAATTTAAGTCATTTTTCTCAAACCTATGTTGGTAAGATTTTGATGCAAGTTAAAATATTACTTACATATTACAACAAGCTGATTGAACCCAGGTTATAATACATAACAGTGCTGTTATGGATGCTGAGCGAAAAAAACAATGTCGAAACAGAGGATTGTGGCAGTAAAGGAACACCACATGATGTGCAGGTGTTAAGGTAGTTATGGATTTGTAACGTTTTTTTTATCCTTTCCTCTAGAATAGAGTGAAAATGTATGGCAGTAATATAAACAAAAACAAAAGCTGAAAATATGCAAACTTTTAAATTAGATCATCATCATTGAGCTTTGTTATAGCATTGCATTTAATTAATATATCAGCAATTAAAGATCTTTGTATGTTAAATTTGACATGGAGATACAATACGGTAGAAAAAATAAACGAAAAACTTCTTTAGAAAACAAAGATAGAGAAACTAAGGATCAAGTTTAATGACCCACTATTGCAAACCTAATATAACTTTACAATAAGAACATGTTCTTCAACAGTGACCTGTTAGCTCTGTGGTAAGGTGCTGGCTTTCTAAGCCAAGTTTCTGGTTTTGAATCCCCTTAGCTCAAAAAGTTTTCAGGTTTTTTCTTTGTAATTTTAAAGGGGTTGTCAAAAACATTCATATATAGCAGCCAAGTTAATATAAAAGTATTAAAAAATGAATTTCACAAACGAAAATGAATTGAAATATTTGGTTACAGGTCCCACTTCCACCCATGTGGTTGCAAATCTCTTGAATTAATGGAATTTCTATTCTGAAAATGCATGCACTGACTATACTTAAACAGTCTGGATGAGTTTCAAGCACAATATTCACATATAAAAAGCATTTGCTAATGGATTCTTTTTATTTTATACTAGGGGCTCGGCCCCTGCTTGCTGCGCTCGCCAACCCAGATGGGGGCTTCGCCCCCTGACCCCCCGGTACGCCGCTGCGGCGGCGTGCATTACGCACTCCCTTCGTCCATTGTGAGCAGATTGCACAATATATTACAATTACTCCGCCAATTAGTGTTAGTGAACGTAATGTTAGATCAGAGTGCAGGAGAAAATATGTCGAAACAATCGCTAGAACAGAGAAATACTACAGATCCTTTTTCCCAGACGCAATAAGACAGTCCAACAGAGGAATTAGTTAGAGTTCACTTGGTGTTGTGACACCCCCTGCCGAACTCTTCTAGTGGCTTGCAGGGTATTGATGTAAATGTTATCTACGCCAACGTACTAAAGTCACCATTATTTAAGTTATAAAATTATTACAGTTTTTCATCGTACTTGTATATATGGGCCAATCCCTCGGGACCTCGCTGCCCGTCCTCCTCCATCACTGAGGTGAAAATATAACTCTCTATTAGGGATGCACCGAATATCAAAACTGCCGAATAACGAATAAGTAACTGAATTCTGTTACAGCTGAATAAAAAATACCGAATAAATAACCAAATACTGGTATTGCTGAATACCGAATATTCAACCACCGAATACTCACATAAAAGAAACCTACTTGTAAAATTGATTCCAGTAAAATCATTAGTATTGGAAGTTTATGAAATACCTATTAAATCAATACCACAAAGAACCTTCGGTGTTTGGTAATTAGAAACTTTACTATGCCTTACTGTGTCCTAATTATAGAAAAAATATTTAATTTTAATTTTTGTGTGATCATCATTAGGTGTGGTTGCTATGTGATGAAAAACATTTCACTTCAGTAATAAATACTCATGTTTGAGTGTTGGTTCTTGGAATTTTATTTCGTTTTCAAGCTTTGGCTCGTTATCAAATTTACCTCCCTTTCCCATAGTTTATAGTTTCTTTTATTCTTTCTCGTTTTTCAGTCTGTATCGAAAATAAAGTTGAATATTTTTAGAAGTTTACTAATTTTATGATTTCATTTTCAAATTTTGCTGCTCATCATTCGATTTGATATTTGGTAAATTTTAACTGAATTCGAATACCAAATCGAATATCCATTTAGTCAAATTCCGAATACTACCAAATTCCGAATAGTGGAAAAATGGCTGAATACCGAATAGTTTTCGAATATTCGGTACATCGGCACAACGGTCATTTTCCGATCACGCGTCACTTAGTTATGACTTTAGAAGATTATAATATAGAGAGATATGTACTTACAATATTGTGAAAGAAAGGCTTACATGATTTCCTGAATAAAGGACAAGGGCCATGGTTTTAAGAACATCTATCTATAAACAGGCAAAAACAGGGAAAAATACTCACTCATCTCACGAACATGAAGAATCAATCTGGCAACAAAGCCCAAGTACTCCTCCTGGTAAGAATATAAAAATATTAGTTAATTTGAGAAAAAAATCAAAATGGCTCTTCAAATCTCTTACACTTAAGGGTTCAAGAAATATAAAATTGTAAAAGGTCATGTTAAATAATTACAGTGCAACCTCGATAGAATGGCATACAACAAGAACTTCATTATAGGGAGCCAAAACACTGTCACCATCACAAATGTAAAGTTAGAAGGAGATAAATTCTGCACTTGACTGGGAATCGAACCTGGGTCTCCCATTTGCCAGGTAGGTGCTTTAACCAACTAAGCTATCAAGCCAGTCTAATTCTCCTTTCTTCACCATGAATACCCCAATTTGAGAATAGAGAATTAGACTGGCCGCAAGTGGCTCTTTAAGGATTTGCATGCGGCTCCCAACAACAACTCTCCCTGATAAAACCTCCAAGAAAGAAATTGGCTTCGTAAAGTATTTTAATAGAAATTGCAGAAAACTAAAAACGTATGGATGCAATCCGTAGAATAAACGTTTGGTTTAGAGAAATAATTCCAAAAAGTAAAACAACAGCAAGGTTAAGGAGGTGAGAATCACCCCTCCCCCCCTCCGTCAATGACTGCGGCTCATCTTATGTTTCATTTTATACATAATTTGAAAAAGTGGCTCATCTTAGGAAAAAGGTTACCGCCCCTGGCCTAGCCCTATCCAATTCTTAGTTATTTTTTCCATCATGAAATGCAACACCATAGTGTTATTTTGAGCAATAAATGAACACATTTTACATACACTTATCCGTGAAAAAAGCATAAACAACACCCACAAATTGATTTGGAAATAGGCTCCAAGAAGGTTCAAAAGAATACTGTACTACTCTAATATGAATGAATGTTACACTGTTGCAATGGAATGCTGCCAGAGTAATACCTACCTGCAACATTATACATACACTAGTATAAAATCAATATGAGGGGCTTACTTTAGTTTAACTTAAAATAGTTGCCTCTCTCCCTTCCTTCCTTCCCCTCCCACCCTCTCATATTAAAAGCATTCAAAGCATGATTACTCCCATAAGGATTGAAATAACAATAGAATTTCAAGGTCTAAAGGCTAGTACCTGCAAACAATGTCAGCAAACTGTTTGCAAACACTGTTGGCAAACAGTTTAGAGACAGTGTTTGCAAACAGTCAGTATACAGTCAGAAAACAATATTTTGCACCCACACCTCAATAGATAAGCCAGTTGCAAACATCATGTTGTTGAGTGAAGGTGCTGCTGGTATTTGTGCTGGTTATATTTTTAGCTTTATATAAAGGACATGTTCCACTTTTCTTGGAATTGAGCAATTTTTTGTGCTCTCTGCGAAATTGAGTCTTCAAGGCTTGAACTTTTTTCTCTGTCACTGGGACTGGCATTATATTTTTTGAGAGTATATCCAATGCGTCAACCTTTTTATTGCAATTTTTATATTCTGGACACTGCACATCGCACAAAGAAGGCATTGACTGTATGTCTTCAACTAAATTTAAAACTCACAACTGACAAAGAAACGACGTAAATTGTTTGCCGACATGTCCACACTGGTCCTTTTTCGAGTAGCATTTACACGTGTGTTATTATTGCCAAATATTTTTTATACATAAAATTTGAACAATTGTTACACTTCAGAGTTGTGTTAATATTTTTAGAACGTCCACATGGAATGCAGTACCCCTTCTTCGTCAGCTTCACATCCTCTTTTCTTTAATGGCTCTCCTTCATCTTCAACTTCTACTTCATTTGGACGTACGTTTCATTGTTATTGTTCGAATATCAGGAAGGAGTGTTTTGATCTCTTTCAAATGATCTTTCAATAATGACATAGCCAATTTTTTCAAGTAAACCCTTCTGTACTTCTGTGGCAAACCACGATGTGTAGCATTATACAATATTTGTGCGTTGTTTCCATTGTTTTGTGTGCCATCCTAAAATCTATCCCACCAAGAAAATCGTATTTTATTGAACGTTCAACGCACTTTTGGATCATACTACATAACATTTTTGGATACATTTTGTGTTTATTTCGTATTCGAAATAAACACAAAATAATGAGATGCAGTCAAGCGCATATGTATACACTAGGGAAATGTAAAAATGGTACAGGTGTCTTAACACAACCACACTACCGAGTTCTACGTATCCCTACTAGATGACACTACTTATGCACCATGGTCTGCCTAGTTAGAACTTCCAATTTCCACCAGTATGTGGCATTGTGTGCATTACTCTATGTATCAGCGATGTTTCTACATTTTCATTCCTGGCGGTATGAGAATTGCCCAAGTGCATGCGACACTGCGTTTTTCGGTACTCTTTATTT
Source organism: Uropetala carovei (assembly GCA_036926305.1). Taxonomy (NCBI): domain Eukaryota; kingdom Metazoa; phylum Arthropoda; class Insecta; order Odonata; family Petaluridae; genus Uropetala; species Uropetala carovei. The sequence goes on along the minus strand of JAXCHB010000080.1, from coordinate 9,232,417 downwards.
ATTTGCGAAGGGAAATTGGTGAATAAGGTGTGAGAAATACCTTGCTTGACTGTTGTGCTGCAAATGGAGCCAATTTATCTTGCAAACCCGGACTGAATGATAGGTTTTATTTTAGGCAATCGTTATAACATTTTCGCAGAATGGAATTGGGTAATTATTCGTTTTAATTCTCCCTCCGATTAGGATGCGAAAAGTTGTTATTCTAATGTATTTCGATGAATTCTGTTTGAATCTGACCTACTTGTCCTTGGGGATACCGGTATTTGTAGTAATTTTCCTAATAACTATTGGTGAGCCTTTGGCTCGCTTTGTTTTTATTTTAGTTGTCGTCTCCAGGCGCTACCACGTCCTTCGCCTTGCTAGAAGGGAACTATCCCTCCCTGTTGTCCGGTGATCAGGTTTGTAAATGTCGCGACAGGCCAATCAGTCATGGGTTAGCAAGCTTTAGGGTACTTTTGTATTATTACGGTGTCACCAATTTCCCTTCGCTAATAAATAAAGAGTAGCAAAAAACGCAGTATCATGTGCACTTGGGGAATTCTCATACCATCTGGAATGAAAATGTAGAAACATCACCGATACATCTAGTAATGCATACAGTGCCACGTACTGGTGGAAATTGGAAGTTCTAAGTAGGCAGACCATGGCGCATAAGTAGTGTCATTTAGCAGGGAAACTTAGAACTTGGTAGTGTGGCCGTGTTAAGACACCTGAAAATTATTAACTATACTAGTGTATAGCCCGTCAAAAATGACGGGAGTAAATATCTGATCGTACAAGTATTTATGGAGATCAAATTGGCATCAGAAATATAAAATGTATTGAAAGTCATTTCCCTCTCCTTCATTCCCACTCCCTTTGCTCTGTCTCTATCGTATTAAAAGCAATCAAAGCACGTTTACATCCTTAAGGATTGAAATAACAATATGATACCAAGGTCTAACAATGGAATTGGTAGGCAAGGCAACATCCCCTTAAAATGGCTAGATTTCCTCAAACTGTGTGACTTAAACATTTAAATTGGGCAATTTTGAACTGTAGGTGCAAAAATACGAACAGAATGAGAACCTTTATGTTTTCTTCAAAATGGTTCACATCCGAAGTTTGTATGTCAATTCTTTCTAATTTTAATCTAAACAAGAATGAAAGCCTGCACGTCGAAAAGTTCATTTTTACGTGAAATTATGTGTTATCTTATTGGAAATGGAAATTATTCCCTGGAGTCAAACCCAGGTCTTTGATCTCAAGTTCAATACATTAAAATGTTTTCTTATTATACCATAATGCTATCCTGAAAATTTCATCAAATTTGGTTGTCGTTTGCGAGACACTAAGCTTCAAAAAGCATTACACACAAAGTGACACTGTCTTTTATATATTTTGGATAAATTAAACTATATACTTACAAAAAAGAGCAAATGTCTGGAGTACTATGCAATGCAGTTACATAAGAATAAACAGAGCGACTTTTTGGCAGAAATACTTAAGAGAGGTGACAACCTGCTTTGTATAGAGCAATTGTCAAACTGGAGAGTGAATAAAGGTCTCAAAAGGTTTAATCTACATAGCAACATTTTATGCACAAATCAGCAGAGTGGCTCGTTCACTATCAAAGTGCACTTGGGAAGAATACATTTTACTTACATAACTGCGCACATGGTGCCCTGAGTGCTACAACACGCAGATGCATCAAATCAAATGGCTTCTAGGAACAATAAAAGATTTCTATGAAAGAAATAATCCCTCTTATTATCAGCTAACATGTTAGTGATAGGGTAATTGGACCATTAAGCATGCTCCATTTCAAATATAACATTTTATTCTTATTTTAATTCCAATGGTGCACGGAGTGCCAGGACATGCGGAGTTAAGGGTTAAGAGCTCTTCTCTCAGTGGCCGTAATGTTGGATTTTGGGGGCTTCACGTTTCAGAGAAACCGAGTCACATATTCTCTGATCTCATCAGAGATCTTGTGTATGGCGGTCTCAACTTTCATGACAATGTTCTTCTTTGGAATGCTGTTGGGAGAAACAGCAAAATCGAGCCCATTGGTAAGTATGGACATGGCTGCTTCAGTCAGGTTATGGTTAGTTAAGTTAACAATGGTTTGGCCCTTTAGTAGGGTGTTGGTATTTATTGAGTCTCTCAAACTTCCAGATCTGTGTTTACCTTGATGTCGTGGAGGTGATCCTGTCCATGGTATCCCAGTCAATGGATTCTAAGTTGCCGCCCAGTTCCAAGTGGAGATGGAAGAGCTCTTCCGAGCAGCAGTGGAGAGCATGGTGGATGTATTGTACTCTTTCCCTAAGGAATGCTGTACAGGTGCAACGGAGAATCCTCTTGTTTGCTCTGGTTTGGATGTAATGCTTCACTGTGACACAAGATGGTATCGTATCAGTCTCTGCAACGTTGGAAAAACGCTCTTCCTCTTCTTCCTGAGTTTCTCCAATCTCCTCGTTTTCCTGAAAATGTCCTCCCCGTAGAGGTGGCTAAGGTTCATGTTAAGGTTTCTGTATATCATATGGATGATGAAGACTACATGGCTTTCTGGTTTCCACTGTGTGTGTAGTCTTTTGTTGATGAGAGTTTCATCAGCATTCCATCAGACTTCTTCAGGTTGAAGAGTTGAAGCAGAATAACTTTCCTCCTTATATAGGCAGGTCCGTCGAGTCCAGTGGTCCTGTGATTGACTACTCAAGGGGCAATGGGGTGGCTGGAATACCCTTTTCCATGTGCTAGAGAGAGAGAGAGTAGCCATCTTCCCTGTTGAAAATGTTCAGCTGTTTGGTGATATGGCCTCTCAGATAAGCCTTGTGATCACTTTGGCATCTTCTATCTCCACTGTGTGGTCTGGCTCAGACCAAGCATGTTTCGCAACTTCAGGAACACAGAAGGGTGATGAAGAATAAGCAATTCCACCTCTCCGCATTGCGGAACATACTTAGGCTGAGCCAGGTGCAAAGCATTTTAAATTTTTTTTAAACTTTACACTAGTTTCCCAGACCAGCAGTTGAGAAACACTGTTATAAACAGAACTTTACAATTTAAGAACTTGTTCCAATAAACAGCTTAATTAAGTTCAAGTCATCTTGAATTTCAACTATGAATAAATTGATAAGAAAATGTAAGCTTTCATTGGCTAAATTGAATGCAGAAGACAGATAAAAAGCTCTGGAGCCTGTAAGTTTTAAGAAGATTTCAGGCCGATATGCATTTCAGTTACAGTCGATTGCAGGTGATCCACTTTCTACAAGCGTAACTCATAATGAATCACTTATAAAAATCTAATCACATACCTGGATCTTAAAAAAGTTTATTGTTCAACAGTGGACCATTTGCGTTACTTAAGGAACTGGTTGATGCTGATGTTTTTGTGCCACTAACCCACTTACAGTAGACACACCACTTGGGAAACTCTCAAGTTCACTATCAATTACAAGAAGGGTGCGTTCTACAAGCGTAGAATGTAATTGATCAGTAATAAAATCTGGACTTATGCTTGTTTCTTCAAAAACCACATTGTTTAACACGTTCCACGCGAGTGCCGTTCTGAAACGGCGCCTGGAAGGTATGTAGCCACTCGGCCGCCGTTCCAGCACGGCACCTGTCATTGGTTGGAAATGTAGCGGTGGGAGAGACCGCACGGTTTGGGTAACCTTTTCTCCTCCATCCGCGTGACTGGTACGTGTCTAGCCTCCGTCCAGAGCGGTCCGTTTTTTTCTGTATACGAATATCGTTTTTTTTTTTGCAATTTTCTATCGAAAAGTGAACTTTTTTGTTTTTGTGTTTGAGTGCAATTTAGTGGAGAAACATGCCGAAGAAGTTTCCTTCGAAGACAAAACGGGGGAAGGAAGATATCTCGCTCAGTAAAGGTAAATATTTCATCCATTTTTTTCTATTTTTCTCTCTGTTGTTTCTGCTACGTCTTTCGCCGATTGAAAAATTTGATATTGTCTTTCAAACCTTTTTATAAATTGTTATTATAATTACACACATTATTATAATTCATATACTATTTATATTTTCATGTTTTATAGTCGCCGATCGCACACCTAGCCCCGTTGCAGGGCCATCTGGCCTTCAGAAAAAAATACCTTCCGCAAAGGGAGAGAAGCAAACCGAGCAAGGTATTTCACAATTTTTTAATTTTTTTCCTGCTATTATTCAATATGACGCTATCATAAGTATTTCATTCCATAAAACTGTTATAATAATATAATATATTGTTATATTATATTGTTGTCTCATTCATATTTTTACTTTTTTAGAAATTGATCAAACTACCCCCGTGGCTGGTCCTTCTGGTCTTCAGAGAAAAAGAACTAGCCAAGAGGGTGAAGAAGGGTCCACAAAGAAAACAAGATATGACAAAAAACGTAATTATTTAATTTCAGTTATTTTTTTTATTATTTATTATTTCTTCTACTTGTCATTTCCTTTACGCATTTGGGCAATTGTAATTTATTCATGAGCAAGCGTAGTCGAATGTTCAGTTACCAGCAATGTTTGATTTTTGTTACAGTTCAGAATCTGCTCGAGAGGTTGGGTAGGGGAGGAACTGTAAATATTGAGGAAATCGATGACGAAATGCTCCCCGAACTTCTCGCGGGATTTGATTCAGATATCGAATTTGACGATTTCACCAGCGATGAAGAGGAGGAGACCGAGGAAGAGACCGAGGAAGGAGACATTGACGACGCTATGTCGCAGGACCCAGGCTTGGAAGGTAGTCTGTTAGATCCTTCTTCTGTTTTCCTAACGGGCCCCGTTCTCGTTACATTACCTCAAAATGTTATCGAATCGGGTTCTGTTACAGCACCATCTGCAATTTCTCCCTCGACTTCTTCTTCTTACCCTGAGGTTCAATCTCCTGAGCCTCTCACCCGTGAATTACCCCTTTCTCCACCATCTCAAGCTCTTCCTCCCACTCATGGAAGGACTCGAAGTGGTTGCCGCGGACGTGGTGGTCGAGGGCGGTCTCGTAGGTTTGAACATGAGCCCAAGTACAAGTGGAGCGAAAATAGGCCGCGGAAAGAACCTATTCGTTTTACCGGGGTTGAACAGCTCAAAATTATACCCGATGGCCAGACCCCGTATCATTATTTTTCAGTAATTGCCAATGCTGATTTTTTCGAGTTGGTAATTAGGGAGACGGAAGATTTTGCCGAGGAAATTTTCCTCCATAATGTTAACCCCAGAGCTCGTATAACCGATTGGAAAACCCTAACTAGGGAAGAATTTGAAAAGTGGTTGGGGCTCCTGATCCATATGGGCAATATACAATTACCACGAACTGAACTTTATTGGAGCACTAATGAGCTGTATAATATACAGATATTTCGCCGCGTCATGGGGAGGGATCGTTTTCATGTTGTAATGCAGGCCTTACACTTCGCTAAGAATCCTGGTGAAAACGATCCCTTACCCACTGACCGGCTTTATAAAATTAGCCCCCTAGTCGAGTGGTTCAACAACCGAATGAAAGCCATTTATTCGCCCGGTAAGCAATTGAGCCTCGATGAAAGCATGGTGTTGTGGCGGGGCCGACTTCTTTTCCGTCAATATATTAAGGGGAAAAAGCACAAATATGGGATAAAGCTGTATATGATTACAGATCCATCAGGTCTCATATTGTGCTTTTTCATATACGCAGGTAAAGGCGACAAAGAAGTCGGTGGGCAAGGGCATGCTCAGAAGGTAGTACGCAAGTTGGTGCGCGATTTTGAAGGTATGGGCCATTCGGTCTATATGGACAATTTTTATAACAGTGTCGACCTATCCCACGACCTTCTGGAACAAGAAACATACACCACGGGGACATTGCTTGCGAAACGGAAGCATGCACCCCGTGATGTTGTTTCTGCTCGCTTTAATAGTGGGGAGGTTGTGCACCGATATTCAGAAAAGGGAGTGTGTATATTAAAATGGAAGGATAAGAGAGACGTTTTGGTCATCTTAACAGAATTCGGACCAGAGCTGGTCGAAGTTCCGGGGAGAAGGACCAAAATGAAGCCAACTGCCGTGGCAGAATATAATAAATATATGTCAGGAATTGACCGACAGGATCAATTCCTGGCATACTACAATTCAGAACACAAATCCTTAAAATTTTACAAAAAACTAGGGGTCCATACCTTCCAAATGATAGTGTTGAATGCGTACCTTTTATATAGAAAGTATTCAACGGAAAAATGCCTAGATTTTTTGGGGTTCCGAAATATACTCGTGCGGCAACTTATTAGGGTGGAAGAACTGCCTTCTGAGCCTGCCCCTCCCCGCCAATACCATTTGCTACGGCTTACTGAGCGAGGTGAAAAGGGGAAAAGAAAGCAGAAGAGATGCAGATGGTGCAAGGAAAACAAAAGGACGGATGTAACGTACTACTGCGCCGCATGCCCTGACGAGCCTGGGTTCTGTGTAGACCCATGTTTTGGGAATTATCATATAGCCAATAGGCTATTGTAAATATTGTAAATAATTTATTGTAAATCTTCATTTTAAATAGGTACTACATGTAAATTGTAAATATTGCAAAGAATTTATTGTGGATATTCATTTTAAATACTTGATAATACTTACTGATAATTTACTATTTACATAATACAAGATTATTTATTATAATTCTCTTTTATTACAAATTAAATTTAGTTTATTAAAGTCATTTTACAAATTTTGAAATATAATTTTTAAAAAAATCATAATGCGTGAGTTTGATTTATACCCTACCCTAATTTCATATTCAATATTTCGGTAGCGGGAGCCACCACTACCACTGTCGTAATATTGATTCACGATAAATCGGGTTATGATTCACAGACGGCAGTCCAGTAAAACTTCGCCCAACGCGGCTTCCCGCAAAGCAGATTCGAATTTACGCGGTATTCAAATGTGCGATGAGATTCTCCTACCGCGAGGGTGTTTCACTTTTATACGGTTTCCTCAAATGATCATTTTCCCTCTGAAAAGATCGTTAGGGTGAAAAAATTCGTATGGTGGGGAATTAATCTATTGTTATTAACAATTAACTAAATAGTCTATCAATGGCATAATTTTATATAATTTTGGGGAACCTGCATCTGTATCGTACGCTTCTTCGTCAGCGAAGTGGAGAAAGAAAACTCTTATTTCGGACATTATCTCGTAAAATGTAGGTGTCCCTAACAATCTATTTCGGGAAAAAATAATGGCTTTTTCTGGATTTCATTGTGATTCCTTGCAATAATATAATTCCAACAAACAGTTTTCTCTCCTATTTATGGTTTCTATGCAATCGTTCTCGCGGCTTCTTCTTTTTAATAGTTTCAAACTTCCTTTATCCTGAATTTTTTGATTCGAATAAATGTTTGTTTGCCTGGCTATTTCTTCACCCATTTCCCCTTGAGTACTCGCGTCTGGGTCGAATCGACCCAGATGAACTTTAAAACGTCCATATCTTTTTATTTAAAAATTCAAATAACTTCTTTCTCCTAGTAGCCGAGTTTTTCAATATTTTGAACAAGTCGCATATGCCTACGAGCTCGGCACTGAAAATTTAATGATGAAAAAAAGCAAATTACTCTGGTAGGCGGCGCTAGGCACGAGAAAACCTCTCACGTAAAATGCTGCGCCCTTCATTTATTTTCCGCTTTATTCGATAGAAATATTTTGTAATGTTCTGTTATATTTTGTTATGCTACTGATGAAGTGATACGAGATTTGTGGTTTTATTTGTAACATTTCTCATATACCAACCATTTTTTTCAGTTATGAAGAGAAAATAAGGCACTTTTACATTACAAATTTTACTGATGGTTAGTTGTAATCTCCACAGCTAGAAAACTCGCCAAATCACCTTTTGTTGCAGTGGTCATCTATAAGTTTATAGTCTTTACGCGAGTGCGTGCCAGCCCGAGGTGCATTGCACTCTTACAGCAATCCAAGTGTGATGGCAACAAGAAAATTTCGGCCGAGGTCATGGTCAGCGATGGGTCTTTTACCCACATTCATTTCTGTCTCTGCGTTGGTTTTCACACCTCTGCTTCCCCACCCTGCTCTCATTTGTTTCCCAGTGCGAACAAGACCCATCATAAAATTTTATGGTGCCACGTGTACACTCTGTGCTCAAGTGTGAAATTCTACAATAGCATCGGCAAAAATAAAGATGTTCGCAGGTGAATGGGGATGGAAGGGGAATGTCCTCCTGTTTTGTTTTGCGAACTGACTCGTTGATTCAATGTTCCAAAATCACGAGCAATAAAATCAACACTCCTTGGTTTTCAAAAGAAAACTAAATTTTTATCGTACGTACCAAAACAAGATAAATGTCTTGCTTCTATTAACAATGCATCATGGAGATAAAATATCATAAGTAAGATTAGTACTCTTCCGAATTCTCTCCAATATTCATGTCGTAAATTTTCCAACAAATTAGAACAAGACTGCGTACCGCCAATGAAGAAGAAAAGAGCAGAAAAACCATCTCGGTGTCAACTGTGCGAGACAAAAAACGACCGTAAAACCAAACAAGTTGTCTCAATTGTAATAAATTTATATGCAAGTGGCATTGTTTTACGATTTGTGTTAATGTGTTAATTGTTTTGAAAGGGCAAGATTTCAGGATACTGAAAATTCCGATGAAGATGTGAATTAGAATTCTTGATTTGCATGACAAACTTTCAATAAATTCTTTATTAGTTTTTATTTTTTCTATTGACATTTTTATCATCCCTAATAATTTTTTTAAAATATTCTTGAATTAAAATCAATTTTTTAGCTATTAAAACACACGGGGTCGATTCCACCCAACGCGAGTGCAGGTTAAAAGTCGTCCTTGCGTCAGTTTGGCTCAGCGTAACATGAGCTAGCGTGGTTACTCTGGTGTTTGTGTGTGTGGTTTTCGGTAGATCACTTTCATCTTACTGCGCACTTTCCGAAAGTAAGTGATTTGGTTGGTATATTGTGTTGCTGGCAAACGTTGTACACGCCGTCCTGAAAAGGCAGCCGCGCGGCAAGTACAGAAATGCAATCCCTATTAGCCACGCGGCTGACGTTCCAGAACGGCGTGTACAAAATTGGCCACCCACGCGAATTTTTGAGAAGATTTTAATTTTTAACATCATACTATGATAAAGTTAACACACTTGAATAATATATTTTAAAAAATATATTTCCGCGTGGGGCAACTGTTTTGTTTTTTTTTTGTTTTGCGCACGCGTTGAATGTGTTAACTGTGAAGTATTAGTGTTATCTAAGGATCTGGTTGAAGCTATTGCAGATGCTAGTGAATCTGTTGAACTATTAGACTCAAGAGTTTTGGCCATCAGGAGCCATTAACACACATTCCCTATTACATCCAATTGCCGTAGACACCTCAATAAATTTATATAAAGCTCTTGCACTTTTTTAGTTTCTTCTTCTCTATCTTTTAATAATTTTCTTTTTAAAGCACCAGACTTATGTTTATACAGACGAGTCATTGCAATATAAAACGGGTAGGAAGGTTGCACATTACATACTTTTAGAATGATAAACCAACACAACTTAATATGACACAAAGGAAAGACTGACCGAAAAACAAGAAAACCAGCCCAACAACACTGGCTGTTAAAGGAGCAAAGGTGATCAATAGTCACCTCACCACTGGTTAATGTTTGCTACATTGTAGTAATTCATCAACATTATGTTTGAAACATACATATTAAAGGCAGGGCAAACGCAATAATTGCTCCAGCGGTGGGTTCCTGCCGTGACAAAACACAGTGAAACTACAACTTAATTGCCATCCATGTCTGATATTGCTCCAGGACACCCTACGACATGGGTGGGGAAACTTTAGATGAGACGGGCCGCATTAGCCATTGTGGTTGCTTAGGTGGGCCACATTAACAATGAAATGCTTTGGCGGGCAACATCAGGACCCACATCGGAAGTTATTTGAGAGAATGTGAAGGTTTCTATCTGTGAAAATTGATAATTAATATTATTTTATTGTCTCATCTTCACAATAAAAGGTTTTCAGGCCCTAATTTTAACCAAAGAATACAAAATTGTCTGTGTTACATTTCATGGTTCATTTTCGTAATGATATATCGCAGGCCATACAAAGTTCTCCCGCAGGCCTGATGTGGGCCATGGTTTCCGCACCTCTGCCCTACAACATTTATTTGGCCTGTTTGTAATGTTACTAGTATAAAAACCTGTCAATATGACAGGCTATCTTTAGTTACACTTCAGATAGTTGCCTCTCTCCATTCCTCTCTCTCCCTCCTTCCCACCCTCCCTCTCTCGTATTAAAAGCATTCAAAGCACGACTGAAATAACAATAGGATTTTGAGATCTAACAATGTAATTGGTAGGCAAGGCAACATCCCATTTAAATGGTAAGATTTACTCAAACCATGTGAATCAAATGTTTAACATCAGTGGCATACTGATAGCCCTGCAGCCCTCACGAGATTTAGGGGGCCCCCAATCATTCAAACCGTACTGACTAAGATATCCATAGGGGGCCCCATATTATTTGCTGCGGCACCCCCCCCCCCCCCCCCCCAGATTTTCAGGTACGCCACTGTTTAACATGATTGATTTCAAACTGTAGGCAGAAAAAGATGAACGGAATAAGAAACTTTATCATTTTTTCTTCAAAATGGTTCAGATCTGAAGATCATAGATTAATTCTTTCTAATTTTAATCTCCAAAAGAATAAATGCCTGCATGTAGAAAAGTCGATTGTAATTCATAAGGTTTTATATGGTAAAGCATTACCGACAAAATACAGACTGTAGATATTATTATATTTAGATAATAAGTGAAGTCAATCATCTGAATTTCTTAAATCATGTTTTCCTTTAGGATACTCTTAATTGTCAGTATTCAAGCTATTACATATGAAATATCGCTGTAAAGAATGCTGATGAAGGGAACCATAACAAAAACAGCATAAAGAAAACTTCCCATAGATCTCCTACTCATTTCCTCCAAAATAGTACTTGAAAGTTCAAGACAATCAGATACTATTTGAGTCATATTATTTCGCAGTACAAATTCATTAGAATCTTTCATGAATGAAAATATCCACTTAAATTAATACAAAGATTTCTAACAAATGATTTAGTTCTCAGACAGTGTTTATCATTTTTCTGCTTACAAGCAAATATTATTTATATTGTACTTGAACCATCCTTCTCTTTCTCTCTGTAATAAATGCTCCAATGGAAGCATATTTTTTTGGCTTATACATTTAATTTTTCCGTTTTAAAATCTTGAGGATGAATGGATGGATAATTTAGATATAGAATTTGTAAATCTAAAATGACTTCATGCTATTGTTTCTCCACAGTAGCGTCTTGATGGGTCCCGCATGGGTTGGGGAAGGTGCCCTGCGATTAGCGGGCCCCATCATGGTCTGATTCCTGAATCAAGGGAACTTTTTACTTTTTAATATACAGGGTGTCACTAAAATGCACGGCAAAACTTTGGAAGCATATTCTTCACACCTAAAGAATGAAAACATTTTATATGAACAGAGGTCCAGAAATGCTTCCTTTCCGTGTTAGAGCTCTTTTTCTGATATCTGGTCAAATGCACCTTTACAGGCGCATGAGCTAGTAGCCTGCCAGCACAACGAGGAAAATTTATCACTTATGTGAAATGGTGGTGCCACCTCGCTTCATTGCTTGTAAAACGCCGCAAGAAACAAGGGGTCTCAGATTCAACTGGAGTGTGTTCACCACGGACGTGGCTATGTACTCAAATGAGGAGTTGGAGGATGCTCATTTCATTTACGGTTTGGCAGATGGTAATGGCCTTGAAGCTAAGCGTTTGTACCGGCAGAGATATCCAGAAAGACGGTGTCCAGACAGGAAAATGTTTGAATCGATTCGTCGTCTTAGGGAACATGGGATGTTTAAGCCTGCTACTGCCAACTGGGGGAGACCCAGAAGGAGGAGGACCCCAGACGTGGAGGCGATTCTGCAGGCGGTCAAAGAGAATCCCGGAATAAGCACAAGGAGATCAGCATTAAGGAGTAATGTTGATCGCATGACGGCCTGGAGTATGTTGCGTGAGCAACAGTTGTATCCCTACCATCTACAGCACATGCAGGCCTTGTCACCAGCGGATTTTCCTGCACGATATGTGTTCTGCCAATGGTTCTTGCAATAAAGTGCCAACCCTGACTTCATTGCTTCAGTGCTGTTTACAGATGAGGCACAGTTCACCAAAGATGGAATTGTTAATTTCCACAATCAGCACCTATGGGCAGACGAGAATCCTCACGGAATAGTTCAATCACGTCATCAGCAACAGTTCTCTGTCAATGTTTGGGCCGGCATTGTTGGTGATTGTTTATTGGGACCTCGTACTTCCAACCAGGCTCATGGGACCAAATTACAGAGCTTTCTTGGAAAACGATTTGCCTGTTTTGTTAGAAGTTGTCCCATTGATGATCAGACAAAACGTACTTTATGCACGATGGAGCTCCCCCTCATTTCAGCCTCGTTACTTGTGATTTTCTCAATCGAACTTACCGTGCTTGTTGGATAGGTAGAGGTGGACAGACCCCGTAGCCTCCACGCTCCCCTGATCTAAATCCACTGGACTTTCATTTGTGGTGGCATTTAAAATCGGTTGTGTATTCAATCCGTGTGAAACGTTGGGAGTCTTCGTGGCCGTATTGTGGCAAGCTGCGAGACAATCCGCAATACGCCAGGGACATTTGAGCGCATCCAGGGGTCAATGCCATGACAACGAGTTGAAGCTTGCATCTGCGCTGACATTTTGAACATCTACTATGAGACCCACGCCTCAGAAGCCTGCAGACTTTCTTTTCTTACGTACGTTTCTTTACATTTCCTAATGTATCTGTTTCTTTATGTTTTATAACCAAGGTAAACAGAAGTTTTGGATATCAATAAAGGTTTTTGATAAAGAATGGCCTCGCGAATTAACTCCGCAAGGAAGCGTTTCCGGACTTATGTTCATATATCATGTTTTCATCCTTTAGGTGTGAGGAGTACACTCCCAAAGTTTTGCCGTGCATTTTAGTGACACCCTGTATAAGTAGTATTTGTTGAGGGGCATTGTTTATTAAAGTAAAGGCAATAGTAGGGAATTCAACCTGAAAAATGTCTAAGATATTCAAAGGTGTGGGTGGCACATTATTTGTTCCAGGGGCCCCAGATTTTCTGGTACGACTCTGGTCCACACTAGATTAAGGACCCACAGTTATGCATTCAAGTTTATAAGAAAACAGCTGCCAGGCAGTGCAGGGGACCATTTTGATTAGAAATTTTATCTGTTGATCTCTCATTGTTAAAAGGAAAATTAATAGTCCAGAGATCCCTTCTTTTATAAGTGGATTTATTCTTTGAAAGTTTATGTTAACTACTTCCTAAATAAAGTTACGACGTGTTATATCTAGTTAAATGACATTTGGAGACTATGATATTTTTTATAGTGGAGGGAAAAGATGGTAAGGGGGTTGGAAACATGAGAAATATCAGTCCAGTATTTCACTCTCGGACCCTCCCCTCATGCTGGGCCCCCTAGGGGGCTGCCCAGTTCTCTCATGCCTGTATCCGGCACTGGTTATAGACATTATTACATTGTTAATAGTCACATAACTGCAGTAACATCATACGAGGTGCTGTCAAAAAGTTTTCTGACTGGCCACATGCAGCACTTCTCGTATGAACCCTGCACCTGCGCAAGCGGGGATGAACAATATACTTTTGTTACGCAAGCGAGGACGACCGCCACGAGAAGTGCTACCAGAAGCGGGACGGAGAAGGAGAGTACTAAGAGATCACGTGACGCGAGAGAGAAGAGTGTGTGACGGGACTCGTGGTAGTGTGGGCCGTGTGTTGGCTCGTGGAAGAGCTTCTGCTGGAGAGCAGAATGCTGGTGTAATTCGGGTTTAAATAAAGTTGGAGTCCCTTGGACGTGTTGTGTTATTTCGGGTGTGCCTCCCCGAGGAGGAAGTTGGAGAGTGGTCTAGTGTTTTCTGACAGAGCAGCGGTGGGATCGGGATCAGATAAGGATAAGAAAATCAAAAACCAGTTTTCGGAAAGGAGCACGTCGTGAGAGAGCCGACTGTTTGCCGATGAAGACTGTACCCCTCCGTAAGTACGTGAAAGAAAAGTGATTCCCGAGTGAACAATACCCCAAGTATAACTAGGGTTGTGAGCGTCGAAACAGACCTAAAAAAAAAGCGAAATTAGCGAAAAAAAAGCGACCGCATGGCGTTTAGTGGGGAACCGGAAATGACGTATCCAGTGGCGGGAACAGGAGTAAGCGAGGCGTTCTTGACGCGAGCAGCGAGCTTTCCTGAGCTACCGAGAGCGATGTCGACGCCCTCTGTGACCCGACCAAAGAACCACTTAGCGCCTAGGGCGAGCGATAACGACATTGAACGTGAGATTCTACGGCGAGAAAGACAGTTGCTGGAGAGAGAGCGCGCGTTGTTAGACCGCGAAAGAGAAATAATGGAAGCGGGACATTGTAGTACGATGGCGACAACTGTAGTTGCTCACCGAGACATGGCGGAAAGATTGTTGCCCGAGTTTGACGCGTCGACGACCTTAGGATTTACCGCCGAACAGTGGGTGCGGCGAGTGGAAGGGGTCGCTTCCGCGTATTCGTGGGACAATTCCGTATTGCTTACTCATGCGGTGAATAAGCTGAGAGGAGTAGCTAAATTGTGGTTAAATAGTGTCGCGGAAGAAGTGTATTCTTGGGAGACTTTTAAAGAAAGGTTACTTTATAGCTTCCCATCAACAGCTGATCAGGCCGATGTCCACATGAATCTCACGAAGAGGAAGAAGCAGCGCGACGAAACCTATGAGTCATACGTGTATGCCATGAAAGCGATAGCGCGACGAGGTGACATAGATAAAGAATCCTTGATTAAATACATTTTGAACGGCTTAGGTGACAAGGAATTAGTAAGGTCGCTGGCTTTGTGTGAGTTCAAAGATGTTGAAGGGTTACTGCTCAAGATAAAGCGCTATGAAAGTATTACAGAAAGAGCGAGATTAGGTGAAAGACAGTTTTTATCTAACCGTTATAGTGTCCCAATTGAACCGCCAAACGAAGGTAATGTGGTGAGGAGAAATAAGCAGACAACGCAGGCGAGGTGTTATAATTGTAACGGCCAGGGACACATGGCTAAGGATTGCCCAGAACGACAGCAGAGCAGGCGATGTTTCCGATGCAATAAAGAGGGACACATGATGAAGGAATGCCCTCAGGGAACCCAAGTTAATAGACAGAATTTGGAAATGAAAAGGCGAGTCCAAAGAATTTCGGTGCCGAACGACCAAATTAAAGACGAATATTATAAATGGATAAAGGTTAATGATGAACAAGTTGTTGGGTTCATTGATTTAGGGAGCGATGTTGTGACCATGAGGCAAGATGTCGCTGAACAGCTAGGTGTAGAATACTTTGCGAGTCAAAAAAGTCTGATTGGATTCGGCTGTGGGAAAAGTAACGTAATAGGCTCCAAACAGTTAACCCTTGTTGTGGACGACGTAAGCATTGAGGTAGAAGTGCTTGTGGTCCCAAACTGTTCGCAAGACGATGCCATAATTCTAGGACGAAGCGCCCTAGACCAATCGGGGATTCGAGTTGAGAAGAGCTATCAGAAACTTGTAATTAGGAGAGAGACTGATGGGCAGGAGGAAGAAAGTAACTTCGAAGCCAAAGTTCGAAATGTCAAAGAGAGGGCCGGGATAGAAATGGAAGAAATAAATTTGAATAACGACCTGTCTGAAGAGGAGAAGGATGCGGTATACGAAATGGTGAATGAGTATCGAGAATGTTTTGCGAAAAATTTGAGTGAACTGGGTACAGTAGAGTCTGCCAGTTTCGAGATAGAATTGTTGGATAACCACCCTGTGAATTTAAGACCGTATCGCCTACCGTACGCCCAAAGAGCGACTATGCAAAAGGCAGTCGATGAGTTAATGAAAATGAGTATCGTGCAGGAGTCGACATCAGAATACGCAAGCCCAGCATTGTTAGTGAAGAAAGCTAACGGAGAAGACCGGCTGTGCGTCGATTACAGAGCATTGAATTTGAAGACGAAAAAAATAAAATTCCCCATGCCAGCCATTGAGGAACAATTAGACGCGCTTGCAGGAAACAGTTATTTTACCATTTTAGACTTGGCGTCGGGATACTATCAAATCCCTGTAGCCCCAGAGACGAGACCCTTGACAGCTTTTGTCACCTCAAGTGGACTGTACGAGTTCACAAAAATGCCTTTCGGAGTAGTAAACGCACCTGCAGTGTTTAATCAAGTGATGAAAAGGGTAGTGCGAATGACAAAACCAGGAGAGGTCCTGATACCCAGCAAAACGGTGAAGGAAGGGTTAGAGAGATTAGAAAGACTGTTGCAAGTACTGAAGAAATTGGGGCTAGCGCTAAAAGTATCAAAATGTGAATTTTTCAAAACTAGAGTAGACTATTTGGGCTTTGAAATAACCAAAGATGGGATCCGACCAGGCGAGAGAAAAATTCAGGCAGTTAAAGAATTTCGAAGGCCGGAGAATGTTCACGAAGTGCGACAATTTATTGGTTTGACGAGCTTCTTTAGAAGATTTGTATTAGGATTCGCTACGTTAAGCAAGCCGTTAACGCTCTTGACGAAGAGAGATACGGTATTCGAGTGGACAGAGAAACAAGAAAACGCATTTCAAGAGCTGAAGAAAAGATTAATCGAGCGTCCGGCACTTGCGTTGTTTGATGTAAATGCCGAACATGAAGTTCACACTGACGCCAGTAAGAATGGACTAGCGGGGATTATCTTACAGCGCCGAGAAGGAGAATCTCAAAAACCTGTGGCATATTATAGCCGACAGACGACAGATCTAGAGAAGAACTATCACAGTTATGAGCTAGAAGCGTTGGCAGTAGTTGAAGCCGTAGACAAATTTCGAATGTATTTATTGAACAGACCCTTCAAAGTTGTTACTGACTGTAATGCTTTAAAGACCACCATGTCCAAGAAAGAATTGTTACCGCGGATAGCGAGGTGGTGGCTTCGATTACAAGAGTATGATTTCACGATCGAGTACCGACCAGGACGCAACATGAGTCACGTTGATGCCCTCAGTCGAAATCCCGTGGGAGATTCCGAGGAACCGGATACAGCAGACTTGAAAATCTTCACGTTGCGAATAAATCAGGATGATTGGTTACTAACGATGCAGCTGCAGGATGTAGCTATCCAGAAAATACATCGTACCTTACAGCAACCTGCGGTCGCCAATGAGGATAGGCAGATCCACACAGACTATGTGCTGAAAGACAACCGTGTCTGTAGAAAGGTAGACGGTGGGGTCCGTTGGGTTGTGCCTAAGAACTCTATTTGGCGCATTCTAAAGGGAAGTCATGATGACATGGGACATTACGCAGAAGAGAAAACCCTAGAACACGTGAAGAGATATTTTTGGTTTCCGAAGATGAGAAGAAGGGTAAAGAAATATATTGCAGCTTGCATTGAGTGTGCTTATCATAAGAGACCGGGAGGTAAAAAAGAGGGGCAGTTGCACAGTTTAGAGCGTGTAGCCATCCCATTTCACACAGTTCACGTGGACCACTTAGGGCCATTCCCAAGGAGTAAAAGGGGCAACGAGTATGTTCTCGTGTATCAAGACAACTTTACAAAGTTCATCCTACTAAAGGCAGTGAAAACCACAAAAACCAAACCAGTGTGCGAAGCTATCAGTGAGATTACGAGCTTATTTGGGTGTCCTGAGCGTTTAATTACAGATCGAGGTACGGCATTTACAGCGAAGGAATTTGAAGAATTATGCGAAAGAAACCAGATAAAGCATATAAAGAATGCGACTGCTACCCCTCGAGCAAATGGACAAGTAGAGCGATCAAACGCATCCATTACAAACGCCATATCCACTATGTATGCACAAGAGGATGGAGGCGACTGGGACACGAATTTGAGAAACATCCAATTCGCCATGAATTCTATGTCAAATAAAACTACTGAGAAGAGCGCTTATGAGCTATTGTTTGCTTATAACCCAAGGAATTCATTGCAAAACCGTGTTATATTGGCGTTGCAAGAAAGCGAACTCGATGAGACTAGAGAGACCTTAGGCGAAGCAAGGGAAAAAGCGTTAGTAAAGATATCAGAGACGCAGAAAAAACAGAAGGAGCGTTACGATCAAAGACATAAGGTGCCGAGAGTGTACCAAAAGGGAGATTTAGTCATCGTAGAACGAGAAGCGCAAGCGACAGGGTGTTCGCGAAAATTAGCTCCGAAATTTAAGGGTCCGTATCTTGTCTCAGAAGTGCTAGCGCGAGATAGGTATTCTCTCATGGATATACCAGGGGCAAAGAGGACACAGCGAGCGTTCAATTCCGTGTTTAGTGCAGACCGAATGAAACCCTGGTGTAAGCCCCCCCAAGGCGAAGTAGGAGATGACGACCAGGCCGACGAGAGCCAGGACGAGGGAGATGACGACCAGGCCGCGGACAGCAGAGGGAAAGAAGACGAGAAGCGGATGGAGAACGGCGCGAGCGCCAGAGGAGCAGTTCAACCGGAGGCAGACCGGACCGGGACCGAGGACGGCCCCGATGTCAGGAAAGGCCGACTGTTACGCAAGCGAGGACGACCGCCACGAGAAGTGCTACCAGAAGCGGGACGGAGAAGGAGAGTACTAAGAGATCACGTGACGCGAGAGAGAAGAGTGTGTGACGGGACTCGTGGTAGTGTGGGCCGTGTGTTGGCTCGTGGAAGAGCTTCTGCTGGAGAGCAGAATGCTGGTGTAATTCGGGTTTAAATAAAGTTGGAGTCCCTTGGACGTGTTGTGTTATTTCGGGTGTGCCTCCCCGAGGAGGAAGTTGGAGAGTGGTCTAGTGTTTTCTGACACTTTATTACGCAGTTGTCTGCCAAGTAACAGTGCAATAGCATGTGGCATATTGTTTTGGCAGCTCTTTGTTTCATGTTGTGTCAGTGTGTGTCTGCGATCCTTTTTAAATAAAAAATGACATCTTTGAAAGAACAACGAGTGTGCGTGAAATTTTGTTTTCAGCTCGGTAAAACGGCTTCAGAGACTCACAAGATGCTTCAGCAAGCTTTTGGTGAGGAAGCCATGGGTAGGACCCAATGTTTCGAGTGGTTTTCCCAGTTTAAGGAAGGACAAACATTGGTTGAGGACAATGAACGTTCTGGCCATCCGTCAACCAGCAAAACTGACGAGAACATCGAAAAAGTGTGGAAGGTCATTCATGAAGACCGTCGTCAGAGTATCCAGGACATTGCAAACATTGTTGGGATATCGTATGGTTCATGTCAAAGCATTCTGACAGAAAACTTGAACATGAGGCGAGTTGCTGCAAAATTTGTGCCTCGCCTGCTGACACCAGAGCAGAAGGAGCAGCGTTTGAACGTATGCCAGGACCTCAAACAACACTTCGGAAAAGATCCAGACTTTCTTTCTAAGGTCATCACTGGCGATGAAAGTTGGGTTTATGGATATGACCAGGAAACAAAACAACAATCATCCCAGTGGAAAAGTCCGAGATCACCAAGACCGAAGAAAGCCAGGCAAGTCAAGAGCAATGTGAAGAGCATGCTGATTGTTTTTTTTGACAAGGAGGAAATTGTGCATAAAGAATTTGTTCCTCAAAGGCAGAGAGTGAATCAAAATTTTTACATTGAAGTCCTGAGACGTTTGAGAGAGGATGTGAGGAAACGTCTGGCCCTGTGGGCATCCAAAGACTGGTTGCTCCACCATGACAATGCGCCTGCTCACACCGCGCTGTCTGTCCAAGGGTTTTTGGCCAACAACAACATGGCGGTGGTCCCTCACCCCCCCTACTCCCCCGACCTTGCCCCCTGTGACTTTTTCCTCTACCCGAAGATGAAAATGGTACTCAAGGGGTGGCGTTTTAACAACATGGAGGAGATTCAAGCCAAATCACAGGAGGTACTTAATAACATCGCCAAAAAGGAGTTACAGAACTGCTTCCAGAAGTGAAAACGTCGCTGGAATCGCTGTATTGTTGCCCAAGGAGAATACTTCGAAGGAGATAACACCGACTAGACAATTGGGTAAGCCTAAACTTTTATTTGAGGTCAATCCGGGAACTTTTTGACAGCACCTCGTAATGTTTTCTTAAAACTCAATTTTTTTAAATCTGACACGTTCAGCACTTTCTCCATACAGATTACTGAATATGATTGCAATAGTAGTTACAAGTTGTTTTAGACTAAAACTTTCTCAAGAGTAACAATAACCAATTACACAAGTGAATAATTTTCACAATGGATAATAATTTAAATCACTTTTCACATTTAAAACAATATTTTGTGTTCACTGTATTTTCGTGCATCGTAGCAGGTGCATATGTTATTTTGTTCTTGTAACTTTGGAAGTTGAAGAACCGTGATGCGATCATGTCGAAACGTAAAAGAGTTGTTTTTTCTATAGAAAAAAACATGAAATTATTCAAAAATCTGAAAAAAGTGTGACAGTCAAGATGTTAATGAACAAATACAATGTTGGTGACCAAACAGTGAGTGATATTGTGAGAAACAAAGATAAGTTCATTGAGTTTGCCGGAGTTTCTGATAATGCGATTGATATGTCAAGCTGGAAAACGATGAAAATGTCTACTTATGATGATTTGGATAAAGCAATGGTATTTTGATTCAACCAACAGAGAGCTGAGGGAATCCCAGTTTCCGGTGCAGTGAAAGTGAAGTATTTTTTTGATGAATTGAAATTAACGAGGGAGTTTAACGCATCTTCTGGTTGGTAACGAGATTTAAGCAAAGACATGGCATTTGTCAGATTGCTATGCAAGGTGAGAAACTGAGCAATAATGAACAGGCAGTGGAGGAATTTGTCTCAATTTCAGCATTTCGTCGAAAACTAAGGTTCCGTGTCAGAACAAATGTATAATGCTGATGAAACCGGTTTATACTGGAAATGTTTGCCCCAAAAAACTTTAGCTCATGAAGCTGACAAAAGTGCTGCAGGGCACAAAATTCAAAAACAACGCCTTACAGTTTTGTGCTGTGGTTATGCCGCCGGGTCTCATTTTTTGAAACCATGTGTTATCGGGACTGCTAAAAAACCTTGTGCTTTCTCACAAGGTAAGGTTTTATCCAATTTACCTGTCAATTACTATAACAATAAGTTAGCATGGATGGACAGAGAAATTTTTAAGGACTGGTTTAAAATAAAATTCGTCCTTCAGTGTATCAAGACTTAGAATCTCTATATCTGCCACAAAAAGCTGTTTTACTCTTACACGATGTCCCTAGTCCAGCGTTTTCCAATTTAATTTTGCTACGGAACCCTTGCAACTCGAAAGAGAAGTTGCGGAACAGCAAACAGTTATTTTGTTTATAAGGTGAAAATCAAAGCACAAGTAAAGATAATAATAAAAATAGGTCATGTCGTCAACATTTTCTTTATATTAATATATTTAAAGATAAAAATCGTTTATATGAACAAAACATTTATTATAAACCAACAGATATAATATGAACAATAAATAAAACTGACCGATTATATACATTACGTTAGCAATTTTCAATGTGAAGAATGAGTTTTCTTCTTATTTTGTCAAATTCTTTTTATATTTGGTTTAATGCTGGAAAGTGGAATTTGCATATCAGGCACGGCATCTGATCGATTTCTGTATTTTGTTTTTGTTGCTGTGTATTTTGAGAACCCAGTTTCGCATAAGTATGTGCTCGTGAATGGTAATAACTCTATAATTGCCCGTCTTGATAAGTCTGAATATTCATGATATAAGCTGCCCCAAAATGTAATCAGAGAAACTTCTTTAAATGTTTGTATTAAATGGACATCTGAAGTGATTTCGATTAAATTTTCATAATCTAGTGCAGATAATCCTTCTGGTTTCTCAGTTATACTGAATGGATTTCGAATCCAGTTATTGTTGTCATTGATGTTTGGAAAATACTTCCTGATGTTGGTGTATAAATTGCGAAGATGATCTACAATGTTGCTCTGACTTTCTTCTTCAAGTTTGCATTTGTTTTCTTCAAGGAAATCATTGAATGTTGGAAAACAATCCAAATTATTTTGTTCTACAGACGAAATCCAAAACTGTAGCTTTCAGGAGAATGACAAAATTTTATCTTTTGCATTGAAAATAGTTACATTCTTTGTGCGGATGTATTTAAATCTGACCTTTCCAAATACTAATTCCAATACTTACTACCTAAAGCAAGATCCCATCGAGCATAAATGCTTTGACAACCCCGATATACCAAGTTATTTTAAAATCCAGGCCCGGGCTCGTTATGATAATTCTAAAAAAGGGTTCGGTCCACAGTTCTCCTCTTCTGAAGACGGTTTCGAGTTTGCATCTTGTTATTCTCGCAGAACCCCTATTTACGCTTCGCAGACCCCTAGGGTTCCGCGGAACACCATTTGGGAAACACTGCCCTAATCAACCGAATGAAGAAATTTTAAAGTCCAAAGATGGAAATATTTTCATGAAATATTTACCTCTGAATGTGACAGCTTTGATCCAGTCTATGGATCAAGGAGTGATACAAAATATGAAAGCAAAGTTATCAAAGAAATTCACTGCTCAAGTTCATAAAGGAAGGTGGTAATGATTTACTGTTGTTTTGGGAAAAAACTATCCATGTTGGACACTATTTATGAAATTGCTGCCATGTGGAAATCTGTATAAAGCTCGACTTTAAAAAAATCATGGCAAAAACTTTTACTGGGAAACGGTGAGGAATTTCTTGGTTTTGAGGAGTTTTAATGAAACGGTATCTGAAGTATTAAATAATTTACAGCAGATTAGTGGATATGCAAATCTTGACGAGGAAGCTGTGCGTGAGTGGTTAAATGCAGATCAAAATTTGGGCGGTCATGAAGTATTAAATGACGAAGAAATCGTGCAACATATTACTACCGAAGGTAAACCAACAGCCACCGATTATCTGGACCAGAAAGAAGACCTTATATTAAAGGATCAGTCACAGCACTGCTTTAACTCACGCAGAAACTCTGCTTGATTACTTGGAGCAACAGCAAGACAGCAGCTTTGCTGAGAAACTAATTCTGATAAATCTGCACAGTACTATTCGCACGAAAGGTGAATGAAGGGAAAAAGCAAACTTCTTTGCTATCGTATTTTAGATGAATAAAGTAAGTTCATACTATGATTTTTTCCTAAATTTTTGCAAATTTTTTTGTACATTTTATATGGATGGTGGATTAACTGGGATTTCGATTATCTGGGAATATTTTTTCCCTTTCAACCCGGATAAATGAGAGTCTTCTGCAACTATATATAAGTGTCTCAGGCATGACTTTGTGGAAGTTTCTGATATTATTCGTAACAAACAAAACACACTTTGTACTTTTCCACAAGTTGAAACTGGTTTATAATATACAGGGTGTTTATGAAGTCCGTGTGCACTTTATAACTTTAATAACTTTTCATGTATATAGATAGAAACGATCTGTAAACGTAATAATAAAGCCAATTTTATTAAGTTTCATAACAACAACAGATTGTTGCATTACAGTTATCATAACAATAACAATGTTTTATTCAGGGTCCTTACTAATTAAAATGGCGATAGTAAAGAAGAAAGTTAATTGCATGCTATGGCTAGCAGAATTCAAGATCATAACAGCTAACAGCTGTGAGAAGACAGTTTACTGCCTTTACGAGAAAGATGCACCTCATAGGAATTCAATTTCCAAATGGATAAAAAAGTTTAAAGAAACCAGTTCTGTGAATGACCTGTAACAATCCGGGAGACCTCAAATCAGCAAGGAGACTGTGGAAATTATGATAGAAGCCTTTAAAAGGGGTCCACGAAAGTCCCCGAAGCGTGCATCTCTTGAATTAAACATCCCAAAATCTACCATGCACAAAATCCTCAAAGAAAAATTGCATGAATATCGTTTTAATATTCAAGTGGTTCAAATGTTACATGAAGAGGACTTCAATGTGAGGTTAGATTTCTGTCATCAGTTGAAATCAAAAAATCAGAATTTCCCCGAGTTCCTAGAGAAGTTGACATTTTCTGATGGGGCAACGTTCCACATTAGTGGCAAAGTCAACTGCCACAACTGCCGCATTTGGGAAACAGAAACCTCAGTAAGTCTGACAATATGAAAGAGACTCTCCAAAACTCAACGTCTGGTGCACTTTGAGGAATTCATGCATAAATGGTCCATACTTTTTTGAAGAAAAAACAGTAAACAGTGAATGTTATCTTAAAATCCTGAAGAATTATTTCATCCATGAACTGCGCTAATGGAATATCTTTGATAACACTCCCAGCAAGATAGGGCTCAGTGTCATTATGCACTAGGTTGCGACAATTCATGAATGACATTTTTCCAAAAAAGTGCATCGGCAGAGGTGGCTTTGCCACCTCGTTCACCTGACCTATCACCATTGGACTTCTTCTTATGGGGGCATATTAAAGGTGTAGTTTACTACTCCAAAATGACGTTCTTTGGAGGAATTAAGGACCAGGATTGTGAATGCAATTAGTGAGGTCACCCAACACCAATTGACTGATATTTTCAACACGTTAGAAAATAGGATTGAACGCTGTATCATGAAAGATGGAGGTTATGTTGAACTTTAGAAATTAATACTGTATTTGTGCTAAAACTTAATAAAATTTGTTTTATTATTACGTTTACAGATCGTTTCTATCATATATACATGAAAGTTATTAAAGTTATAAAGTGCACACAGACTTTATAAACACCCTGTATATCTTGTGGATATTTGATACTATGAATAACAACAAAACATTAATTAGCATTCACACTGTGGACATTGCTATGATACAATTTGAAAATTGTATAATGGCTATGGAAATAATAGTAATAGTATTTATTAACGGGCAGAGCCCAATTACAGAAGTACATCCTCTTAGACAGCGGTAAATTTGTACATAAATAAGAATATTAATTCATATATAAGTAAACAGAAATACAACGAAGCATCAATAAGAATGCAATTAAAATAATTAGTCAGTAATTAGAATTACATTATGTTATATTATATTATAAAATAAAAATTCCAAATACAATATTTCATATACACGATAAAATAAGCAAAGTACATAACAGATACATTAAAAGAGCCCTTTGACTTTATTCTTAAATGATGTCAACGAAGGATGGAAAAAATCGATTTTTTCACAAACTTTGTAACCTCGCATCATTCTCAGTATTGGTAGGAAGTATATATAATTTCTATAAATATGGGGGGCACTAAAAATTTCTTTATTCTTGGTATGAACAAGAGGGACATGAAGATTTATCTGAGAAATCAACTTAATGTTGTTATTCAGAATATTGAATAAGGTAATCAGCGCAGTTTGCTTTCTCCTGATTGAGAGCAACTGTAAATTTGTTCTGGTCATCAATTCATTATATCCCCCTCTGATCCTTATGGTGTGAGTTGTGTGTGCAACTATTCTTAAAAATTTGGGCTGGAGACGTTCAAGTGCTATTTCATTGTTGTTATGTTATCACATAGTGAGATTCATGTAGAAGACAAATTCAAGTGAATAATAGACACTACATTACATGTAAAAATGTTTAAAACAAAAGTTCTATAAATTTGAATTGTCTACAACTTTGATGACAAATATTTTCATTAATGTATCCATAAAGTAGATATTTGGAGAAAAGGAAAAATGACAAAAATAAACAACCACTTTCGGGTGATCAATTTCAGGCATAACCTGGGTCAGGGATGGAAAAAACGTGGCACACGTGCAATTTTACTTGGCATGCGTAAGCTTGTATTTTCTGAATAAAATATGAAGTATCTTAGAGAAAGAATAAATTGGTGCCACGAGAATATTTTGATGATTCAGATTACTTTCTTGGCACGCGACACAGAAATCATTTGCCATCCCTGACCTAGGTATTTACACCTTGAGTTTCAAATAAAAATGTTAAGTACAGTAAAACGTTGATTATCCGATATATATGGGGGAAGGACCATCAGATAAACAGTAAAGTCGGATAATCCATAAATAATGGAAACAATGTTCATTTAGGAACATAATTTATTTATTTAAGTATTTCACATACAGCTCACGCCATTTTACAGAGAAATCTAAACAACAAGTATATAGTAAAATAATATTATCACAAACATTAAAATTAAATTAAATTCAGAATCCGAAGGCGTCATGAATATTTAATCATAATTTTACTTTACTAGATTAAATAATTAATGGTCATGATCTCCCTCGTGAATCATCTGTCGGGTGATCTCTCGCGTGAACCGACCCCCGTGGATCTTTCGTGTGAACTGACTTTCGGTGGGTACAACCAACATAATATGTATATTATGCTTTCTGATCATGGTTTGACAGCTCATCTAATTTTTTGTTGGTTAAAGTCGGTTAATCGAGGTTTTACAGTATAAAGTTATTATTATTTTGTGAGTTGGAGCATCCACAAAATTCCTACCACACACAGACATCGAGAATACGGTGAAAACGTATTCGGTGCACCTTAATACGTGTATTTCCGTTGAAATCTCGAAATCGATTTTCTTTAACGAAAACAATACTTTCTCTATACTTCGTATGAAGAAAGTTATGATTCGAGGCAGGGAAGCCTACATTGGCTTTCAATTACACCAGGATAAAATGAAAACACTGAAAGTGGGTAAAAACAGAGGCCTGCTTGCTATAAACACAATTGGAAAATCCGAAAATATTTTTACAGGCTTGCTAATAATTTGAAAACTGTAATATATGCATTATATATGAACTGTATAATTACACTTTACAATTACCATATTTAAATAAAAATTAATATCATTCAGCAATGTTTTCTTGCTGCAGTACTTTTGGACATTTTGGCACAGTAAAGTTTGACGACTTGATTTACAAAATAAAAGGATAATACATTACCCGAAATAAAGCTAGTTGATCAGTTTTCAATAAATGTTAAATATTTTCACTTCATAGATTTACACCTTCAAAATATTCCGCACCAGAAGACTTAATAACGGCAAGTTAAATGAATTAAACTATGACTGCCGAAGTTACATGAAATAATCATTCACAAACTAGGATACTCGTTTGAATTTATTCTGTATAATGGTTTTACTTATGATAAGTGCTCCTGTTTTCATTTATACAATCACTTAGTATTGGTTTGTATGATTAAAATGAATGTAAGCATTAATAAGTAGTAAAAGAATTTTCCTTGCTCGATCCTCAGTTTCAGTATATTAATAAATGTAGGTAATGCACGTGACATATCAGGAAATTGTTGAATGCAATTAAATGTTGAATTTCAATTAAAACTACGAACGCTGAAATATTTAGTTTCCATTAAAATAACTTTTGAAACATTAAGATACCTAACAAAATGATGTCGTCAATGTTAAAGTAAAAATATGCTCACCCTGGATTTCGCCTTTTGAAAGACGTGATTCTCCATCTCCAAGCTATTTTTCGAAGTTGGCATACCAGAGCGACGAATAGCTTCTTCACTATATGGTAAATATTAATTTATGGTTTTATACGATAGCACAATGCTTATTAAGAGAAAATTATCACAACGTTAATGTATACAACATCACATTTAATAAACTGAGAAATACTGGACACTCAAGTCGAAAAAACATGTTGAATAATAAGCTGAAATGAGCCGAATTGTACTTTTCTTACATTTTAGCAACAACACTTTGTCTAAACGTTGGTGTTCGCCACGACGTATCTTCTGAAGCCATTTTCATCAAAATAAGCAAAATGTATGTCGAGAATTTAAATTAATGAAATTAATTTACGAATTAATATTAAATCAATTCTAAATACCAGACGAGCACCTCCGATTGATAGCCACTATCAACGTACCAACAATTTGCACAAAAAATAACAGTAGACTCACAAAGGGCGAAGTAGAAAATATTAAGTTTTAAACCAGTGCTGCCACAACCATATTTAACTGCACATAAAAAGCTAAACCTCGTCGATTCGCGGATTCATTTAAAACTTTAATATTTCATATTCCTAAAGATTATCTTGAGATGTGATTAACGTATAGTCTTCTTATCGATATTTAAGAATAAAATGCTTCGATAATATCAGTAACTATAGAGCGTTCCATCTTAAAGTTTCAGTACGGTTTCAAACGGCAAAGATTCTAGCATTCAAACGATGAAAGGAAGATTGGGAAGATTCAACTGCTTTGATTACATCGTTATAAACGCTTCCCATACGAAGTCAACATAATTATTAACCGTAAATATTTATGTTGCTATGCATCATTAATTTCGATGCTTAAACAAAAGTGCGAAGCGAATAACGCTTTTATTTCACCTATTTGAAGGTTTAATTGGTATTAATTGAATCGGAAGCAACAATGACGGTCGCCTTAGCAACGCCCGGAAAGAGTATGAAATATCCGTAAAAATTCGAAAACAATTGCGTATTTCTGAAAATCTCGCCCGTGTACATGTAAACATTGCAAGAATAAGATAGTATAGAGTTTTAGCAGTCGAATAAAGTAAAAATGAAGAAAATCGGTCCATATTTACGTATTTTAACGAATGAAGGAAAAAAACCTTGCACTCTGAAAACTCGAAAATCCCGTGTAAACTTATGGGAACATATAATAGTTTCCTGGATTCGAACCCGGGACTTTATGAAAATGAGAATAGTTTTCTAGGGGCCTCCTATCTTGTAGAAACAAAACGCAGTTTACCACATATCTCTATGACGAACGGCTTCTGAGATACAGGGGGGGACGGACGGACGGACACTTCTAAAATTATATATAGGATAGATAAACATCTTATATATAATTTTGGAAGTGTCCGTCCGTCCATCCCCCCCTCTATCTCGACTTCAGTGTATAGTCCGATAAAATTAGTTACTAAAAAGAATACTTCAAACTTTAGTATACATAGAAAAGTAAATATTTACGGATAATTATTCAGTTAACTGCGTATGGGAAGCGTTTCTAACGATTTATTCAAAGCAAGTGAATCTACATTTCATCGTTTGAATGCTTGAATCTTACATTTTAGTAAGTATAACCATTATATTATACGTCTATAATGCTTATTAAAGCAAACAGTCTCACGCATAAATTTCAAATTAGATGAGAATAGGGACACGTAATTTTTTTGACTCATTACATGGTTATCTTCACTTCAATGAGATAATGGAAGTGGAAAAATATACCTCTGTGGAGTTGTCTTAGTCATTGTTTACATTCCTCTAAAAATTGATCTTACCATTTCAATTACCCTTTTATTTTCCACTAGAATTCCAGTATTACATGCATTAAACTTTTAAATTGAGCTATTTCGAACTGTAGGCGGTAAATGATGAACAGAAAAAGAAATTTTATATTGTTTTATTGAAAATGATTCATAAACGAAGATTGTAGGTCAATACTTGATTATTTTTGTGTCAAAAAGATGAAAGCCTGCAGGTCGAGAATTCCATTTTTACGTGTTATTTTATGGGAAATGGAAAAGTTCGCAATCAATTATTGCGTAGCATTAATTTCCTCTCTAATTTGAAATGCAGATTTCTGACTGACCCCGCATAATAAATCGTCAATACGCAAACACAGCCGTGTCCTCAGCGATATTCGAACCTTACCAATACATGGAAGATGCATTAGTATAGTTAAATGTGAATTATTGAGATCATTTTTCATTTTTTATAAGTCAATTGAAAATTCACCGCGCAAAGATTGCGCGGGATCAGCTAGTATCATTTAATATCTGCTTGAAGGAAAATTATAAACTCGCCACACATATGATTATAATTCAATACTATGTCCCGTTACCTTAATGATCAATCAAAAATTCCTATATGTTTGTCCATTTGTAAGCCAAATTAGATTCGATATTTATTCTGACAATAAGAAAACAGAACTTCAATTATTTATGCATTCCTACGTCAAAGTTACGACTTGGTATTTTCATTTAAGATATTTTAAAATCCAATGAAGAAGTAGATGTCAATAATTCTTCCATTATTTGGAGAAATTGTTTCGGTATTTGAATTTGGTACTATTTAGAAATGAATATGAACGTTAACGTAGGTGGGAGATCGTGAAGGAATAAGGAAAGCTAGTTTTCGGAAAAGCTATAACAAAACGATTTAAAACAGATTTGGGAATTCCAAGACTCGGTGAGAGAAAAAGGATAGGCACCTGATATTCTTCAAGCGAAAATATTTGTGGTAAAGGTCGATGGTACTTTACGAAAGAATTGCCGCCACAGCTGGAGCTCCTCGCTATGAGTCGTTCCGAATGTAGAATTGGCAAACAAGTCGTATATACCCGATACTAGCGCCAAAAAAGGGATGTGGTGAGATATGGAACTAGATGAAAGGTGGAAATGAGTTGTGAAACTGTCGCAGACCTTGTAAATATGTGGGCGCGTAAGTCATACTATTGGAAAAGTTTGCTGAACTTGCCTGTAGCCAAAAGTCGCAAAAGGCAAATATTGACATATATCTCCATCTTCTTTTAATTTGCTGCTGACCAACACTGAAAGAGATATGATAAACATTTCCGAGCAGTGTCGCAAAAGTCAACATTTTATATATACCTACCTCAAGTACCTACCTCAAGTACCTACCTCGCTATAGGGAAGAATACATGGTAATCGAAACTCCCATAAGATCCTGTACTGCACAGTGACCCTGAGACTCACAGTAGTTAGCATATCATCATCATCATTAGGTTCTCTGCCCTTGGGCAGGTCCCTGGCACCAGCGTTGTCTCCATTCCTCCCTGTTCCTTGCCAGTTCTTTCATTTCCTGATATCTACCCCGTCCTTTTAGTTCATCAATCATTTTTATCCTCCTACGTCCTCTCTTCTTTCTACTGATCCTTCCAGCATCGTCGTCAACAAACTTCCTCCTCTCAAGATGTGCCCCAACCAATTACCTTTCCTCTTCTGAATTGTTTCCTTCTCCTCTCTTTCATCCTTCTTAATACTTCTTCATTTCTTATCTTTTCAGTCCACTTAATTTTCTCCATTCGTCTCCACACCCACATTTCGAATGCCTCTAACCTTTTCTTATCTCTCTTTGTTAACGCCCATGTTTCACATCCATAAAGTAGCACTCTCCAAACATAACACTTTACAAGACGTTTCCTCAAATTTAATTCCATTTTACCACACAATAACTGTTTTTTCCTATAAAATGATTCTTTTGCCATTGCTATTCTTGATCTTATTTCTTTTCCGCTCTTCCAATCGTCTGACAGCAAACATCCTAAATATCTATACTGTTTTCCTTGCTCAACCCTTCCATCCTTCATTAACACATTCATAGTTTCCTCATCCCCTATTCTCATCACTTTGGGTTTTTTAATGTTCATTTTCATACCATATTCCATCATCTTATTTTCTAGCTTGGTAATCATTTCTTGAATAACCTTCGTTTCCTCTGCCAGGATGAGCATATCATCAGCAAACCTTATACGATTTATTTTTCTACCTCCAATGATAATTCCTTTATCATCATCTATTCCGTTGTTAAGCACATCTTCTATATAAATATTAAACAAGGTAGGCGATAAGCAGCACCCTTGCCTCACTCCTCTTCCTAGGTCAAACCATTTGTTCTGTGCATCCTTTATCCTCAAGACTGCTTCCTGTTTCATGTATATCTCTTTAATTAATCTTCTATCTTTCCAGTCTATTCTTTTTCCTTTTAATATTTCCATGAGTTTTACCCAATCCACTCGGTCAAATGCCTTCTCCATATCTATGAAACATAGACTAATTCCTTTACGTATTTCTATATATCTCTCCCCAATCATTCTCATTAGCCCTATTGCGTCTCTTGTGCCCCTTTTCTTTCTAAATCCAAACTGCTCTTCTGCAACACTTTCTTCCATTTTACTAATTAATCTCCTATTCATGACCCTTAAAACAATTTTTGCTGCATGTGAAATTAAACTAATTGTTCTGTGTTCACTGCACTTCCTGGTTCCCTGTTTCTTTGGAATTGGAATCATGACTGTTTTAACAAAATCCCCCGGCCACTTACCCCTGTCATAGATTATATTGCACAACTTCACCACTTCCTCTAATCCTTCTTCATTAAGGCACTTAAATAATTCTATTGGTATCTCATCTATCCCCATGGCTTTCCCATCCTTCATATCTTTAATCGCTTGTAGAACCTCTATCTTTAATATTGGTGCCCCTAATTCATTCTCCTTTATTTCATCCTGCTCTTCAATATAGAGATCCTTTGGTTTCTCATTTGTTTTGTACAGCTCCTCCATATATTCTTTCCATCTATCAAGCACCTCCTTTTCCTTGTATAGCACTTTATCTTCTTTATTTGCAATTTCCTTTATGCATGCACTTGTTCTCCACCTATCCCACGTTACCTTTTTAACTTTCTTATACATGAGGTCCTACAGCCCTTTCCTCTCTAGATCCTCTATATCTGAGCATTCTTTCTCCAGCCATCTCTCCCTTGCTCTCTGGGTTTCTCTTCTTAATTCATTATTTAGCTTCCTGTATGTCCTTTTACTGTTTTCATCATTTTTATTCTTATATTTTCTTCTTTCATCCACTTTTTCAATCATCTCCCTTGTTACCCATGGTTTCTTTATCCTCTTTCCACTGAGAAACCCAAGAGCCTGCTCTGCTGTTTTCTTAATAGCATTCTTAATCCTATTCCAAGATTCCTCTACATCCTCCTCTTCCCCCTTTCATTGCTCGAGCTAATTTTTCACCTATTATTCCTTAACAGTTACATAATAAACAATGTAGACGAGTCTTATCGTTCTACTGAATATCGGCGATCAGCCCTGGCAACTCAACGGTTTTCAGAGTTTCAAGTTACGCTCATCTTTGTTGATAGGTGTCACTGGGTGCGCTTCAAAATGAAAGTGGGGGAGGGGATGGGTCTGGGTGTAATTCTACGTCCAGGAAGAGTAGGGTCGTGAACGGGTAAGTAACTTTCCGTTCGTAATTCGCAAGAGATTTACATCGACCTCGTGTTACTGTGATTGATTGTCGGTTTTAAATGCTTTAGTTAGAATTAAGCGAAAATTTAATTGTCGTTGTCGGAACGCCGCATCGGGGTAGCATCATGGCATTAATATTACCGTTCAATTTTGTCTCAAGGTCATTATTTCTTCTGATCCTTAGTTCATAGCTTTTGTGAAATTATTTCTTAATTAAACGAAATGGTTGATCTCTTCACTGAATTTTATGTCGGCATAATCTTTACATTAATTAGGAGAGACCTTTACATAAGATATATGTGGATCTATGCAATTATTTTCCTTGGTGAAAGTTAATCACGTGTATTTTGGGTGAACTGAGTCAAGTTGAGACATGAATATGGTTATTAATTTGTCGAGTGGTTGTGTAAGCGTATAGGTTGAAGGTAAAGGTTCGTTTTCTATCAACTTTGATTTTTAGAAATGATATATGTATACGGTGTTAGCCTATGATCGGATTGGCCAACGGTGGGAGTTTGATATGAGTTTCTGAGGTAATCCATCTCATTTTCGTGTATTTTAATCTCGTTAAAGCGTATGTTTGATAAAATAATAATATTTTAATGCGCAACTGAAAATATATTGATAAGGTTTTCTCCTAATTATTCAGTTTTCAGACAGAATTCTCCGTGTGCAGCTGTATTTGATTTTGGCAACCATTATCGAGAAATTCATTCAAAGCAATGCTGTATTTCGTTTATTGAAATGATATTAATTACGTAATCAATACATACTAGTGTCATGGTTTTGAAATAAGTATTAAGCTTAACTTAGCAACTTAAGGAATATAAGTCTTATATTTTACAAATCTTGGAATTTGAGTTACAATACAATATTTTCGAATATTATCGGAGTGATTTAGCACGAGAGAGACTACATAATGTAATCAGGTTATCAGAAATAATATTCAGAATTAAAATACAGTAGGTACATATTTTAAGATTTCATTCTCTTGTTTCAGAGGAATGTTTGCAGAAGACGTCACAGAACAGCTGTCATGTTCCCTTGTGTGATATCAAGAAATACATATTAACGGTGAGTACAATCTTTTAAGTAGTTTGCCAATTGCATTTGTATTGGCTGTTACTTGAAGTTTCCAGTGAGAATTATCGACGTATTTTACTGAATAGATAGGATAAATTTAGTCGTGTAACCACGCATGTGTTTTAATTGCGTCTATATATGTGCAGTACTTATTGTACTAATTTTTCCATCTATTAATGGTGAAAGTGTAGTAACTTAAGCTTACATTGGAAAGTGATAAATCTCAATTTATTTTAAGTGAATATTTCATTGAGAGAATAAAATTGATTTTATAATTTCGACTTTGAAAGGTTTGTTAATTATCGTTAACATAAGTGTTATCAATGCTTCAATTTTTGGCATATTTTATGAAATACTTTGTACCTGGGTAATTTTACTTTTCAATCTACTGACATCCATTTCAGCATAAATCAATTAAGTATGCTCTATAAACACGAGATGATTTCATAGAAACAAAATTATTACTTTGTAGTGACAGTGTAACGTGTAATGTTCATTGACTTTTAACTCTTTGGTGAGGTGTAAACTAATGTTGAAATTATGGAGACATTTTGAGGAAAGTAATTAAAATATTTTGCTTGGAAAAGGCTATCTATATGGAAATTGCTAAAGCAATCAATGAAATATTTTGAGGAAAGGGATTTCTTAGTCAAAGTTAGTCGAATTCTTGGAATACATGCAAATTTTTGAAAAGTTTGCTGCTAATGAAAGTTTATCGTGACAATTGGTTTTTATTCTGTTTATTTCCACCGGTGGTTGGCTAATCATCAGTTGATCATGCAAAAATTGTACAGGATTTATTCAGATACTATTTTAGTGCATTTTATTTTATAAATATTCAGTCAATCAAATCAAAATAGCAATTAAACTGTAAGAGATAGAAGGCTGAAATGTGGTTATGCCATTTATTACTATGACGAAGGATTTTATTTTAATGAATAATTGAAAGTATATTGACAAGGTTTCTTCCCAAGTATGTATTCAATTTTCGGGCAAACTCCTGTCTAGACTTATTAAATGTTGGAAACCCTTTACCGAAAAATTCATTCAAATCAATGATTTATTTAGTTGATATTCATTTCCGTAATCAATATATGGTAGTCAGGTGGTTTTGAAATAAGTATTGAGCTTAACCAAGCCACTTAAGTAATATAAGTCTTTAATTTCATTACAAATCTTTGAATTTGAGTTACAATAGAAAAGATTCCAATGTTACCTCAGTGATTTAGCACGAGAGACATTACATAATGTAATCTGGAATATTATTCAGCATGAAATTACAGTATATATTTTAAGATTTTATTCTCGTTTCATAGGAATGTTTGCAGCAGACATCACAGGACTGAGCTGTTATATTCTCCTGTGTGTGATAACAAGAAATAATAACAGTGAGTATATTCCGTGTGTTTCTTTTAAGTAGTTTGCCTATTGCATTTGACATATTGGTTGTTTTGTGATACTTTTGTTGGCTGTTACCTCAAGAAGTTCCCAGTGAGAATTATCGACCTATTTGAATGAATAGCTAGGAGGAATTTAGTCGTGTAACCATGCATTTGTTTTTTTACTGTATGTTCAATACTTATTGTGCTAGTTATTCATCTATTAACGGTGAAAATGTAGTAACTTCAGCGTATATCGGAAAGTGATAAATCTCAACATCTTTTAAGTGGATATTTTGTTGATAGAATAAAATTGATTTTATAATTTAGACCTTCAAAGATTTGCTAATTATCGTTAACATAAGTGTTATCAACGCTTCAATTTTTGGCATATTTTATGAAATACTTTGAGCTGGAGAACTTTTACTTTTCAGTCTACTGACTTCCAATTCAACGTAAATCAATTAAAAATATGAGATAATTTCATAGAAACAAAAATATTAGTTTTGTAGCAACAGTGTAATGTGAAATGTTTATTGGATTTACTCTTTGGTGATGTGTAAACTATTTAATGTTGAAATTATGGAGACATTTTCAGACAGTTGAAAGTGATTAAAATACTTTGGAAAAGGTGTCTGAACGGAAATTGTTGACACAATCAAGGAAATATTTTAAGGAAAAAGATTTATTAGTCAAAGTTAGTCGAATTCTTGGAGTACATGCAAATTTTTGGAAAGTTGCTATGCTAATGGAAGTTTATCGTGACAGTTGGTTTTTATTATGCTTATTTCCATCGGTGGTTGGCTAATCATCAGTTGAGCATCAAAAAATTGTAGAAAATTTATTCAAATACTATTTTAGTGCATTTTATTTTATAAATGTTCAATCAATCAAATCAAAACAGAAATTTAACTGTAAGAGATAGAAGGCTGATGTTTGCGGGGTGTATGTCATGTGTTATGCCATTTATTACTATGACAGAGGATTTTATTTTTGGTGGAACTGGTGTGCGACAAGAGGTCCAATGCTTTTTAAAATGTGAAACATATTTCATAGCATTAACATAACGATTTTTATCTTATTAGCCTGTTATTTACAAAGTATTAAAGACAATGAATAAAGAAGTGAGATCAAGTCAGAAGCGATAATGTCAGTTTTTACCTCTTTAAGTGCAGTCTTGTCACAATGCAAGCTTTAGGAAGATTAGAAATATTTTCTTACTATTCTTTGGCTTAAAATTCAATTCTGAATTCATGTTCTTTGATCGTTTTTAAAGGTAAAAACAAACTGTAATTTTATCCAATATGACAATGGTTTTAGGTTGTATTATAGATATAGACATTATAATAAATGCTGTGATTTGTCGATAATTTCCAATTAAGAGTACATGGAATGATTTTTATAAAGTTAATTGATCAATTTAGTTGATTTTATAGCATAAATTAAAATGAATATTGCTGTTACTACTTGAAATTATTAACAGATAATATTTAATACTTGTCAGTAGTTAAACCTCTGTATTAATTTCCATATTTCCTACCTGTTATCACTAGTCTATTTATCATTTTCTGGAGTACTTGATCGTCCTCGTATTTCACTGTTCTTATAATCCTTCCTCTGATTTAGAAATCTCCCATGCCTTCTAACGGTTCCTGCATTAGCCTCTCTCCATATATATTGAATAGAATCGGCGATAGACAGCAGCCCTGTCTTACTTCTCTACCGATATGTACTCCGCTGGTATCCGCATTCTCCAACCTGACTTTTACCAGTTGATTTACGTATAGATTCCCGATCAGTCTCCTGTCTTTCCAGTCTACACCTATATCCTTTAATATCCTCATCAGCAGTACCCAATTTACTCTTATCAAAGGCCTTCTGCCAGTCGAGGAAACATACACAGCAATCTTGACTGTATTCTATTGCCCTTTCTGATATGATTCTCACTACACCGATAGCATCTCTGGTTCCTCGTCCTTTTCTGAAGCCGAATTGATCTTCCCCTAGCATTTCTTCGGCATTTTTCTCTAGTCTTTTATTTAGAAT
Source organism: Uropetala carovei (assembly GCA_036926305.1). NCBI lineage: Eukaryota > Metazoa > Arthropoda > Insecta > Odonata > Petaluridae > Uropetala > Uropetala carovei. The sequence continues at coordinate 9,194,937 of JAXCHB010000080.1, read as the reverse complement.
CCTCGTGATGATCTTCGAAGTGTGTGACAGTAGGGATATCGTTCTGTAGTCCTTACACTGCATTGCCTTTGGCTTCTTCTTTAGAGGGATCATTGTCACATCTAAGAAATCCTGAGGCCTCTTTCCCGAGTTGTAAAGCTTGTTAATTAGTTTCGTAATCACTTTTAGTCCTTCCGATCCCATGACTTTAAGTACCTCTGCCTGTATTCCATCGCTGCCTGTAGCTTTCCCTTTATCCAGTTCCAGAATTGCCTTTTGTACTTCGCTTTCCATATTACTTGTTCCCAAGTTTGTCTTCTTCAATGTTCTATTTGTGCTGATCCTGCCTGCTTGCTGTATAGTTCCTTAATGTATACTTCTCATACCTGTGCTACATCCTTTGGTTCTGCGACTTTTTCCATCTGCGTTCATAATTGCTTTACCACAAATCCCATTAGACTTCTAATCTTCTAACTCCAGTGCCCTAGCATACATCATATCATACCGTCCTAACTTCTCAGTTGTATTTCCTCACATTTTCCTTTTATTCAAATTTCCCTAGCTTTATCTGTTACCCTTCTCGACTCATTGTTTGTGCATCTATAGTTGGCTCTACCTTCTTCACTGTTAACATTTTTTTCCATTTTTTTCTCTCATCCATTATCTCCAGCATTTCCTTAGTGATCCATGGGTTTCTGATTTTCTTCTCTTGTTTCCCAATCTCTTTATTCAAGGTGTCTTTGATGCTGGCTTTAATTTTTTCCCATTCTGTATTCACGGTCTCTGGTTTGTTTTCCAAATTTCTAAGGCGACCTTCCGACTTCATGCTGAAAGCATTCTGCCTTTCTTTCAGTTTTTTTAGGTCCCAAGTCTGTCTTTCTCTTCTCGTTTTCCTTATTTGTTTCAGCTTTGTGGTTACATCGAGTATTAGAAGGATGTGATCTGAATCAATGTTTGCTCCTGGTAATGTCTTAGTATTTTTTATGCTGTTCCTGAATCTTTGTTTTACTAGGATGTAATCTATTTGGCATCTCATTTTATCTCCTGGGCTTTTCCAACTGTGTTGTTCCAATCTCCCATTATTGTGCAGTTCTACTTCATAAATGTCATTCTTTTGCTCATACATCTCCCTGATTTATTCTTCTTCAATAGCGGTTGTTGGCATATATACCTGGATTATCAACATGTTAACTGGGACAACTTTTAGCTTTATTGCCATCAACCTATCGTTCGTTGCTGTTATTTTTGTCACGCTATTCATCATATCTTTTAAGTACCAGAGCTACTCCCCTTGCCTCACTATTTCCTCCGGTGTAAACTACCGTGAATTCTTCCGAGCGGATCTGCCCTTCTCCTTCCCATCTGACTTCGCTCAGCCCTATGACGTCAATCCTATTTCATTTTTCAGGTTCTCTAGCTTTTCTGCCTTCCTCGTGGTTTTTAAATTCCAAGTATCTTTGCATAAGTTACCTTCGACAGTTGCTTTCCTCAAGGCAGTCCATGCCCGGAGATCTGATTGGGGGACTATTTTACCTCCGGAATATTATATAATATAATCATTATTAGGGAAATGTAATGTGGTAGTTTCCCTCTTGCTTTCCACATCGCAGTACTGTAGCCGATCAAATCATGCCTACTGTTCTATTGAATATATACCCAACCAACATCATTTGTTTTCATCTCTATACCGTACCGACAGTACTGCTGCCTACTGCCAGACACCAATGATAGTTTTTTATTATTAATTAAGTAATTAATTTTTTTGTGAAAAAAACCTCCATTTGCGGGGATCGCACCCCGCAGCTTTGTAATGGGAAGCTGACACGCTAAGCACTACACCTTATGGAAGGTTAAAATTTTAAAACTAATTGTCAAACGAATCTTTCACATAATAATTTGAATAAACTCGTAAAGAATTTAAAATTTTAAGATTCTAAATAGACCTTGATAAGTGAATGTGCTCTTTCATGTTGTTTAAGCAAATTAATCTTTTATATTTAGATTTTTTAGTTAATATTTCTTTATTGAATTCACCACAACCATTTTTCCTCTTCATTGTAGGCATTCACAGTTGATGCTGAGTGAAAATGCGATGGTTTGAGGCGTCGAGGAACCATGAATCGAAGAGTACTGCTTTGCTGAGACGACAATTGATACACCTGGGTGCGAGAGTATAGAGGAATCTGAGCTGGAGGCTATACATATGGGATGAGAGAAGGTTTTTATACCTATATGTTGCTATATTCTGGTTTGTTCAATATGTCAGGTGATAAATATCTTGTATAATATGTAGCTGTATCTTACGGAGGATGTAGGAGAGATTGTAAATTATAAGTCCCTTTCAGATGAGCTAAACGCTTCAAATTTGGCATTATTATAGCTTTATGCTCACAACCAATGAAAATAAATACAATACAATAAGAATTCCAATTTTTAGGAGGTTTTTCTCCTGTCATTCAGAATGAGCAGAAATTTACGATAGGATTAAACGATTCCCCAAGAATTTGATTTCTTTTAAAAATATTGTTTAATCAACTTACACTAAAAGTAAGTAAATGGAAAATATAGTGCTACGTCTGAAAAAAAAGTTTTATCTGATATCGTCCGTAAGAGTATTTTATTTCTGAGAATGTAGGGCATCAATTTTCTGTTTGAACTTAAAAACTTTCTGATAACTCAACTTTTTTATAAAATGCATTAATTTTTTATTATAAATTTACAAGAATATAAGGTGTTGGTTTTCAGTTTGAACTCTGAAAACTTTCTTTAATTTGATTTTATAAAGAATATTCCATTTTGTTTGTAAAGGTTTATTAGCGTACTTCTATAAATTTTAAATTTTTGTTAAATTCACTTCCGTTAATAAGAATCAAATGTAGTAACAAGTTATTTACGAATTTCCGAAGATGTTGAATTTAAAAACTTAAGAAAACTTATAAAATGCCAAGTTTTCGTATTGACTTCTGAGACAGCACTGTATTTGCTCATGTTTGCAGACTTGTCATGTGAATATCGTTCCGCAAATTGGATGTTGGAAAGTAATTAATTAAATTTAATCTTAAAATAGGAGCAGCCATTAAAAAAGATTATTTGTATCGGGATTTTTGGTGTTCTACATTTAATATTTTACCAAGAGGGTTTGTCGTGGTTAAATAATTCCAGATTTAATTTAATAATTTAAAGAAATTTGGAGATGTAGGATCTGCTTGAATTAATTCAGAAAATATTCTTTGGGGTTTTTATTGTTGTTTATTCAAGGCAGAAAAAATTCTGAGGCAATACAAATTCAGTTCATTATTCAAGTTATCAAAATCAGATAAAGAGATAAAATGCAAATGAAATTTCAGTTAGTTTTGAGAGTTTTGATTGAAAATCCAGACTGTAAAGTATTTTCATTGTGAAAAGTTTATATTCTCCAATTATTAAGCCATGCATCGGAAATGGTAGTTTAATTGTTCTTGATTCTAGACGATATTTAGAAAAAGATTTAACTTTGTGGAGAGTTAAGTTTCTTAATTAAGAAAAATTGTGCAGGTTATTTTATTCTTAGTTAAAGTCAATGTCCAGAAAAAAGTTCTTTTAATAATTCCATCAATATCCAATTTGCTAGATGTTATTTATTTGTAAATACGTTTCCAAAGTGTTGTGTTATTTATATATTATTCAGAACAATTGCAAATTCTTTTGTCTAAATGTATATAAGCTATTGCTTTTCCATTCTGTATAATTATTGCCATTTTTTTAAATCTGAACAAACCAGAATTAGCAGCGCTTTTGGGTATATATTTATCGTCTCTCATTTCATATTTTTTTCTAAGCCATGCTATTTTTCCTCTCTACTTTCTCACCAATGGAAATGATTAAAGAAATATTATCCTTGCCAAAGTACTTTGTAAAAATGTCCAACTTTTATTCTAGTGCTTGTTATATTTAAAAAAATTTCTGCAGTTCATGAATATTTTTAAATGGCAATTTTGATTTGTGCTAATATTCAGATCTTTTTAAGTCCAGAAATTTTTTAAGTCAGATATTATTCTAAGTCCAAAATGTAAACAAATTAATTTTTTTCAAGTTCTAATTTCAGAAATCTTTCAAGTCTAGCGTTAAAAATTATTGTCCAGATTGTAAACAAATTACTTTACAAATTTGACAATAGTTTTTAACTCTTAGACTTGAAAGATTTCTGGAATTGGGACTTTTTCGAAAGTTTTTCTAAGTACAAATTGTAAACAAATCAATTTTTTTTCTCAAGTCAAAAATTCTTTTATGTCCAGTATAATAATTTTTATTTTCAGGTGCAGGATAAAATAAGTAGACAAAATGTATTATTTCAGATTGTAAAATTTTTATTGAACTTGTATGTATACACTGTACATTTTAATTGCAATAAAGACATTTTATTATGATCAAAACCTGTTGACTCCTTTTAGATAGGAATAATTTCTTTTTCTCGGAGCCTCTTTTAGGTATCGTTGGACTTAAGGGGTTTTTTTAGGTATATTTTTGCTAAATTTAGCACATTTTTAACCTAAAAATGACATTTTTGACCACCAATTCAGCCAAATATTGCTGATTATTGAACAAATTATTCAACATTATGACAATTTATCTGCATTTCAACTATTCAACAACTGACATATTACATATAACACAATATTTTCAACTGTTGTTCAACAGCTGACATAAATACATATATAACATGAAAAAATAAACCATCAAACACATTTTGCAGCTGAAATAAATTATTGAACAAGCACTTGAAGAAGTTACTTGCCTCTGATAAAAATAACTGCGACTGAGCTGTGGAAAAATTAATACAAGCATTTAGACTACAGAACAGCCGTCATCAGTGGCGAAATGCCACTGACGACAACTGCTCTGAAGTCGAAATGCATGTATTAATTTTTTCACTACTCTGTCGCAGCTATTTTTATCTGAGGCAAGCAATCTTTCAAAGTACTTGTTCTGGAAACACTTAAAAAAGAAACATTTCACATTATCAATGACCTTAATTACAATTAACAATGTCTCTTATTGGTCAAGAAATACGTAAAATTGAATGCACGCAACTGATTCCAAATGGGAGCAATGTTTGCATAAATGACGAAAAAATAATGAATCTCGCAAAGCAATGCTTAATTGGAATTACTTAAATGCCAGGATAACATTTTTATAAACTATTCCAAGTCAGAAATAAACTTCAAAAATGCAATATTAAAATTTCATGTCATACCTATTTCAAATGTTAATAAAATTAAACCTTTATATTTGCCAAATTAATTATTGTATAAATTCACAAATTATATTACCTCAATTAGACGTATTACTGTTTTTTGAAAAAGATTAATAGCATAATATAAACAAAGATTTACTTCTGATAGCAATTTAATTTTTATAACAGCAAAGATTGAACTAAATACATTTTGTCTTTAAAAATTATCTTGCATTTAAAAATATAACTGATTAATCAAGGTGAGATTATATTTACAACATCAAAAACATATTTGTTCTAATGTAAAGTTCAGATTCAAAGCTATTATGCAAAATATAACTGATTTAATCAAAGCAAACACCCTATTTATGAAAAAATATAGCATATTCTCAAAGTTTGTCTTATATTTCCAGGTAATGTACAGTAAGTGCGTAAAATTTAACGACTTGAGGTTAATTTACTTTAAATTTAAGTAGTAATTGCATTGCGTGACTCAACTCACTATCGTTAACAAATCACAGTGCTCCTTATCGATAGCTTAACACTTTCATGGCCAATTTGTCAAATTTAAAAGGAAAATCAGCAAATCAAATCATTAAAAATTTATCAATAATTATATTTTTTAACATTATAAATGTGCAAATTGTAAGTAGCAATACATTACCATTACAAAACATTTATTTAAAAACTTATATTTGAAGAATTTTCAGATTGTAATTTATGAAAGTATTGAGTGCACGAAAAACTAAAGTATTTCACTAAATATTTGTATACAATTGAGTTATTTATGTTAATAAATTTAAAGAATTCCTTTTCAGTAACGCTTATGTTAGAATAAGTCAAAATCTCATATGGAGTTTACCGAAATTATCGTTACGATAACTTAATGAAGATATTTTAAACAACAGCCATGAAATTCTTAAGTAATCTAAAATATAACTCAACCAACAAGAGACAACGTTAATATTTACATAGAGACCAACCTGAGAATCAAAAGAATAACTACAAAATTGAGAAACAAAATAAATATCCTATAATTATTATACCAAATAGAACTGAATGAGCTTCCCACAATCTATATATATTTACAAAAGTTTGTTTGCGTGTCTCATTATGCATGCCATAAACTATAAGACACGAATAACTAAAATTTGGTTCAATTATTATTAACATCTTAACTTGATGAATGTATAAAAGGTTTGGTCAATTGGTTAATTATAGTCAGTGCTATAATAATATAGGGGAATATAACACTTTACAATTCCACTAGAGATGCCTGCATTTCAAATTTGAAATGTTGACAGAATTTTTTACAATAAACAAAGAAGCTTCAAAGTTTATTGTATATTAGGATTAGCTATGATGCTGGTCAACACAGACATCCATGACATTTGACGGTGCGATGAGACACTATTACAACGCCAACCTTCATAACAGCCTACTTAGTTAGACAACAAACCCATACAGCGGCCGGGTTACGCAATCTTACTTTCGATACTACACAATTTATACAAGTGAAAACATTTACCACTTACTTTATTTGCTCACATTACACTGTGTTGGATGTGGTTTGGTTAATACAACACGACAAACAACAGATGAACAAACAAAAAGAATTAATGCAACAAAAAACAAAAACAGTAGAAAAGAGAATTAAAATCACACAGGAATTCAATGCTCTGACTCTTAGAACGATTCTCTAAGCAAAGAGTTTTGTTAAAATAAATTTATGTCAAGTGAATAATACTTTGTTACAATAAGTGGGCAATACCTTTGTTAACACGTTACAAATTGTACTCGACAATGCCTTATCCCCCTCCCTCCCTCTGCTGTTCCCCCCCTTATCCCTCGCTAGGCAATAATATGAATCTCGAGTCTCAACAATGACATTCGTTGTCCAGGAAACTTATCGATAAAAGTCAAAATCTGTCACATATTCGTTAAATGTGAGTAATTTCAAAACGTGGTGCATTACTTTCTGGGAAACCCTCGTACAATGTTGTGTGAGACAGACGCTCCTTTCTAGGAACCTGGTATTATCTGAATTTTTAAAGAATGTTTATTTTGAACTCCTGAGCATCCCGCATATAACTGTCCATGCGTAAAGCAAAGCTACCGTATGGTAACTGACTTAAGAAGTCACCTCTCTACTCTGCGTGCAAGGGGATTTCCCTTCTAGGAAGCGTGCTCACCTTCATTGCCCCTCTATTCTAATGGAATTCGTTCCCCTCCACTCTACATATTACCTCCGATCACTGAGGCGTAAGGTAACTTCTAGTAATTTTCAATTGCTACATTAGGCGGAACTACCTGTACTCTACATGCACGTTCTCTACCGGAAGCTTAGAGAACGAACTCCACCTGGCAAAAAGCATCACCTCACAAAATGAATCGACTGCGTTGATTGTCAATTTTAATTACGAATCCTCAAAATATTTTCCAACTCTTTCATTTATATCAATTAAAATATGAAAAAATTTCCCAAATAAAACTTAATTCAAGCATATATATAATTTTTTGTTCATAATTATTGCCATAATTTGAAGTCACGATGATTTAAAACATAACCTGAGCAACGCTGGGTAAATTTGCTAGTTATTTATAAGCAAAGAACTTTGCAATACCATTTTAATTTAATTTATTCACCAGAGAACTATATAAAGATGTTTGTGTAGCATTGTAAAATAAATTCCAATAATTACTCCAAGATTTGATGCACAAAAACGATTACAGTGTAATTTTCCTAATAAACGTTTAATGTGACTAAATCTTAGAAGGATATTTTGTAGTTTAATTTACATTCTTCGTTAGAAATAATTTTATGAACTCTGTATTTATCTCAGAATCACTACAAATATGCTGTCAACAATTTGTTGTTAACATACATTAAAGTTATGGTAATTTAATGTTGTGCTTACGCAAACTGTATAATTATAAAATATCAGTTGATTACTTCGTTTAAAAATTAGTACAAGAGTTTAAAATAACACTAATATTTATAATGAGATTTTAAGATATAAACAAGTTAGGAAAGTGTACAACGTAACACAAATGGGTGCGTTTTGTGCATTGGAGTATTTGAAAGAAATTATTTACGTATTTGGAAGGGAAATAGCATTATAAAGTTCTTTTCTTCATCATAAATAATCCATTTTCTTCCCATTTAAAAATATTAAATGCATATGTAAGGAAATTAAACATATTTCCGTGAGATTGTTTACGTTAGCAACAATGAAGAAGTAACCATGCTAGAAAATTTCAAAGTTCAACTCAAATTAAGACTCTTGTTCGATTTTCTCGGAAACGGCGACTCCTACGATGAAAATGTAAAGGAAAAGAAATACCCTACTTTACTAGTTCTACAAGTTTTACTTGATAAATATTTTGATATGACCGATACTTTACGAGATATGAGGGAAAGTTCATATTTTATCACCAGTAAAGTGGTACCCCTGATTGGCTTACGTGACTCATTTATGTGATTTTCTTATTATCTTTGACCGTAAGTCCTTAATATCAAATTTCATGAAAATCTGCTTGGTAGAAGCAGATAACGAACATGCGGACAGACCAGATGGAGACTAATACTAATAGGCGCTTATGCTGGAAGCAAAACGCACCTGACAAATAACCTTGCATGTAATTACATTTACAGATACACATACATTACTAAAAATTGTCTTTAATGACAAGAATGATATGTTACTTATTTGTTCAATATACAAGTAGAAGGTACTTGCATTCTGTAAGCGTTTCAAGTCATTATTTATGGCTTTTGCAAAGTAAAAATTATAAACTAGTTAAATAAATAAAACAACTTCAAGTACTCATTAGAATAAACTTCATTAGACCACTGATTCCCAATGAAAAGACAAAACTGATAATGGTTTGATTCCGATGCAAATGAATTGGAATATTTCGAGGCGGTGCTTACTGTAAAAGAGAGACTGACTGATATTATTCACTTCTTTCGGTAAATTGTGATGAGATTAGCCATGAGGAAGTGTATCATCCGAAACAAAAGTACCACGAAGCCAATGAAAAGGAAGAAATCCACAGTACATTGAACCCTCTGCATACTGGACCTTGATGGAACGTACTTAGGATATAACGGACAGAATGTCCGGTGATGCAAAACAGTTAAATGACGCCACTACTACATTGTGTCTCATGCGGACCTATCACATGTGCGTTATTTGGAAGGCCTAATGAATACATCGCAACATTATAACTAACGTATATCACGGCGTATAAGTCGACCTTTGAAGCTTAAAAAAATTTTCCTAAAACTTAAAGTCGACTTATACGACAAATATAAAATTGTGAACCTTAAATTACAGATGAATAACATCGATATTTACCAACAAGGGGAGGCCATAACATTAATATTGAAATTCGTAATACCCTTTTAGGAGGTGAAACTAGAACTAAAACATCACCAATATCTCTCTGCGTTTTTGCCAATGGGCCCTTGTTTAAAAGATCTTAACAATTTAAATTCAGGTGTAAGCACGGATGCAACATATACCATTAACCTTAAGGTTACAAACAGAAGCAGCGATAGCTGAATGGGTAGAATGAATGTCTAGTATCGGATGGGCTGGGGTTCGCTCCCAGCAGCCAGCATTTTTTTCTTTCAGAAGTGGTCTGTACATATATTTTAACTAGTAAAATTGTATTATTATTATGTCTTTTTTGTATTTTTGTTTTTTTCCTCAATTTTTTGTGATTATTTTTTTTGTCTTTTTCACGTACCTTTTTGTACTTAATTTATTTGCACCTTCCACATATAATTATGATATTATAATTATAAATAAATAATAAAATTTAGAATGTTATAATCATTACTTGATTGTTTATTAAAATATCAATTCTTTAATACGACATTTATGAAATGTTTATTAAGGACAATTACCTTGTTTTTTTAATTGTATCATCCAAAGTATTGTAATGCTGTAGAAGTAAGTGAGATAGAAGAGGTACACTTCGATCGGAATTAACCATACTAATTGCAAGTTATAATTATATGTGGAATATGCAAATAAATCAAGTACAAAAAAGTACATGAAAGAAGACAAAAAAAATAATCAAAAAATATGCGAAAAAACATTTCCTTTTTTGAAAAGGGGAATAATGTAATTATCAGAACCATCCTCACGCCTGCCAACATGCGATACTTTATTGAATTTCACCACCGTAGATATTGATTGCGATAACTAGGTGCAGTTAATTTTGATAGCATCATTAACAGCCGACACCAATCAAATCATAGGAACCATTATTTAGTTGGTCAAGCTCTCTGAGAATAGCAGTTTCTTATTGGTTGAAATTAAAACACCTGTCAAATGGAAGGCTCAAGAAGAATAGCACGGACTCGAAAAAATATTCCTATATTTTTTTATTACTATGTTTATTTCTGTATCTTGTTAAAACTTGGATCGTACAGGACCTTGATTTTGCCTGGCAACGATTTCATGAGAAGTATTTTTAAGTGAAACAAAGGGGGTCGACTGATACTGCGAACATATACCTAATCTAGTATTTTCAAGTTGAAAATTCAAGGTCGACTTATACATCGCAATATATGGATATATATATACATATTATAATGTATATAATTACTGTATATACTCGTGTATGATGCGTCCCAGTGTATAACTGCCGTGTATAATGCGCACTCGTACTTTATTCCAAAAAATCCCGACTTTTTCTGATACCACGTGTATGACACACATCCTTGATTTTTGGGAGGTATATGAATTTTAAAACGTTTGGACCTGTCCATAAGTGTATTACGTTCAATAAGCTCCATATTATGTCTAAGAGAGACATCGTCAATAATTAAAGCGACTGAGTTGAGATGGCAGCAACCTCACATGGTAAGATGGGCAAAGTGATGCCGTGTAGAAAACTGCAGCGCCACTGTTGCCAATCCTTTTAAATCAGACAAAAAGGGATCTATAAATTAGTTTTGATTTAAAGTGGACGTTGGTTCTCTCTTTCCTATCTCATTCTAAAACTGTTTAAGAGAAGGAATAACGTAAAAATTTAACAAACAAATCTGGAAACAGGAAACGCGACAGGTATGATTAAGTTCACACACGAGATTCTATGGGTTTTAAATTACTTACGTTGTCAATCGTAGACACTAGAATCATTTACTAAATAAAATTATTTCAATTTGCTTATTCTATGGTTTTTTTGTTTTTGATGTGTTTTGCGGGAAGACTATCTTGTGATTTTGCAAAAATTACAGCAATCAGCTGATGAGCTAGTGAAATGCAGAATAATTAGAGAGGATGGAATTATAAATGTATAGAAGTAATTAGGTGTTCTATACATATAATTATGTATGTATAACCTGGAGTATCAATAATTATTGTACTTTTCCCATTAATTAACCCAAAAAGCGTGAATCTGGTGCGAGGTAGGTTCCCATTTTAAGTGCAGAGAAGTGTTACCTGTGTATAACGTGCACCCTACTTTATGACCTGAAAATTTGGTCTTCAAACAGCGCGTTATACACGAGTATATATGGTAGATACAATGTATAATTTATTGGTGTAGCAAATCCGCAAAAATTAATTGTTCCTCCGTTTGACCTTTGTGACTGGTTGAAATTGACTGACTTGCATTACTTGTGGGGTTTGTTTGTCTTAAAACATTCTTTGTATTCATTGTTACTTTCTGCCAATTTCCACCAGGGTCCGGAAAAATCTAAAATCTCGAAAAAGTATCCCAAGTTCCATTCCTAAGAATAATTCCGTTTCAAATAAGAACGCAAGGAAAATCAATTTTTCTTATGGTCACTATAATTTATTTCATTCTTAATTATGTTCTTATAAAAGTATGCTCCTGCTAGCACACTGCAAGCACCTTTTACTAGTAAAATATAAAAATTAATACGATTCCTATTTTCCTAAATTAATTAGAAAACTCTGTGCTATTATTTCATGCGCTCTTAACAATTTGTATAAATATATAGCAGAGTAAAACACTGTCTTTCATAACATGCGCATTTTAACAATTTAAGGCAACACATACGTTTCCTTCGGATGTTTCGGATATAACAGACAGGCCTTCCCCTCCTTTTAGTCCAATATATCGAGGCTTCACTGTACGTATGTAAAGAATGCGATGTCGGACTGTGTACAATACCACGTTTTGGAATATACCATACACGAAAACGTATCAAGTATATAATCGCAAGCTCTGGAATAATAAAAATTAAAATAGTTATAACGAATCCAACGTATATTTTCAATCCTTTCAAACTTTTACAAACCTATGCCAACAAGTGCTTATAATGGAATCTTAACTTAGTACTTAAAAAGAGTTAAAAATGAAACAATCTTTTGTTATTCTAAAAGCTCCCAATTGCAAGCGCTATCTGAGTTTATATAAACATTTGAAATACAGTTGGACCTCTATAAACATCACCATTGATAATCGTTGTTTTGATCAACCCTCATTTGTCGCCAAATGGTACAAAAAAATTAAAAAGTTCCGATGCCAGTTTTGAATGAAGCAGAGAAATGAATGATGATTGCACTGTGACCGAGAGAGAAAGATTCCTGGCATTGCCTCCAATTCAATTAGTGCCAATTAAACCTTCAAATAAGTGAAAGAATAGTGTTATTCGCTTCACACTTTAAGCATCGAAATTAATGCTGTAGCAATGTCAAACTTTATAGATAGCAACACAAATATTTACGGATAATTATCCAGTTAATAACTGTGTATGGGAAGCATTTCTAGCAATTTAATCAAAGCAATTGATCTTATTTAAAATCATTCGGATGCTGGAATCTTACTTTTTCAGTAAGTAAAACTATTAAACATCTATAATGCTTATTAAGGCAAATTGTCTCATGCGTAAATTTAAAATCAGATGAGAATAGGGACGTACATTATTTTTTAACAAATTGAAAGTTATATGGTTATGTCACCTTCGTAGATAATCTAAATGACAAAGAATGTTAGGCGATGGGCTACGTTTATTCAGGAGCAGCATGAAAACATTTCTTTTAGATTGATAACCTAGAACTCGCCGAAACTTATCTTCTCTTCATTGTTAATCTAAATAAACGGTTGCATTGATTGATATATGAAAAAAAGGACGTATACTTCAATAAAAAGAAACAAAGAAAATTAAAAACATAAAAGTTTGCAATCAATTACTGTGTAGCATTAATTTCCTCTCTAATTTGACTTTTAAAATACAGATTTCTTACTGACTTTGCATAATTAATTGTCAATATGCACACACAGCCTCGCCCTCAGCGAGATTTCTACCTGCTAACCTTACCTATACTGGGGAAATGCATTATCAGAGTTAAATGCGAATTATTGAGTTAAACGTGAAATATTGAGATCAACTTATTCTACACAATTCTTAATTTTTTATAAATTAATTGAAAAAACAGTGAAAACACTGTGTGGGTACAGCTAGTATCGTAGAGCTTTGTTTTTTAATAACTGAGAAAAGCATAACAGATGCTGGTACGAGAAGAGCACTTCCGCAGCTTCCAGATATATTAAAATTGCCGTAGAGAGAAAATACCCGTGTAAAAATACGTAAGACTAATGTAGTTTCTGCACATGCCAGGACATGAAATATATATTTAAAGCGGAAAGCTCATTAGTTCTAATTTGAAATGCAAAATCAATCACACTCACCCATCTTCTTTCTTGACATCGCAAAGCAGAGCTGGCCTGTGGAAGATCTACCATGCTGGCTGCGTTTTCAGACTTCATTCTTCGGAGGCTCGCTTCTGAAACAACGACAGAACCAACTCAGAAATCTCGCACCCAAAGGATAAAAATTCTACAAAACCTTAACAATAACTTTTGATTTGAAGTTTATAAAGTAATGGAAACCGGCTAATAATGTATTATTCATGCGTTTTTAAAAACACAGATTCTCATTTTATGAGGTAAACTATAATTTTTACGTTCAAAACACAATATATATTGATAACAAACCCTTAATTAATCCTACGTTAAGAGTGTAACGCCATATCTTGGCTATATTTGCCCATAAACAAATCCGTCCTTGCAAAAAATTTTACCAACTCTTCACAGAAAATGATACTTTACAACGATAAAATCACTCATTAAACATGTTATGCAGTAACAAAATGTTATACATAAGGACTAATTTATAAAAATAATTACTCCATTATACATAAATATGATAAATATAACATTTCCTATATACATATATATACGGTAAAGATATTTCAACTATAAATCAAAGATGAACAGAGAAGTTATTTAAGATTTCCTTACCTTTGTAGATATAAATCCTCGAGGAGATTGACCAGGACAGCTGTATCACACAATAATAACAGTACATTTATTTTCCAGAAGATCAAAGTTACATGGCAAATCAATAAGACAAACTCAATCACAAAAGAAAATACAAAGTAAAACAATATAACAGCACGAGTGGACTAACGAAAAACAATAATACATCAAAACATCACCATAAATTACAATTAAGTGGCAAAGCAGGGCATACTGAATAATTACATATACAAATTCACATATCATTGTATTATAAAATAAGAAATAGTACTATTAAGAGAAGTTAATTAATGTCCAGTAAGCAATGTGAAGATTACACACATTGAAACTATAAAAAACTTTAGATAATACTTCACTTCGCTTAAAATGTCTTAAAACGTACACAAATCAAACTAAAAGTACATAATTAAAAACTGCTGTCAAAATGCGTCACATGCACCACTGTTTTCGAAGAATAAACGGCCAAAATTTTGTAAAGATCAAAACTATCGACATTAAATTTCAAATACAATAAAAAGGATTAGTTTTTTACTTGTAAAAAGTTCTGGTGTAAACACATAAAATAACCAAAAGTATTAAAACTCTGCTGTCAAAATGATTATCACGTGGACCAGTTTTCGAAGAACACACGGCCAAACATATATCACGATCATAACTATCAACATTAAATTTCGAATACAATAAATAGGTCTAGTTTTTTCCTTCTAAAAAGGTCTGATGGAAACAAAATAAATTTCGAACTGTATTACGCACATAACAGACAACCCCGTCAGCCATTTTAAGATTTCTACGAAGTAACCAGAAGTAACGCGCAGGCGCGCAAGCTAACCAACATTTCCCCTTATAAACCTGGATATTTACAATTTCGACAAAAAAACCACAAAAAATAAACAATTCCTTTTTATATCTTGATTTCTCATTTTAGTAGGAACACAATTATAACTTATTGTAGCATCGATAAAATTTGCTTAAATGTTATAAATTACTTGCAGTAAATCAAATTTATTGGCATTAAACTTTTGCTTTGGATTCGTCATGGAGAGGGGTAAAAATAAGGCATTAAAATATATTTTCAGATTGCTTAATAACCGACAATGTAATTAATTAATTAATAACGAATTTTTGGTCCAAATACGTATGCGTTTTTTTGTAACATTTATTTTTCTGTAGGACGTCTTCATAAACAATTACATGGGTAGTTTCGGCGGCATTTACAAATTATGCGGAAACAATTATTAGTTATTAAAAACTATTCACGAGTGTAATTATAAGAATAGCAATTATACTCCGGAAAATACTTTCAGGTTTTTATCTTATCCATGTACTTTGGAAACCTGTGGTATATTCAATTGATACCGATAAAATATTTGTATAAATTTGAAATGTAGGTACCTACCGTAGGAACCTACTGATTTACAAACACAGATGTCCGGAACAGGTAGAAAAATACACTTGTAATTGTCCTAACTAAGATACTCTATTTAGTAAGTGAATTAGCCTTCATAAGAACTTAAGAACCATAAAAAATTCGGGTGATTCCTTCTTCACGGTAAACTTCCACCTCATTTCCTATTTGAAATCCAAAAACTCACGTAATATATTTTCAAAAAAAGCATTCGTGCATCAATTTCCAACAAATCCTTTATCTAATTTTACAATTGTCCGACCGTCTTTCTCCATTTGTATCTCCCATTATTACAGCTAATGCCTGTCACATAAGTATATTCGAATCATCCTTTGCATCAATTTATAGAAATTTATAAAATTTTATTATTGTAATATTATCGTATATTTTATAAAGGTAAACTCCTCTCTATTATGAATTTTACACTGATAATAATAATACTCTATTTACGGGACAAGGCCTTTTCCTAAAAATACAATCAGAAATGTATTAAAAATAAGCCAAAATATTTAAACGTGCGTTCTAATACAATATAAACCATTAAAGCACAAGAGTAAGAAAAATTATACTATCGCACATAAAAATCACAAATCCTATAAAAATTATACTCAAAATCCATCTGACAATATAACAATATCGTACAAACCTTTGTATGAACTCAACATTAACGAGGATATGTGCTAGTTATAATAAGTACTTCTCTAATCTAGACATTTTTATCAGAAAGTCTGAGTATATAACATAATTATCGGCTTTATTGGGGTACTCAATAAAAGATGTATGAATTTATAATTTCACCATTGTTTGAAATTATGTACATATCTTGAAAATGAAGGAATATATGATTGTTATCTGCCTCACTTCTTTTATAAATATATTTCATTCGTTGTTATTGGTAATACATAACTACAATTGTATAACTACCATTGTTACTTGCCTTATTTATAAATAGTTCATAGGTCGTGTATGGTAATATATATATATCATTGTATTGAATAATGAATATTTTATGCTTGTGAATGTATATGCTTTTGTATTGCTTTTTCGTTACATATATAATTTGCCATCTTGATATCAAGATAATTAGAATCAAGTGTATTTATTAAAATGTAAACCAGTTTATCCTGTAATTATTTTGTTGGGTAAACTTTAAAAATGATAAATAAATAAATATTCTAAGGCATAAAGTAAAATTATATCAGATTCATGGTACTTAATAAAAATTTACCTGAATTAAAATAGACATAAGTTGGCATAAATTTCTACCACATTTAAGTTAGGCATTGCAGCTTAGTTTTAAATGATTGCAGTGATTCATTGAATATATCAACTTTATGACTTATAAGGTTGTAGTCTCTCATCATAGTATACAAAGGTAAAATGCACATATAATTTGTCCATATATGGTATATGAAAAGTCATATCTAACCTTGTATACATTAAAGGCACTCTGAGGTTTATTAAATTAAGTAATTCTGGGCTTTTAATATGGTTATTTAACAATTTATATAAAAACATAAGGCCACTATTCCTCCTTTGAATGTAAAGGAGTAGCATATCAAGTAGTATTGTCACTCCTAACATAGTAAAAAAGCACAAAGTGTCAAAAGACTTATGTCCTTAACAACGCTTTCAATCTATTATCAGAACGTAAGGGGATTAAGGACAAAATTAGAGCAACTTAAACTAGCTATTTCTACCGCTGACTATGACGTTATCATACTCACTGAGACTAGGCTCAGTGAAGACATAACTCTGAATTGGACTTACCTCATTTAGACATTTATAGACATGATCGCAGTGTAATTACTTCTAATAAAGTTCGTAGTGGTGGGGTTTTAATTGCTATTAAAACAAAATTGCAATCTGTAAAGGTTATAAGCCAAATTATTAATGTAGAACATTTTTGTAAACATTTGTAGTCAAGAGGCAAAGGTTTTAATTGGGGCAGTGTATATCCCCCCAGCCTCTGCCATTGATAAGTACTTATCTCATTGTGAAGTGGTTGAAGATATTGTGAATAATAACAATTTTTTGATATTATTGTACTGGGGACTACAATTTACTTGATCCCTGTTGGAACACTGACTGTGATAGCATGTCTTTCACCACTCAAGCAAGAAATATAAATGAAAGTTTTACATTACTGGGTCTTAAGTAGATGAGTACTATTTGTACAATTTACTATTAGATCTAGCTTTTTCTAATTCAGGGCAAGTAACTTCCGAAAATGATCCATATCCTATTTAAAAATGTGTTAATCATCACCTTGATATTCATTACAGTGTAAAGTTGGCCAAAGAACTAGATTATAACAATTATCAATTTACTATTTATGATTATAGAAACTGTCATTATACTACATTGACTAACTACTTAGATACTTTAAACTGGCTAGGAATATTGTGCAATTTGGAGATTAATAATGCTCTATCAATTTTCTACTCTATTCTTTATGAAGCTATAGAACTGTGTACTCCTACCTTAACAATCAAAACATCATCTTATCCTAAATGGTTTAGTGTTGAATTAAAGGAATGTATCAAACTGAAGAAACATTACCATAAAATTTTCAAAATTACTGGGAGTAATGATGATTATCATAATTTTTCTAAAATCCGAGGTGAATGCAAAAAACATTCTGGTTCATGTTGCAAAAACAATATAAATAACATGGAAACAAATATTCCCTATAACTTAAAGTATTTCTGGAGACATGTTAAAAATCATCAAAAATTGGATAGAATACCAAGCATAATGTATTATTATGAAGAACATGTTGCAAATAATGACCACGATATTTCAAACCTCTTTGTAAGGAACTTTTCTAAGGTCCACAGTACTGTGATACCTGACACAAAGCCTGCCTTTGACATAAATTACACGTTTTCCTTTGGCAAAATGACAGTTTCAACTGAGGATGTACTATGGAAATTATTGTCTACAAATGTTACAAAGTGTACTGGCCCAGATGAACTCTCTCCCTTTTTTATTTAAAAAGTGCAGTCAATCACTGGTTTACCCACTGTTTATACTATTTAAAAATCTTTTAGCAGTGGCGTTTTTTCTGACCTCTTTAAAATTGCTTACATTACACCGATTCACAAAGATGGTGACAAAAGCAATACTTGTAAAATCAATATATGTAGTGGAAAAGGGAAAATTAGGTTTGGAGTAGCATTTAAATTCAGCCAAGCATATGAGAAACAGTAATTCTGGCACTACATGAGGAAAAATTACAAATGATGCTATTACTAAAAATAGAAAGTAGGCTGAAATTGTTTCTGCTTGTAACTTTAGGCTTTCATTCAGTTTGACATCACTTTGAGTTATCGATCAGTGATTTGCACAAATAAGATTATTTGCGGATTCAAAGATGGCTACTAAAATTTCACCAGCCACAGCTAAGACATAAGCAATAGTTGACAAGGTATTAGCTCCACATTCTCTACCTTTAATAAAAATTAAACTTGAATATGTACATCAGGATCTCCACTGATGGTAGCAATAATTTATCACGAAAAATTTTTCGAATACTCGTACAGTATTTTGATCGTCATGTTTAAGGACTCACACAAGCTAGTTGAATTGAAATGTTTAAAATGAATCAGAGGGGACTATAAGTCACCTTGTTTTAAAAACATATGATTGGCCAGAAGAGTGTATCGCATTTGGAGGGGATAACTGCAACTCCAATTTTGGTTATGTTGATGGAAATGGACAGAGCAATGTTTATGTACTCTTGTCTGCGGAAGTTGGGGAATTACTTGGTATAAAATGCCCTGCCCGTATATCTTACATAATTGTGTTCAGCATGCAAGGGATTCCTGGCTAATTGATATTGAATCAAATTTGGTTACAATTTATAATCGTTTTTCTGTATTCACGGCCAGAACAGAAACCTTGAAAGAACTTTGTGACTTTGTATCTGTAGGTTATAATCCATGTGTGATCTCTGTTGAATTGCTAATGTTTGAATTGAGATTTGGCAACTGTTTGTTTTCATCTGGTACTACTTTGTAATGTAACTGTGCCATCTTTCTGAGTGTATATCGCAAATAATTTGTGATGTTTGCAAAAACCTGTTTGCAATCTCAGCTGAAATGCTACAGAATTGTTTCTCACTTAAAATACGGCATTTACTTGTTATGTGTACATCTAACGAAGCTTAAATAAAGCAATATCAATAACTTACAATAATTTTGTTGTTTTTTCAATTTTATATTTCTATTTAAAATTTTGCGATCATATATATTAAGCATTTTACGAGGAATAAATAACCTGATATTTTAAACGCGCGCGCTTGGTGCGACGGTGGTGCCATCTATGAACAAATGTAGTCGTAACTTGAACCTATTTCCCACAAGAGTAAGATGCACAGGGCTGTCGGCGATCGACCGCGTTATCGATAACGCAGTCGATATCCCGAAGACTGCAACTTCAGGTCATCCAATTATGATACCATGGAGCCTATACTGAGGAGACTCCACTCCGGGTCCGAAACTGTTGCCAGTTTGGTCGCACAAGTTTTAGTTGCCAAAGTCGTCACACGCAGCGCTGCGATCGGTAGGTTTGCTGAAGTTATGGGCGTAGGCATGAAACACATGTAATTTTCGTGTTTCTATTTGCGATAATAGTTTGTTACGTAAGATGGCATTGGTAATTTAGGTTTGTAAATCAATCTATGAATATAAACTATATGTTTTTACGAAGTACCGAGTATGTTACATGAATTACGTAGCGGATCAATTGATTGGAATTCCGCCGGAAAAAACCTCGTTTAGGGTATAATTACAGGACGGAATGGTTGTTCTGATGTTCAGTATTTCGCTTAATCCATATTCGATAAATTTATTGTGGCTTTGGTCGACTATGGAATTCACTGTATAGAGGATAGATAGGTGGAGGTAAAATTTGGACTTTTTCAATATCCACGGTATCTGGAAATCGAGTGCCTTTTACTTCGGTTCGGCTCCACGTGTACATAGCAATATCCAAAAATATAATCAGTATACCTAATTTTACTTATGGTAAATATATGCGACATTCAGTATTTTATTATAATACGAAATGACAATATTATTACAAAATGCGGGCAAACCTTCGAGACGAAATAAATATTACACCGTCATGTAATATATTGATGCATTTTTTTCTTAAGCTGACGATTAGTTAAATTTCGTAACATGTCCATAAGGTATTTTGTCAAAATTTGACATTTCGAAATGCTATGCAGTTATATTGTCACATTAAATAGGAACGTCATATTTGTTTTGGTAATCCAATGAGATATTTTATAGTAAAAGTAAAACGGGAATATAAAATAAGAACACAATGGCATTTTATGTTTGTATTAAAAAAGTTTATTTAATAAAGATTGTGTGTGGGAAAAAGCTATAGAACCTTAAGGATTCTCTAGAAAAACCCAGTTGCAGGAAAAACCTGCAAAGGAAAATAGAAGGTAGCTAACCAAACTAAGATACACAATTAACCAGCACCTGAAAATAAAGGAAGAGAATTACTTAAAAAACCAATTCAATGATGAACAATAATATAAAATAAATAAGTGCAAATAAAGTTGATCAATATTCCATTTGCCCAGCTCCTGAAAAGAAAGAAAGATGATTACTAAAAATATCTTTTCAGAACATTAAAAACTATAGTGAAAACTAAGCGCATATAAAATAAATTAATGCAATTAAAGTAGATACATATACATTTAAAAAACTTAGCAGAAATGCCGTGCATTCAAGCCTCCTCCAGACTAATGACTGAATAAAGCAATACATTACTCAGAAAAATCAATAAATAAATCGATAAATATATTACTTAGTAAATCAATAAAAAGGCTACTGAATAAATTAAATAATACACAAGTTAAGTAAATGTTGGATGGTATCTTTTGTACTATAATATATAATACATACAAACAGTATGATTTTGTTATAAGTGTAGATATACATCACCTCATAGGTCCAGGTATCCCTTCACATAACTTAAGTTTATCGATGTAGCCAATCACATCCAATAAATTCTGCTGGTCCTTAATGGGTTTTAAACCATCAATATTAACCTCCATACTCCTAAATATGACCTGCCAATCGTAAGTAGGTTCACGGTTAGCCAAATGCGAACAATAGAATTACACGTAATCATAATAAACCCAATATATCTTTACACAATCTTAATAAATCCATGTATTATTTCACATCAACAAACTATAATATGATGCTTGGCTAAAAAAGAGAGCATAATTATATAAATACAATTGAATTTCGTGATTCACCTTAAGTTGCAGGTCATCAGCCACAACTAGTGTTTTTTCAGCCATAAAGTTGCTCCCTAATGACAGAAAAACCACATTGCTCCCAACGAGAGCTGAAGTCCAGTTTAGACTAGGTAAATGGACACTCTTGAACATTTCCCTCAAGGAAGTTGCATCGAAAACCTCTTCCGTAAACATCTCGGGTATCACATGATTAATTTCTGCAGCAACCTCAGCCAAAAGCGCTAAGTTATCTATTTCACTTATGCTTCCAATATCTCGGCTGGGAGGCCTATCAAATCCTGGAGTCAAAGCTTCTCCACGATTTCTATCCAATGGAGGCTTCCGCTTTTTTGGCACCTTCCCAAAATATTTCGGTAAATTAGGAAATATTGTTGGGAACGCATCAGGTATTAAAAGGAGCCTTCCTCTTTCAATTTTCTCTCGATGCTTCCATCAGGCATCATAGTTTCGTAATACCTGATGATATCCTCCTCGGCAAAGTGCAGCCCAAAGACAACGTCCGTTGCGCTGAAAACTTGATCTTTGCGGGGTATAATCCTCCTCCATTTCTGAAGCTGAGCTTTATCCTGAAAGCAAACGATTTCAATATGACAATATCAATTCAATTAGTATCCTTTCTACATTAAATAAATTTATATTTACTGACTAATGTGTACTTACCCTTGCCTTGAAAACACTTGTGTTCTTCGCTCCCAAAATCTTGTTCACTCGTACTGTTTTGCTATAACCTGTCGAACAGCCAGGCACAAAGCAACACTTTGAATCTCGCATCATTTTGTAATAAAATATTCCTCCGCAGATGGAGAAAATTTCACACAAACGAAATAGATACAATGATTAGCCGTAAGACCACGTGTAAACTACCCAATTTGTAGCAAACCTAAGAACACCTGCGCCGCCAAGCTGGAACTAATACGCAGCGACTAAATTGGCAACAAAATACGCCCCCTTTAGAGCTGAAGTGGGATCTCCTCTATGTAGGCTCCATGCATGAATAAAAAAAAATAATTCGAGGAAAAATTGCGAAATTGCAACAATGTGCATTATTTTGGCCGCTAAAAATTATTAAAAATTTTACTAACATTTCATGGTTTAGGTATTTCTAAATGAGCTATCAAGCTGAAAGTTTTTCGACCTGTAGAATTCGCCAAATAATGAAAACGGGAATATAGAAATTTGCTAATTTTTATTCGTTCGGCCGTAATAAATTCTCAAATGTTTAACAAATTGACTAATGTTCATGTACTTTCTCTTGATCCAGTAAGCTTAAAATTTTAACAGAGTAAGGAAATAATGTTCCGTGGATAAATAACATTGAAAATTCTAGAAATACTTATTGTTGAGGCTGTTAAAAATTCATAAAATGTAAACAATGAAATTCATATAAATGCACTTCTAGAGGTGCTACATTGATGAAATTTCGCATAAATGTGAGGTATTCGTAACAAAAACTAAAAACCTATCAATGTTTTATAATTATAAATTTTAGGAGTTGTTTATACCCCAATATTTTCAAAACAGAAAAACACGTAATTTGGAGCCGAGATGCGAACTTACGCATTGAAAATTATTTTTCTACTTTTATTTTTACTTTAAAGTTAGAGAAAATGCTTGCAGAATGCAAGCACACATTTACTTGTATCGTACATCCTCCTCTGTAAGAAGAGTCGATATAGAATGATATATAGGATATAGGAGGATAGTAATGTCTGGCCCAAATTACAATACTTGGTGAGCTGAAATTTAATACATAGGCGAACCGAAAAAATTAATCGAAGGAATAATTGCAACAATGTTCATTTTCTTGGCCGGTAAAAATTATAAACAATTTTACTAACATTTCATTGTTTAGGTATTTCTAAATGCGCTATCAAGCTGAAATTTTTTCTATCTGTAGAATTCGCCAAGTAATGAAAACGGGAATATAGAATATTGAAAAATTTTATTCGTTCGGCCGTAATAAATACTCAAATGTTTAACAAATTGACTAATGTTTATGTGCATTCTGTAGATCCAGGAAGCTGAAAATTTTAACAGGGTTAGGAAATAATGTCGCGGTGGTAAATAACATTGAAAATTTTAGAAATATTTATTGCTGTGGCTGTTAAAAATTAAAAAAATTTAAACAATGAAATTCATATAAATGCACTCTTAGAGGTGCTGCATTGATGAAATTCCGCATAAATGTGGGGTATTCATAACAAATGATAAAAACCTATAAATGTATTATAATTATAAATTTTAGGTGTTGTTTCTACCCCAATATTTTCGAAACAGAAAAACACGTAATTCGGAGCCGAGATGCGAACTTATGCATCGAAAGTAATTTTTGGGTTTTATTTTTACTTTAAGGTTAGAGAAAATGCTTGCAGAATGCAAGCACACATTTACTTGTATCCTATATCCTCCTCTGTAAGAAGAGTGCATATAGAATGATATATAGGATATATATAGGATATAGGAGGATCCTAATGTCTGGCCCAAACTACAATTGCGAAATTGCAACAATGCTTATTTTCTTGGCCGGTAAAAATTATAAACAATTTTACGATGATTTCATGGTTAGGTACTTCTATATGCGCTATGAGGCTGAAATTATTTCCACACGTAGAATTTGCCAAATAATGAAAACGGGAATATAGAAATTTGAAAATTTTTATTCGTTCTGACGTAATATATTCTTAAATGTTCAAAAAATTGACTAATGTTTATGTACTTTCTGAAGATCCAGGAAGCTGAAAATTTGAATAGTGTTAGGAAATAATGTTATGGTGGTAAACAACATTGAAAATTCCAGAAATATTCATTGCTGCAGCTCTTAAAAATTAATAAATTAAAAAAATGAAATTCATATAAATGCACTTCTAGAGGTGCAACATTGATGAAATTTCGAATAAATGTGAGGTATTCGTAACAAATGATAAAAACCTATGACCATTTAATAATTATTAATTTTAGGGGTTATTTTTACCCCAATATTTTCAAAACAGAAAAACACGTAATTCGGAGCCGAGATGCAACCTTAAACGTTGAATTTTATTTTTCCTTTATGGTGAGAGAAAATGCTTGCAGAATGAAAGCACAATTAACTAGTATCGTATATCCTCCTCTGTAAGAAGAGTGCTTATAGAATGATAGGAAGATACCAATGTCTGGCCCAAACTACAATAGCTGGAGAGCTGGAATTTAATACATAGGTGAACCGAGAAAAATAATCGAAGGAATAATTGGAAAATTGCGACAGTGTTTATTTTCTTGGCCGTTAAAAATATAAACAATTTTACTAACATTTCATGGTTTAGGTATTTCTAAATGCGCTATCAAGCTGAAATTTTTTCTTCCTGTAGTATTCGCTAAATAATTAAAAAGCAGAATATAGAAATTTGAAAATTTTTATTCGTTCGGCCGTAAAAAATTCTCTAATGTTTATGTACATTCTGTAGATCCAGGAAGCTGAAAATTTTAACAGGGTTAGGAAATAATGTCCCGGTGGTAAATAACATTGAAAATTTTAGAAATATTTATTGCTGTGGCTGTTAAAAATTAAAAAATTTTAAACAATGAAATTCATATAAATGCACTTCTAGAGGTGCTACATTGATGAAATTTCGTATAAATGTGAGGTATTGATAACAAATGATCAAAACCTATAAACATTTTATAATTATAAATTTTAGGGGTTGTTTTTACCCCAATATTTTCAAAACAGAAAAACAATAATTCGGAGCGGAGATGCAACTTTAAGCATTGAAAATTATTTTTCAGCTTTTATTTTTACTTTAGTGCAGTAGACAATGCTTGCAGAATGCAAGCACATATTTACTTGTATCGTATATCGTATATCCTCCTCTGTAAGAAGAGTGCTTATAGAATGATAGGATATAGGAAGATACTAATGTCTGGCCCAAACTTCATAGCTGGAGAGCTGCAATTTAATACCCAGGTGAACAAAGAAAAATAATCGGAGGAATAATTGCAAAATTGTAACAATTTGCATTATTTTGGCCGCTAAAAATTATAAACAATTTTACTAACATTTCGTGGTTTAGGTATTTCCGACAGCGCTTTCGAGCTGAAATTTTTTCTACCTGTTGAATTCGCCAAATAATGAAAACGGGAATATAGAAATTTGAAATTTTTTATTCGTTCGGACGTAATAAATTCTCAAATGTTTAACAAATTGACTAATGTTCATGTACTTTCTGTAGATCCAGGATGCTTAAAATTTTAACAGAGTTAGGAAATAATGTCCCGGTGGTAAATAGCATTGAAAATTTTAGAAATAATTATTGCTGTGGCTGTTAAAAATTAAAAAATTTAAACAATGAAATTCATATAAATGCACTCTTAGAGGTGCTGCACGGATGAAATTTCGCATAAATGTGAGGTATTCGTGACAAATGATAAAAACCTATAAATGTATTACAATTATAAATTTTAGGGGTTGTTTTTACCCCAAAATTTTCGAAACAGAAAAACACGTAATTCGGAGCCGAGATTCAAACTTATGCATTGAAAGTAATTTTTAGGCTTTTATATTTACTTTCAGGTGAGAGAAAATGCTTGCAGAATGCAAGCACACGTTCGCTAGTATCCTATATCGTATCATTCTATATCGACTCTTCTTACAGAGGATATATATAGGAGGATACTAATGTCTGGCCCAAACTACAATAGATGGATAGCTGCAATTTTCAGTAGTTGTAGATGGCATGGATAAACCTCCAGAAAAATTGAGATCTCATACCTAGGTGTCATGGGTTCGACTCCTGAAATTCATAAATTTCCATTTTTCCCATAAGAAAAGCATTGCGGCATATTTGAAAATTAATTTATGGCACTTTCCGATAAGGTAGAGAATTCAAACTTGGAGGGTTGTTAGATACCCAGGAGATCTATAGGGAACCGTTATCACTGTAACCGCAAGTGTCCTGGATTCGACTCCGGATGACCTGGTATATCTCCCCTAAGAAAGCATGGAAAAAATGAATTCCTTCATATAGACGAAACAAAGAGGAATAAATAGATGGTATGTTCAGGGTTTGTATATGTCATGAGTATATCCCCATAGTATTTGACAACTCCTGCCTAGGTGTCATCGGTTCGATTCCTGGTAGCGTTCAATTTGAGAATATTTCCCATAAGAAAACCATTGAAATAGGTCCAAGGCGCTTTTGCATTTACAACTTTTTTGTCGGCTTTTAGTCTTTCTTATTAAATGAGAGAAAATGCTTGCAGAATGCAAGCACACATTCACTTGACATTCTATATCGACTCTTCTTACAGAGGATATACGATATAGGATATATATAGGAGGATACTAATGTCTGGCCCAAACTACAATAGCTGGAGAGCTGGAATTTAATACATAGGTGAACCGAGAAAAATAATCGAAGGAATAATTGGAAAATTGCGACAGTGTTTATTTTCTTGACCGTTAAAAATATAAACAATTTTACTAACATTTCATGGTTTAGGTATCTCTAAATGCGCTATCATTGCGATAATGTTTATTTTCTTGGCAGGTAAAAATTATAAACAATTTTACTAACATTTCATGGTTTAGGTATTTCTAAATGGGCTATCAAGCTGAAATTTTTTCTACCAGTATTTTACTAATTTTAGGGGTTGTTTTTACCCCAATATTTTCGAAACAGAAAAACACGTAATTCGGATCCGAGATGCTAACTTATGCATTGAAAGTAATTTTTCGGCTTTTATTTTTACTTTCAGGTGAGAGAAAATGCTTGCAGAATGCAAGCACGCGTTCACTAGTATCGTATATCCTCCTCTGTAAGAAGAGTGCTTATAGAATGATAGGATATAGGATACAAGTAAATGTGTGCTTGCATTCTGCAAGCATTTTCTCTAACCTTAAAGTAAAAATAAAACCCAAAAATTACTTTCGATGCATAAGTTCGCATCTCGGCTCCGAATTACGTGTTTTTCTGTTTCGAAAATATTGGGGTATAAACAACCCCTAAAATTTATAATTATAATACATTTATAGGTTTTTAGAATATCTTGGGAATACCTCATATTTATGCAAAATTTCATGTATATAGCACCTCTAGAAGTGCATTTATGGGAATTTCATTGTTTAAAATTTATAAATTTTTATCATCCACAATATAAAACTTTCATGAAATTACAAATGTTATTTTCCACCGGAACGTTATTTCCTAACTTGGTTAAAAATTTCAGCTTCCTGGCTCTAATTGAAGTACATAAACATTAGTCAATTTTTTAAACATTTGAGAATTTATTACGGCCGAACGAATAAACATTTTCAAATTTCTATGTTCCCGTTTTCATTATTTGGCGAATTCTACAGGTAGAAAATATTTCAGGTTGATAGCGCATTTACAAATACCTAAACCATGAAATGTTAGTAAAATTGTTTATAATTTTTACCGGCCAAGAAATTAAACATTGTTGCAATTTTCCAATTATTCCTCCGATTATTTTTCCCGGTTCACCTATGTATTAAATTCCAGCTCTCCAGCTATTGTAGTTTGGGCCAGACATTAGTATCCTCCTATATCCTATATATCATTCTATAAGCACTCTTCATACAGAGGAGGATATACGATACTAGTGAGCGTGTGCTTGCATTCTGCAAGCATTTTCTCTCACCTGAAAGTAAAAATAAAAGCCTAAAAATTACTTTCAATGCATAAGTTCGCATCTCGGCTCCGAATTACGTGTTTTTCTGTTTCGAAAATATTGGGGTAAAAACAACCCCTAAAATTTATAATTATGTTACATTTATAGGTTTTTATCATTTGTTACGGATAACTCATATTTATGCTAAATTTAATGAATGTAGCACCTCTAGAAGTGCATTTATATGAATTTCATTGTTTAAACTTTATGAATTTTTAACGGCCACAGCAATAAATATTTCTAAAATTTTCAATGTTATTTACCACCGGGACATTATTTCCTAACCCTGTTAAAATTTTCAGCTTCCTGGATCTACAGAAAGTACATAAACATTAGTCAATTTGTTAAACATTTGAGAATTTATTACGGCCGAACGAATAAAAATTTTCAAATTTCCAAAATCCCGTTTTCATGATTTGGCGAATTCTACAGGTAGAAAAAATTTCAGCTTGATAACTCATTTAGAAATGCCTAAACTATGAAATGTTAGTAAATTAGTTTATAATTTTTAGCTGCCAAGAAAATAAACATTATCGCAATGATAGCGCATTTAGAGATACCTAAACCATGAAATGTTGGTAAAATTGTTTATATTTTTAACGGCCAAGAAAATAAACACTGTCGCAATTTTCCAATTATTCCTTCGATTATTTTTCTCGGTTCACCTATGTATTAAATTCCAGCTCTCCAGCTATTGTAGTTTGGGCCAGACATTAGTATCCTCCTATATCCTATATATCATTTTATAAGCACTCTTCTTACAGAGGAGGATATAGGATATAGGAGGATACTAATGTCTGATCCAAACTATAATAGTTGGAGAGCTGGAATTTAATACATAGGTGAATAAAAAAAATAATCGGAAGAAAAATTGCAAAATTGCAGCAATGTGATTTATTTTGGCCGATAAAAATTATTAACCATTTTACTAACATTTCATGGTTTAGGTATTTCTAAATGCGCTATCAAGCTGAAATTTTTTCTACCTGTAGAATTCGCCAAATAATGAAAACGTGAATATAGAAATTTGAAAATTTTTATTCGTTCTGCCGTAATAAATTCTCAAATTTTTGAAAAATCGACTAATGTTTATGTACTTTAATTAGAGCCAGGAAGCTGAATATTTTAACAGGATTAGGAAATTATGTCACAGTGGTAAATTACATTTGAAAATTCATGAAAGTTTTATATTGTGGCTGTTAAAAATTAATAAATTTTAAACAATGAAATTCTTATAAATGCACTTCTAGAGGTGCTATATACATGAAATTTCGCATAAATGAAAGGTATTCATAACAAATGATAAAACCTATAAATGTTTCATAATTATAAATTTTAGGGGTTGCTTATACCCCAATATTTACAATAAGGAAAAACACGTAAACCGGCAAGGAGATGCAAAATGTTGCGTTTAAAAATTATTTGTTGGCTCATACTCTTTAATTTAGGGTGAGAGAAAATGCTTGCAGAATGCAAGCACACCTTCACTAGTATCCTATATATATCCTCCTCTGTAAGAAGAGTGCTTATAGAATGATATATAGGAGGATACTAATGTCTGGCCCAAACTAAATTAGCTGGAGAGCTGGAATTTAATACATAGGTGAACCGAGAAAAATAATCGGAGGAATAATTGGAAAATTGCGACAGTGTTTATTTTCTTAGTCGCTAAAAATTATAAACAATTTTACTAACATTTCGTGGTTTAGGTATTTCCAAATGCGCTATCCAGCTGAAATTTTTTCTACCTGTAGAATTCGCTAAATAATGAAAACGGGAATAGAGAAATTTGAAATTTTTTATTCGTTCGGCCGTAATAAATTCTCAAATGTTTAACAAACTGACTAATTTTTATGTACTTTCTGTAGATCCAGGAGGCTGAAAATTTTAACAGAGTTAGGAAATAATGTCTCGGTGGTAAATAGCATTGAAAATTTTAGAAATATTTATTGCTGTGGCTGTTAAAAATTAAAAACATTTAAACAATGAAATTCATTTAATGCACTTCTAGAGGTGCTACATTGATGAAATTTCGTGTAAATGTGAGGTATTCATAACAAATGATAAAAACCTATAAATATTTTATAATTATAAATTTTAGGGGTTGTTTTTACCCCAATATTTTCAAAAGAGAAAAACAAGTACTTCGGAGCGGAGATGCAACTTTAAGCATTGAAAATTATTTTTCAGTTTTACTTTTACTTTAAGGTTAGAGAAAATGCTTGCAGAATGCAAGCACACATTCACTTGTATTTCTATAAGCACTCTTCTTACAGAAGAGGATATAGGATATGACTAGTGAACGTGTGCTTGCATTCTGCAAGCGTTTTCTCTCACCTGAAAGTAAAAATAAAAGGTTAAAAACTTTCAATGCATAAGTTCGCATCTCGGCTCCGAATTACGTGTTTTTCTGTTTCGAAAATATTGGGGTAAAAACAACCCCTAAAATTTATAATTATAATACATTTATAGCTTTTTATCATTTGTTACGAATACCTCACATTTATGCGAAATTTCATCCATGCAGCACCTCTAAGAGTGCATTTATATGAATTTCATTGTTTAAAATTTTTTAATTTCTAACAGCCACAGCAATAAATATCTCTAAAATTTTCAATCTTATTTACCACCGCGACATTATTTCCTAACCCTGTTAAAATTGTCAGCTTCCTGGATCTACAGAAAGTACATAAACATTAGTCAATTTGTTAAACATTTGAGATTTATTACGGCCGAACGAATAAATTTTTTCAAAATTCTATATTCCCGTTTTCATTATTTGGCGAATTCTACAGGTAGAAAAAATTTCAGCTTGATAGCACATTTAGAAATACCTAAACCATGACATGTTAGTAAAATGGTTTATAATTTTTAACGGCCAAAATAATGCCCATTGTTGCAATTTTCCAATTATCCCTCCGATTATTTTTTTCGGTTCACCTATGTATTAAATTCCAGCTCACCAATATTATAGTTTGGGCCAGACATTAGTATCCTCCTATATATATATATATATCCTATCATTCTAAATTTTATTCTTATAATATAATTGATTATTAGTAATTGCAATCTTTCTATATCGACTCTTCTTACAGAGGATATAGGATATATTTAGATATATAGGATGATACTAATGTCTGGCCCAAACGACTACACCTGGAGAGCTGAAATTTAATACCGAGGTGAATAAAGAAAAATAATCGGAAGAATAATTGCGAAATTGCAACAATGTGCATTATTTTGGCCGCTAAAAATTATAAACAATTTTACTAACATTTCATGGTTTAGGTATTTCTAAATGAGCTATCAAGCTGAAATTTTTTCTACCTGTAGAATTCGCCAAATCATGAAAAAGGGAATATAGAAATTTGAAAATTTTTATTCGTTCGGCCGTAATAAATTCTCAAATGTTTAAAAATTGACTAATGCTTATGTACTTTCTGAAGGTACAGGAAGCTGAAAATTTGAAACAAGGTAGGGAATGATGCTCTGGTAGTAAATAACATTGAAAATTTTAGAAATATTTATTATTGTGGCTGTTAAAAATTCAAAAATTTTAAACAATTGAATTTACAGAAATACACCTCCAGAGGTGCTACATCAGTGAAATTTAGCAAAAATGTGAGGTATTCGAAAAGAAGAATGAAAACCTATATAATATTTATAATAATACATTTTAGGCGGTTTTTAACCCATTATTTTCCAAAAATAAAAACATAATGTGGCACAGATGTGCACAATTTTGGGTTAAACTATTATTCACATTTTTTTATTCTTTCCATTTATGTGAGAAAAAATGCTTGCAGAATGCAAGCACAAATTCTCTAGTATCCTATATTCTCCTTTGTAAAAAGAGTGCTTATAGAATGATGTATAGGATATAGGAGGATACTAATGTCTGGCCCTAACTACTATAGTTAGAGAGCTTAAATTTAATACACAGGTGAAACAAAAGAAATTATCAGAGGAATAAATGCTAAATTGCAACAATGTTTATTTTCTTGGCCGTCAAAAATTATAAACAATTTTACTAACATTTTATGGTTTAGGTACTTCCAAATGGGCTATGAAGCTGTATTTTTTCAAGAGGTAGCATTTGCCAAATAATGAAAACGGGAATATAGAAATTTGAAAATTTTTATTCGTTCGGCCGTAATTAATTCTCAATGTTTAACAAATTGACTAATGTTTATGTACTTTAATTAGATCCAAGAAGCTGAAAATTTTAACAGAGTTAGGAAATAATGTCCCGGTGGTAAATAACATTGAAGATTTTAGAAATATTTATTGCTGTGGCTGTTAAAAATTAATAAATTTTAAACAATTAAATTCATATAAATGCACTTCTAGAGGTGCTACATTGATGAAATTTCGCCTAACGTGAGGTATTCGTAACAAATGATAAAAACTTATAAATGTTTTATATTTATAAATTTTAGGGGTTGTTTTTACCCCAATATTTTCAAAACAGAAAAACACGTATTTTGGAGCCAAGATGCAACCTTAAGCGTTGAAAATTATTTTTCAGCTTTTATTTTTACTTTAAGGTGAGAGAAAATGCTTGCAGAATGCAAGCACAATTTACTAGTATCCTATATCCTCTCTTTGTGGAATGTTTCTATTGTCCCCCATCTGATGATATTGGAGTTATGTCGGCCGAAGTATAAAACTTACGTCCGTAATTTTTAGATAAAATGCGAGAAGAAATACCATTTAGAGCAGCACAAACAAACAACAGTGCACCAGAAGATTTCAAGCAAGAAAATGGGACACCAGTCTTTCTTTTCTCTGAAAAGTGAAGTGGATAACGACCGAGAAACATTTTCGACTGATCTCTGTTCGGCGATGATAGCGGCCAATATTCCATGAAAGAAGTTGGAAAATTCCGTATTATGCTGATCATCTGAATGACATTCAGAAGGTGTGCATTAAATTGTAAAAATTATCTTTATTCACGATCTTTATAAATCCAACAGCTTAGCAATTACAAATTACCGAATTTATTTTTATGTAAGGTAATCCAATAATTCGATGATGAAGATGCCATTGCCATTGTAGAAGCCAAAGCTGCAATGTCAACTCCAAACGTGCACGTCCACCTAGCATACATCAAATGCCATTTCAGTTGTCTGCCAGTCGCCATCACAGCTTTGGAAACAAGAAACCAACCCCTAGTGGAATCGATAGGAATTGTAAGGCAAATAACAAAAAATCTGGAGCAAGTTCCCGGTGCAGATGATCAAGCAGTTTTCGCTAAATTGCAGCGGGTATTCCAGCGAAACCCTGGGTGGAAAGCGATATCAGAGGTTGCAGATGTTTTAGAAGGGGGCAGTACAGTCACAAATGAAGTCAAAATAAGTGCAAGTGAACTTGGCTCCCTGAAATTTTGCCCAATTACTTCCTGTGAAGTTGAAAGAAGTTTTTCCCAGTATAAGAACATTTTAACTGACAAAAGAACAACGTTCTGTATCGAAAACCTGGAAAAATATTTGGTAATTAATTGTATAAAAAATCCCGACGGTGACTGATTAGCAAAATGGAAATAAAATGATACTTTCACTGCCTATTTTAGCTTATTTTGCCTTCTAAAGCACCTATTTTTTCCTATTTTAGTGCCTATTTGCCCGCCTTTTTAAAAGGTTTTTAGTGCCTATGGATCCGCCCTTTACTGATCACCCATCACCTCCGGTGTCCCGCAGGGTAGTGTCCTTGGCCCCTACTTGTTTAATTTGTACGTTGATGACCTGACTACCTCCCTGTACGCTTCGGAGGTTCAGACCCATCTTTATGCAGATGACTGCAAAAGTTTTAAACAGGTAAATACAATAGCTGACTGTATATCTTTCCAAGAATCTATTAATTTGGTATCATACTGGTCTGATGTTTGGAAGCTAAGATTGAATTTAAAGAAATGCAATGTTATGTCTGTTACCCTTCGTAGAAACCCTATACATTTTAACTACTATATTAATTCGGAGTTAATGACTCGAGTCTTACAGCAAAAAGATCTAGGTGTAATTATTGATAGCAAACTAACGTTTTCTGAACATATTAAAGCAATAAAAAATAAAGCTGTCTCTCTTAGGCATTTTGTACCATTTTCAGATATTAGGGATCCTTTAGGGCTCAGAATGTATTTTTCCACCATTGTTTTGCCTGTTATAACATATTGCTCTCTGATATGGTCTATGTCCACTGTTTCTAACCTCTCCTCTCTTGACAGTAAAATTTCTTTCTCAGAATTGTGAAATATCGTGTGACTTCTCTTTGTTATGCCTCTAATGCAGCTGTTTTATCTACTCTCCTTCTAGATAATCTTTCCAATACTCGAACTAAATATGATCTTTCGTTTATCTTATATAATAAAATGAAATGTCTGTCCATCTGTTCCTTACACATTCTCACGCCCTTTGAGCTATTGGGACCAAACTTTGCAAATTGACTTCATATGACTCTAAAAGTAACATAGGGTACCTGGGATTTCCAAAATCAACCCAGGTTCGATTCCCGAGAATGATTTCCATTCCTCATAATATAACATGGAAAAATCGATATTTCGACCTGCAACCTTATTTTATTTTGCTTATTAAAATTCGCATATTTGACCTACGATTTTTGGACTTGGACTGTATTAAAGAAAAATAAATGCAGTTTCTTATTCTTATCGTCTTTTATCGCTTTCAAATCTAAATCTTTCGAATTTAACGTTTCAATATCATATTTTGACAAAGTTTAGCATTTTTAACATGAAGTTGCCTTGCCAACTGATTACATTGCTAAACTCGAAATCCTATTACTCTCACGTATGCTCACGTTCCCTCCGGACCTCCATGGACCCTCCCGGCACAATTCATAGGTATCAGAGATATCTCAGAATTTGTTTTTACTTTCTCCAATATACATAGTATAAAGGAAGTATTGTTTACATGAAAAAATTCGAAAT
This sequence comes from Uropetala carovei, assembly GCA_036926305.1. Taxonomy (NCBI): domain Eukaryota; kingdom Metazoa; phylum Arthropoda; class Insecta; order Odonata; family Petaluridae; genus Uropetala; species Uropetala carovei. The sequence goes on along the minus strand of JAXCHB010000080.1, from coordinate 9,159,134 downwards.
CGAGATTTTAACGGAAATACACGTTTACAGGCAAGCTTTGAAATAAATATTAAAACATATTTTTCTAATTTATAATGCCTTCATCCTTTGGTAAAAAATGCGCAAAAGGTGAATGATTGTATTACCATATAATACATAATTTTATTCGACAAAGATGTCTGGCATAACCTGGGCATCGCCGGGTACTTTCAGCTAGTTTATAATATTTTAAATTCTGTTACAGACTGCTTTGAGTTACTATCATATTTAAATTTCTGAATTCCTACTAAAACTACTCATTTTTCTTTCTTGTTTAATATGCCTACTCCGAGGATTTCTCTATCCCAGTGGTTCTCAACCTTTTACCTCCATTGGGCACTTAACAAATTCTGAAATATGGAGATGGGCACAAGCATAAAAAAATGTTAGAAATCACGAGAAATGACGCATAATTCATAATGATAAATAATCTTTTTGATTAATGCTTGAAACAATTAAATAAAATATCATTTAAAATGTAATCATTTGTAAGGTAGTGCATAGGAGATCAATTAACGCTAGATGTACGTGGCCTCACTACAACAATTCGATTACTGGTCTCCTTCCAGACATCTTGCAGAAAGGTAAAACACTGCACAAGCACCATAATAAATTGTGGTATTGTAACACATAATTCACATTATTCACTTTAGCCACAGAGAAAGGAGTGGGATTAAGAAAACGGCAACACATCCAAACTACATGAAAATTCACACCGGACTAGCTTCATATGCCTTAACTCTGGCCAAAGGGCTCAGAATCTCATAAGAGAAACTGCATCGTCTGTGAAAAATGAGGCACTTGTTTGTAGCAACTCTGTTTACATTCTTTGAAAATAGACCATTGGTCTTGACCACATGGCTGTTAGGTCTTTAAGTTTTGAAGACTATTTTTTTTTAAATAATGGCCATCGCTGGTTTGAGGGAATTGAGGATTTTTTTAATTTTGAGCCTTATGATGAAATAAAGCTTCCCAGTGTTATATTCATAGAAGGTGAGTGCCAGAGGAGGGAGAAAAGTTCGAGTTGAGGAAGTTGGATGGAAAGAAACGCCTCATATCTCGTTACAGGCGACAGGATGTTTGGGCACTGTTCTAGTAGCAACAATTACTTTCATGAAGCAAATGGGTTATTGCTATCATTCATTACGACATTAACAAAGTTTTTGGCAGCACTGCAAACAAAAATATTAGTAACAAAATTTTCAAGAAGCATCATTGGATAAGGGTTTATGAATATTTTCATGTGTGCAGAGGAAATCGGGCACCACGTTGAGAACCTCTGCTCTATCCAAACGTTCTTTTTTCTTTTGTCTTCCTTCTCTTTTGAATCCACTACCCACAAATATCCTTTTTCCTTATCATTAACACTAGTATTTACAAAAATATTGCCAACTTCTTCATAAAGGAGTTCCCAGAGGTTTCTTTAACCAAGGTATTGCTGTACTATTGCAATTATATTCATCACTCTGCATGGAGAAAGTCAGGTGTTGGTCAAATTAGGTTTTTCAAAATTTTTTAGGAAATTGAAATGTTTATGGTATTTTTAAAGCACCACAAGACTCATGTCAAGCACCTCTGTAATATGAAATTACAAATTTTACTTTCTGTAACACCTAATAGAAACAATATCTGTCAATATGAACATTATTAGCTGTAAACAGAATTATGAATGAGGCTAGATATTATAAATGATCACACTGTAATGTAATTAATTCTTAAACAAGTATCATACTGTGCAGCAATCTTACATCTTAATATTATTTTTTCTTGCTACACAATAGCTTACAATTACTAGCATCATAAACATGACAGGACTCAAGCAGATATCATGATATGGCAGAATATATTGAGAAATGTAAGTATTGCAACTATTGCTCGGCGTCAGCTCCTCGGCACCCCCCACCCACAGACCTCGCGAACCTGCATAAGCATGGGCTCTCTCTTCCTGCCTAGCTTCCTCCTCACCCCTTTCCCCACCCATCCCCAGCCACACAGTGGAAGAATCTGCAAGCACAGCTGAGAAAGAAGAAACAGGAAGCCGAGAGAAGATGGAGGAGGGAAAAGATGCGTGGAGGAGCCTGAGAGAGAGTGAGTTGGAGGCGTGTTGTTATTGGGTGCACAATAAAGTATTCTCAAACTACCAGTCGGCTTTCATTCCCAAATCCCTGCCAAATCCTTTATCGAACATTGGTCCTAACACCGGGTGTCAGAAGTGGGATTTGGCAAATTTGGTAAGCTTGACTGGTAGGTGAGATGGTGTAGAGAATCAGCATCAGAGGGAAGGAGATGGATCTTCAGCAGGCGATGGAACAAATGCACAGCAAAATTCGGGAACTAAGTGAAGAGAACGAGAAACTCAGAGCACGTGGAGGAACATCCGGGGCAGAAAGAGGGCCTACTAAAAATTTCAGCCTACTGGGATTAGTGGAGGGATTTTCTGGAAGCCCGGCTGAATCGGTGACTTCATTTTCTGATAAATTGGAGAGAGCGGCAGAGTTGGGCGGCTAGTCAGATGCTGAGAAGTTAAACGTCGCCATACTTCGCCTGAGCGGAGAAGCGGCAGAATACTTCCGGAGCCGAGAAGACTGTAGAAACACTGAGAGATACGAGGACCTTAAGGAGCAACTCTTTCAGTGCTACCGCAGCAAGAAGAGCGTGCGCTTCGTTAGGGAGCTACTCATAAACATGCAGAAGCTGCAGCAAGAAGATATTGAGACATTCGTGGACCGCATCCATAAAATCAACTCCCAGACGTATGAGGTCAGCGGGTCTGCTGATTATGTCACCGCGGTCCGTTTCAAAGCTGATACGTTTCTCCGAGGCCTTCTGGGTGAATTGGGGAGGAAATGCCACCTCTCCTCACCGCAACGTTTCGACGAAGCGGTCCAAGCTGTGATTCGCATTCAGGAGGTTGAGAGATGCCCCGAACAGCCACCTGCGACGCGACGTGTCTTCCTCGCACCCTGAGAGATGGCGTGTTTCAACTGTGGGAAACCAGGCCACATCGCAAGGGAGTGTGGGGGCGGAAGGCGCTGCTACTCCTGCAGGAGCGAGGGTCACATCGCCTGTGAGTGCCGGAGTCGCCGTTGCCCAAGCAACGCGAGGGATTTAAACGGCGCAGGGGTCGATGCTACCGCCAACCGTGGCCCCTGTTAAGTTTGTTGCTTCCGAGAGTGGAGATGGGGGAAGGAGCGAGTGATTTAGTAGCAGTAGTGAATATTCCGGGAGGCCCGTGTCGGGTGCTGATTAATATGGGGGCACAAATCTCTTTGGTGACGAGTGCTGTGTGCATTTTGGAGGCTGTTCAGAGATCCCCTTATAAAGTGAAAGGCATCACGGGTGAGTTGATGTGGAATTATGGGGAAAAATTAATAGATTTTTATGTAGGAAAACATCATTATAACCTTATTATGCAGATAGTGGAAAGCTTGGGTGGCTTTGATGGAATTTTGGGACTAGACTTTTTAGAGAGATATCATGGTGTTATAAATGTCAGTCAAGGGTTTCTTACAGTAAATGGACAGGTGTGGCGTTACGAGGCGACCGAATTGCTGCTACAGGTGGAAAGGAAGTGACGGTGAATGTAGATAATCGTGTAGACACAGGAATGGTGAGTGTCTGCACTCGACTCACGAAATCCGAGATTTTACCTCCTTGTAGCGAAAGGATAATAAAGGTGGAATTGTCAGAGGGACGGGAACTGACCGGTCGTGAAGTTATAGCTGAGCCAGTATTGAAAGATATTGAGGGTTGTTATGTCGCGAGGGTTGTTTGCCGTGTGAGCAAGGGCAGCCGAATAATTATTCAGGTGGCAAATTTTAACAGTGAGGAGATTACGTTAATCAAGGGGACAGTGTTGGCTTTAGTTGACGAAGTAGATAGTCGAGGTGAAAATAACAACTTAGGAGAAGTGGATGGGCGGGTGAGAACAGTGAGAAAAATGAGTAATAATCTAGATTTTTCCGAGAAACTGAAGCATTTGAAGGAGTCGGAAAGGGATACATTGTGCTAGAAAGATTTTGCGATTTGTTCTCGGAGAGTGGAATGCCACCACCAACAGATATCACATTCCTACAGGTGACCATCCTCCTCTCTATAGAAAGCCGTATCGCAGCCCCTTCCATCAGAAGCCCATTATTGAGAATTTGGTTAAGGAGCAATTAGAGGCGGGAATAATCGTCCCCAGTGTAAGTCCATGGGCATCCCCTGTGGTGATTGCCCCCAAAAAGTCGGTGGACGGAAAACCAAATTTTCGGTTTTGTGTGGATTTCAGGACATTAAATGCCATAACCACCCCTGACGTGTACCCTATTCCTAATATAGTAGAAAAGCTAGATTATCTGGGAGGATGTAATTTTTTTACAACCCTCGACCTAACAAGCGGGTATCACCAAATTCAAATGCATCCTGACTCCCAAGCGAAAACCGCTTTTAATGTGGACAGCTGCCACTATGAATACAAAAGAATGCCATTTGGGCTTCGAAACGCCCCTGCGACCTTTCAGAGGGTGATGGATGGAGTATTAAGGGGGTTAAAACCTACACAGGCCCTCGTTTACCTTAACGATGTTATTATATTTAGTGCTGGTATTGAAGAACATGCCATTAGGTTGCAAAAGGGTGCTAGAAAAATTAAGAGAAGCCAAACTCACCTTGAAGTTCGAAAAATGTTTGTTTGCACAGAACGAAGTAAATTATTTGGGCATATTATTGATGGAGACAGTGTTCGTCCAGACCCAGGGAAGATTGAGGCAGCTACAAACTTTCCTACGCCGACTACAATGAAAGAATTGCAGTCCTTCTTAGGGCTCGCAAATTATTATGGGAGGTTCGTTGAAAATTACGAGGTGACAGCAAGGCCCCTAACGTGATTAATAAAGAAGGGCACTGCATTCGTATGGACCCCAGAATGTGATGCAGCCATGGACTCCCTAAAGAACGCCCTAGTGAGTAGCCCGGTGCTGATGTACCCCGATTTTACCAAACCATTTATACTTTCTACCGATGCCAGCAGTTTCGCAGTGGGGGCCGTATAGGCGCAAGAAGTGAACAGAGAAGAACACCCTGTCGCCTATGCCTCCAGGCAGCTCCATGCTGCGGAAATTAACTACACCACTACCGAAAAGGAATTGGCGGTATTGGTGTGGGGTGTGGACCATTTTCGGTGCTACTTGTACGGGAGAAAATTTCGGATCATTACAGATCATGCGGCCCTAAAATGGCTTTTTAGTGTGAAGGATCCCTGCAGCAGACTGATGCATTGGACTTTAAAATTGGGCGAATACAATTATGACGTTGTCCACAAACCCGGCAAACTTCACCAAAACGCAGATGGGCTGAGCCAGAAAGTACGGCGTGCGGGGGTTGCCCCAATAGAAGATTGGCAGACAGAACAAGGCAAAGACCCAGAGTGCAGCCGCTGGGGCGGGCGTGCAGGTTTCTTAATGAAAGATGGAATCCTACATAGAACACGTGGAAGGGGAAGCAAATTGTAGTCCCCGAGGCTCTGCAGGAAAGAATAATCCAGAAATTTCATGACCATCCTCTTTCGGGACACCTGGGGATCGGGCCAACTGTAAGACGCATTCAAAATTCCTATTGGTGGCCCAGAATTTCAAAGGACATTGAAGGCGCACTTAAAGGGTGTATTTCGTGTCAGCAAAGGAGTCCATACGGGAAAACTAGAGGTCATCTACACGCCTTCCCCACTACGGATCGGCCTTTAGATTTTATCGCGTTAGACATAGTAGGACTTCTTCCCAAAACTAGTGGAGGTAATCAATATGTACTGTCAATACTTGATCATTTTTCGAGGTACATAATGATTGAGGATCAGACGGCAGAAACAATATCAGTAGTACTCGTAAAGGAATGGATTTTAAAGTTTGGTGTTCCACAGAAAATACTAACTGACCAGGGAAGTAACTTTACCTCAGAGTTATTTATCCATGTCTGCAAACTTTTGAGAGTTGAGAAACTAAGGACATCTCCTTTCCACCCTCAATGTAACGGTAGAGTTGAACGAGTCCATCGCACCATTGCGCAGATGTTGAGCCATTATATAAATAGTGCGAACAATGACTGGGATGAATGGCTCCCATATGCAGTCGCGGCGTATAATACTAGCTTACACAGGAGTACGAAGTGTGTTCCGCATGAAGTAGTATTTGTCTATAGTATGAATTAGCCTTTTGAGTGTATGGATAGGAAACTAAAGGGGCTGGATGGGTCATGTGTCAACACTGAGACATAGACTGAGCGTAATTTAGGCAAAATGCAAGAAAAATAATAAAAGAGCGAGTGAAAACCAAGTGAAAGCTTCTCAGTCGAAATTTAAGAGACGTAGTTATTTTGTGGATGATTTTGTATACTTACTAGTTTGAGGCCTGGTCAAGTAAAAAATTTCACAGGTCGTGGAAGGGACCATTTCGTGTTGTCGATGTTCTTCCGCCTTGTAATCTCAAATTGCAGCTAGCGCACCGAACAGTGATAGTTCATCAAGATAGAGTGAAGCCCCACCACCACCTCTCCACCTTCCCACACCCCTTCCCACAGGAGCAAAGAGAGGAAGACCCAGGAAAGTCCAGTCAGCACCCTCAGAACAAGAAGACAGTGGAAACCAGGAGCGACTTCCTGACCCGGCGGCAATAGTCAGCAACTGGGAATCGAACGCCGATCACGACATTTCCATTCAGGCAGAGAGTAACGGAGATTCTGCTCCTCAGTTAGAAGCCCCGCCATCACCTCGCTATACGAGCCCCTTATCTAGGAGCAGCCCAGACAGCACGGCACCGCAGGAGGAAAACAAAGGAGAGGAGGAAGATGGTGCCCCTTCCCCACCATCCCACGCCCATTGCCCACCTTATGCGCTACACTCCCTTGGCCCCCCACCCAGTCCACATACGAGTGATAGTGGAAGCCCCTCCCCGACACGTGGCAGCCCAAGTGCACCCCCTACACACCCGTACAACCTCAGACCTCAACCAAGGTCTAAGAATGGAAGAGATTATTAGAGTGATTTTGTGTGTGGTGTTTATGATGGCGACGTCGAGGGGTGCCAGCCAAATAAAAGTGACCCCTCTGACGAGTGGGGTGGTTTTTGAATGACAAAAAGATATGGTATTCTCCGAGCACACGTGGTCAGTGGTGCTAAATTTTGATTTAATGGAGTTAAGGAATGAGTACAAATGATTGGGAAAGGCTTTTGAGGATATATGTGTGAATACTAAGATGGGAGTACAACGGAGTTCAAGTGAGGGCTTTAATGTTGCTATGAGTAGGATGTTTAATGAGTATCAGGGTGTTAAGGAAGAGCTAGAGATTTTAATTGGTTTACTAGAGAATAAGAGGTCCAAACGGGGTTCGATTAATGCTGGGGGAACATTGTTAAAAACTGTTTTTGGGACTCTGGACTCGAGTGATTTAGAAAACATTAATCAGCAGATCGCAAGAGTAGAGAGAGCTGGGATCGACGCCGAAGCTGAGATTAGAAATCAGCTGATTTTTATGGAAAATTTGGAGGGGAGGATTTCTAACAATACTAGATTTATTAGAAGTTTAATTTCCGAGATAACTAAAATCGGTAATGGAACACGGGAGTTAGCAGCGTGGAATTGATATTTAGAGTTAGAGAGAAAGATAAGTTGAGACAAGTTGGCCACGCTTTAGTAAACACGCACGTCAATTTGAATAATTTCAGACAAGCAATTGAGAGTAGTGTACATAATAAACTTAGCAGTGTAACATTAGTGAGTTGTTCTCGGGTTAGCAGTGTATTGATCACCCCGAGTGTATTGATGAAAATACTACTAAGAATTCAGAATAATATTCGGCTGCCTTTATATATGTTAACTCCTGTTGAATCTAGCAAATTGTATGTTTATTACGAAATAGCTAAAACTTCGGCTGTAGTCATTGGTGATAAACTGAGGGTAATAGTGGACTTTCCTTTGGGAAATAAAGATAGTGTTTTGGAACATTACATTATACATACTGTTCCAATTTATTTAGGAAACTTGGGCACTCATCTTGAATGGAGGTTGCCTCATTTGCTTTTGATTAGTTATGATAGGAACTATTTTGCTGTGTTGAAGAAAGATTATTTGTTAAAGTGTAAAAAGGGACCGTTGGTTTTGTGCCTGACGGAGTTTATGTTGTTTCACAGTAATATGGGATTTTGTGAATATGATATGTTCATGTCGCGTAACCTGACGGGTTGCCACAAGGATGTGTATGAACTCAAACGTCCCTTTTGGGAAAAAATTGGTTGGGGGTGGCTATTTTCCATGCCTACCCTGTCTCATGTTACGTTTCTGTGTCGCAATGCGACATCTGTTGCTAGATCAATCACTTTGGAAGTTAGTGGGAGTGGAATGCTGACAGATACGAGTCATTGTGATATTTTTGGTAGTAACTTCAAGCTATTCGAGGCCGTTCATATAGTTTTGCTCTAAACGGGCCTTTTCCAGAAATTCTGACGCCTAAATTTGCTTTGTTTGACAAAAAACGTGACTTGACTTTGGAATTAGTTAATTTTTCCAGTGCCAAAAATTTGGAAACACTAAAAGCCAAAATAGATAAAAATCTTGCCTCCAGCGGAAGGAAGATGGACTTTGAAACACTTCTGATGCACGTACTGAGTTTCTGCACATCCTCGCAGAATTACACCCATTATGTTGGAGAAGGAGCGGTAATGGCCGCCTCCGTATTATCAGTTATTTTTATTGCTCTGTTTTGTAAACATAAACTTAGACCTGTGAAATGTTTTAGTTATAAGAGAGAGACCACACCGCCCTCTGTGATTGACGCAACGCATGTACGTGTTGCATTACCTTTAGAAGAATATGAAGCAGCCTAAAACGGTTGTTAGTATTGGCCATGGGCTTTGTATTATTATCAGTGTGATTATGATTGGGTTTTTTGTGATTAGTGCTACTTCTATGATGCCTTTAGATTTTTTGTATAGCCACTATATTTGGCAAAATAGTACTTGTTGTATTGATAACTTTTTCTAATGATCTTAAATGATGTGTTTTGGTGGATGGTAAAACAATAGTTGTTTCATTCTGATGTTTTGGTAAAGCCTCACAATGTTGAAGGTGTTTGAATAGTTGAAAAAAAAAGTTTTCCTGTTATTCAATTTTTTTTTCTGCTGGGGGGGAGTGGTGTAAGTATTGCAACTATTGCTTGGCGTCAGCTCCTCAGCACCCCCCACCCACAGACCTCGCGAACCTACATACGCATGGGTTCTCTCTTCCTGCCTAGCTTCCTCTTCACCCCTTTCCCCACCCATCCCCAGCCACACAGTGGAAGAATCTGCAAGCACAGCTGAGAAAGAAGAAACAAGAAACTGAGAGGAGAGGGGGGAGAGAAAAGACGCGTGGAGGAGCCCGAGAGAGAGTTAGTTGGAGGCGTGTTGTTATCGGGTGCACAATAAAGTATTCTCAAACTACCAGTCAGCTTTCATTCCCAAATCCCTGCCAAATCCTTTATCAAACGTGGGTCCTAACAGAAATATAGAAAACATGGAAGATTATTGTTTTAATATAAGTAAATTTAAATGATAAACAGCAGTAAAAATTACACTGTAATAATAAAAATGAGCAAAAAATATTTCATCAAACCAGTAAATTATTTATTGATTCCAATAAATATGCAACAATTAAAACAGGACATATGAAGGAAATTATAATTTATGCATTCATTTGAAATTACAATGAAATATAATATAAAAAATGACATTAATCAGGAATGTCTCTAGTGACACAATCTTCTCCAATGTTGCTTGGTGATGTTTCCATCTCTCCAACTTCATTTGATTCACTAAAATGCAAAAAATAATCAATACCAATGAGTTACCAATGAGGAGATAAAGAAAGTAGTACTGTTTCATAGAGAATTCACAGATTACACACAAATGCATGTATGCCCTCAGAGGTACAGGCATCCCTCGTTTAACGTGGCAGATACATTCCGGGAAAATGTCACACTAAACGAAAATTACTTTTCCATAAGAATACATGTAATAATGATGAGATGCATTCCTAACTCAAAAATTTTCACATAACTAAGGTTTTTCTGGATCTAATACCATCAGTAGTCAGTTCGCTAAAAATATTACATCCTGATAACCTATATAAAGCATTTAAAATTTTTTTAAATGATTGCATTAAATTATTAACTGTAAAAATTAAAAATTTCATTAAACACACAAAAAAGAGGTTCCTGCATGAATTTATTGAGAGTCTGTGTTGGTTGCACGAATTATGTTAGCATGTTCTAAAGCAGTTATTGAAGGCATGCTTGTGCTTCACGTTGATAATGATCTTTTTCATAAAAATATGTCTAATGTACTTTGAACCACAGACTTCTGCTTCTCCCTTTAAACTTCCCTATAGCATTCAATCGATTGCTCCAAGTCCCTGCAAACATGCAAACTCCGGTTCTCCATGGGATCCATCTCTTCGATAATTGGCCGCACTTCATCAATTAAAGAGAATACCCATCCTAGTTTATTTGTTGTAATTTTACAAGTGATCTGTGCTTCCGAATCTTTATCTTCCTTGTCCTCCGAAGATGCTTTTGTCATATCCAAATTAATAGAAAGAATGATCTGAAGATCCTTATGCAACAGGCATAAGCTGTTATGATGAGCATGAGAACAGGTTTGCTCATCATAACAGCTTATGCCTGTTGCATAGTGATCTTCAGATCATTCTTTCTATCAATTTATATGGCAATCTCACTATCTGAGAGTAAAGGGGTTTTCTTTGGTGTATCTCCCTGAGGACATCTGTTGGCACTGATTGATACTAGCATCGCTAGCTTGGTCCCAACGTAAGAATATATTCCTGCTCCGAAACAGGAGAATTAGTCTGCCATGGTAGTTCAGTGGTAGAATATCCGCCCTGCAAGTGGAAGGCCCGGGTTCGATTCCCGGTCATGGCAGATTTTTTCTCCTGTTTTCTCATGCTCATATCCAAATTAAGTAAATCATCATTTGATAATCTTCACTATGTGAATTTAGTAAATCCTTCACATCACCTGTCTCAACCTCATTGAAGCCCACCTTTTGTGATAGTTTAACAATGCCTGTTATTACAGCTTCTGGTTCATCAAAGCCGTGGAAATCAAGAATAGCTTCTGGCCATATTTTCCGCCACACTAAATTCAATGTTGAACGTTTCATTTCATCCCAAGATTCTCTAATATTGTTAATGGCATGCACGATGTTATAATTTCGCCAGAATTCTTGAACCGTCAACTTTCCATCTTTTGTTCCACGAATCAGCTGGGCTAATGTTTTCTTTAAATAGTTTGCCTTAAATGTGTATATTACGCCTTGATCCATAGGTTGAATCAAAGTCGTTGTACTTTTTGGGAGAAATTCAACTCTAACGTTACCAGACTTATCCTTTAAGTTGATTGGGTGTCCAGGGGCATTGTCGAGAAGCAACAATGCCTTTTGCGCAATATTATTATTTTGTAAATATTTTTCTACAGCAGAACAGAAGTAATATGTAAACCATTCTTCGAAAATCTTCCTAGTTATCCACCCCTACCTGTTTGATCGCCACACAACTGGAAGAGAGTATTTTTCATATCCTTTAAGAGCTCATGTATTTTCTTTCTAATAGACTACCATGGGCTTCAACTTAAAATCCCCTTCCGCATTTGCTCCTAAAAGAAGGATAAACCTATCTTTTGCTGCCTTCAATCCAGGTACAGACTTTTCCACACAGGAAATTTCTTCTGGGCATTCTTTTCCAAAAGATAGCAGTCTTATCAACGTTGAAGACTTGACTTAGTAAATATCCCCCTTCTTCTATAACAGCCTGCAAAGTTTCACGATATGCTTCTGCTGCCTCTAAATCAGCACTACCTCCCTCATCAGTTAATTTCAGGTTTTTTAAATTAGCTCTTTTTTAAAGTGCTCCAACTATCCAGAACTTGCCTTAAAACTTTCAGTGGATGTAGATTCACCCTTTTTATTTTTTAAGTCTTCAAAGAGGCTCCTGGCTTTTACTTGAATTATTGATGTGCTTAATGGAACACGTTGTTGCGTTTGGTCTTCAATCGAAACAATTAACAAGGCTTCCAATTTCTCCATCACCAAACTATGCAAATGCTGCACAACTTAATTTTGTCTTTATTTTTCCTTATAGTACACACAGTAGATTCAACCAACCCCATTGAATTATCAATATCAATCACGCGATCACCTTGCTCAAGGTGCTTAAGTACCACAAGTTTCACCTCTAAATTGATTCTTTTCCTCTTACCCTAAATGATAAACATTGTCACTTAATTAATGCCAAATTGTAAATACTACAGCACCACCTAATCCATCAGAAATTATTTCCTATCTAGGGAATATACAGAGGCTCTTAGCATTTCAAACACTGCTATAGGAAAAAATCTTTACACATTATCAGGAATATTTGGGCATCAATATTTTAACCAATCCTCACCTGTCAAGTGAAGGTTCATTACTGAACATTTCTGTGGGCACAGTTGGTGGAGCTTTCTCAGGCACCAACTCCAAATAACTTTGGCATTGCCTTGATTCTAAGTGCCGCTCAACTTCCTCTGGTGTCATATGACCGTCTGCCAGCATACAGGAAGCAGATGCATTAGAGCCAACACTTGTTGAATGCAATCGTGGCACAAGAACCTGCAAGATATAATTCTTATTCTATACCAATGTATTTAATTGTAAATATTCATTAATTCTGGAAAAATGTTATTTTACAAATCATGTTCTTATAACATTTGCACTAATGCCCTATTCAGTGATGTTTTTGTAGAAAAATAGCTGCTGGTACTCCCACCCCCCTCCCCTCCACCTCTTCCTGCATCCTCTTCCCCCTTCTCTATTGAATTTTTGATGAACTTTTAATAACAAAATTGATAATTAAAATCAAAATGTTTAACATTTATATAAACCATTTATTACTTTAGGTTTTAAAGAATTAAAAAAAATGAAAATGTACCGAAATTAGAAGGGTGTCAACATCGCTCTGAAAAAAGTGCCGGTACGCCATACCAGCACATATCATCACACAAAAAGCACTGGCCCTATTTATCTACTACCATATTTACACGAAAGGAAGACGAAAAATGTCCGCAAAAATATTTGTGATCGTCTTAAATCAAGTACGAAGTTTTCGTGCATTTTAAACACCACATGGAACACCCAGATTTCAAGTATATGTCCATGAAAACGCATTTATTTATGCATACAACAATACATTACATTTAATTAATTACTATAATACATTAAAAATTCGTATCATAGTTCTTAAAGTTGCACATAGTACAAAAGATTACCTCCGGGGTACTGATGGAAGGGGTGTGTTTACGGCTGGGTAGGAAATCTGATATGTGCAACAATGTAAACGATTAAGCAAGGATTGGCGGCTGTATTTTAGGCATCTTGTTACATTTTAAACATTTCTATGTATTACAATTTAAAAATTTGCTACCTTTCGATTGGTGTGCCAGCGGCAGACGAAAGTACATACACCTGAATTTTAAAGAGTATAACGTTTATGAAAGCACTCCATTAGTACTCTCTTCGCCAAGTTTTAATGTGAAGGGAAGACTAGTCGTTATTTTTTAGTTTAAAATAAGCTACTGCAAAGGACTGAAATGGCAGATCGTGTAAAGAAGAAAGGCACGGCAGTAAAAGGGAATGTATCAAAAGGAATAAGAAGAAGTTATGATAGAAATTTTAAGTTAATGGTGGTGCAGTATGCTGGAGAAACTAATAACTGCAAGGCCGGGAGGAAACATAATGTGACTGTGGCAAATGTGCGAAGGTGGAAGCAAATAAAAGAGAAACTTGAAGGTGCTAACTCGACACGGAAATCATTTAGTGGACCCAAACGAGGTCGATTTCATGAATTAGAGGAGGAAATAGTAAACTTTGTGCATACTCAAAGAACAGACAGAAAACCAGTGTCGCGAGAAATCATTAGATTGAAAGCTCATGAATTAGAGCGATCACTAAACATCTCAACTCAAGAATTCAAGACTGGTAATGGGTGGTGCGTACGAATGATGCATCGTAGTGGTTTGAGCCTGCGACGAAGAACCTCTCTTTGCCAACCTTCTGACTACACGGAAAAACTGATTGCTTTCCAGAAATTGGGAATTGGGAGAATTGGGTTGCAGAAAATTCACAATTACCTCCTGAGCCAAATGGGTAATGCAGATAAGACACCTGTTTATTTCGACATGCCATCCAATTATACAGTTAACGAAAAAGGCGCAAAAAGTGCCACTATAAAAACTTCCAGGAATGAAAAAACGCATGTTACAGTAATGCTGGCTGTATTAGCAGACGGCACAAAATTGCCACCGTATGTTATTTTAAAACACAAAACAATGCCTAGGGAACTGCTACCTAAAGGAATAATTGTTAGATGTCAAAGCCAAGGATGGATGTCTACAGATTTAATGAAGGATTGGCTAAGCATTGTGTGGAATAGACAACCTGGGGCACTTTTAAGACAAAGAGCAATGCTCGTTTTAGATGCATTCAAAGGCCACTTAACCCAGGAAGTTAAAAATACCCTTCAAGATATGAATACCAATCTTGTGGTCATACCAGGAGGGATGACATCACAACTGCAAGTGCTTGACATTGTATTGATGAAGCCCTTTAAAGATCATAAAGTCATTCTATTCAGAATGGCTTTTGGCAGAGAATCATGCACTAACCTCCACAGGGAAAATTAAGAAGCCCAGTATACCACTTCTCTGTAAATGGGTCTACGCAGCTTGGAAAAAAATAGATCCCAATGCTATCTCAAAAGGGTTCAAAAAATGCTTCACTTCGAATTCCATGGATGGTATGGAAGATGACTTACTCGAATATGAATAAGTTGTCACAAGACATGCCAGGAAGAATTAGAGGAGGAAATCGCTGGAAATGGGGAAGTAAGTAGTAAATTGCCTTTTTTATTCATGCTCTTAGTGTGTTAATTGGTATTTAAAAGTTTTTCGTAAATAGACCTTGTTTTTTTTTAGGTTGTCTTCCTTTCAGATAAATATGGTATATATTTAATAAAACCAGTAAAAACCGTAAAATAGTAAAACCATAAAACGGTTTTTTGTTTGCATAAACAGTGTAAGCGAAAGGCGAAATTTTCTCACCGCTCATTTACCTTCCATGTTCAAATGGCCATCGCCTCCCTCACGCTGCCATACCGTCGCCATGGGGACCAAACCCCGACCAAGTTCACTAATCCTCAAGTCCTTTGGTTTGTTCCACGAATACGACCTTTAGTCTTTTCTAAGATAATATCTACCGACTTCTGGCACTTCAATGGGGAAATTTACCCATTTGAGAATTCTCAAACCTTATGAATGCCTAGTGGGAGAAGGAAAGTTTTCCCCAATATTTCGTCTGCTACATTTGTCCACAACCTTTCATTCCTTTACATGAACTAGCATCCATCTGTCTAGCCTTGCTAATTACTGAAGAAGGATAGTTCCACGTTTTCTCCTTGTGTGTATTTCTTCATTAGTTGCCCTTTGTTAGAGGTTAGTAGTTTTAAATAGGTATATAATGTAAATTCGGAATATTCAATTTTATATTGGATTTTAATCGTTACTGAAAATAGGAATAAAAATTTTACGTAGATGTTATTTCCATCAAAATATTTAGCTTATTGGTGTGAATAACGAAGTGTTTCCAGCATTAAGAAAACAATAAATCATCCAGCGTGGAATAAGAAAGTCTCATTTTCTATATACATATGTACTTTAATTTCAAGAGAATATTTGGTATAGTGAGAAATTAATTCAAAGTAATTCATTGCTGTGGCTTTGATGCAACTACTTGCATATATCATTGAAATCAAATCAAAGTTTCAAGTGTCAAATTTCTGTTTTAAATGCTATTTTCGCGAATCTTCCATTTATCCTGTTGCTTTTAAGTTAGCGTCAATGAATATTTTCTTTGTGTGTTTCAAAATTCCGTCATAGTAAATTTGTATCATGTTACTAAACATTTCTCAGCCTTTCTGAATTCTCGGACCCTCAATTTCCATGGGCTTCTTCCTCATAAAAATTTTATAAATTTTTTCATGCATTTACGTGATCGTTGAATGAAAAAATAAAGCGGTGCATTTACAGTTTTTATAATAGGAGCAGTGCATGTGATCTACAAATGTTAATAAAAATAACGTAATGTCTTATTCAACTTACTGACACTACTGAGACAATGCGGTCTCTTATTTTGCTGCACAATTTGGGAATAAAAATATTAATAATTCATTATTAGTCATTCCAGCTTTAGCACATATTAGCTTCGTTCTGTCTGTTCTTCTATCCGGATTAGGGAATCCAAATACACGGATTTTGAATTATCCGGGTAATCGAGTAATTCTTCTGTGAAATACCTGGGTACCCGAGTATCCGGAGTAATTTAAAAAAATATAATTAAAAAACATTATTTATTTTTATTCATGAAATAATATTTAATAAATACAAGGCCTTTTAAGGTAAATATTTTTAAGTTCTCAGATCTTAGTAATGAAGTTTGAAGCTACTGAGAAAACTCTCTCGCTAGCTGTTGAAATAGGTTGAATTGTTATCAAAGCCTGGAACAATTTTTCTGTGCGATATCCTCTTTTGCCATGATTTCCTTCAATCAATTTTAGTTCCTTGTCCAATGCTGATTTTGTTGAAGTTTCTTTTGGAATAGCCATAACAGATTGTATTGTTTTCTACAGCTCACCATACACAGAACTAGCAGAACCTTCATTTTCCGTAACTGGTTCTTCTTGCTCATTTTCACGTTCATCTTCACCAAACAACCTTTCAAATGTATCTTTTGTCAATGATATGATTACAGTTTTTGAAATGATAAAATGATCATTAAAGTGGGAGTTAGGATAATTGCCACTTTGCAAATAAAGCAACAACGACACAATATCTTTGTTTCATCTTTCATCAATTCTTTTTTTTAAGGCATCCATCATTTCAACAGCGAGATCCGTATCTGCTTGTTGTAATTTATTCAAAAGAAACATGCAAAATCCTTCAGCTTCCAGTAAATTGCAGTCCTCTTTGCTTAACTCTTTGACAGCAAGCTCGACAGGTTGCAGAACTTCCGATATATTCTTTAAAACATTGATATTTGTACCTTTACATTTCTGCTAGTCAAACTCCATCAAAGCCTTCTTTATGCATTTATTCAATTTTAAAAAACAATTCACCATAGGAATAATGGAGTTCCATCGAGTCTTGCAATCAAGTAACAATCGTAGTTTCTTCCCTTCTTGTGCCAGCACATGCTTTTGAAGAACACTGTTTCTTAAAGCAGATTTTTTGAAAAATTTAATAATTTTTCTTGGGCGTAAACAAAACTCTCAAGAGAGAATATGCAACTCGATACTCGGGTAGTCGAGTACTCGAAAAAGGCTTCCAAATTCCGAGTACTCGATACTCGAGCTTGGACTCCATAATCTGGATGCAATTCTTTTCTTCGCAGCTATTCATCAGATTTTAGTGAAATTTAGTACTGAAGACTAAGCACAGTAAATTAGAAAATGAGATGGTTTGCATAACATAATAAGTTTAGAATACTCTATCGCAGGAAACATGCTTATTTGTAATCCACCTTATGCTTTCCTAGCCTGTTGAAATCATTTGTGACGCATGTAATGTTTGTAGTTATTAAATTCTACATAAATCTAAATAAAATACATACAAAATATTTACATTTGAATAATTTATTTTCGTGTTTTAATATTAGTTTTTTAATATCGCTATTGTTACAGTGAAGATGTATTTGATTTAATTAGAAATTATGTAAATTAAAAAATCGGTTCTTGAAAGTTTCCTAAAAACATTTTAAGGTCGCAGCGAAAAAAACCGGTTCGAACCAGTTCACTGATGGTTGCAGGAGCAAAACCGAACCGAAATTTTGTGTTTTGAGTGAATCGGAACGAAAACCGAAGTGAAAAAAATTATGGTTCGATGCCCTGGTTACCACGTTCATCTCTTACCCCCTACCTTCCCCCTCCAACTCCATTGTTCCCCCCCTTCCACTTGTCTATATATTTCGCTGCTTCACCCACTTCTCTCACCTGATGATGGCTATGACTAGTCGAAACATGTCGTAATTTTTACTTTTATACTTTGTGGAACTTTTACCAATTGTTTTTATAGTTTCTACCATTTTATGGTTTTACTATTTTACAGTTTTTACTGGTTTTATTAAATATGATGCAGTTCCACCACATGAAAGCTTCTATCATTGATTAAATGTGGTATATATTTTGAAGAGTTTGTATATTTGTTCATGGAACTCCTTGTAAATAACAAAAGCTAGAACAACCAAATTTGGTATATTTGTTCCTTATATCATAACTCATAATGGTCAAGGTTTCATTTCTGTCCGTCACTTTGATTTGAAATGGCGAACGATTTAATCATCCAACGCCACGTATTTTACTGCGTAGTTCAACTAACATGGAGGGGAGGTGAGTTTAGACTATTTTTAATTTGCACTTTAAAATTACTAAAAAAACGGTACGAAGACAGGACTTGAATGCAGAAACAGAGAACTTAAAGTTTCATTTTCCTACCGTCAAATTTTAAATGAGTCGAATTTGTCCAATATTACAGCTTTTATCATAATATTTAAGGTTTATTGGACAAAATTTTTCTTGCCATGACAACCCAATTGTTAGGGATTTAACACGATAGTGTAATTCCAATTACACTGAGATGGAAGCATGCTTATTATTTATCAAAGTACATATAAAATTGCGTGAAATGCTATTTGGAATTACTAAAGAACTAATTATATCGGAATTATAATTATGGTTGATATTTATATCGCTGTTATAAAATGACCTAATTGTTTAAAATTACTATTATATGTACTTAATATTTTATTTATATGAGATCTTCCCGAATAGAAACCGACCCCACCAAAAATTTCCACAATTTTTTGCAAAAACGTAAATTTCGTAGATTTTATGCTGAAGTGTGCCAGGCATTCATGCACATCTTAGGATACATTATTCGAGATCGAAGAAATGTGTGGGAAATGGTTTAGTTGTTGACATTTTGAAATATTACTCCAATTAATAATTTTGCATTGCTGAATAATGTTCCACATTCAGTGACAATAATTTCATTCATCTTCATTTTCACAAAAGGTCAAATATAGTAACAGCGATCTTGCCAAGATATTTTTTCATCCAAGTCTATTTCCAATGAAATTAGCATTTACATTGCCTTAAGAAACTGCATTTTTATAATTATACACGTTCCATGTAAAGTTTTACCGAAATTCAAGCAGTTGAGCATTCAAAGCCGTCAACGCATTTTGCATAATCGTCGATTTACGCAAGCGATCTCGCCAAGATATTTTTTCATCCAAGTCTATTACCAATGAAATTAGCATATATATTGCTTTAATAAATTACATTTTTATAATTATACATGTTCCATGTAAAGTTTTACTGAAATTCAAACAGTTGAGCGTTCACAGCCGTCAACACATTTTTCATAATCGTCAATTTACGCAAGCTACCTCGCCAAGATATTTTTTCATCTAAGTCTATTTCCAATGAAATTAGCATTTACATTACCTTAAGAAATTGCATTTTTATAATTATACACGTTCCCTGTAATGTCTTACCGAAATTCAAACAGTTGAGCATTCAAAGCCGTCAACGCATTTTGTGTAATCGTCAATTTACGCAAGCGATCTTGCCAATATATTTTTATATATATTCATCATAGGTCAAATATTTACTTTACGAAAAATATAGTACTATCATTTGAATGCGAAGGCAACGAGAGACTTCGAGATTTAACCATAACCCAAATTTTCATTGGACTCACATTTAAGCCGAGGGGTGATTTTTCTGGATAGATTTTGACAAAAAACATTGGCTTGTATTCAGGCAGATACGATATGGTTTATCAATATAAGCTTGACAATGGATTGTTTACAAAATGTACATCGTGGTGACAGGGTCTTTGGATAGATATTTTTTACTTTTGACCAACTAATTTATCATTTTAAATATGCAGTTAAATAAAAACAATATAAAATTTCTTCTGATTATTACGAAAGTGTAAACAAAGTAAACAATAAGGAATGTAAATTTTTCTTATTTTTTAAATGAAAAAGCTTGAATTAACAAATTTTTATATTAAACATGAATACAGGCGATTCCCGAGATTCGACTGTTTGAGATTCGACCAACTCGGGAATTTGACCGGTTGAATTAGAAACTAGTTTACGCTAAGTAATTTTCAGCCCGCCCGACCACGAGAGGTTTAGTTTCAGCCTAGACATTTTTATTTCTGCCCTAATTGTTTGAATTTGTGCTGATTCAACATTCGACCACATTTTCAGGAATGCATCCATGTCGAATCTCGGGAGTCGCCTGTACTAGGAAAATGGTAAATATTGCATTGTTTCTTTGCTAGTGTTCTTTACTATCTGAGTTGTATAATAAATACAATCTTAGATTCCATATTTAATATTGTTCTTAAAAGTATCGATAATACATATAGTCATACCCATCGTTTGATGGGCATTATCGTCAGAAGATATCCGTTACAATAATTATAAAATTAAACAAACTACATAACATTAGATTATCTCATTCTTTCGTGATTTCAATATTTATTTACAATTCGCTGTATTGTTGACCATGTGGATTGTTGTATGTAAATTGAATTTTATTCTGACTAAGAAACTAGCTGTACAACGTTAGATGAAGCTCTAAGAAAAAGACCAAAACGTTCGATTAAAACCAACAAACAACAGACTAAAGGACTGTCAGATCAAGTGGCGAGGCTAAAAAATAACCGGGTAAACGAAGGAAAAGAACAACTGAGAAAGAGACTGGCATATCACATCATACAAAAAAGAACACGGAACATATATATAAATGCCATAATTTATCATCACAGAAAATCACAATGGCCTTATAGAATACTTATTTAGAGCAGGCCTGAGCAACCCAAATCACTCAGTGGGCCAATTTGAGAACAAATATTTTGGGCAGGCCTCAAGAGAAAATTTTTTAAAAACTTGATTTTTCATAACAACAAAATTTATTCAATGGGAAACTTGTTTTTCTTTGCACTGCCTTAATTTATCTAAGTTTACTATAATTTTTGTGATAGAAATTCAACTGATTTTCTAATCTAATATCTTCAAAGGAGCTACAAGATTTATTCTTCGCGAACTTCATTTTAGAAAAAAATGGACTCACAAAGCGAAGTACTCCCAAAAGCACTAATTATTTTTGCAGCATGATTTCTCAAGTTTGAGAATTTTGATTTTTCAACGTATTTGTTGTAAAATTGAACTATATCATTCTTCTTTTCAAAAATGAATTTTTATTCATTGCAAATCAACTATCTCCAGCTGCAATAGTGCTGGTGCTGTGCTTGCATCCATGTCAATCACAAATAGATGATTTGCAATAAATGGACCACTTTTGTGAGCCACAAAAAAACTTGGAATGGGCAGCGGGTTGCACAGGCCTGATTTAGAGTATTCGGATGTATTATATTTGAAGCATAACTCAGTATCCACGAATTCCTGTATCTGCGAGTTGTTTCTTATATCCCGTTATCCAGTATCCGCAAGCAAAGTCTTGCATATCCGCGAAGCTCTCGAACACATTTTTTACCTTAAGAGTATGCAGATCTGTGAGACTACTATATTATTTTAATCTCTAGTGAAATACGCGGCTCATAGTAATTTACTCATTGTAATAAAAAATGGACTAAAATTCATGGTGATAATGATATATACTATGTACAAAATAAAACATTATCATTCCCAGATGGCAACTGATGTTATTTACAGATGTAGTGTTTGGTTGAATTACATTGAGAGAGTGAGAGATCTTTTGCGGTACCACATTTGCGACCAGTTTTGTCTTTCGCTGTCTCATGTTTCACTCTTTCGTGGAAAAAAGCACGGAAAAGGCTATGCAAAATTTTTTTATATGTGGAATGAATCGCCTTTTCCTCACATTTTCTCTCATAGTCAGGCCTGAAAAATATTTTTGTGTTATTCTAATATTTTAAAATATTTATGAAGTGCATTAATGTAATATATATGCGTAATTGAAAAAATTAGGTACACGTCTTATATATACTTTTAAATATTTTTAGGATGCAATCCTCCCACACTTTTATGCCTCTTCACACATGAAAAGTTGCAAAATATAAGCTGGTATTACCGTTCAGGAGCTTTTCTCTTTTTGACGACATGGAAGTCCAGAGGGGAAAGACTCAACCCTCAACTCTTTACCCTTCTTATTCAGGATCATTGGGGTATTTGCTCAGGTTTGACGTAGTTCAAACGCTTAAGCTTTGCATTATACATATCATTTATTATTGGTGATTTTAGGAGCAACGAATCCTCTAAATGGCACATCAATGTGTTTTTGTGGTGGAAACCTATAGATTGCCCAGAGATTTTAACAAATATTTTAAAAATTTAACCCATTTATTATTTCTTTTTCACTTATTTATGAGGATCCTCATATCTCTCTCCTTTAAATGTTCTATTTGATTGTATCTTAGCCCCGATGCATTCCATTTTAGTTATGAGAGCAGTTAAGCTATGTCACCAATTTCTCAGATTCTACTTCAAAAATTAAATAGAATCACATTCATTCTGGTTTGACTCAAGTTCAAGTTTGACAAGTTTTCCTCACTTCCCATTGTAAAAAATATTTCATTACGGTGTAAAGGCAGTCCTCGTCTTTCGTGGGGGTTACGTTCCTGAAAACATCGAGAAAGATGAAATCGTGAGAGGTGTAATTAAAGGCAATGGGAAATACAGAGTTCAGTGGCCATCCCAGCTAGAACGGATCATAGTGAGATTTGTCCTCTGTATTTGTGACCGAAGAAAAATAAATAAAGAGATGGAAAATGAACAACAATGAAAATACTGACAGTATTTACACTGACGGTAATATTGATCATGTGAGGGCCACATAATAAGCATGCATGGATGACAAAGCAAATTTTTTCTCGATTGGTTCGAGAACCATTTTGTCCTCAAAGCAAGGGTTCACTGTCAGTCTGTAGGTCTTCCTGTGGATTGCAAAATTATATTACTTCTTGATAATTTTGCTGCACACACTGATACTTAATTGCTCATTAAAGACAATGTTTATGGTATTTACTAGCAGAAGTTCCCGTTGAATTTCAACGGATGTAGTGAATCTCAAACTTCGACTGTGTAATATATAAACATCGCAAGAATAAGATAGTACACAGTTCTAACCGCCAAATAAAGCAAAAATGAAGAAAACCGCTCCGCATTTGCCAATTTAGATGAATGACGAAAAAAAATCTTGCACTGTGAAAAATCGAAAATTACGTGTAAACTTATGGGAAAATAATTATTGAATTAAGCTCTCTATCCCCCAATTTATTTATAGCCATATAACCTATGTTACCCGCAGATTAAAATTATATACCTATGCAAAGTTTCGTGATGATATTTTGAAAACGAAAACTGTAAGTAAAACCAGCAAGAACACAATAATCTACAGAAAATGGATGAACAAAGGAACAAACGAAATTAATTAATTTAACGAAAGACAAAAAAGTAAATAGAGAATATTTAAGAATCACAGAGTGAATATTATCCTCCGACTACTAGTTCGATTCTCTCATCCATGAGTTCTGTTATGAGAAAATTGTTTATATCAATAACACGTTGAAAACATTGAAACAATTTATCCAGTCACAATTTGTGGAATATCTACGTCTAATTATTTAAGTTACTTACGTAGTTTTAAAAACATCTTCCCTTGGAGAACTCTATGCCACACGAAAATATCATTAAAAACTATTCATTAGCAATATTTCAATTAAAATCAACAAATATTTGGTTGTAAAAAAAGCAAAATTGCACACAGAAATTGAAAAACGATATTACGTTAAAATTTTCCCATATAAATGCATTGGACTCTCAACTTCGGCGACAGTAGGAGTTGTCATGGTAGCTTATAATTGGTATTGTCATAAAACTGATTAAATCACGTATTGTTATTATTCTAAACGCATTTTTCCGCTAATTCGATCATGATTCAGATTCTGTCTTCGATAAAAATAAACTTTGTTCTTTCCTTCATAGAACCATGCATGTCTCAAGTTCTTATCATGTTTCTAAGTAATTTTAAAATTAAAATGAAAAATAAGCTGCACACATCCCTATGTTATTCAAATAGAGAAAATGAAAAAATAAAATATTTTTAAAATTATAAAGGTCAATCAAATAGGTATAAAAACCTGATTACACCATTTAACACTTTATTCCTGTTGAAATGACACATTCCTCTTCTTTCTACACGGTGTAATTGCTGAGCTATAAAAAAATCCACCTAAATACATAAGAACACTTTTCTTTATAGATATCTATAGTTAATTAGGCCTTCCCTCTCTTACAAGGGGACGTTGTCAAGTCGATGTCAAGAATCCGGTTGAAACTTCTTGAGATGAAACTAGAGAGAAAATAAGCAGACATGTGTCCCGGCTTTCTTCCCCATAGGCCCGGGTTCGAGAAAAAATGGGCAAAATAGATTTGCACACAAAACGTATACCAGTATTTAACTCGGCCATTTTATAGAGCACCGTGCCTGCAGTCGCTAAGGCGTTAGCATTGTAACATTGTAAGCGTAAGGTCGGTGGTTTGATTCCCACTGGCTGCGAACTAATTTTTCGTTTTTATTTCCATCTATTTTTTCAAATACCAAGCTGGGTACGTTTCTCAACTTCATTATTTGTGATTAAATGTTTTTTTATAGTATTTACGAGTTAAATAAAATAGTTTTGGGAAACTATGAACTGTTCTTCGGGTTTACCAAAATTAGAAGCAACGCATCGTCAAAGCTTGAAAAACGAAGCCAACCTTCCTTTTCTATGAAGAAAAAACAACGTGCAATGCAAAGATAGCCACACCACGCCGTTAAATGAGCGTTTCTCATGGTGCCCGTAATGCCAAGCGGGGTGACGCGCATGCTAAAATTCTACATATTTCCCCGCGACAATGTTGCAATGCACGTGCTATTGTGGATCACTCTTACAATTAAAGGCCGCAGATCATCACCAATTCAGTTATTGCCGTTCGCTGCTTTTGCTACGTGCTTCTCTCGCTTTACTCCTTTGATTTGCTTTTTTGATATCGACCTCTGCTCTCCTGGATCACTTACTCTCCCATCAACGACCTCTGCGCTCTTTTTGGATTATGATTTAGCTGTTTGATCGTTCAGTATTGCGATTTTTCGTTTTTTTACGATTATCGTAATATTTTACGATTCTTGATTACCTCCCTGATTTCGACTTTTGCCTTCATGAACCATTTCGCTTTACCGATGGAGATCGATCCAGTTGCCGGACCCTCCGGAAATAGCTTTGCACCGGACGATGAAGACGTCATCAATGCTTCGTTTTTATCAGATAATCACGATGAACAAGATATAACGGGGGCTGTTCGGTTTTTTATAGGTAAGCACTTTACATTAATATGGCATCTTGTGGCTGTCTTCACCCGCATTCCGAGAAATGCTCCAGAATGCATCGAAATTTGCGGACACCAGAAGTGTTTCCATGAACCTTCGGGGGGATTGTTTTCCCCAAGACCTACGCAAACGGAAGTGCATATGTTTCGCAATAAGTTTCGTAAGATGCGCGTGGTGCAAGGAATATCTGTGCTTTCCTTGTTTTTATGATAAATACCATCCAAGCCTTTGCCTTAAAAATATTCAGTTGAATGGTGAATAGTGAGTGGACCACCTCTTTTTACCGCTGGCAAATAAAAAATGAAAAATTATTATTACTATAAAAAAACATTTAATCACAAATAATGAAGTTGAGAAACGTACCCAGCTTGGTATTTGAAAAAATAGACAGAAATAAAAACGAAAAATAAGTTCGCAGCCGGTGGGAATCGAGCCACCGACCTTAGACTTACAATGTTACAATGTTAACGCCTTAGCGACCGCAGCCACGGTGCTCTATAAAATGGCCGAGTTAAATACTGGTATACGTTTTGTGTGCAAATCTATTTTGCCCATTTTTTCTCGAACCCGGGCCTATGGGGAAGAAAGCCGGGACACGTGTCCGCTTATTTTCGCTCTAGTTTCACCTCAAGAAGTTTCAACCGGAATCTTGACATCAACTTGACAACGTCCCCTTGTTAGCACTAAACTTTTACAGCTTTGATTGTACTCATATTTGTTCATATATATACGAGTAGAAACGGAAGAAGTAAATGTTAACGAATATCAACAAAAACAAGAGAGAAAGAGCAAGGATAAAATGAAGACGTGCTACTTATAGTCTGTTCACTTTCTTAAGTCTCTTGACCTTCATAGAGCATGTAGCCAATCACGAACGTTTCCACTTCCATCGCCCCTCACAACTTTCGCGCGGGAGGACAGATATCCAATCACGAACAGCAAGGAAACGGCGGTAGAAATGGCAACGCAGACCGATGTGAATGCTTCGAGAGCAAGAGTAACACTGAGTTCCCCCACTACCTTCCCAAACGAACCGTCTCCTATTGGCTGCTGCTAAGTCTTCAAGGTCAAGAGACTTTAGATAGTGAACAGACTATAACTCGCTGCAAGGATGGCAAGTAACATCGTCCCGAGTTCCCTTTTGTGATGTGATTGACACTTATCCCGCCTTCGGAGGCGACGTAGGAGTGGGATGGAGGTTCAGAAGGGAGATGGGGGCGAAAGTCTCTTATAATTGGCAAAGAGAGCAGGCAAGGAAGATGATAAAGAGGAGAGAGGAAGCCGGAGAGAAAACGTGTGGTAGATCCCTCCTCGTCACACATGGAAAGAAATCGTAAAACGTATTCTTGGGAAGGATTTCACCCTCCTCCTATCCTTCCTCTCCGCCCCCTCTCCATCTCCCCACACCTCTTCCTCATGTCCACGTGATCATTATAGAACTTTCCTTTGAATGGTGGACTGCATGGGAAGGATCTTGCTACCCACGTAAAAAAATAACCACACCGGCTTGCGGTTATTTACCCCTAATAAAGATTATCTCAGAAGTTAAAAATTTCTCCTTTTATTTTATAACTCGTCTTTCCTCAGTCAGATGCAGAAAGTCCTCACATGCTGACCTATATAATTTAAAATGCAAGAGAAAAAGTTTACCAAGCAATTAGATCAGTCATGGATTTGTCTTCTGGGGCTCTTGGAGCTAAACAATTGGGGGCTCTGAAATCTAAATGTATAGTGGAACCTCTCCTTATCGGCTACTCTGTAATGTGACCCATCTTAAATATTGTTTTTCTATGGAATTATAAAGAGGTTCCACTGTTTTTTAAAAAATATTTTTGAGATTATATAAGGAAAATTTTTTTGGGCTCTCCGGAGCGCGCCAAGTCCTCCACTGGGTTAGGTTTATTATTTATGTTATCATATATATATTTTCCTATAAACACATTTACCCGTCTTGCGCTCAGATGCTCGGTATTTTATTGGCACTTAAACCGTAGTAAGGAAAGCATTCAACATGTAAATATTGAAAGAAATTGCGGATTCTGAAAAAAGAAAAATGGAACTTCTTTGTTGCGGAGTACTACAAAAAACCTGACAATTTAGAATGAAAAATGTTTTCCGTCTTCGTTTTTATGCCAGGCGATATTTAAAGGGTAATAATAATATTCTTGACCTTCGAGGGTCAATGGAGAAAGGAAGGTTACAGGAAAAAAATGGGAAACGCTCCAACGTCTACAAATGTATCTCTCTGACACCCCAGTGGCTCTCCTTCTGGTAAGTGCTCACTGGGTTTCCTTGAACACCTAGTTGCCCTAAATATCCTTATTTACCTTTCCTCTTCCACAAGTATACACACACACAAGGGAAAGAGAGCTATCAAGACATGAAGAAGACTGCGGAAAATAGAAATATATGGAGAGCCAGGTTTAACCATGAATAATCACAGATGTCTACGGACAGACTACTTATGATGATGATGACGATATATATTTTAAATGCTTCTAACCCATATAACCTTACTAGAGGACACTTAAGCTGATAACAAAAATTTAGAACACAAACGGTGGAAAAAGTTTGTTTTGATATGATGGCAGCATGAATTAAGAAAATATATTGCAAAATTTATAAAATCGTGACACTGCATTTTTTGCATTGTTAATTTCTTTCTCCTGCTCAGTAATTAGGACATATGCGGGCTTTGGTTGATATATAACAGGACTGAAATACCCGATGTACGTAACCTATGTATCGTTCCACGGCATAAAAAGAAACAGTTGCAGTAGATCCTACAGATGAAAATGCAGTACGGGTCACTCTATCGAGAAGGAATACAACCCCTGGATAATATTGTTCACAATAGTGGATGTCACCTTTCTTCCTAAACTTTTGAAACCGACTAGCTATTCATTGCACTACATCTTTGATACCCACTGTGCAAAGGCAAGAGGGAATCAGCAGGTCGTATAAAAAGAAATAGTATGGTTAATCTCTTCGTTGTTTCTAATTTGATTTTGTTTAGCCTTTTAGACCAGTGGTTGGCATCGTTTTTGGCACTTATTGTTAGTGTCAACATTCGTAATTCGTGACACTCCACACGTGCCATCCTTAAATTCTTTTTTTCCGTAACGATTACAAAAAGCGGTTTTTATATAACAAGGAATCCTGAATATAATGCAGTATCAATAAAATACAATATAAAATTGAAATAAAAGTGAAATTCTTTTAAACACGTACCTTTGGTAATTATTTACTGAAATATAGTTCCATTTCAAATCTCGTTCCACATATTGGCATGCGTGCCATAGGTTGCCGAACATTTCTTTAGGCCTTAGAACCATGCACAGATAGATGGCATGGCGAAAACAACTTTTTTTGGGCTCAGGGTCAAAATATCTAAGTTATTCTTTTTTTAAGGTTCCATATAATACTTTCTCTGTATATACTACACACATAGGAGAAAGCAAAATGGGTGAATATTATAGCAATGCTATCGAAGGGTAAAACGCTCTTAAAATCGCATCACGCGTGTATCTCTCACAGCAGGGAATAGGAATGCAGGAAAATTTCTTCGATTCAATGATTATGATGCACAATGCATCATAATCCAGCAAGAATCATAGACATGACCCGCTTCTCCTCAAGTCAAGACGAACAAAAATTTTTAAAAAATAGAGCAAGTTTTCTCCTAACCATCCTCGCGGAGGATTAAAACAAAAAGAAAAACTTTTTTGCGATTCGAAAGGAATCACGCGAGAGCGTTCCGGATGAAGAAAAACGAAAGGGTTGACATCTAGCGGGGGTGAGAGGAAGTAGAGGATAAAAGTCAGTCAAATCCTCCTCCGTCCAACGGGCGAAAGAGTATAAATGTCCTGGGGCAAGCTTTAATCACTTATTTCTCTCTCATTCTCATCTTCCACTGTGAACTGTTTTTCTCTTCCTTTATATTTCGTTCCTTTACCATCCATCCCTTTCCATAATCTCCCCTCAACAACAACTGATCTCACCCTTTAATCTTTCTCATCTGCTCCAATCCATTTCCTTTTCCCACGAACGTGGCATTTAATTCCTCTTCCACTTTCCCATCCTCTTTCGTTTTCTTTCCTCCCTAGTTCCCCCTCTCTTTTCCTCTCTCTTTCTCTTAACTTTTCTCTCTCTCTTAATTCCCATCATTTTATTATACTCTCTTTCATTATTTTCACCCAGATATATAAATGTATTCAAATCCGAAATATAAAAGTATATTAATAAATTTGAATCAAAAGTTGTACTATATGATAATAAATATTAGGACGGCCCACGACTAAAAATATTTAAACAGTTTTCACGTTCGTTGTATTTTCATTTTATTTTGTAATTGTACAACAGATCGTTGCTATACTTATCTTGCACCTAGTGACATCAAGCGGCAAGAAAATGCGATACAACTCAAAACAATCTACGCCATAGTGAGTTTTATTTTAAGATCGTAATTATATTGTAATTCATAAAAACTCAAGACATGAAAAGAAAAGCTAATCATGAAACGGAGGAAGGAAGGCTAGTGAGATTAACGAGACAAGAAGTATATTATAAGAGAATGGAATAGAGTATAGAGAATGAAAATAAAAAATCTGATGTGGACTTTCTTCATATTTGGGATATAGATATTTAAATTATTACGAATAGCATTATAAGGCAAAATTATTATTTCGTATAGTAAAAGAATACAGTCGTCCTTATTGCCGTAAATTAGGTATATTTTGAATATGTTTACAGAATTCACCACTACATGGTGGTGGCGCTGTATACTGGAAATTACGAAAAAGTTAAATAACTCCGAAATGGATGGTTCTACGAAAATTTGTTTCAAACAAAACTTGGAAGAAATAGTATTTTCTACAACTTTGGTCCTCAAAAAGATTAACAATAATGACGTTTTACGGAGATATTTGACAGAAACCGAAAAAACCGATTATTTATAAATAATTCCTAAACAATAACTGCTATGGAAAATTGTTTCAAATGAAAGTTGTAGGAAATTACATTCTCTGTAACCTTTGTATAGAATTGTATATACAATAATGATGTTTTAATGGAGAAATATCGCAAAAACTGAATCGGGTTTCAAATAAACCTCGACTTCCTGTTAACCGTTATTGTCCAAAAACTAATTAGTTCTTTGTGCCCATACCAAAGTGTTATATATGAAATTTGGTATTAATATGACAAGGACTTTTTGAGTTAGACCGCTCACAATCACACACACACAGACATCATTCCGAAAATAGTCTAAACGTTATCTAGGGACCTCAAAACGTGTATTTTCGTTGAAATCTCGAAGTCGATTTTTTTGTGATCACAATACTTTCCCATACTACGTATGGAGAAAGTAAAAAGCGTCTGGAACAATTAGAAAAGTTCCAAGTAAGTTATGAATTTCAGTGCACTTTTTTAAAAAGTATAATTTAAAAGGTTTTTTATATATTTGTATTTCTTCTCTACTTTCCTCCCTTTCTATCTTTATTGCAATGTTATCCAAACTAGGCTCCGTGGAATACCGGAGTGCCATAGCTTATTTTTTAGGCGTGACGCGAAAAACTTCACTGAGTAGTAAACGAATCGACGATTTTGAAATGCCGATTAATCATTAGAGTGATAATATTTCCTCTGATAAGTTACTTATGGCATAGTACCAATTAGTGGATTCATCCATGCGTTGTGATACACGAATGCCCAAATGTAAAACTTTGTTCCAAGGTGTATGGGTGGGCGAAATACTGTCTATCATCGAAAGGGTGCCAGCCGTAGAAAAAGCTTGAGTCACTTATGTATTTCTTATTCACATACTACCTTTCTTCTCTCATTTCCTTCCTCCCCCTCTTTCAACATCATTTCCTTATTCATAACATCTCGCATAGCCTCTTCGTCATGTTTCTTCCAATCTCCTCCTCTTTCTCAGCCCTTCCTTCATATTCTTTACCGTTTCTTTTTACGCTCCTCTCCCATGACCCTCTTTTTACTTTCTCATATACGAAGTATATTGAGGAAGTACTGTTATCACGAAAAAACTCGACCTTGAGATTTCTACGGAAATATACGTTTTAGGTGTCGCTAAATCCGAAAAAGTGGTTTTCGCAATGCCGTCTGTCTGTCTGTTACTGGAGCTAGAGCCTAAACGGTAGAGCAAAAATGAATGAAATCTCGTATTTAGGCATTTTATCATACTGAGCAGAAGTTATGAAGAAGTGGTTGATATTACTCAACTAGCGTAATTGCCCGTCAATATGATGGGATATCTTTAGTAAACCTTAAAATAGTTGCCTCCTCCCCCTCTCTCTCCTCCTCCCTCCCTCCCCCTCCCTTCCACCCTCTCCTTCCCTTCTACCCCCCCCTCCCCTCTCTCCCTTCCCTACCATCCCTCTCTCTCTCTTAAATGTTAGAAGGGACTATATAGTCTCAATTTTGCCCTCAATAAAGTCGTTTGTTTGTCTGTCTGTCTCCCTCCCTCTTTTTCCATCCCTCTCCCTCTCTCTCCCTCCCTCCCTCTTTCTCCCTCACTTCTTCC
This sequence comes from Uropetala carovei, assembly GCA_036926305.1. Classification (NCBI taxonomy): domain Eukaryota; kingdom Metazoa; phylum Arthropoda; class Insecta; order Odonata; family Petaluridae; genus Uropetala; species Uropetala carovei. The sequence goes on along the minus strand of JAXCHB010000080.1, from coordinate 9,127,037 downwards.
CCTCACACTCCCTCCCTCTCTCCAGCCCTTTCCCCTCATTCCCTCTCTCCTCCTTCCTTCCACCCCCTTCCCTCTCTCTTTCCACCTCCCCCCCTGTTACCATCCCTCTCTCCCTATCTCGTGTTAAAAGTGTTCAAAGCAAGCTTACACCCCTAGGGATTGATATAAGAATAGGATTTTCAGGTTTAACAATATAATTGATAGCCAAGGCAACATCCCATTAAAATGGCAAGATTTCCACAAAATATGTAAAATAAATGTTTAACATGAGAGGTTTCGAACTGTAGGCAGAAAAAGATAAACAGAATAAGAAGTGTTGTAATTTTTTCTTCAAAATGGTTCAGATACAAAGATCGTAGGTTAATTCCTTCTAATTTTAATTTCCAAAACAATAAAAGCCTGCATGCCAAAAACTGGATTTTTACGTGTTACCTTATGGAAAATGGAAATGTCTTCCTTGGAGGCGAACCCAGGGCTTTTTTGGAGATTTATTTTCGTTATTACCTTAAAATATATTAATCAAGCATCCTTGCCAAATTTCAATCTTCTACCTATTAGGGAAGTTTTTTAAAATGCTCTATATTGGCCATCGTGAAAGTGTGACCAACCAACCAACAGACCGACGAAAAGCGGGGACTACCAGTATAGTATACATAAACAGGCCATAGAAAGTGCAAAATAGATTCTTACGTATGACTTCACATGAATTCAATCTAATTGACATCAGTCATAGTTTCATACTCTTAGATTTGAATTTACCATCATTGGAATCTAGACGAGTCCATGCAGGCATTGTTTTTTTATATCGTCTAATACAAGGGCAAATAGATTCTACTGAGTTAATTAGGATGTTGAGTTTTCATGTTCCATCTATCTATTCCAGACATAAAATTATGTTTTCATTGCCTACTTTAGATAGGAATTATACGTACTACTCGCCCATGTATCGCTTAATGAGAGATACTAACCAGATATGTAATGAACTTGACCTATTTAACATAAGCTTACACACATAAAAACAAATTAAATTCATTGTCATTTAATTAGCACAGTTAATATTATCTTCATTTTTTTATGTTTTGTAATATATTACTATGTGCAATTTCATCATTTTATTTTTATAATTACAACCACAATTGCTCTGTAGAAATACATGTCCATGTTACCAAATTGTGTTTTGTTTTTCTGTAAATGTTTCTTGATGTAAAAGGGCTCTGCCCATCAATAAAGTTATTATTATTATTAATTGAATCGGATGCAACAATGATGGTCGCCTTCGCAATGTCCGGAAAGAGTACAAAAAATCCGCAAAATCTGGAAACTTCAAGCATGTAACATGTAAACATTGCAAGAATAAGGTAGAATATAATTTTAGCCGTCGAATAAAGCAACAACAAAGAGAATTGGTCTATATTTACAGATTTTTATGAATGAAGGAATAGAACCTTGCACTCTGAAAGTTCGAAAATCCCATGTAAACTTATGAGAAAATATACCGTAAATACCCGCGTATAACACGCACTTTTTTCCCGATATTTTGGGGCTGAAAAGCAGCGTGCGTGTTATAGAAAGGTACATATTTATCATGGTATTTAAAAAAATTAATTCCGCAGATAAAGATAAGAAAGGTGGATTTAATATGCATATTGGCCATAATAAGCACGTTAAGTTAAATTGAATTTGATTATATATGATATTAACTTTAATCTACGTGAATAAAATATATGGCATGATTGTGGTCTTGCACTTAGATGCCCCATGCTCTCTAAGAAATATTTATCGTACTTATAAAGTACAAGCATTTATGAAAAAATATCGATGTGTCACAGTGAGAGACGTTGCTTTAGTTATTATAATTTACTACAGTAAAATCTCGATACAACGTACCTCTAGAGAGCATGAATTTTCATACTTTATACTGTAAGTACGGTATACTGAAATACCCATAAGGAGTACAGCATTTTCTCTGAAAGAACCTCGGTTGGAGATAGGCATTCTTGCAGGTCCAGCACAAGCCAAAACCGACCAGAATGAAAGTCTAACAAGAGAGATAATTCCTAGAACTTAGGAGTTTATCTCAATGCTAATGTGAAAATATGAGAGGGATAACTGATCACGGGTTCTACATTTTTCAGTTCAGAAAATCCCTTATTTTGGGATTTTGGCAGAGTTCTGAAGATGTTTACATACTAAAGACAAAATATACCTTCAAAATTGGTGTAAATGAATTGAATGAGAAAGAAATGGTTATGATTGAGCTATTTACGGATGAAAGATTACGTTAAAACGAGAAAAATCTTTTTTCGGGACCTCTGAATATCATACGTAGTATTGAAAAGTACGTTAAGTTGAAGTACGTTATTTTGAAATATTTATACAGTATTTATAGGGGAACATTGACGGGGATTCAATAAAAGTACATTAATTTGAAGCATATGTAATTGTGAAGTATGTTGTAACGAGATTTCACTGAATTAAAAATTTTTGATGCATAAGATGCCCCGCGTGCACACTTTTCACCGGACCCCATGATTTTCCTAGCCGTCTCTGACGTCAGTTTTAATTCATTGTTTTATCATATCACAATGATATTGACAATTTAACACATAATAATAATAATAATAATGAGTTAAATGATAAATCTGTGATTGAGACAAAAAATTTTAGGAAAATGTACGCACTATATGCAGGTATATAAAAAATCGCAGAATACGAGGCTGAAAACCTACCTGCGCATTATACACGGGTATTTACGGTAATTGTCTCCTGGATTCAAACCCGGGACTCTTTAGCAAATGAAAATATTTTTCCAGGGACCTAACAGTAGATAGAAACAAAACACTGTTTACCACATATCATTACGACGAACGGTTCTTGAGAAATACGCCGCTTTAATGCTTCACATACGTACGTTGCTATGTGGAAGTTTCCGTTGCTTTGTGGAACGACGTTTACTGTAATATTATATAGATTGTAATTGAAAATGATAATTCAAAAGTAAGAATGAGCTAATACAAATAATAGATAGCTGAAATGTGTGATGGTTTTTTTAGCTGCCTATATAGAGAGGAAAGATTCATCCTAGAAAACAACATACTTTTAGGTAATAATAATTTTAACCCTCCATCGGGCGCATTGGATCTATGAGATACAAGGTGGAAATTTTATGCTGTCCTTCTGCAATAACGGCAGAGGAGAATCCCAGCATTCTAGTATTTTCCTAGTTAGCCATCACAAACATTTTAGTGCTGCCTCGACTGTTGGCCTTTGTGCATGTGTCGCTCAGCTTCTTATTTGTATCTGTGAGATACATTGCGCCCGTTCAGGTAACTCTTGTTGAAATGCTTATTAATGATATTTTGAATCTAACTCACATATTAACCAAAGTGATTATGTTTTTTTCATAGGATATTTCTTTATGCAGAAATGACAACTGAAAAGAGACATTTTGATCCGGGTAATCCAAGGGACATTAGAAGATTGTCAAAATATTCCTGTAAAAATTGTAATGATTATTTTTGTTTGGAACATGCCTTGATGATCTGTTCCAAATGATATAACAATTTTCAAAATTGTGTGGATGACAGCGAAAAAGACTGATCTTTTTTATAGTGCAATATATTTACAGCCTATGTTTATGTGAAGTTTTGTATTTTCATGGTTACGCTTGTGAATTTTTATTTACCTTGAGTTATTGTCATTACTATTAATTAGTATTTAGTTTTACCTTGTTCTTAACATGAAAGAATGTTTTTCAATTGTCTTATTTTATAAATATGATAAAAACGTAACACTGTTTTTGTAACTATATAAATAATAAATAAATATTATTAAAAACTAACAATAACAAAAATATATCATTAAAATATTTTAAATTATCAAAATAAGCACAAAGGAATAAAAATTTATGGGTTGTATCTCCCAGATACATTGCGCCTGATCTCGTTCGTTTTGGTATTGCGCCCGATGGAGGGTTAACTGATAAAGGTGCCTTGATTTATCTGAACAAATTTGTTTTGTGGTAGAATTCGATATAAAGTAAAATTATCATTTAATTTTATACTCCATCAATATATTACAAGTATATACTAAATTAAGGACCCGAAATCCAGAAAATCCCCAAATCTGGCAAACATCTGGTCCCAAGCTTGCGGGATAAGGGGTCCGGTACTGTATATATACCAAAATTTTCCTGAAAATCAAAGACTAATTTTATTTTTACTTATTAATCGTAAACTTTTCTGCATACATGGTCCAAAGTCAACTGCCTAAATTGACCATGAAAACGTTCGTTACTCCTTAACAAAAAGCTGAACTTTCTTAATAGGTAATTTCCATCATCTTTTATACTTTTAATTAATAACATTCACCCAGTACAGTCTACAAATGCAGCCATTGTTGAGACAACAATTCCTAAAAAATCTGATATGGCCAACACATGACTTTCTCCATATTTGGGGTATAAATATTTAAATTATTATGAATAGCATTATGAGGCAAAATTATCATTTCGTATCGTAAAAGAATACAGTTGTCCTTACTGCCGTAAATTACGTATATTTTGAATATGTTTACAGAATTCACCGCTACATGGTGGTGGCGCTGTATACTGGTATTAAGAAAAAGCAAAATATCTCCGAAATGGATGATCCTACAAAAATTTGTTTCAAACAAAACTTGGAAGAAATATTATTCTCTACAACTTTGGTCCTCACGAAGATTATCAATAATGATGTTTTTAAGGAGATATTTGACGGAAACCGAAAAACCGATAATTTAAAATAATTCTTAAACAATAACTGCTATGGAAAATTGTTTGGAATAAAAGACGTAGGAAATTACATTCTCTATAACCTTTGTATAGAATTGTATATATGATAATGATGTTTTAACGGAGAAATATCGCAAAAATCGAATTGGGTTTCGAATAAACCTCGACTTCCAGTTAACCGGTATCGTCCAAAAACTAATCAGTTCTCTGTGCTCATGTTAAAGTGTTATATATGAAATTAGGTGTTAATATGACAAGTACTTTTTGAGTTAGAGCGCTCACTATCACATACATCCACACAGACATCATTCCGAAAATAGTCTAAACGTGTTCTAGAGACCTCAAAACATGTATTTCCGTTGAAAACTCGAAGTTGATTTTTTTCGTGATCACAATACTTTCCCATTAGTACGTATGGAGAAAGTAAAAATTAAAAGTAATATTAAATATGAAATCTAATATTATATTTATTATACAGAGTTATTCAAAAGTCCGCAAACCATTTTGTTCGCCTTGATGTTTGCCATGTGACACGTGGTGCACATATTGAAAATCTGTAACACTAGAGGACTACTTAAAAATTTGAAGTGTTTCTTGATTATATGCTGTTTACAAATGCTTACGATTGAAATTTAGGTACAGTAATCCCTTGCCATTCGTGAAATTTGCGTATCCGTGATTTCCATTTTGAGTAACTGTTTTTTAATTCGCGAGGCCAAAATTCACATATCTGCAAATGATTGCTTAAGTACCGCTCACTCTGCGAAATTTTTTTTGAAACTTCTCCATTAATTTCTTCCAAATGCCTCGCAGCGCAACCGATCACTTAAGTAGTACTCACTCTATAGTCCAATTCAGATTTCAGCCGGTTGTACGGCTGGGACTCGCAGTATTCCACTCGTATTCAGGTTATTTCGCTTTGGCTATGACACAATGTTGTCAAGTTTCCAACTTCGCTCAGTTCAACAGTAGATGTGGATGAGTGAAGTTCTATGCTCCGATAGATCTGAATGAAGCATTTATTGAAGAAGCACGATTCCGTCAAATACTTAGGCGTTACTTTAACAAGCAACCTCTCATGGGAAATGCACATACGAAATATATGCGGGAAGGCTAAACAGAAACTAGGATTCATCAAACGCATAGTCGGTAAAAGTGAGGAAAAAGTCAAAGAGACAGGTTACTTCTCGTTAGTAGAGTACGAGTCAAGCATATGGGATCCGTAAGAGAAAGGATCAATCTCAGAGTTAGAAAGAGTGCAGCGAAAAGCCGCTAGATTCGTCAAAAATTGTTATGATAGAAACAAAGGTGTTACAGGCTTGATACAGGACTTAGGATGGGAATCACTAACTGAGCGCCGATCACGCTCTAGGTTAAAACTTCTTGAAAGATTTAGAACACATATTCTCCAGCGATGTCGAAGAAATAATAAGAGAAATTGAAATATTTGGGAAAACGATAATCGGGAAAATGATCATTCGTGAAAGTGATATTCGGGAAATTGAATGTGTGCGACTCTAGTGTCGTTCTTTCTCAAACAGTCTCGTAGACACCGCGGTAGTGTACACAGGCAGTTCCTCGCTTATTTCATGAATTTATTGTGCCATTATCATAGTTTTTATTAATAATATTGCTTAATCATGGTCCCAAAGAGATTGATGAGTGAAATGAAAGAAAAGTTGGTAAAAAGGACAAAAAAAGTGATGAGTTTGGAGAAGAAAATTGAATTTTTAGAAAGGCTTGAGTGTAGTGAATCTGCTTCTATTACTATTTTATGAATATATGTACCAAACTAATATATTTTTAAGGGTTAAAATGCAAGTTACATAATGGAATAGGGACTAAGAACCTAACTCTATTTTTTCCATATACCACATTATTTACCGTTCACGAATTTGCCATTCATGAGGGTTTTCAGGAACTTAACCTTCACAAATGGCGAGGGACTACTGTATATAATTTGATGTATTATGTCATTTGCTAAAATAAAGTGAGGAGGAAGTGCAATATATTCCCTCCCGCTGATAGTAGCGCCACTAATGGCAAATTTGGGAAATCCGTAGTGCTGAGAAAAAGTGAAACTTTTTCAAACACCAACCCAACCTAGTATTTTCTTTTAATGTAATGTGAAGGGAAAAGTGGCCACCACAGTCGGAGGGTGCAGAGATAGAGTCGTGCAGAGCGCCTTCGGCACCCTGACAGAATGCATATCTCCCTCTCCATGGCAGCAGAGACTGGGTGCCCGATGCAGAGCAAATGTAATAAGGGTTGATAGTAGGACATAGTTCCGTATGTGGCCATTGAAGTTAGTGGCGTTAATATTAGGGATGAGGAGATATATTGCACTTTAGCCTAAAATGCGATTAAAATATAATGCGGCCCCAACCAACGCAGATTCGTTATAATGCGCATTTTATTTCAAATTAAAACTTTTTAAAAATATAGATCTCTTATGCACAGTGCGACCGCAGTCTAATATCTTATGATTTTTTTTAAATTTCGCATTAACCAAATTTCATAAAGTATCCTAAATATTGTCATATTTCAGCAGTGTTGCATAATATTGCATTGTCTGGTGGCCAATTTCATTCTTTTCCCTGTAAATTTCACGGGTCTAACACATTTGAAAAACGGAAATAGAAATATGATTCATGCTTCGTTTCTTTGGCATCAATGGATTGTAAAGAATGTTTTGATGATTTATATTTTTAAAATCTATAATTTTCGACAATTACTTTATCACAATTTTAATTTACCGTATTAACATGTCATTATAAATAACAATAAAACAATAACGCTACACAATTCAATTAATTTATAAAAAATTAAGAATTGTGTGAAATAAGTTAATCTCAATAATTTACTTTTAACTCTAACTAGCAGCCCGTTGCAACTATGCTTGCAAATAATCTAAACAGTTCGGCCCTAGGTTAGATCTTCTTTGTTAATAATAATAATCATCATTTATTTAACACAAACAGGTTTCCCCAATTACAAGTGTTGTAATATATTTTTGATGACAAGCGCAAACAACTACGCCCTCGGGAGGATTCGAACCCGCGACCAGTGCAGTGGGAGCTAGACACGCTAACCACCCCTCTACCAAGGCCTATTCATTAGATGTGTTCCCCTATTTCTTTGTCTTTCTTGTACTTTCCGCTCCTCATCTTCACAGGCAATCCTATGAGCTTCCACATCTCTTTCTCTCTCTTTCCTATGATACTCTTCCTTTCATCTCTGGCTCCTCTTCCCATACTCAGTCAACAGAATAACTGTCCTTAAATATTTACATTGCTATGCTTCATTAATTTCGATGCTCAAACAACAGTTTGATGCAAATAACACTTTTCTTTCATCTATTTGAAGGTTTAATTGGCATTAAATGCTTTGGAGGCAACAATGAGTCTCTACTTGGCAACGCCAGGAATGAGTACGAAAAATCTGCTAAATTTCGAAAAAGAATGCGTATTTCTAAAAACATTGACCGTGTAACATGTAAACATCGCAAGAATAAAATAGTATAGAGTTTTAGCCATCAAATAATGTCAAAACGAAGAAAATTGGTCCATATTTACGTATTTTAGCGAATGAAGGGAAAAAACCTTGCACTCTGAAAAATCGAAAATCCTGTGTAAACGTATGGGAAAATATAAGTCTCATGGATTCAAACCCTGGGCTTTATGAAAATAAAAATATTTTTCTAGGGACCTCCTAGTTTGTAGAAACAAAACGCCGTTTACTGCATATCTCTACGACAAACGGTTCTCGAGATACAGGGGAGGGGGGTGGACACAAATGTTGACAGACGTCAATGTAAAATTAATATATAGTGAGATAATGCATTTCCCCGGTATAGGATTTTAATGTACAGTATAAAACCTTTTATCCAGATTCCAGTTATCCGGAAATCCAGCTAACCAGCTATTTAAAAAAATAATGCATTTTTCCAAAATTTGTTAGGAGAAAGAAATTTATATTTAATGCCTCACTAGTAATTACCCAGCTCACTACCGTGCGTTGGGAGCGCTCCAGTGAACACGTAATATGGAAGAGAACAATGAATTTATATTGGAAAGTAACCAATTACTGTAGTATTTCTATTACTGTATGGTACAGGTATATACCGTCTTTACTAGGGTAACTCGCACATTCGTGTACCCTGCACACCCCTATTTTTGGGCCGGCTCAAGAGGGAAAAAAATTAATTTGAGCCGATTCCCACTTCCCACTTCCTGAAACAAGTTCCGCTCAAGTTAAGCGTCTTCTCCCTCCTACGTGACGCAATTTATTGGGTAAGTTCTTTATGCCGATACTAGCAGAAATCTCGTCAATAGTCCAGTTTTTGGGAACTTTTCTATGCGGATGGCAAGTTTTTTTACAACTGAGTTAAATCCTATATATTATGCACGTAAGTGAAGCTGCGTGCGTCTCTGCGTATGAAGCCTCGCATAATTATATCGGCATATTTCTCGAGAACCGTTTGTCGTAAAGATATGCGGTAAATTGTGTTTTGTTTCTACTGGTTATGAGGTCCCTGGAAAAATATTTTCGTTTGCTAAAGTGTCCCAGGTTCGAATCCAGGAGACAATTATATTTTCCCATAAGTTTATAGGTGATTTCAATTTTTCAGAGTGCAAGGTTTTTTTCCTTCATTCATTAAAATGCGTAAATATGGACCGATTTTGAATCTTCATTTCATCATTTGAATGCTGGATTCTTACCTTTTTGTAAGTAGAACACATTACACATCTGTAATCCTTATTAACGCAAATAGGCTCATGCATAAATTTACAGAAATAGGGAAACACATCAAATGAATAGGGAACAAAGATCTAACCTAGGGCCGAACTATTTAGATTATTTGCAAGCATAGCTGCAGCGGGCTGCTAGTTTTCATTTATTCCTTCTGTAAGATGGTGAAGAAAAATAAAATTTTTTTAATATTTGTATTAAATGAAGTTAACAAAATGTATTACTAAATGTTTGACAAGATGCATGGGTTTTAGCTCTTTCCAAGCAATGTTTATGTGTATATTCCAGATAACCAGCTATCCCCATATCCCAAGCATGCCAGGTAAAAGGTTCTATACTGTACTTGGCTCCCAATGTAAAGTTTGCAGGTTCAAATCTCGCTGAGAGTATGGTTGTATGTGCGTATTGACAATTTATTATGTGAAGTCAGTCAGAAATCCACAATTTAAAAGTCATATTACAGAGGAAATTAATGCTACACAGTAACTGATCGTGAACTTTTATGTTTTTAAATTTCTTTGGTTCTTTTTATCGAAGTATATGTCCTTTCTTTTTTCTATAACAATCAATGCAACCATTTATTTAGATTATCAATGAAGAGAAGATAACCATGTAATGTGTTTAAAAGATAACGCGCCCCTATTCTAATCTAATTTTAAATTTATGCGTGAGCCTATTTACGTTAATGAACATTATAGATGTGTAATATAATAGTTTTACTTACAAAAAGGTGAGATTCCAGCATTCAAATGATGACAATGATTCAACTGCTTTGATCAATTGTAATAAACGCTTCCCATAAGCTATTAACTGAATAATTATCCATAAATATTTGTTGCTATGTATAAAGTTTGGCGTTGCTACAGCAATAATTTTGATGCTTAAACAAAAGTGCAAAGCGAATAATGTTATTCCTTCACCTATTTGAAGGTTTAATTGACACCAATTGAATCAGAGGCAACAATGATGGTCGCCTAAGCAACGCCCAGAAAGAGTATGAAATATCAGCAAAATTTTGAAAACAATTGCATATTTCTGAAAGCTTCAACAGTGTAACACATAAACTTTGCAAGTATAAGATAATGTACAATTTTATCCGTTGAATGAAGCAAAAACAAAGAAAATCAGTCCATATTTTGATGAATCAAGGAAGAAAACTTTGCACTCTGAAAAATCGAAAATCCCATGAAAAGTTCTGGGAAAATATAATTGTCTCCTGGATTCAAACCCGGGACTTTATGAAAATAAAAATAGTTTTCTAATGACCTCCTAGCCAGTAGAAACAAAACGCCATTTACCTCATATCTTTACAACAAACGGTTCTTGAGATACAAATGGGAAGACAGACGGACACTTGTAAAATTATATAAAGGACGATATTCTGACTAGATTCTAATTTATCTGGTGAATGACACAATCAAACCAAACCTGGTGTAAAGCAGTGATGGATGGACTTGTAGTTGATGTAGAAGCACCCAATGTACCACCAACAACACTGTGTTTAGATGCTCTGGATGTTGACGGTCTTTTCCTCTTTGAGACAGATGGCAAAGGCCTGCTTACACTGTGACCAGCATGTGAGGAAGTATTCCCATGGTGGCTATTGTGACCATCAGCCTTTCTTCTGAAAAAAAAACTTTATTAAGAGAGGTATACGTCCATAACATAAATCCAGAGTAATACTACACAGATGCCACATGGAAATAATATTAATTAAAACGAATGTCCAATTGCCTCTGATGAATAGAGAATTCTCATTTTCAAAGAAAATTAACTTTGTTGTTCAAAATTTAATTAAATACATGTTTAAATACGTAGCAATCATTTGTGGTAGCATAAGACAACACAGATTAAGATGAGACATCACTGTTTGTCATGTTCTATTTCAAATATCAAATTTTTCGAAAATTTCTATGAAACTGCTGAAATCTACTTAATTCTGTAGATTTTAATGTATCATTTAAATCACCCTACTACATAGCTTAAATTTTACTCATTTTCCAAATTTAGCATTCCCTTAAAGTGTAAATTCCAACTAATAAAGTATTTATAAAATGCAAATATTGGTAATCATGAAGTTTATTCACTTATTATTAAGGGGTTCCAAGCTACAGTTTACTGACTTTTATTATGTAAATCGATATGTATACTTCAAACAACATTGAAAGGATGTATTGACGAGCCTTTGGCTCGCTATATTTTAATGCGTAGTCGGCTCCGGGCGCTACCGCGCCCTTCGCCTCGCCCAGAACCATAATATCCCTCCACGTTTTCCAGAGATTGGGTTAGTAAATGTCGAGACCGGCCAATCAGTTTCTTGTCCAGAGATTGGGTTTGTAAAAACTGATTGGCCTGTCTCGACAATTACTAACCCAATCTCTAGACAAGACACTGATTGGCCGATCTCGACATTTACTAACCCAATCTCCGGACAACGTGGAGGGATATTATGGTTCCGGGAGAGGCGAAGGGTGCAGTAGCGCCCGGAGCCGACTATGCATTGAAACAGCGAGCCGAAGGCTCGCCAATATTATCCTTTCAATGTTATATCATCTTGACTGTTGCACCGCAAATGGAACCAATGTAATTTATTAGGCGAAACGCATTTTGTGATTCAGATCTTTTCAATAGCTTTTTACATTGTGTTATTGAGCAATATGTTTTGTAATTCACTTGAATTTATATTAAACGTAAAAGTAATAAATGCTTCAAAAATTGACTTTGGGTGTTCCTGAGTGCTAAAACCACCTTCATAATAAAAGTGAGTACACTTCATTAGCTTGGAATCCCTTAAATAATAAAAGTGACTAAACTTCATGATTACCCAAATAGTTATATTTTATTAGTACTTACACAAGTAAAAGAGAAATTTTCGTCATTCTTAAAAACAAACTAGACTGAACGTCTGCATCTGGACAGATGATAAAGCAATAACAATAGCTTGTATTAAACATTTTTTAAAACAATTCCACTTAGAGACAAAAGCTCTTTAAATAGCTAAATATAATATTTGTTAATCAAAACATGAATAAGCTTTAAAATATAAAAAATAAGGCAAATGCAATAAATTTCTTATTACAACTACTTATTACCCAGAACCCAAGTCAGTGGAGATAGGATGTTTCATTCATGTGATAAACATAATCAGAATTTAAAAATATATTTCAGGCATTCCTACAACTTCTAATTTGTTAACCTATTAAAATTTATTATAATTATTGTTTCTCAATTTAATGTGAATAAATGGTAGTTGAATAGTTGATGCTTCATTGTATATCATTACTGAATAAACAAAGGTGGCATAAAAAGTTGGAGAATAATAATATCGTCTTTGTCCTACTAAGGTTGCCATCTGACCTCCAGACATAAACCAGACACACGATCTAAGGAGATATGAGGAGCCGCCTAACAGGAAATCTAATACAGACGTCCGGTTACTTTTTAACTGTCCGACATCACAATAACTGCAAACCTACAACTCAAAGTCCAATAAGTTTTCACAAGAATATTTAGTAAATCGTTAAATAAGAAAATTGTTAATAATTCTTAGGATATTATCACCTCTTCCCAGATGGCTCATATCGAAAAGAATCCAAACAGCCGATATTTCCGCTTGTACCACTGGCATTGCCTCCTCCACCTTCATCCGAAGATTCAGTTTCTTCGCTATCGCTGGAGGACATATCAACCTTTTCGTACTGTAAAAGTCGGTCTAGTAAGAAACTACAGTCTCGTCCAGCTTTCAACAATCTCTGCTGTGCAGACCGTAACTCTTCCCTGAAGCACTCATTCTCCTGAAAATATGAAATTTGCATACACGATTGATAGCTTATCGTATCATAGTGCCATAATACTTGCCTTAGAAGATTAGCATATTCCAAAAAGTAACAATAGAAACACTTACAGATACTTACATAAATCAAAAACTTAAGCTTTCTCTTAAGATTACGGTACAGCAGCTTATAATTTGAACACTCTCCGAGAACTTCATCCGTATTGGCTACCATCGTGGTGTTAGAAATGTCTTCAATTGAGAAACAAAGCGGACTGGAAATTTTCTTTAATGGTTACCATAAAATAAATCAGAATTATTAAAACAAAATGTAACATCACAAAATAATTTTATATTTACTATACGAACAGAAGTTGTACAGCATAATGTTCACATCACTATATTTTAATTTACCAAACTGTAATCTATGAAAATTATGCGTCAAATACATCTGTAATATTACCTGAAACTATTGATGCTAGAAAATACATCGATATTTTTGTTTCGACGTTAATGAATTTTAATTAAGACAGAAATTAACAAAAAATTTAAACTGGTTAGCTTTATTACACGTTCTATACAAAAATTATAGGAATAGGTACTATATGGCAAACTTCCTCTGGTAACACCTCTAGTGATAAGAAATTCTACCGCGAGCTGCCTGATAAGTAAATCTGGTACTAAAAAAGCAAATTTTTTGAATTTGTACGATAGTCTCAGAACTATGCGTTATATGAGCACGTCTTTAGAAGAAACAAAATTATTATTATTCGAGGATCCAAGTCACCCCTCTGAAACTTCGGTCAAAAACTGTGACGGAAAATTTCGGTAGTCTAATCCTAAGCCTACTGGCGCTAGTGTCGAGTAAAAAGGTGAAAGGAAAGGAACGAAACTCTGTATCACCTTTTAAAGCGGACATCTTGTGAGAATTTGTGGACTGGTTCTGTTTTAGCTGTGGTTTAAATTTTTACGGAAAAATGCCGATTATTATACTACTATATACGGTAGGTCGTTCCGGTGAACGAAAACGAGACAATTTCGCGCATGACGTCACTTGGTCCGCAAACGGAAGCGCGGCGTTCAAATTAATACGGGCACGTATTAGATGTCGACCGTAATTCAAGTGATTTCTTTCCATAGGATAAAATCGATGATAAAAATTAAAGTTTTCCTCTATTTTTCTTTAAAATGTTTCCTGTTCGTAGATCGTGTGCCAATTTCTTCTAAAAATAAAAAGCCTAAACATAAAGATATCGGTATTTACGTTAAAATCACAACAGTACTTATAATGATTCATGAATTGATCCTTATTTTCTGTAGCAAACAATTTATTATCTGATCACAGACAGTAAGGATGTGAGTTTTGTTTCTTGAATGCATTTATTAATGCTCCAATAGATGGAATCAATTATAATATACAATATTTCTCTTGTTTAATAAAAAATAATTAATTTAGACATCGATTTCACACATAAAAAAAATAGGGCAGCCTGAAGGTTTTACTCTCTAATTTCTTTTCCCCAGAATACTACCTACAGAAAAGTGAGCTTGCATTAGCAAAGAAATCGATTTTGCCCATAAAACTGGATGTAAATGCACTTGAAAACATTTTTGCACTAGAAATACGTTTTACCTATTGAATTTCTTACGATCAAACTGTCACCCCCTCACATACACTGCTCCTAATTATTTTATACAGTAAAACCTGTGAAAGACAGAAACCTGTAAAAGACAAAGTTTTGGAAGATTGAAGGGGTTCTATATTCCTACATTTTGACGAAAATTTTAGCCTGTTCAAGGCGGAAGATCTGTGAAAAACGGACATTTCG
The DNA here is from genome assembly GCA_036926305.1 of Uropetala carovei. NCBI lineage: Eukaryota > Metazoa > Arthropoda > Insecta > Odonata > Petaluridae > Uropetala > Uropetala carovei. The sequence continues at coordinate 9,111,913 of JAXCHB010000080.1, read as the reverse complement.
TCGAGTCTCATGAGATTCCGCTTTTCGAGGATTTTACTGTATTAGATCAGAGTACACAAGAATAAATGAAGCGATATTGACCTCTAATGCAATGAATAGTTTCGTTGCTCTAAACAGCGATATGAATTACTATCATCTAAGTTTTCAGGAAGAAAAGCGAAACATTTATTAATTCTTTCATTTATTATACAAATACTTTCCATTGGAAAGTTGACAAAAAATGTCTGCACGGTAAAAAACAAAGATCGTCTCGAATATAATGCACTTTATCCTGAAAATATACAAATGCGGGTCATGTTAAATTCAAAGTTCAAGTAGTTAATTTATTTAAGAATGATCAGATTTATGACGCGTAGTGAACCTATTAATGTAACACAAGGTCAATAACATACAGTGCATGTGATAAATTTGGTGAATATCGCCACAAGTTTCTTTAAATTCAGCTCCGAAACCTATAATAAAATGTTTTGCCATTTTCACTTTTACAGTAATTTCGGGATCGCGTTATATCCCAGACAACACCACACATCTACTAGCATGGAAAAGATACATACCTCCTATTGTTAGACAACAGATGTGAAATCCAAAGTATCAGATGGTCTAACTCTAAAAACCAGCAATTTAAAGTAGAATTAGATCACACGGGAAAGAAACCTGCATAAAACGAATTCAAACACCAGCGGTGTCTCGATCCTCCTCCAACGACTAGCGATGAAATACTAACGAAAATAGTAAGTGAGAGAAATGAAAGTTCGTAGACCTCTGGTTTGCAACCGGCATTTCCGAAATAAATGCTTTGGGAATACACTTCCCCGATGTAAGAAGAAGAAGAATCTTAAATATTTGTTTAAGTTATACCTCTCTGGTCGCCCCTCCTCTCCTGCCGCCGGTGTGCCGTGCACAACTCGCACACCCAGTTGCGGCGGCCCCGGGTCTAAAATTAATTTATACATAAACATATTCATTAATTACTTGTGTATTATTTGTAAATATTGCACTTAATATTATATAAGGCATAATGAGGTATATTGTTATACACCTAACAAACTTTAATTATAACCGGAAAGTTAATGCATTAATAATTACATGAAAGTTGTGATATAATAAATAATATACTCACGTGATTAAGGACAAAATTAACGTTAAAAAACACGTATTTGTAGATTATGTATCCACTATAGCTTAATGAAACAAATCAATGTGGTATAACCAGTAATTTTGACAAGCTCCTCGTATTAGGCAAACATAAGCACTACACGTTCATAGAAACTTGACGCATGCCGACGTATAGCTGGACGCCTGCATGAGGGGATAAACCGGGACGTTTGAGGGGATTCACCAGGCGAGAAATCTTCGCAGCAGAAGCAGTACCTATCTTAAATATTATGTCTATGTAACATTATAGTCATGTATTCACGGTTCTTTTCAGATGTGGTAAAAAGTGATACGTACGTAGCTGTGGTGCGTTGTCAACCTCAGGACTGCGAAAGAATTGACTTAAATATTGTCTTTGCAATGTTACAGTTATATATTCGTGGGTTTTTCAGAGGCAGTAAAAGTAACATGAGGATCACGAAAGAATTGACAAATGCCTTTGCAACACTGCAGTCATATTTTCAGGGCTCTTTTCAAAGGCCGTGAAAATTAATAAATCTGTAGCAATGGTGTGTTAGCTGAGGATCGAGAATTAATTTACGTTTAAATGATATATCTTTGCAACATTGTAATAATATTCTCGTGACACTTTTCACGAGTGATTAAAATTGATACGTACATAAGTAGCAGTGATGTGTAACTTGAGAATCACGGAAGAATTGACTATTGGTGCTTTCCGTTGTTTCCTTTTAGAAGGGGACCGTAAATCTGAGCGAGTTGAACTCGTAGGGCCTGGCATAGGTAATAAACTAACCTAACCTAACCTAACTTCAGCTTAAATTGTGCATATTTGTTGCATTATGATGTTTTTGGCGACTTTTTCGAGAGGCCACTACGGTGGTTGCTTCAATGGGATAACCTTGTACGTACGTATGCATATACCATCGACTGATTTCTTTTGGTTATTCACATGCAAATTTTCATTGCAAACTAGCTTAATTATTTTATCCGTAAACAGGAATACATTATTTTACTATAGGGAGGTTGTTTTTTTATCGGGGGTGCATTTTCCCATTACGATATACTGAGAATTACGAAAATACGGAGATACGATATTAAGAGGTTTGTCTATAGCGTAACATACAGTTTTGGCGGGACCCAAAAGATATTACGAAATACGGAGGTTTACGATAAACGGAGGTTCACTATACTACGTACCAAACTTAATGATCGCTGACATGGCGGCCAAATATGAGGGCGTACCCTTCGTCAACTATGGTCTGTACCAAACTTAATGATCGCTGGGAGGCGGGGTTAAAATGTGTGGAAAGGGAACCTTGTTGCCTAATGAGTCCACAAACGTGAACCAATTATAGTGCTTCGCAAGTGGGCAGAGACGCTGGATGGATAAGACTTTGTAGGAGTGGGGTCAGATACGGGAGCGACAGGCGAACTTGAGTCAACGAAATTATGAAAATGTTGAAAACTTTAACATTTAAAGCTACATAAAATGAAATTACGAGTATTTACGTTTGGTAATATTATCTTAGTAACTACGAATATATTACTTCCTACGTTATCTTTCATAAGTAGATATAAAATATTTTCCACGTTATAGTGTACCTATGTTATATGATTGTCATTTAAACAATATCGAATATTCTCTGCTTAAATGACAAATAAGAGAAAAGGATGTTATATTTTACATTTTTGAGAATGCGTAGAAAAAAGTAAGCAGGAAGATGAGACTATTTGGTGTGCGAATGGCAAAGGTCGCAGCAGGTAGTATAATAAACACAAGGAGGGAAGGACGAGGGAAAAGAATGGTGTGGGATTTCTAAGGGACCACATGTATGACCACAACATATGTTCCTTTCACACAGTTATTTGCTTCTTCTTTCAAGCAGCTGTTAAGTATATAACGGTAGAACTGCGTAGAACCATCTCGTAACATTTCAGCCAGATGAAAATACTGCCATATTTTCCTTATCCTATCTCGTATTGCCGAAAATACAGAAATTTTAGTCATAGACTGTAAAGATGCAGCATTCTAAAAGTTTAGGTCAAAATCTTATTGAACTATTAATTTTAAAAAAACCAAGTAGTACAATATGCATAATGAAAGGGAAGAGGGTGCGGAGTAGGAATAAATACGCAATATTTAATTTCATCTATTTATTTTTATTATTAACAATCAACTCTATATAATTGCAAATAGTTAATAGATCACATCAAGAAGTAGAGCAAAATATTCTTAAAGGTAGCAGTTGGATTACAGAAGAATAACATTTCGAGTATTTTCTTACTTCTATTGTTGCTAATGGGTCATTCCACGTCAGATGGGACAGGTGTTGACCCTCACCCTCGCGGATTTTGACGAAAATTGAGAATGTGTCCCTCCCGCGGGCGAAAAACGCCCGTGTGGCATATTCCATAACGAAACATCAGACCTATTTTGTAGCGTTATCTTGACGCCAGTCTTCGCCGCGAAAAAACCCTTTGTGGCCCTAGCCTTAAAGTCCGGCAAAATGCGCTGAGCAAGCCTAATGACTACACCGGGCGCGTCGCAGAAGCACGTGAGGGGGAGGGAAGATGAGGGGGGTCTTCAAAAGAATAAGAGGAGGGGAGGGGAAGGTTTCGGTGACATGCCCCATTGCCTGGTTGTACTTTGTGGAGCCTTGCCGGAGGTTCAAGGAAATAATAAGAGCAGCTAAGAGTGACTTACGTCGCCGGTTCAGTGCCCACGGTTGGCACTTGTCAAATTTCGAAACCCACTATGCATGAACAGTAAGTAATAACGTGGAAATGCATAATAATGAGAAAATTTAAGACAAAAATATCTTTGAAATAATCACTTATCTTCACGTGCCTTAAAGTAATTTAAATCCGTCATTATCATGTACACACAGGCGCTGACACTGACACTATACAAATAGATTGCAATTTAAACTTTAATAAGCTAAGTCCTTATAAAGAAGCTTTGAGCGTGAAATATAAAAACTATAGCACAAAAAGGGAAAAGCACTGTGGGATAGAGGGAAAAACACATTCACACTTCAGGGATTTCAAGCAGACACTGACCCTATACAAATAAATTACAATTTACACTTTAATAAGGATAATAGGGAGAACCACATTTGGTAGATACGGCACTGAATAAGTAAACCATTATAAAGAATATCCAAAGCTGAAGCACACACGATTTGAGCGTGAAATGGCAAGACTATAGCACTAAAAATGGGAGTAAAAGCACTGTGGGATAAATGGATGAAAACACACTACAGGGATTTTAAGTAGGCACTGACACATGCAAATAGATTGATGCACATTTGAAGTGTAGGGATTACAGCAAGCCATGGAAGAATTCAAAACTGCACCTAAGAGATAACAGAATCATATACTTTTCTTGCAGGAAAGAGTGAAAATTAAAAAAAAAATGGTTTTTCACCATATAAAATTAATTAATATGTCTTAATTAATTGATGAAGGTTTTAGTTATATCATTACAGATTATTTTTATTATTAGCATTGCCTTAACTTCTAACTTATGAATTAATAGTTATAATCAAACTTAAGTATGAACATTGGTTGAAATTAACTGGCTCTGCAAAAAAGAGAGGAATAGCATAATGAATTTCAAAACACTCATTTAATAGTGTGGTAATGTAATACTCCAATATACTTACCTTGTGGAAATTAATTAGCAGCTGGAAATTTGGGCAATGGCACCATGGAGGAACTGATCAACTTGGCATAGACTGAAAATTTAACTTATTAATAAGAAGTCAAGAGGAAATTATAACTCATCATTCCCCTCACCTTCTTACCTATTAAAACATTAAGATATATTTAAATCAGGAGACAAATTGTTGACTGATTGACAGTGTTCAATTGAAGCTGTTCAAAAAAAGAGATATATTTTTATGAGTAAATGGCAAAAAAATACAGCATATTAGTAATTATCTAATTTTACACTTAATTTTTTAAACAAAGAGTAATTATTCAATCAATACCTACCTTCCTTAGTATTTAAACAGAATGAAACAAATATAAATAATTTCTATAATTTTTAATATTTTTATAGTTACCTTCTAAAAAGGCGAAACTCCTAATTCTTCCATTACAACAAAATATGGCAGTATTTTCATCTGGCTGAAATGTTACGAGATGGTTCTACGCAGTTCTACCGTTATATACTTAATAGCTGCTTGAAAGCAGAAGCAAATAACTGTGAGAAAGGAACATATGTTGTGGTCATACATGTGGTCCCTTAGAAATCCCACACCATTCTTTTCCCTCGTCCTTCAATCCTTGTGTTTATTATACTACCTGCTGCGACCTTTGCCATTCGCATACCAAATAGTCTCATCTTCCTGCTAACGTTTTTTCTACGCATTCTCAAAAATGTAAAATATAACATCCTTTTCTCTTATTTGTCATTTAAGCAGAGAATATTCGATATTGTTTAAATGACAATCATATAACATAGGTACACTATAACGTGGAAAATATTTTATATCTACTTATGAAAGATAACGTAGGAAGTAATATATTCGTAGTTACTAAGATAATATTACCAAACGTAAATACTCGTAATTTCATTTTATGTAGCTTTAAATGTTAAAGTTTTCAACATTTTCATAATTTCGTTGACTCAAGTTCGCCTGTCGCTCCCGTATCTGACCCCACTCCTACAAAGTCTTATCCATCCAGCGTCTCTGCCCACTTGCGAAGCACTATAATTGGTCCACGTTTGCGGACTCATTAGGCAACAAGGTCCTATACCATTAGTAGTTCATTGTGATTAAGCCTATAGTTTGAAAATATTAATTATAACGTGAGGATTTCGTATTTTTTTGGCAAACGATCATCAATGCTTATTATACCTCAGATACGCAAAGCATTGCGATTATATATGGCTCCTTAGAGTTTTAACAGGAATAGAAATTTACGATTTAAGACCTTTAAGAATGAAATTATATGAAGAGAGAAAATCGATATTACTCTTGAGTAAAGCCCATTTTAAAGAATTGTATATAGGTACATTTATTCCATTGTACAATATCACATATAATCTTGTACCTAGCTGATCAGCTAAAATTAACTTTCTCTTTGTACTTAACTAAAATTATTAACTAAAACTGAACTAAGAAAATAGTGAAAATTCTTATTTTTGATCGTATTTATTGAAGTAAATATCTTTTAATTAATGTAAACCTAAAACATTATTTTTAAATTAAAACTGTAATTTAACATGAATTGCGTTGATATTAAAATGCAGAATTAGGCATATTATACTTAAGTTCATCCATTACTCTATAAAAAATTAGTGAAATATTTACTAATCTTTTTTTAATTGCATATTAAAATTATTTAAAACTGCTAGATTTAAAAATCAGTGTACTCGCTTGTATCGTGTTACACTTTTAACTTCAGCATTGATCGTATTTATAGAAGTACAATAATTTTTAATAAATTTAAAATTAAATATTATTTATTTTTAATAAAAACTATAAAATAACACGAATTGCGTTGATTTTAAACAGTATAATTAGGCATGTTAAGCACATGTTTATTATCCCATATGAAAGTCATTGAAATCATTGCAAGCTTTTTTAAATAGCAATAACAAATGTCTAATGTTTAAAACAATTTTAATATATTTAAAAATGCTTGCTGCTATAAATACGATCGAAATTGAAGTTAAAGGTGTCACACGATTCAAGTGAGGACACTGATTTTTAAATCTACTAGTTAATTTCTTTAGTCCAATAAATAATGAAATTAAATTTTGAATTCATTTGTTTGATTTAAAAATTAAATTATGCACGAGGAGGTTAAAACCGAGCATAGTCGTGCATCGGACGTTGGATTCCAGTTCAGTCGAGAAATTCTCTGCAGCCAAATCTTCCGTCTCTTATTTCGTTCTCCTTGGGGTATTCTAAATAGTTTATCCCCTTTGGCACCTTTCACGTTGCAACCATAAGCAGAACACCCAGGCATGACTAAAACTTTCGTTGTAAATATGGATGCTGGTGATAAACAATGATACAACTCACGCTAGCGCATATGCTGATCTGATTCCTCATAGACCAAAATGGCGGAAAATAGGACCTTTCACGGCCTCAGCCAATCACAGACACGTATTGGCGGTATGTGACACGGAAGACGGTGTCGCTACTTTCTCTATCTAGAGCAGTGGTCTTCAACCTTTTTTGAGTCACCGCCCACTTTTGCCATATGTTGTCCTTTGAAATAAGTCCACCGCCCACCCAGTGGCATAGTGAGGGTTTCTGGCGCCCGGGGCAAAGAATAATTTTGCGCCCTCGGTAGCAAAGCGATTTACGGAGGTATGGTAACCCTAATACTAGTGGGATTGACGTTAGATGAGATTAACGAGTACGGTCTCAGTGGTAATAACAGTGTTTAAAAATTTATGATTTTATATATTTGATAAAATTAAACTTAAACGCTTCGCTGCTTCTGCGAGAGACTCATGGGCCTTTCGATTTTACCGCAGCATGGATACATTGTCGCTAGTATAGTATGATATGATACTATAGTTAACGACAAACGAACTGTAATAGTTGCACATAAAATAGTTGTACAGAATATGTGTGCGTATCATTAAGCTTTTTTATAGAATTTTATTTTTCAGTGTAAAAATTTGAATAGCATTTGGTGAGTTCTTTAACGCCCACCAGAAATCCAAAAACGCCCACTGGTGGGCGCTATTGCCCACCTTGAAGACCACTGATCTAGAGGGTACCCCGTGTCTGCATTAAGAACGACTCCATCCCCTCCTCCACTTTCATTTTGAAGCGCTTCCAGTGACATCTAGCAATGCAGCCAAGCGTAACTTAAACCTATAAAAATCCGCGAGTTGCCAGGGGCTGGTATCATGTCAGGTCCATCCGGCCGATAGAGAGCAGCATAGTCGCTGATGGGAAACATATACTACTGTAGCAAGGAGGTTATAGGTATACCTATAACCTCCTTGTACTGTAGGTATAGGAACTTTCGTTTCCTTGCATTCTTCCATGGTAGGGCTACAGTAATATATAGAGTCCGCCTACCGTCCGCGCAGTGGAGGAAAAGGGGTTCCAACATCTGCCAGCGCTCGAGTCACGTGACTGTGGGAAAAATCCCACCGGTACGTGGGTATACGTTGAGAGCGCTGTTTTTGAGGCTGTCGAAAATATATGGGTCGCTAAGCGCGAGTCGCGTAATTTTCATTTGCACCTAAAAATTATGTACATTAATAGTGAAGATTCGGAACTGGGACCGTAGCACGTCCAAGGCTATAGGAATTGGTTTTCCACCGTCGAGTTTTTAGTACGTCACGATTCGGGACAAAAATTCGTTTTTAGCGCGAAAATTTTACGGTCCTTTCGGTGAAAATATTTTGTCGTCCAGGTTAACGCCAGTTATAAGTATAAAGACAATTTTCGAATGATTTATTTTCTTTCCTATTTAAATGAATAGGTTCTTATTAAACAAAAATCCCTCTGCTTAAGTTTCAGTAGTGTTATCTATCAGCGCGTGAAGGCTTTTATTTTATTTTATAATTAAAATTAGAAGGAATTAACCTACGATCTTCGGATCTGAACCATTTTGAAGAAAAAATTAATTTCTTATTCTGTTTATCTTTTCCCGCCTACAGTTTGAAACGGCTCATGTTAAACGTTTATTTTACATATTTTGCGGAGAGAGGGGGAGAAGTGAAGGAGAGGGTGGAAGGGAGGGGGAGGGAGTTTACACGTAATTTTGATTTTTCACAGTGCAAGATTTTCTTCCTTCATTCATCTAAATAGGTAAATGCGGAGCGGTTTTCTTTGTTTTGGCTTTATTCGACCGTTATAACTGTGTACTATCTTATTCTTGCGATGCATACATGTTACACGGTCGAAGTTTTAAATTCATTAAATCCGTTAAAATTCAACGGGCACTTCTGCTAGTTTTGTAATAATTCTTTATTTTCCAGAGAAGATCATTACAGTCAATGAAATATACACAAAAAATAAATCAGAGGGAATTCATTATCAACAATGAATATAACACAATGGAAATATGAATCAACTAGCTGAAACGCCCGGCTTCGCTCGGGAAAGTTTTCTTTTAAGTGGCAAACGATGTTTATTGCTCGGGGCAAACGTTCCCTATTTCTTAATTACGCAAGCAATGCTTACATTAACATTTACTATTTTATGTATTGTAAAGTATTACCATTAATATAATTACGCATTAACGTCTTACTTAATATTCACATGGATAGACGCACCGAAGCGTTTAAGGCAGCAATAAAATTATGTGGATTATGTCAATACTATTTGATACTATTAGCCAAAACGTAAACAACATCTTGGTTATCGAACAAATGTAAGTAGATGTATCGATTTATGTTGCGATAAATCTTTCAATGTTAATGGTAAAAGATAACAATGTTCAAATATTCCTTAAAAATCATTTGACTCACTTTAAAAGTATTCATAGACTATATTTAGGCATGAATCCATTGTACCCTTTATCTTGACGTTATCTATTCTTCCTCTACGGCACACCACGGCGTTGGCGGCGTGGATATCTCTAACTTTGAAGAGGACAACAATTAAGAAATTTAGTTTTGTCGCCGCCTGGAAAATGGTCATCTAAGCCGATAAATTTTGCGCTTAAAGGAAATTTTCGAGCTATTTAGCATGTAATACGACAAAACATGAACAGAATTAAAATATTCAGGCTTTCGTGCGTAAAATAATCCATTTCCCGTGATCGTAAGTTAATATTTAGGTATATTTATATCCACATCAGTGAAGGGCTGCATGGCATTTTGGGGTTTCTCCACACCATTTCCCATGCATTCTTATGGAAATAGTATTTTGCTGACCCTTTGGTCCATAGGATGGCCCATGAAACTTTTGAATTCGATAGCTTCAACGGTGTAAAAACTTATAAAGAACATACATACACACTAAAATATTTATAAGCTTTATTTATTTAAACTTTTGGTCAAATCACATATACATATCTTGCACACGCTTTTAGGTTCACAGGAGGTAAAACTCATAATATTTACATCATCTAGAGTTTGTATTAATACCATGTAAAAATTTTATAACTTTTAATAAACATTATTAGTTTTCAAAAACTTTAATAAAAATTTACTTTGTGAGCTTTAAACCTTTCCAGTTCAAATTATAAAAACAGAATTTTTTAATGAAGTGGTGATTTTTGTCAGGAATGCTGATGAAGGAAGGGATATTTACATCAAAAATATTTTTTATTTGCATAACTTTAAAGAAACATGCGGGAATTATATATTCCAGTAAACACACCCATGCCTTTTTACAAAAGTAATAAAATTGAAAAAACTTATTTTATCTAAAATTTCCCTAAACTTAAAAAACATTATTTACATAGCTAAATATGGGTACAAACATGGTACCAGGAAGAGAGTTCCTCATTTTTTCACACAATGATACTAAAACTCTCTCTCTACCTATTTTACAAAAGTAATAAAACTGAAAAAATAATTATTTCATCTAAAAGTTCCCTAAACTTAGAACACATCTAAATACACATTATTTACATAGCTAAATATAGTAGATACAGGAAGAGTCCTCTTAATTTCCACACGATACAGCAGCATATTTTGTGCATGCAGTGTACAATACAAAACATACAAAAACACAAAATTTTATATTTACAAAATGCAGTTTACTTTCCATGAAATTTACAAAAGCATGGGTGTTGACAAAGTGGTACTGCACTTGAAGAACAAGTATATTTTGTTCTCTTTTCTGCTTTTCTGGAGCTGCATAGGCGACATCTTCTCCAACTGCCCCCTTGATAGGAAGATGCTTGATAACTACTTGACTGTATTCCGATCATAACACATTACAAATATAAAATTACACTAGAAAAATATAAACCATTTCTGGATAAATTATTACTGGTTACACCTACCTACCTCTAAAATATCACTAGCAGAGTCACTGAGAAGAGATTGTTGCTTCAGCTCTTGAAGCATTTGTTTCAATGACACCATTCTTTTTTTCAGTCTTTTAGTGGTTCTCCTAAAGTCCTTAAACTTCTTTCTCTGCTGAGAAACCTCCCTTTGCGCAATGAACAACGCTTTCTTTGCTTTCCGTGGCAATGTCATATCTTCCACAGTGAAATCCCCAATGTACCTTGAAAACATGAATTTCATTCTAAAAAACCACAAATGATTTATGGGCTAGATTTGAAACAACTGGAAGAGGTTGAAATTGTTACTTACTGGTACATTTTTTGCTTTCTATTGAACATTGTTAATGCGGTATTTACATCAGAAATGCCTATTTGTGATGAGGTCATGGGCATATCACAAACAGGTACTGTGATAGCTTCTAAGTCTGCACCCGGTGAAGAAGTACATTTGTAGGAAAGATAAATTAATTTGAAAAATGTAAGCACATAGTTAACGGAACACAAATAATAAAGAATCTTACCCTAAACATTGGAAGTAGAAGGAATTATGTCGATACTCAATGATCTTTCTTTAGGGAGCTTTCGTTTTGGTTGCTTAGGAAGACGTTCGGGAAAATCAAAAGTTGTTGGCACTGCATCTTTTTTTTGGCCAAGTACGACCAAATTTCTCTTGGTCAAAACAGTCTTCAGTAAAATGTTTGGAACAGCCTAGAGCTTGCTGTTGGTACAAAGTTTGCCCGTCTCAAATTCATAGTCCAGTTTCCTCCTACTTTCATCTTTAGAAAAACTACAATAAAAGCAACATCAGCGATATGGTTAACTATTATTAAAGTACGTTCCCGTTCTTAAAAGGATAACTTCTGCATGGGAAATTAGAGCTTTATTACTACCCCTTTAAGCAAACTTTTAGCAACACAGAATTTACTACTTCCATATCATGGGGATGTTTCTCCTGTATACTGTATCGAATTAAATAATGATGTTATTTAGATGTATAGCTACTGAAAATCGAATTAAAAATAAATACCTCACCAAAACAATAATATAAAAACCAAAACAAACAGCAATAATTCCTTACTACCTTGGTATCATGACTTCCTTGATACTGACAGACAAGCTACATACATAAATATATTTACATTTTAACAGTTTTAAAGTTATTCCAGTAACTTATTGAAATCCATTTAGCCACTACTAAATAAACTTTCTAATTACATGCCTCAAATTAACTACAATGTTTTTAACTTCTTTATGCATAACAAATTCATTAAAGTAAACTTGTAGCATTTTCCAACTATGATATTAACATTACACCGGTATTACTTACCTATGTAATTTTAGCAGCCCTCCTTTCACAAATCTTTCTTTGCAGTTGAAAGTACAACACAAAACAACCACTGTGATTGTGATAAAAACAACCAAACAAAAATTAGCTTAAATGAACAACCACCACAGTACACATAAATGAGACACTAAGGTATGATAATAGCCTGCCTCTAGTCACGTGATCACCGGCCTCCAACATTGGGGCACATCCGCAGTAGACCATTCGCTCTCTCTCTCTCTATATATATATATTTTTTTTTACTAAACGGTAAAACCTCACATAGCGCGAATTCACAAGATGCGATTTTGCTAAGCCGCGGTTTACATTTCACTACCAAACCTCACAAGACGCTAGAGCAAATCGTCAACGAGCTGATGCGATATGACAACAATGGAAATGGAAACATATTAGTTCTCCAAGCCACTACCCACCCACTATCGACTACAAACCTACAAATTGACGATGGCATAGGTGATCATAAAATATTAATTGCCGACTTCAAATACACCCCTGCGACAATAGATAAGGCAACGCAATTAGTCTATATCTTCAGAAAAGCAGATCTCCCAGGTTTCAAAAATTATGTTACAAACCAAATAGCGACATTTATCAATTTTGTGGATAGTAACAGCGTAGATGACTCTTGGACGGAAATTTTTCGAATCATTCGTGAAGGGCTAAAAATGTTTGTCCCAACCAAAGCAATTCGTGATCGCTAGGACCCACGGCGGATGAAACCGAAACTCCGCGCCTTGCTCAAGAAGCAAAGACGGCATCACGAGTGCATAAAGCACCTTAAACAAGATAGTAGGGATCACGTGAGCATTTAATATACAGAAATAGTTGTAAATCTGCAAGAGCCGAAGCGCGTAAGGAATTTGAAGCCTACCGATCCACGACACTCTCGGATTCACTTAAAAACGACTCGAAAGAATTTTGGTCATATGTGCGAGAAATTTAAGGTCAGTCCACAGTACCTCTTCTTTGTACAGACAATGGTGAAAGTGCACACGATTCTTTTACTAAGGCTAGTATGTTAAATCGGTTCTTCGAAAATTGCTTCACAATCGACAGCGGTGATTTCATTGATTTCCCTGCTCGTATAGACTCAAATATGAGAGACATAGAAATATCCGAAAGCGGTATCATTAAATTACTAAGTCAGGTCCATAAAAGAAAATCACCAGGACCGAAAGCCATCCCTGCGTTTATTATAAACTCGTTAGCAAACGAATTAGCTCCGTACCTTAAGATCGTATTCACAAAATCTTTGATATGGAAAACAGCCCACGTTACACCAATAAATAAAACGGGAAGTAAATTAAAAGTGGAGAACTACCGCCCTATATCGTTGACGTCAATCTTCTGTAAGGTTTTTGAACACATTATCGGTAGCTCAATAATGCGATTTCTCGAAAGCAAATATGTGCTTAATAGAAACCATGGTTTCTGGTGAGGCAGGTCATGCGAGACTCAGTTTGCTCTACTCACACATGATATTGTGAAAGCAGTGGATAAAGGAATAGGAGTTGATGCAGTATTTTTAGACTTTAGGAAAGTCTTCGACACCGTTTCTCACGTGAAAATAGTGCAAAAATTAAGGGCTTATTCAATTAACGAGAAAATTGTAAATTGGATCGCCCTTGGAGTGGAGTGCCCTTGTTTTCCCTATATGTTCAGATTTATTTTTTTTGTGCTAGCGTTCGGTTATCTAAGCCAGTCTGAGGTGCTCCTTTATCTTGTGATGTAAAGTTGCCTACCCTTGCGAAAATTTCAAAATAGTAGAAAAATTAAAAAATATATTTTTAATGTTTTATAACTGGAAAAATCACTCATGATAAAAATGTGATAATCTATGAATAAATGATTAATTAAAGAAAAGATTTAAATTTCATAAATTTACAAATGGCGTAAGTTCGGTAATATTGTAAAATATCCATTACCAACTTCACAGAACATCATATCATAACAAACAGATCAAGAAAAAGTGAAATTCAAATTATTTGAAATAAAGGAATAAATCCACACAAGCTGAAAGATAAGAAAAATTAATTCTCTAGTTAAGCGGTTAAATGTCCTTCGACCTGTGAGATGGGTTTGATTTAAATGTGTTACGTGATTGAGGTGTTAATTATGTTAAATAATGTTTCCTTAACAACAGCAAGATATATTATGCCGTAAACCGTCTAAAAATTAAAAATATATTTTTCCCAAACAAAAATTTCATTTGAAAGGCTATTGAAATCATAAATAAAAATTTAAATAGTACATACTTGTATTTAAAAAAATGGATAGTTTACCTTGTAAATAATAAATTAGCGTTGTAGTTGCCATTTGCATTTTTATGCATAACTCGATAAATATTTCGTTTAGAGAAAAATGTATAGAATAAAAGTTGTAGGGTGTTTTAAAATAGGTAATCATTTTATGTTCTAAGCTAAATTGCAGAAAAAGCACCCAAACGATGTAAATTAGTATTTAACAAAATCGTAGCATAGTTAATTGGATAAATGCTGGTTCAGAGGTATGTACACTGTGTTCACATCTTATTTTTGGATTAACTTCCTCTCATATACTAAGATTAGATGTAATGTGAGCAGAGGAAAATAGTTAAGCATGTTTGTACGAGAATAATTGCTCACAAAATTCCTAAGTAAAAACAAGAACTAGATTATTTTATGCTGATCACTATACATAACGGAAATTAAGTTGCAAATGAGGAAGTTTTTACCTGCCCGACATTACAAATTCGTTTGCTTCTTTTTTAATCTTGTAAATTTTCCTCTGAGACACACCACATAGCTTGCTCGTCCTACTCTAGTCTGTTCACTTTCTTAAGTCTCTTGACCTTCATAGAGCAAGTAGCCAATCACGAACGTTTCCCCTTCCATCACCCCTCACAACTTTCACACGGGAGGACAGATACCGGTGCACGTTGCCAGCTCTTGCGGATTTTTGCATTCAGCTGATATACTACACAATTTCTAAATAACATAACTTCCCTCCTGTTAGCCATTGCAGATCACGAACTCAGCAGGGTAACAAAAACAACAAAACAAATAACAAAAAATAAAAGTAACAATAACTTAGAACTCCACAGCAATAGCAAGGAAACGGCGGTAGAAATGGCAACGCAGACCGATGTGAACACTTCGAGAGCAAGAGTAAGACTGAGTTCTTCCTCACTACCTTCCCAAATGAACCGTCTCCTATTGGCTGCTGCTAAGTGGCGTACTCCCCGTATTCAAGGTCAAGAGACTTTAGATAGTGAACAGAGTATAACAGCAGATGACAGGCTTTCGTTAGACTCGTTGAGGCAACTACTAAGAACATTCAATATTGTTTGTTTTTATGAACTCACCTTGCTTTCTTTTCCTCATTGAGACGTCCATTTTCTCACAAAAACCACAATATCAATATGAAAATATGTTCAGGGATAATCAACGTGTGATGTACATACACAATATTTTTAAAAAGGGGACACTATAAATCTGCAAACACAACGTATCTCTACATTTGAACCGTATTACACACTTCAGTTTGAAAACATTTTGAAGAATTGTTAAAACAACTAATTTGCAATACATAATACGTTCAGACTTGTTTTACTTTGCGTCCTACCATACAGAAGGTGCTTCTTCCCCTATATAGTTTGGGCATGTCCCAAGCATCATGTGACAGTGGAGGAGACCGACGCATCAGTGGCCAGCAAGGTAGCATGTGAGACGGTTGTGTGTCATGCTGCTCTGAGTTGTTGGGCTTCTATTCCCACGATTTTGTAACTGTGTGTATTATTTGTGTTGCCAAGGACCATAGAGATCCAGTGATTGTTCCAGTGACCATTTAATAGTTATTGGTTTACCATCGGTGTTAATATAGTCCACTTTTTACATAGACAAATGTGTTGTTTCTTTACTACGATCTGTCATGAAACACAATAAAACTGGCAAAATTTGTAAGTACTTTCCTGCAAACTTATGAGCAGATAAAACGACGAAAGCACAAGATAGTCCAACTGCTGACTCGTGACTGTGTGAGAGAAGTGCGGGTGAGGAACCGGACCGCAATAAAACTTTCGCATTGTTCACCCTCCCCTTGGTGACCCAACCCCACATCTTGGCGAGATCGCTTGCGTAAATCGACGATTATGCAAAATGCGTTGACGGCTTTGAATGCTCAACTGTTTGAATTTCGATAAAACTTTACATGGAATGTGTGTAATTATAAAAATGCAATTTCTTAAGGCAATGTAAGTGATAATTTCATTGGAAATAGACTTGGATGAAAAAATATCTTGGCGAGATCGCTGTTACTATATTTGACCTTTTGTGAAAATGAAGTTGAATGAAATTATTGTCACTGAATGTGGAACATTATTCAGCAATGCAAAATTATTCATTGGAGTAATATTTCAAAATGTCAACAACTAAACCATTTCCCACACATTTCTTCGATCTCGAATAATGTATTCTAAGATGTGCATGAATGCCCAGCACACTTCAGCATAAAATCTACGAAATTTACGTTTTTGCCAAAAAATTGTGAAAATTTTGAGGGGTCAGCTTAAATCCGGGGTCGGCTTCTATTCGGGCAGATATGGTGTGTGTGTGTGTATATATATATATATCTCAAGCGATGGCAGCACCACAAATAATAGGAAAATGTACTACGTAGTATTAACAATACAAAATGGCATTGACGTTCAAATGTAAAGGTGATTGCATAGGTAATTACTTGTTGATAATGTGTACATGTATACCTGATTCACATCGGGGATACTTCCCTAGAAAGTGTGATGTAAATCGAAGCAGAGTCAATGATATGAGGGGGGATGTGCGCAGGAGTCAAGGATAGTTTGGAACAAGCGATTGCTATAACCCATCAATGTTGGGACTAGATACTCCTTTAATTATGACCGAATTCATATGAGAAAAAGCACAGGAAATAGATTCCCTGTCGGAATAAACAGAAGTGCTGCATAACAGGGTCACCCATAATAAGATCACAACGCTACTGCTTTTCTAATACGAATTATGGATGTAGCCACCTAGCCGCACGAGGCACTTCTCCTCTCAAAGGCATTTTGTTACCAGGAAACATGTACTTCTTATTAACAGAGAACTATTAATCCATGAAGTAGAAAAAGTGCCTATTCTTTAGCATAATAATGTTTAAGAATATTGAGGCAGAATTAATGAAGTGAATTAAAATTATTAAAATTTATTGTTACCATGTCGATATTTTTAGTTTCTTTAATACTGAATAATTGTATAGACTTTTTAGAAAATTATAATATACCTAAGCATATTCAATGTGGCATTTACTATGATTGAGCATCATAATTTCATCTAAATGACAAATTCACCATCATCACGACAAATTCTAGAAGGGTCTAACAGCTGGATGTTAGCTATGATATGAAAAATTCGCTCCTGTGCCAGAGTGTTCCAAGCGTTTCACACAGAGGTGTAGTCCTATCTAAAAAACATTAGACGTATGTTTGAAGAAACACTCAGTTTGGCGTACACACTTGTCTTGTGGATCAAGAAATGTTGATATTCCACGGATTTAAAATATTAAATTAATAAAAACTTGTTGAAAATTTTTAGAAGAGGGGGATAGAATAGAAAACAATGAAATTTACTCCACTTGACACTGTACAAATACAATCCTTAGAAAAAGAGCATTTTTATTTTGTTTAACACACTCAACGCTGGATTAATTCAGCAAAATCATTACCTACACGGTACTTTTTTTTCTATCTTCTTGATTTCTTACTTTTATTTAGACTTGCTAAAAGCTTTTTTGTTGGAATACAACAAAAATTCAGCCGTGGAAAAAAAAATTATACCTTGATGTCAAGGCATCCGTGTAAGGTGTTGTTCAGGGGTATACTACCCTGCAATACACTAAATTCGTAATATTATAGTACCTACTAAATGAATGCATAATAACATTGTAAAACTTAGTCAAAAAGACAAGTTTATTATTAAATATCATTTAGAAAATGTAATCCACAGAAATTATTACATGAAGAAGATATTACATAAAATATATTATACAGGGAAGATATTACAGAAAAAGTTATTAAACAAAAGGTATAATACTGAGAATATGAACCAAACAGAGAAAATAATTACATATACACAAACAACTCAATAATGATTCACTCGTCGTGCTCATAATCAAGAAAGCACTCAATGCAGAGACCTGGCGCATCCTTGCAGTTTGGGCACATGTATGTCACCATTTTTTAATGCCTTTCCTATGGCACACCCTACACCTCTTCTGTATTCTATGTTTTTTACTGGTTTCAGAGAAAGGGGTGGGTATGGGAAAATGTCCGTTTATGACCTTTGGCACACCTGATCGTTGCTGTGATGTTATTGATAATAATGAGCTGATAACATCGTGCCTGAAATCATGCAAATTGTTCTTTTCCCTGATATATTTATTGAACAAGAAATAACTGTTCAACAGGAGAACTTGGAAAATGTGTATCCCCAATTTTTTATACCACTTGAGGTTGTGGTGTTCACATGTATAATATGACATGAGCTGGTCGAAATGGTCGCTGCCCCCCATAAAGCGATTGTACTCGATTACCGCACGCGGCTTCTCGACACTTTGCCTACCGGGGACTTTGACCATCTCGGGACCAAACCCTGTGTTCAATAGGAGCACTTCGCATCTGTCACGCCATTTTAAAACACACACACCATCATTGGACCATCGGTGAATAACCTCCCCTTTCTGTAATTTTTTATTAATAACTTCTGGGGGGTTACCCTAAGCGTCCCTGTTGAATGGGTGTTCTGAAGAAGTAGTTCCCTTGAGGTTTCTACACTATTATAAAAATTATCGATAAACATGGAATGCCCTTTATTTTTAAAGTCACTTAAAAGGGAATGAACTACTTTTCCCGTGTGTCCTATTCCTCCAACATCTTTGTCACCCAATCCCGCAGAAACAAGAATCCGGAGCACTAATCCCAAAGGTTCCGTGAGCATATAAATTTTAATCCCAAATTTATGTTTCTTTCTCTGTACGTACTGGCAAAAAATCAGGCAGCCATGCCAAAGAACCATAGATTCATCCAAGGAAAGATTTTTATTTGGACATTCAATTTTTCTCATTCTATCATGAAAGAGATTTAACAGTGGGTGAATTTTGTAAAGTCTGTCGGAAGGTTCAGGATCGTTTTCCCCAGGATTATCTACAAAATGCAGAGCTTGCATTATTAGAAGAAAACGATCCCAACTCATTTTTTCTGCGAAAATGGGGATGCTGTACAATGGATCAGTCCTCCAATAGCTCTCCAGCCTGTTGATTTGGATGTGACCCATGTGAAACAGCAGCCCCAGCCAAATCTGAAACTCATCCCTCTCCAATTTCTTCCACGATGAAAATCGGGACTTTTTGAAAGGATTGTCAAGAAAGAGATGCTTGTCAAATTTCTCGGTTTCTCTAACTGTAAGTTCATAGAGCTCGTCGCAAAACAAAAGGTCGAAATAACCCCGCGGAGTCTGGGAGTGTGGAATTTCTTTGAGACCGGGAATACCAGTAAAAGAAATACTGGGACAGGAGGGAGGTGTCACATTCCACACTATGGGATTAGAAGGATGCAGCTGAAGGATGGAACCAGAGGAACTAGGGGGTGGGGTAGCTGGGGGATTGGCAAAAATGGAGGGTGAAGGTGAATGGATGTTCCGAGAAGTAAGTGTAAGGGTGCCGCTAACGGGACTGCCCTCAGAAGGTTGTAAAAATGTACCTGACAAGGATGTACCAGGCCTTGCTTCCTTGCTTTCTGACTCAGATTCCTCATCG
The DNA here is from genome assembly GCA_036926305.1 of Uropetala carovei. NCBI lineage: Eukaryota > Metazoa > Arthropoda > Insecta > Odonata > Petaluridae > Uropetala > Uropetala carovei. Next base: position 9,091,698 of record JAXCHB010000080.1, on the reverse strand, counting down.
CAAAATTCTTCATCAGAAGAAAATGCACGAAGAATTCTACCAATATTACCCTCTGAGAGGTCCGAAATGGGCAGTTTTTCTCCTTTCTTAAGTTTCTTCAGAGCAGGAGTCTCTAAAATTGAAATTTACAGTAATTAAAATATAAAATAAATTTAGCTTAATATTTAATTCCACTTTGGTTATAAAGTATTAACATTAATATATTATAAATTACCTGGAGGATTCCAGGTGGTCTTTTTTATGGAAATTTTCCTTCCAAATCGTGTATGACTTCTCTTTTCTAAAAAAAATTAATAATAGTTTGTAACATTACAAGAACTGCTTTACATGAATTACTTGAAGGAAAAAACTAACCGGAAGATATTCCAGATGGGCTGGCTTCTGCCTGCTCGGTATCAAGTGTGCTGCTTTTCACAATACCTGAAATTTTGTTGCACATTAGATCAGGAATTACAATGTACAACAATTATAAATAATGAACATTTTATTTGAATAATATGAAAAAATATTAATACAAAAATTTTACGAAAACCATGAAAAAGAACGTTTCAAAACTATGAACTCCTTAACCGTAAAAATAAGAAAAACTTACCAATTTTGCCTTCAGAATCCATGATTTACTCCCAAATCTCACGATGTGCTGCGATAAGAGTGAAACTGGAAATAACGAACGAACCACTTTCACACGTGCCTAGAAGTGCACTGGGACGTGGCGCAGTGGAGGGAATCTATCCGCTAAAGCGGGGTCACACCATTAGCTGGGAAACATAACGGGACCGATGCCTTGACGTCAAGGCATCAGCACCTATGGCTAGCGCAGCATGCCTTGAATTCAAGGCATCCACATCGAATGGGTTAAAATAATTATAAATTTATTTACATATATAATTTTCCACAATTCCTGTAAAGGTTTCAACTCACATTCCCTTTTAATGCTCTTTTTCTTGATTGGTTGTCTTTAGCTAATCTGTGAATTTTTCTATGATTCAACAAACCAGGTGAAATAAATTCACGCAAAGATGGCCCATTTATTTAAATCATTAGTAAACTGGTGATGTTTTATACCAAAAATGTCGAGTGTAAATCCGTTGCAATCAGATTCATTGCAGTATAACCCCTCTCTCATTCAGCTGTGATGCAAGGCAATGTTTTCGCTAATTTAAATAAAAATTCATCGTGTTTTTGCCTACATATGCTGGCATTCCAATGATTGCTTGTTTGGAATCTAAATGAAATCTCTACTTATATTTTATTGATACCTCTAATACATGGAACTCTGGTTATCAGCATGAACTCACCAACAGAAACTGCTTCTAGGTCTTGGATCAGTTTTTTTCTAGGGTCGATTTAAAAGCAGGGCCAGTTTCAGGCATGAGAGGTCATTTACAGGTGCCACTTCATAGGGGCGGCAAAATCAATATTTCGGATTTTCGTTTTCTTAAAGGTTTATTGCACAGAACTTGAAAACGTCACAAAAAATTATATTTTATGCCATGATATGTCATTTACATTCAGGGCCAGTTCAAGGTGTAAGTGACGTAACCTACCGCTTACAGGTGTCACCTAAGAAGGGCGGCAAGATGAATGTTTTAAAGTTTTACATTGTCTAAAACATGCCGGTACACTGTGCACTTTCCTTAACCTCTTTAGTGGAATATATACACGCAAAAGCAATAACTATACTGCTAAGTTTCATGTGCTTTTAGGGATTAAGAATTGTAATTTCAAATAACCTTCCTGCCCCAAATACAGTGAACCTTCAATACTGGAGATTTTGATTACTCAGGATTTGTCTCTTTGTGCAACTATTTAACATTCGAGATCTCTACCTTTTGCACATAGCTTTCCTCTCTGATTCCTGATAAATGACTTTGCAAAGAAAAAAGTCTGAAAAAACTTAACCTCGTCCTTTTCGAAAAGTGGGTTCGTAAAGTTCCAATATAAAAATATTCAGTAGACGGGTGGTTAGCGTGTCTAACTCCCATTGCAAGGGTCACGGGTTCGAATCCTGCCGAGGGCATGGTTGTTTGTGCTTGTCATAGAAATGTATTACAACACATGTAATTGGGGGAACCTGTTTGTGTTAAATAAATGATTATTATTACATAGTAATTTTGTTATAAGGTCAGTGAATGTTTTATTTATATTTTCTGAAAATATTTAGCTGAATATATTTTTGAAAAAATAAAACTGAGTAAAATAAGTTTATTTTCTTTTTTAGTATATCATTAATACTATTTCATGCCTTTGATATCCAAAGGGCTGGCAAATTTTTACCTCACTTAGACGTTTTTTAACTGAAACTGGCTCTGCATAAAAGGATTGTAATACTTTCATGGTTCGCTTTATACACACATTTGCTTACTTAGGGCATTCATTAAGATTTTCTTATGAATGTCAATTATGGATCAAACATGTATCTGATTTTGAGGCAGAGAGTAAGAGTAATTCACCCTGCCTACCATCGTCTCAAACACTTGTCCCTGCCAAACTTTTCTCTTTTGAGTTTGCTGTTGACTCTGGTGGTGGTGGTACAGTTCTACCTGCTTTGAACATAAACAATCTATTATGAGCCCAATTAACTTTGATCGCTGAGGTTAAACTAAATATTTCTTAAATTATGATTTTTAACATTTCAAAATATTTGCAAGTGCGATACAAATATCAACTCAATAGTAAACATTTTTTAGGTGGATTATAGATATATCAGTTCATTGATCAGAAGGAAAGCAAGACAGGAGGCCTATTTAAAGTATCTTTATACGAATTTCTAGTATGTGGCTAGTCACAATTTCTCAATTAAAACTAGTTATCACAGAATTTGTACAGCATTTATAGCAGAAATGTCCTAAGACTATTTCTATAAAATATGGCAACTATAGCCAAACATAAAGTATTTTAAAACAGGTTTAAGGATATTCAGCCCCAAAACATCGATCTATGACATAAAAGTTATCCAGGTCTGAGTCCCAGTGTTTGGTGTATGAATGCTTGGGACACTTAAAGAGTGCTTGCAATTAATATTAATTTGCAAATATGATTGATATACATTTTTGTATGGTCATCATTTATTAAATTTACAGGGTTATTCATAAATACCTGAACACTTTAGAAAAATTATTACATGAAAATCAACAATACAATTGCGACATGTGGCACTGTTTGTTGTAGGATCTCAAAAAGTTTTTATCTTTGCCTACAGAATCTCAACGTGAGCCCCATGGGTTGTCCTGCACACGTCAATTCTGTAATCCAGTTCCTCCCATACCATCACTAGATTGTCCACAGAAATTTCTGCGATTGCATTCCCTATTCTTATCTTTAACTCTTCCAAATCACGGGGCAAAGGTGGCACATACACCCTGTCTTTAACAAACCCCCACAAAAAATAATCCCGCAGCGTTATGTCTGGAGACCTAGAGGGCCATTTCAAGAATGTTTTGTCGTTGTCTGTGCCACGACCTATCCAGTGGCCTGGCAGTGTCTCGTTCTGATGACTACGCATGCCCCGATGAAAATGAGGTGGGGCTCCATCTTGCTGGAGAATGAAATCATCTTCATACTGCTCAAGTTGAGGAAACAACCAGTTAATTAACATGTCTAGGTACGAAATCCCTGTGACGGTTGCCTCGAAGAAAAAGAATGGCCGGAAGCCATTTTGTGTACTAGCAACATCAGCGCCGCCAGGTGGGTGAAACTGACACTTCACCCCACGTAAAACGAACTTTGACCTGTTCTGAAACAAACAGTGTGCCGCATGTCACAACTGTATTGTTGATTTTCCTGTAATAAATTTTCTAAAGTGTTCAGGTATTTATGAATAACCCTGTATATAGTGATTTCTTAAATTTATATACCCTCTTTCTCTTTTTACTGCATATTCGTAAATGTTATAAAATTCTTAGTTGATTGTTACCAATGTCCACTGTGTTTCCATCGGATTTCTAAGCCCCCCACCCCCTTTTTCCCTCCTCCTACCCCCCCTCTATTTCACTTAACTGCACAAAATCTGTCGACATATTCACTGTGGTCATATATAAAAGTGGACAGAAAAGCAGTGGACACAAATAAAAGTGGACATAAAGGCAGTGGACAAAAAGGCTGTGGACTTAAAGACTGTGGACATATATAATGGTGGACATAAAGACTGTGGACATAAGGGCAGTGGACATAAAGGCAGTGGATATAAAAGAGTGGACATAAAGGCAGTGGACATAAAGGCTGTGGACATATCATCTGGGAAGCCAATTCACACGTAGAACATTTAAATATACTGTATATACCCATATATAAGATGCATTTTTTCCTAAAAATTTCTGCTAAAAAGCAGGGTGCATCTTATATGAGGGTATATATTTACCAGGGTATTTATTATAATGGACCGACATTAGAAAATGTCATCGATTTTACATCCACGTGATATTGGAATGATTTATTAAATAATTATACTTGATGTACAATACTATATATTTCAAATAAAGTAAAATAATAGAGAATATTATTAAGCATCGCAAAATCCAAGAAAATCTTCATCACTGCCCTATTCACGGCAATGCTATTGGAATCATCTTCCACAGTAGATAGGGTTACGTTCTCCATGGCGTTGTGGTCGTCATCCTCCCACAGCAAGTCATCTTCTGTGCCATCTAAACTGTTGCTGATGCAACATTTCTTGAAATCTTTCACTATAGTGGCTGTGGGAAACTCAGTCCAGACTTCCACAATCCACTGGCAGATAATGATGATATCTATTTTCTTCATTCTTCCTCCTTTTGTGAATGACTGGTCGCCATTAACCATCCAGTCACTTCATTGTTTTAAATGGCTTGTTTACAACAAAATCAATTGGTTGCAGAACTGATGTCATTCCACCAGGAATAATCACAAGGTTCGTGTTTATATCCTGAAGCTTCCTCATTACTTCGGGCCAAGTATGGCATCTAAACGCGGTTCCCAGATGATATGTCCACAGTCTTTGGGCCGTCGCACACGAGCCACTTTGTGGCAGCCACTATTTGTGGCGTCACAAAAAGTAGCGGACACGGAAATTGTTTTGGCGCACACGGGCGACTAAAGTGGTAGCTTCGTTCAGTTTCGAAATAGATTTCATAGAGACAGCATGTGTATGTGCTCTTGTGACAGAGGGTAGAGGGGGTTGTCAAAAATCGCAAAACTGCTGTGACATCATTTACGGATGGCCCCATATGTAATACTAGCATAAGTGCCCGTTGAATTTCAACGGGTTTAATGAATCTAAATTTTCGTCAATCCAACATGTAAAAATCGCAAGAATAAAATTGTGCACTGTTTTAACGATCGAATAAAGCGACAAATGAAGAAATACAGGCCGCATTTATGTTTCTGGATGAAATATAGTACTTGAGTCAATTCAGTACAACTTCCACTTTACATACTGTCAATTCCAAAGTAACTCCTTTTATAATAGATAATGCTAGCCTAAAATTAATTCATTCTGTAAAGTGAATAAATAAAGTTCTATCTTTAAACTATAATAGTCACTGTTATTAGATTTAAATGGATAACAAGCCTTAGAACTTACTATGTATTAAATAAGCACCAAAATTCCTTTTATAAAAACAAATCAATTCATTAAAAGATCCACTGTTGTTTCTTTGAAAATTGCCTGTTAACAGTTTTAAATGTCCTTTTAATTTTACTTGAATTTTAATTTATATTCGTTTCCAAACTTCGGCCATTGTTACGAAATTAACAATAACAATATAAATTCGTAAGCACGTATGGTTTACAAAGAATTTAAATTAAGAATGCTTTTTATTTCCAATTTTTCTAAAATGACACTGTTGATACTTAAATTTTTTTATATTTACGTTATTATACTTATTTTCCACAAAACACTCCAATCTCTCCCCTTCCTCTCTCTCTCTCGTATTGAAGCACTCAAGGCACGCTTATTCCCAGAAGGATGTATACAATAATAGTAATTTGAGATATAACAATGATAATGGTCGACATAGCAACATCACATTAAAATGGCGAGATTTCTACAAAATATGCAAATTAAACATTTAACATAGAATATTTCGAACTGTGGGCGAAAAAAGACGAACGGAATAAGAAACTTTATAAATTTTTCTTCAAAATGGTTCAAATTCGAAGGTCGTCTGTTAATTTCTAATTTTAATTTCCAAATGAATAAAAGCCTGCACGTCGAAATATCGCATTTTACATGTTAAGTAATGGGAAATGGAAATGCCTCTCTTGGAGACGAACGAAGGAATGTTTTCGCGATTTAAGTTCGTCATTCTCTGAATAAGTGTTAATCAAACATCCCTACCAAATTTCGAGTTTCTATCATTATTATTTCTCGAGTTATTAGCATTTGCATAGCGGACCAACCAACCAACAGACGACGGCCATTATTATACAAAATAATAAAATATTTTATGTTAAAATCTGCATAAGAGCCAAGTTTTAAAATGAAATACTGCTATAAATACACTTTGTTCTTACCTTTCTCACGCCTTTCCTGGTCGGGAAGATTCTGCCAATCCTCTATCAGGATTTCAAATATTTCTCTCCACAGTTTTTCCTTTACACATTTATCACTATATTCCTTTAGTCCACTATCATAGACAGCGGGGTTTTTGCACCTCAGATATAGGCACGTCAACGTCAATTTCGTTGTCAGCCATCTCCCTGGCACAGAAGACTGAAGAAAACTGCGTGAACTGAGCCACAAGAAGCAAACCGTGTGCGTGTTTCAACCTGACTGCCTGCGTTCCATGACGTGTGGCCGGTGGCGCGCCACAGTGGTGTAGAGAGGAAAATGGAACACGAGCCACTTTTCTGTGACCGCCACAAAACTGTGTCGTCGTGTGCGGGGTCCTACCAGAAACCATTTGTTCTGTTTCTCGCCACAAATAGTGGCCGCCACAAAGTGGCTCGTGTGCGACAGCCCTTTATGTCCACTGCCTTTAGGTCCACTCTTTTATGTCCACAGCCTTTATGTCCACTGCCCTTATGTCCAGAGTCTTTACGTCCACCGTAATATATGTCCACAGTCTTTATGTCCACAGCCTTTATGTCCACTCTTATATGTCCACAGCCTTTTCGTCCACTGCCTTTATGTCCACTTTTGTTTATATCCACAGCCTTTTTGTCCACTGCCTTCATGTCCACTATTATATATGTCCACAGCCTTTTCGTCCACTGTTTTCTTTGTCCACTTTTGCATATGTCCACAGAGACTTTATTTCGAAGTATGAAAAATATGAAGGGCAAACCTGAAGATGGAGAAGGGTTTGAAGGAGAGGGAGGAATCCGGAGGAAACACTGCGGACATTGGTATCTATCGACTAGGAATTTTATAACAATTACGAATATGAAGCGAAAAATTGAAAATGGAGGGGGTGTAGTAGGAGGGGGAGGGAAAAGGAGGTGCGGAAGGAATCCGAGGGAAACACTGCGGACATTGGTATCTATCCACTGGGAATTTGATAACAATTACGAATATGAAGCGAAAAATTGAACATGGAGGGGGTGTAGTAGGAGGGGGAGGGAAAAGGAGGTGCGGAAGGATTCCGAGGGAAACACTGCGGACATTGGTATCTATCGACTGGGAATTTGATAACAATTACGAATATGAAGCAAAAAATTGAACAAGGAGGGGGTGTAGTAGGAGGGAGAGGGAAAAGGAGGTGCGGAAGGAATCCAAAGGTAACACTGCGGACATTGGTATCGATCGACTCGGAATTTTATAGCAATTACGAATTTGAAGCTAAAAAATTAAAATGGAGGGGGTGTAGCAGGAGGGGAGGGAAAAGGAGGTGCGGCAGGAATCCGAAGGAAACACTGCGGAAATTGGTATCGATCGACTAGGAATTTTGTATCAATTACGAATATGAAGCGAAAAAATGAAAATGGAGGGGGTGTAGTAGGAGGGGGAGGGAAAAGGAGGTGCGGAAGGAATCCGAAGGAAACACTGCGGACATTGGTATCGATCGACTGGGAATTTTATAGCAATTACGAATATGAAGTGAAAAATTGAAAATAGAGGGGCGTAGAAGGAGGGGGAGGGAGAAGGGGGTGCGGAAGGAATCCGAAGGAAACACTGCGGAAATTGGTATCGATCGACTAGGAATTTTGTAACAATTACGAATATGAAGCAAAAAAATGAAAATGGAGGGGGTGTAGTAGGAGGGGGAGGGAAAAGGAGGTGCGGAAGGAATCCGAAGGAAACACTGCGGACATTGGTATCGATCGACTAGGAATTTTATAGCAATTACGAATATGAAGTGAAAAATTGAAAATAGAGGGGCGTAGAAGGAGGGGGAGGGAAAAGGAGGTGCGGAAGGAATCCGAGGGAAACACTGCGGAAATTGGTATCGATCGACTAGGAATTTTGTAACAATTACGAATATGAAGCAAAAAAATGAAAATGGAGGGGGTGTAGTAGGAGGGGGAGGGAAAAGGAGGTGCGGAAGGAATCCGAAGGAAACACTGCGGACATTGGTATCGATCGACTAGGAATTTTATAGCAATTACGAATATGAAGTGAAAAATTGAAAATAGAGGGGCGTAGAAGGAGGGGGAGGGAGAAGGGGGTGCAGAAGGAATCCGAAGGAAACACTGCGGAAATTGGTATCGATCGACTAGGAATTTTGTAACAATTACGAATATGAAGCAAAAAAATGAAAATGGAGGGGGTGTAGTAGGAGGTGGATGGAAAAGTGGGTGTGGAAGAAATCCGAAGGAAACACAGCGGACATTGATATCGATCGACTAGGAATTTTATAACAATTACGAATATGAAGCGAAAAGTTGAAAATGGAGGGGGTGTAGTAGGAGGGGGAGGGAAAAGGAGGTGGGGGAGAATCCGAGGGAAACACTGCCGACATTGGTATCGATCGACTAGGAATGTTATAGCAATTATGAATAGAAGCGAAAAATTGAAAATGGAGGGGGTGTAGTAGGAGCGGGAGGGAAAAGGAGGTGCGGAAGGAATCCGAAGGAAACCCTGCGGACATTGGTGTCAATCGACTAGGAATTTTATAACAATTATAAATATGATGCGAAAAATTAAATATTCGGGTGGGGCTAATACAAGAGGAAGGGAAAAGTGGGTGTGGAAGAAATCCGGAGGAAAGACTGCGGACATTGGTGTCTATCGACTAGGAATTTTATAATATATTCATCCTGGATGATCAATTCTGATAATGAATCTGGAAGACAAGGACAAGATTAAGCAGCAGCTCTACGAAACATTGAAGGTACGTTCTCATAGCTGGGCATAGCAGAAGCAGCTTCTGTATCTTACGGATCCAATTCTTTGTTTAGTATTCACTATTTTATTAGGCAAAAAGATTTTATTTTTGAATTTTTTAAAAACCTTTTCTCATTATATAAATAAGGGCTCCAAAACTTGAGTTGCGTGGGGGCCCAAGCAGTTGTGCAGGAGCACACAGATCTATGTGGATGGCACTTTCAAAACAACGCCTAAGCTATTTTTCCAGCTATATACAATACATGATTTGGTGCAGGGGCGTGTATTTCCATTTGTATATTGCTTAACGAAAAGAAAAACGAAGGTTCTTATGCATCAATAATTTAACAACTCAAACAACACTGTGACTTTTTAAATTATAATTTTAATCCAGAACTGCTCAAGCTTGATTTTGAATTAAGTGCTATAAATGCAGTGCGGAAAACATTCCCCAATTCTACCATTAAGGAATGCCTCTTCCATTTTAGTCAATCCATATGGAACATGTAATGGCATTAGGTCTGAAAGTTCAATTCAATAATAACGACGTTATTAGGAATGGTATACGGAAGCTGATGGCATTACCGTTTATCCCTGTTGGGGACGTGCTTGATATTTTTGACCACTTGCTTGCAATCCTCGACCCTACACTAGGGGATCTAGCAACGTATGTGGAAATAACTTATAAACGAGGAAGGGAAGGCAGGGGGATGAGAGGAGCCATTCCTCCTAGGTTTGGTCTGGAATTATGGAGTGTAGGTATATGAGCAAACTGTAAACAGACAACAGCGGACCAACAACGCCGTAGAAGGGTGGCACTCACGCTTCCAAAGAATGATTCTTACGCACCGTCCAGCAGTTGGACATATCTATATCTATAGGTCACCGTGCAAGCCACCGCAACGGTGTGTGGCAGGGGGTGCAATAGCACCAAGGTAAAGCGCATAATAATGTATAGTATCACTCTAGGTCGGCTGATTTCCTTTCGTAACTTCTGTTCTGCTCAGCTATCGTTCTAGGGAAAAACGAGCCTTTATACCTCTCAGCCCTACAGGCTATCTCTCTTATTTTACGAGGATGGTCCGTTCTACCAATATAAGTTGGTGCTCTTATTATTTCTTCGACATCGCTGGAGAATATATGCGTTCTAAATCTTTCGAGAAGTTTTAACCTAGAGCGTGATCGGCGCTCGGCTAGTGATTCCCATCCAAAGTCCTGTATCAAGGCTGTAACACTATTGTTTCTATCGTAACAATTTTTGACGAATCTAGCGGCTTTTCGCTGCACTCTTTCTAACTCTGAGATTGATCCTTTCACGTACGGATCCCATATGCTCGACGCATACTCTAATAGCGGTCTTACTAATGAGAAGTAACATGTCTCTTTGACTTTTTCCTCATTTTTACCAACTATGCGTTTGATGAATCCTAGTTTCTGTTTAGCCTTCCCGCATATATTTCGTATGTGCATATCCCACGAGAGGTTGCTTGTTAAAGTAACGCCTAAGTATTTGACGGAATCGGCTAGTTTTAGCTGGACGCCTTCAACAGTGTAATTCGTCGTGTCAATGTTTTTGTTTCCCCAGAATCTCATAAAGGAACACTTTCCTAAGTTCAATTCTAACTGCCACTCTTTACACCACTCGAGAATTGCATTTAAGTCGCCAGAAAGTAATAATTGATCATTAGGACTGTTAATCTCTCTGTAAAGTACTGTATCATCCGCGAATAACTTGATTTTACTTTTAATAACCTTATCTAATTCGTTTATGTATAAAAGGAATAGTAGGGGGCCGATTACACTTCCCTGTGGAACGCCTGAGGCTACGCTGACTGAATCTGATTTAAATCCATCTATAACTACTATTTGTTCACGCTCATTAAGAAAGTCCCTGATCCACTCGATTATCTTTCGTTTTATTCCACAGTCATTTAATTTCTTCACTAACTTACTGTGCGGGACTTTATCGAAAGCCTTCTTGAAGTCGAGGAAAACAGCATCTAACTGAGTCTTACGGTCTCCTGATCTTAGTATATCGTGAACGAACAGAGCAAGCTGTGTTTCACAAGATCTCGTCTTCCTGAAGCCATGCTGATATTTACTTAGCAAGTTCTGACTATCTAAGAAGTCCATCACGGAGCTAGCGATAATGTGCTCGAGGACCTTGCAAGATAGGGAGGTAAGCGAAATTGGCCTGTAATTTTCTCTGTCGTCTTTTTTCCCACCTTTGTGTAACGGCGTTATAAAGGCTAATTTCCATTCCTTAGGTACAACGCCATGACTAAGTGACTTATTGAAAACTATTTCGAGATAAGGTGCTATTTCCAGTGCTAACACTTTGAATACTCTAGCTGGTATCTCTTCTGGACCCGGAGATTTTTTTGACTTGATATTTTTAAGCTGTTGAGCTATCCCTTTCGCTAATATGACTATATCGTTCATTTTTTCCTTGCCTGGTTCGGGCGCCACGACCTTCGCTCTCACATCTTCGGTAGTAAATACACTCTGAAAAAATAAGTTTAACAAATTTCCTTTATCTGTGCTATCGCTAACTACCTCTCCTTGGTCGTTTATTAACGGGGCTACGGTTGGGCGTCGACCTTGAACTTCTCTAACATATGACCAAAAGCATTTGGGATTTTCACTTAGATGTTCACTAACAGTCTTTTTCTTGAAGTCTGTTAGTGCTTTGCGCATAACCTTTTTGGTCTTAGTCCGACAATCTCTGTACTTAAGTGAAATTGAAATTACTTCCTCCGGTGACTTACAGTTATTGATGCGTTTAAATTTCGAGTGAAGCTTTCTTTGGTGTCTGAGGGCGCATCTAACCTGCCGATTATACCACCTTGGTTCCCCATTATCGCTAATAAATTTACTTGGTATATACGTATTAATACCAATTCTAATTTCTGATAGAAATGCTTTCCAAGTTTCCTCAACGTTTTTTGTGCTTGTCGATTTGCTGAAATCGCCGTAATCCTTGATGAGTTTCTCTTTGAAATCCTCAAAGTTAGCATTTTTATACATGTACACTTTCCGCTTAGGCTTGCGATATTTTGCGACAGTTATATCCAAAAGTACTCGAACTGATTGGTGATCACTGATTCCTTCTTCAACAGTTACTTCGGAAACACGCTCGGGGATGTTAACTGCTAGTAAGTCTAATATATTGTTCACTCTCGTAGGTTTTTTGACTACCTGGATGAGGGAATGTTCATTGAAGATGTCTATTAGCGCTTCGCATGACTCGCGATTCCTACCGGATGGTATGAAGCTACAACTCTGCCAATTTATCGAGGGTAGATTGAAGTCTCCTCCTACTATGATAATGCTTTTACTATTCTTCTTCATTAGTGAAGTTATTTGAGCCTCTAGATCATATATTTCTTCTGCGTTTGAAGCTGGCAGCCTATAATATGCACATACATGAATGTTTCCCAAACCTTCACTGTTTATAGTACACCAAGTGCTTTCAATATTGTTTACAGCAAACTTGACCGGAGAACTTATTAGTGTATTATTCACTGCTATAAACACCCCTCCACCGCTCCTATTTGTCCTATCTCGTCTGTGAATAATATATCGTAAGGGGAAAATTTCACAGTCGTGAATATCCGAGGTTAGCCAACTCTCTGTGCCTATTACTATATCTGCCTCTGTTTGTTCTAGTAAATTCTGAAGTTCCGCAGCCTTATTCCTGATACTCCGGCAATTTAGAGTGTCACTTATGTGTCGCTTCGGAATTATTTCAGAGATTTGGAGGGTGCATCCCTCATTTCCAATAGCGGCTTTATTACTGATAGTATTATTATCGCATGGTTTATTGTGCCCTAAAGCCGACCTACATATTGATCTACGGTCAGAGTTAATAAATTTATTATGATAATTAGCGCAAGTCTTTAATTTCCCCGTATATGACCTGCTCACTAACCTACTCTCTAATCTAAAAAAACTCTACTATGCTCGTATATCCTACCACCTACCCTCTGTGCTGCCTCGGCGGTATAGTGAACAACATGTCATAGAGGATGTTATTCCTGCATCTTTCGTTTCGAGTATTTTTCTTTAAACGGATATTGAAGGAGAATCGATTTTTCATTCTACAAATATATTCTACCATTGGTATTTTTTTATGAACAAAGCAATTTGAATTAATGAAAGGAATCCTTTATGCTTCACTAAATATAAGTAACCAATTTTTCGGAATTATTCTTTTGTGTGTGGGTATTTGTCGCCTTATGAGAGAGGCAGGTTTTTGACCTTCTATATTTAACATCATTCATCCGAAATCCTCAATAATCTATATTCATTGATTTGATTGAAGTCGCAAATACTCCCTAGATTTCTTGAAATACCTGCAATGGGATGTGTAAATTTACTTTCGGATCTTTTTTCTTTCCAAGCAGTTTATATGAAAATCTTTATTATGTTTAATTTTGAATTCCAGCGAGGTAATAAAGCACGTTATTCCCATGAAACACTGTTTGAAGTATTTTCCATAAATTGGAATTTTCAGGAGATTCAACTTTTTCGTAATTTTAATTTCTCCATGGGAAGTTATTTAACAGACAAATACACTTGGCATAAATGGAAATAAATGTCTTAACATCCCCATAGGAACTCATTCGTAAATTTACAAGTGGGGGATGCCACATCATTCTATAAGCACTCTTCTTACAGAGGAGGATATACGATGAAGGATATAGGAGGATACTAACGTCTGGCCCAAACTACAATAGTTGGAGAGCTGAAATTTAATACATAGGTGAATCGAAAAAAATAATGATAGGAAAAATTGCAACAATGTTTATTTTCTTGGCCGTTGAAAATTATAAACAATTTTACAAACATTTCATGGTTTAGGTACTTCTAAATGTGCTATGAAAATGAAATTTTTTCTAATGGTAGAATTTGCCAAATAATGAAGACGGGATTATAGAAATTTGAAAATTTTTATTCGTTCGGCCGTAATAAATTCCTAAATGTTAAACAAATTGACTAATGTTTATGTACATTATGAAGATCTAGGAAGCTGAAAATGTCAACAAAGTTAGGAAATAATGTTCCATTGAAAATTACATAAAAGTTTTATATTGTGGCTGTTAAAAATTCATAAATTTTAAACAATGAAATTCATATAAATGCACTACTAGAGGTGCTATATCGATGAAATTTTGCATAAATGTGAGGTATTCGTAAGCGTCCAAAATTACCAAATCAGAATGTTTCTCATACAACTGCTAAAGCAAGAGTGACAATATTCTTACCAATAGTCTGAAGAAGGGGTGGATGTTAGAGGAATATAGCCCTCTAGTGAAAGGCTATTCCATGCATATACTTCGTATTTGGGAAAACCCCTTTTGGCAGAATCGCAAAAATACTCTTTCCCGAGGTTACACACAATGGCGTGCACTTCGGTTGGTATAGATAGGAAGATGAAAAGGTTCCACGACCAGCGGCAACATTTATGAAAGCTTCTTTTGGCCATTTCGCTCCAAAGACAAAGGGTATAAATGGACGGCATGCAAGACCAGATGTCCCAGTGAATAGTGGGTCGTAGTGGGGGAGGTAAACCTTTCCTCTTGTACCTGAGTTTTGGGTGGGACGGCGTCACAGCACGACATTAGTGCGAGGGGAGGAATTTGAAATCTAAGGTCTTTGACTGCTGGGGAAATCCAGATAGCTCCTTTTGCCGTTCCTGCGAGAACGAAAAATTTTTAATTTCGTTCTTGACTCGGCGTTACTCGAACGAATATTTCGAAAGTCAGTACACATACGGAATATTTCTAACACCTGAAAGGTAATTTTATGAAATATATTAAAATAATCGAGTTACTATCTGTATATTCAGCGATGCGCAAATTAGTTCAAATATGAAATGAACTAATCCTCACAAGCGTTGAAAAATGTTCTGAGAATATAGATAAAACAAAGATTACCTTAAATGAATCGCAGAGGAAGTTTAAACATTTATTGCCATTTCAGCCCCGAATTCCGTTTCTTCATTCAAAAGTAAATCCTACGAAGATATTAACATTAAGAAAAAGTTGTGTATCAAATTTGTAGACTACTTTGAAGATTATTTAAAAACCGACTAAAGTGAAAACCGGTTAACACGAATTGCTAGGGACCGACATAATTATTTCGTGTTATCCGAATTTCGAGTTAACCGAATTTCACGTTTACTGCTTTCATGGTAACATTTCCATTTTTCAAATATGGAATTAGGCTAGTAGGCAAATCCATAATACATATCAATAATAGGATGTAATACACAGCAGAAGATATTACCGCAATCATGGGAAAACCCTATCTCAAATGCCATTTCGCATAATCCGAAGAATTTTGCATGCATTTATTTTCGTGGGACCGAAAAATATTTTCTTATTAAGCAGTATTTCGTGTAAACCTTTTCGCGTTAGAGAATGAATATATACATACTGAAAGGTATAGGTGCTGGAAAGGACCGAGCACGCATTTCGTGTTAACCTATATTTCGTTTTAAGCGATTTCGTATTAAGTGGTTTCCACTGTATAAGAAAATGAATCTTCATTCTTTTAGACGCTGTTTGGTACAAAGTCGCGAATTACTACGCGTAATTGTAAGTAATTTTAAAAGCAACGAAAAATGCAAGGCAATATATGATATACAAGTTTCTATTTGGGTGGGGTTGCGAGGCACCAATGTATCACTAATTTTCCTCTGTCCTGATTGAAACTCTCCTATTATGTTCCCTGACTGTCCTATAGCAGGGGTTTCCTTCGGATTCCTTCCGCACCTCCTTTTCCCTCCCCCTCCTACTACACCCCATCCATTTTCAATTTTTCGCTTCATATTCGTAATTGTTATAAAGTTCCGGGTCGATAGACACCAATGTCCGCAGTGTTTCCTTCGGATTCCTTCCGCACCTCCTTTTCCCTCCCCCTCCTACTACACCCCCTCCATTTTCAATTTTTAGCTTCAAATTCTTAATTGTTATAAAATTCCCAGTCGATAGACACCAATGTCCGCAGTGTTTCCTTCGGATTCCTTCCGCACCTCCTTTTCCCTCCCCCTCCTACTACACCCCCTCCATTATCAATTTTTCGCTTCATATTCGTAATTGTTACAAAATTCCTAGTCGATCGATACCAATTTCCGCAGTGTTTCCTTCGGATTCCTTCCGCACCTCCTTTTCCCTCCCCCTCCTACTACACCCCCTCCATTTTCAATTTTTCGCTTCATATTCGTAATTGTTATAAAATTCTGGGTCGAAAGACACCAATGTCCGCAGTGTTTCCTTCGGATTCCTTCCGCACCTCCTTTTCCCTCCCCCTCCTACTACACCCCCTCCATTTTCAATTTTTCGCTTCATATTCGTAATTGTTATCAAATTCCCAGTCGATAGATACCAATGTCCGCAGTGTTTCCTTCGGATTCCTTCCGCACCTCATTTTCCCTCCCCCTCCTACTACACCCCCTCCATTTTCAATTTTTCGCTTCATATTCGTAATTGTTATAAAATTCTGGGTCGATAGACACCAATGTCCGCAGTGTTTCCTTCGGATTCCTTCCGCACCTCCTTTTCCCTCCCCCTCCTACTACACCCCCTCCATTTTCAATTTTTCGCTTCATATTCGTAATTGTTATCAAATTCCCAGTCGATAGATACCAATGTCCGCAGTGTTTCCTTCGGATTCCTTCCGCACCTCATTTTCCCTCCCCCTCCTACTACACCCCCTCCATGTTCAATTTTTCGCTTCATATTTGTAATTGTTATCAAATTCCCAGTGGATAGATACCAATGTCCGCAGTGTTTCCCTCGGATTCCTTCCGCACCTCCTTTTCCCTCCCCCTCCTACTACACCCCCTCCATTTTCAATTTTTCGCTTCATATTCGTAATTGTTATAAAATTCCTAGTCGATAGATACCAATGTCCGCAGTGTTTCCTCCGGTTTCCTCCCTCTCCTTCAAACTCTTCTCCATCTTCAGGTTTGCCCTTCATATTTTTCATACTTCGAAATAAAGTCTCTGTGGACATATGCAAAAGTGGACAAAGAAAACAGTGGACGAAAAGGCTGTGGACATATACAAAAGTGGACAAAAAAAACAGTGGACGAAAAGGCTGTGGACATATATAATAGTGGACATGAAGGCAGTGGACAAAAAGGCTGTGGACATAAACAAAAGTGGACATAAAGGCAGTGGACGAAAAGGCTGTGGACATATGAGTGGACATAAAGGCAGTGGACATAAAGACTGTGGACATATATTACGGTGGACGTAAAGACTCTGGACATAAGGGCAGTGGACATAAAGGCTGTGGACATAAAAGAGTGGACATAAAGGCAGTGGACATAAAGACTGTGGACATATCATCTGTGGATCCTAAACGCATCTAGGATTAACATTGATTTCTGTTTCAGCATTCCACCAGGTCTTCTATGCCATACTTTCTCTATCCAGTCATCTGTGATTTTTTCATCAAACCAGCCTTTCTCTTGCACTCTTATTATGATTCCAGGAGGTAACTTGCCTTTAGGCAGAGTTTTTCACTTGAATACAACATAGAGGAAGTTTTGTCCCATCTGCCATACATGCCGGCATTACTGTGAATCTGTTCCTTTTATTTTCTGTTCCTCATCTGAACAGTTTTTGCACCTCTCTCATGTACTGTAGTTTCTGACAGCATGTCAAATGTAAGTGGCATTTGGTCAGTGTTTCCCATTTGGTTCAATGGAAAATTATATTCCTTCAATAATTTAATTACATAGGATTGATATTTTAGTAGTTGCTCTTGATTATCCTCCTGCAAATGCTGACTTATTGTTGTGTGTTGGTAGATTGATAAGTTGTTCCTGTTGAAGAAACAATGACACCAATTTAAGGATGCTTTAAAGTCCTTAATTTTGAGTTGGTTGGATAATCGCAAAGCTTGAACATGAACAGCATACGTACTTATGCCTAGGCAGTCCCTCGTGTCCGTAACCCATTGCATCAAATGTTTTTTCCATCTCAGGGTGGTACGGTTTCCCACTGTGTTCAGCTCTTTTCATTTTAGGCATCTTTTTCATATTTTCCTCAGATTTCCTCCATTTTCTTATGACACATTCATTCGGTCCAAATTGTCGCTCTGCAGCTCGATTTCCATGTTCCTTGGCATACTAACATACATGTAGCTTAAATTTGGCAGTGTAACTTAGCCTCGGAACTTTCATTTTGTCTGTCATACATAAGGATAGGGTAAACATAAATTATTTACTGTTACAAAGAGAGAATGCAAGATCGTGTCATATGTGCACGTAAACATATTATACAACTGGTACACTTTCGATTAACGTTCCTGATTTGTAGTTATGGTATTAACTAGGATTTATTTACACTAAAAAAGAAAGAAATTTACCTGTAACTGCCCTTGGTTCCACTGAATTTTCTAACTGGTGTATTTTTCTGGCAAAATTTGAAATACCAATGCCGAGAATTGAAGAAGTATGTGTATGTACTTTCACTAAAATCTCACACCATCACCCAGATTCAGATTATAATTGGTTTTGATAGTTTGCTTGTAGATGCCTGTTAAAGTGCTCTTTTAATACTGAAGCATGGTTTTCAAATGTAATATAAAGGAAAAGATTTTACTAATATATTGTAATTTCCTCGCGATTACATTTACATTGGTGACTAATGCACGAATAACAGAGTTAGCTATAACAAATAACGGCGCCAGTTGACCTCCACCGATGGGTCCAAAATGCAGTTGAACTGCAACTATTTATTCTGTTTCGACTGATATTTAAAACTGCTGCCTTCACACTGGGAAACCGCTAAACTATGTAGCAGCTCTTTTCTTAAATGGCGGATTTTTATTACCGACTTGAGTGAAGTGCTGTCTTACTTATTGTTAGTATGAACTGAAGTACATATATTTTCATTAATTTTACTTATCTAAATGATTGACAATATAATGAATAATTTTGCCATTGAATGATAAGCATGTGACAGAAATCAAATTCTAGAAACATGCGTTTTATGTGTGGGTACATAAAAAAATCAAAGAATATGGTGCCAAAAACCTCCCTGCATTTTATACACAGGTGCATATTATGCGTGGGTATATACGGTACATATCAATTATCTTTACTTGGTTACTTTTACACTGTACACTTCATTATAACGTTTTCTTTATATATAAGAAAATCTTAAATAAACCAAGATGGAGCAACATTTTCTCCAAGGGAGCTTTCCTTCTCTTATGAAAGATTCCCCCTATTACTTATAAAAAACCAAAGTTGGCTTCTCTATACATTATTAAACAAATTTTACTTCTATAGATAGAATTTTTAATTATCTTACTACAATTGGAAATAAGGCAACAATGTTAGATCATTTAACAACATATACTTTCTTGAAAATTTTCAAATACAGGCAGCAAATAAGACTGATATACAAAGATAAAAATAATTCATACATATTCCTTTATTTCATTTGGTCCTGTAAGAGTACTCCACTAATTTCTTAATTCATTTTTTGGTGCAAAATGGTGAAGACTTTCATTTTGTTATATCTTAGCATGGAAAATATTAAAAGAGCCAAATTGACCACATAGGTGGAAATGCAAATTATACATAAATCATGAAGTATAAATGCAAGTATATAACCAAGATATGCAGATCCAATATTTGAGAGAAAACTGAGCCAAAATTGTAGTTTAGCTAGTCTAAGCGACTCAAAGAATGCTGAAAAAGACAGAAAGGTAAACTTAACATAGACCATTAGATTTTCTTAAATGGTTTATTAAACCACACATACAAGAATATAAGTTAAACTTAATTATGTTTTTTAATATCTAAATGAGTTCATTCAGTGGTTCCAAAATTTTATGTAAGCATCCACTTTAAGACAACACAACTAATATCCATGACTCTTTATAGTGTCAGGTTAGAATGTTCACAGAATTTTACAAATCTTTTAAATACAAGAAAGTTTAAATTATGGAAAAATCATAAACAGACACTCCTCAGGATACATAAGGAATGTGTTCCGGCACCCATTCCATAACCCAAAATTTGCCTAAGTCGAAAATTACTACTGATAGTATACAGTACAGTATAGCGCATTTAGGTTCCATAACTTGTAATTCTTAATCTTTATCTTTCACAATGGTGTTTATGGTCGACATAGCCATACCGAGAGCACGTGAGATATACAGAAGCGACTGGCCTTTTTCATATCTCTTCACGATATCCATTTTTTCTTCTAAAGTAATGGTATGTTGCTTTTTAGCAGCAATACCACTTTTACTCTCAATGTGACACTTATCGGTCATGATTACAAGGATGATATGTTAATTTGCACAAAAGTGAAACACTGAGAACACTGCATTACAACCCATGCCTTGCTGCTTTCTTCCTCCGTGCACCTATGTAGTTCTCGCTCACACAAACAACTAACGTAAACTTACCAGATAACAAAATTTTTTTTAGTAATTTATATAAGCGCGGGTTTACCATGTCGTAGCTTATGTAACCCAGGGAATGCCTGTATTCACAAGTATATTTTATATCTGACCTTTCATCACCGATAGTTTGGGAACCATTGAGTTTATGGCAACAGCATTAAAATTATTGAAATTTATTTTTGTAAAATTATACATCAAAAGTTAGAGAAATGCTAATATAAGACCTTTTATCCAGCAAGTATGAAACCAGAGGCTTCCTGGATATCGAGTTCTCATACTCTGTATGTTTATATAGGGCATCCACATACTTGAATTTTTATAGTATTATTAGTAACTAGAATAAGTGCCCGTTGAATTTCAACGGGTTTAATGAATCTAAATTTTTGTCAATGCAACATGTAAAAATCGCAAGAATAAAATTGTGCACTGTTTTAACCATCGAATATTTCTATATTATAAGTCTGTTTTAATTAATTAACTAAAATCTCACAGAAATTCCTTGTGAATAAAATAGTACCTTTCATTCTACTAAAATAGCCATTGTTATTAGTTTTAAATTGATTATAGCATTAGGATTTCAATTTCATTAAATAAGAAGAATTCCGGTTCCAAAAAATTGGTTCAATATTCAATTGCCTCTTATAATAGTTTAAATAGATTTTGGAATAAAATGTACCTTAATATCGTTTAGCGTCCGCTCACTGCTCTGGACTTCTCAGTTTCCGAAACAACAACTTTCAAAAGTTTTACATTGATTTTTGCTTTGAAATATAGTACTTGAGTCAATTCAGTTCAGCTTCCACTTTACATACTGTAAATTCCAAAGTAACTCCTTTTATAATAGGCAATGCTAGCCTAAAATTAATTCATTCTATAAAGTGAATAAATAAAGTTCTTTCTTTAAACTATAATAGCCACTGTTATTAGATTTAAATGGATTATAAGCCTTAGAACTTACTCTGTATTAAATAAGCACCAAAATTCCTTTTATAAAAACAAATCAATTCATTAAAAGATCCACTGTTGTTTCTTTGAAAATTGCCTGTTAACAGTTTTAAATGTCCTTTTAATTTTACTTGAATTTTAATTTATATTCATTTCCAAAGTTACGAAATTAATTCGAGGAATAACAATATAAATTGGTAAGCACATATGGTTTACAAAGAATTTCATTTAAGAATGCTTTTTATTTCCAATTTTTCTAAAATGACACTGTTGATACTTAAATTTTTTTATATTTACGTTATTATACTTATTTTCCACAAAACACGCCAATCTCTCCCCTTCCTTTCTCTCTCTCTCGTATTGAAGCACTCAAGGCATGCTTATTCCCAGAAGGATGTATACAATAATAGTAATTTGAGGTGTAACAATGATAAGTCGACATAGCAACATCACGTAAAAATGGCGAGATTTCCACAAAATATGCAAATTAAACGTTTAACATGGAATATATCGAACTGTGGGCGAAAAAAGAGGAACGGAATAAGAAACTTTATAAATTTTTCTTCAAAATGGTTCAAATCTGAAGGTCGTCTGTTAATGTCTTCTAATTTTAATTTCCAAACGAATAAAAGCCTGCACGTTGAAAAATCGCATTTTACATGTTAAATAATGGGAAATGGAAATGCCTCTCTTGGAGACGAACCAAGGAATTTTTTCACGATTTAAATTTGTCATTCTATGAATAAGTGTTAATCAAGCATCCCTACCAAATTTCGGGTTTCTATCATTATTATTTCTCGAGTAATTAGCGTTTGCATAGCGTGACCTACCAACCAACCAACACGACAGCTATTATTATATTAAATTATATTGGTATAGACAACACAATAACACAGTTATTAATAAAATAATTAACATGGTTTACCTAGTTATTCTGAAATAAATTTAAAAATTAATAACAATTATATTAGATATAATGAATTTAGTAAAAGTTTTCTATTTAGCAATGAAAAATGTTGGTGGTGAGGGGCGTTTGAACAAATTTGGTGCTCGGGGTGCCAATACAACTTGAGCCAGTCCTGAATATTGTATACATAGAAGGTAGTTGTGATTTCAATGGAAATCTTCAATAGTTAATATATGAATGTATACGGATAAAATAATCATACAAACAAAAATTTATTTTTTCCTTTTCAGTGCAAAAAATAAGTTATACATTAAAAATATTTATTATTTCATTTATTCATAATTTAATATTGTTGTATTAACATATTAGTAATGTTATTTTATCTTTATAGAATGTGAGGAGATACTTTTTCCCGAGATGCGGGAACGTATCCCCCGATTATAACATGCAAGTATATGGAAAAACGGCATTCGACATTCAACCACGTTTTCAGGAATGCATCCCTGTCGAATCTTGGGAGTCGTCTGTATAGTGAAATCTTGGTATGTAAATCACAAAAGGTTGGAAGTATATAAATAATAGTAAGTGTATTGTACATTTCTAATATTTTAAAATGACATTTTATTATAGCAAATGAGATAATACATCATTATCTAAACTCGAAAAATCTCTCCTTCAGCTTTCTCAGTTTTTGATTAATCTGGTATTTTGTGGTGATTTTAATAGTGATTTCTCCACTGATACTGCGAACAATCTGCAACTACTCGTAAGTGACCTTGCTCTGTCATTCAACTTCACTTCTGCCATTCATGCCCTCATAGTCAAACCAGCTATATAATAAATTACTTAGTGTCCGTCACACTAAGATTCATAAAGCTAATAACTCGAGAAGTAATGACAATAGAAACTCGAAATTTGGCAGGGATGCTTGATTATCACTTTTTCAGGTGATGACGAATTTAAATCACGAAAAAATTCCTTGGTTCGACTCCAAGGGAGGCATTTCCATTTCCCATTACTTAATATGTAAAACGCGATTTTTCAACGTGCAGCCTATTATTCGTTTGGAAATTAAAATTAGAAGGAATTAATCTACGACCTTCGGAGTTGAACCATTTTGAAGAAAAAATTATAGTTTCTTATTCTGTTCATCTTTTTTCGCCCACAGTTCGAAATATCCCATGTTAAACATTTAATTTACATATTTTATGGAAATCTTGCCATTTTAACGGAATGTTGCCATGGTGACTAATTATATTGTTAGACCTCAAAATCCGATTGTTTATGAATCCTTATGGATGTAAGCTTGCATTGAATGTTTTTAATACGAGATAGGGAGAGGGAGGGAGGGGGGAGAGAGAGGGAGGGAGGGAGAGAGGGAAGTAGGGAGGAAGAGGGAGGAATAGGGAGGGAGAGAAGGAGGGAGGGAGAGAGAGACAGGGAGGGAGGAAGGGAGAGGGAGTGAGGGAGGGAAGAGAGATAGGGAGGAAGAGAGGGAGAGATGGGGAGGGAGAGAAAGGGAGTGGGAGGGAGGGAGAGAGGGAGGGAGGGGGAGAGAGGAAGGGAGGGGGAGGGAGGGAGAGGGAGGGAGAGAGAGGGAGGGAGAGAGGGGGAGAGAGAGGGAGGGAGAGAGGGAGGGAAGTAGGGAGGAAGAGGGTGGAATAGGGAGGGAGAGAAGGAGGGAGAGGAGGGAGGGAGAGGAGGGAGGGAGAGGGAGTGAGGGAGAATGAGAGGGAGAGAGAGGGAGGGGGAGTGAGGGAGAGGGAGGGAGAGAGAGAGGGAGGGAGAGAGAGAGGGAGGGAGAGAGGGAGGGAGAGACACGGAGGGAGAGAGAGGGAGGGAGGGGGAGGGAGGGAGAGAGAGGGAGGGAGGGAGAGAGAGGGAGAGGGAGGGAGGGAGAGGGAGGGAGAGGGAGGGAGAGGGAGGGAGAGAGAGGGAGGGGGAGGGAGGGAGAGAGAGGGAGGGAGAAAGAGGGAGGGAGGGGGAGGGAGAGAGAGGGAGAGAGGAGGGGGAGGGAGAGAGAGGGAGGGAGACAGAGGGAGGGAGAGAGGAAGGGAGAGAGAGGGAGGGAGGGAGAGAGAGAGGAAGGGAGAGAGAGGGAGGGAGGGAGAGTGGGAGGGAGAGAGAGAGAGGGAGGGAGAGAGGGAGGGAGGGAGGGAGGGAGAGAGGGAGGCAGAGAGAGGGAGGGAGGGAGAATACAAAAAAGAAATGGTTATAATATTTTATACATTCCATGTTTTTCTATAAAATTGCTGGCGAAGCTGCAATGGGCTACTAGTTATTGGTAATATTTTCACCTTTCTTATTACTTCCACCTCTGTTATTAATCTTGGCCTTTCTGACCAACTGGCTCATATACTTAGGTTCTCCTTTTATTTTAACTACTCTAATGCATTTTACAGCTATGTCAGAAAATTTGGTTGTAAGCCGCTATTGCATATTATTAACCCATGAACACCCAGTGTCCTCTTTTGAAGACCACAGCCAGCCTGATAGCTATAGCTCGTATGGGGTACCTTCGGCACCCCTGACGACCGTTCACCCCTAAGGCTGGCTCTGTTGACAGTTACATTTTAGCTCAGTAGCATCTACAACGTTTTACTCTTGCTAGCAGGTTACTATGTATTCAGTAAATTCCATCCTAAGCTCTATTATTCTGTAGGTAAATCACTTCGTGTTGAGTTTGAAACTAGCATCACACTTTCAAAGCAGTGGAATTTTCTTCAAAAGTGACCTGTGCTAAATTATCATTTTTATTTTTCATCAAAACCCATATAAGTGGTAATTGTTTATGATATAATGTAGCATACATTCATGCACTTATAGTAATGTACAATTTGTTAATTTTATTTTATTTATTCTTTATAATAATATGCACAGAAACAGATGTCCTCAAATAAGGATGCTGGGCATTAAAGAGTACTTATTGCAATGATAGTTCATAAAGGTTTCATATTCCATCTTTCTATCATAAAGCTAAAATGGGCGAATGAATATGTAAAACGCTCCAGGAAGAATATGAATACAGTAAAACTCGGTCATAACAGGCTCGGTTAATACAACTCAGATATAACGACATATTCTTCAGATCCCATCCCCGTTTCTACAATATTGCAATATATTCACCTCAGTTATAACCAAGGTTGTGGGGTCGGAGTTGGAGTCGGTTATTTTTGGGTGGAGTCGAGGTTGGAGTCGGAGTCAAAAAATTATTTTCAGACTCCGACTCCAGCTCCAACCCAAGTACTTTAATAAGTATGACTACAACTCCAACTTTATTAATAATAATTAATAGCATTGCATATGATCGTATCTATGATATATGCGCAAAGTGGCTAACTAAAAAAATCGCACCGATACTGCAACCCCAAATGTCATTTGGTTTTAACTTAATTCCTTGACATGAATGTTGTGATATATACTTTTATTAATATGTATATTATAGGTAAGGCAAATAAAAAAAGTCTTCTTTAACTTTTATAGTTATCATTTGTTAAATGACGCTGAAAACTACAATGTTCTCAATAGCTACAAAATAAAAAATATTAAACATCAAGAACTTATTTTAATCACTTGGAAAAATGAACTTTATTAAATTGAATTTGTTCTAAGAAAGAGGATCGCCTCAATTATATTGTCCTTCAATGCTGCTCTCAAGTCAGAGCTTATGATTCGGAGGGAAGAAAACAAATATTCTACACTTACTTGTGTTGGTGGTAAAGCTGTGACAATAAGAGCAGCACTTTGCACAATTGAGGGGTATCGAGGTATTGCCTCTTTTACAGTTATCTTCGATGTGCAATCAATTTTTTCTACCTCTTTTAGTGCATTCTTAAATTCTAGCTTAAATTTGAATATTCCAGTTGGCGTTCTTTCTCCACTTTAATTTAATCAGCGGCGCTTTGATCGCCCCTGCTCATCTAGATGTTTTTCAAAATCCAGATCATCTTCAACATCTGAAGGTAATGAGGGCGATGAGAGAACTGTGTATGGTGATTGATATAAAGGCTCTTCCTCCAGCATTAAACCTTTCATTCGAATGGCAACTTCATATAAAGCATTTTTAGCTCTGTTTTGCTGTTCATCTGTAAGGGTTACTCGGTACATTGGGTCAACATAAATAGCAGCCAAAAGGATGTCATTGTCCAATAGAAGAGTTTCTCGGCGAATCATTGAGTTCTTTATGCCATCGGCTATAGTTCCACCGATTTGTGATAAGCAGAAAATTAGGTTTTTCCATTCCTTATAAAACATATCAGGAGTCAAATCAGCTGATTGCAATTTTTTGGTGGCATTGTCGCTCACAATTGATAAAACTTGTTTTTTAGTAATGTCAAACTCTTCAAATACGTTTATCATAGGCTTTTGAAGATATTCACTTGTATGTTGAGCTCCAGTTTCTCTTACTGCCAATGTGCACATGACTTCTTTTCTATCATCCACGAATTGAACATTTATTGTGAAATAATTAACTCTCTGACGTGTGCAAGCATCCATCTTCAGATGAACGAATCGTCAATGAAGAAGTTCCTTGAGAGCATTCTTTTGCTTTTTTGCCTCATCCAGTACCAGAGTTCTAATACTGTTGCCGGTTGCACCATGTACGGTTACTAGCTGCAGTTACTTAACCTCTGGCTACGTCGTAACCTTCGGTTTGCAATAAGTACCGTTCCACAAGAGAGTAATGACTAGTAGCTACGTAGCTAATAGTGTCACTATGAGTAATCGAGGCCTATTGTGATTTCATACTTCTATAACTATTTTAATTAAAGTATTCTGACAAGCCATATGCAATTGAAAAATTTAGAGATATGAAAATGGAGTCAGAGTCTCTAGGCTTGTAACAGACTCTGTCTCCAACTCCGACTCTGCAAAAAACTACCGACTCCACAACTTGGACTCCGGACTCCAACTCTAGCTCCACAATTTCCCTGAAATTTTCAAATACATGAGTTTTCTCGTAATTTTTTAGGCGTGAAAATGAGCACATTTTCTTGGAAAGTCCGTCCTATTTACACATCTCCTATAAAAGCTACGGTTAGTATATATTAAAGTTGGAGTCGGAGTCAGAAACTTTTTTAACCAACTCCACAACTCTGGTTATAACATATTAACACACTCGGTTATAGCGACAATGGAAGTTAGTAAGTAACAAATATTTGTATGCGTAAAGACTGTCAGCAAAACACATTTTTGTATGTGTGGATGAGAAGAAGAGAACTAATATCATATAAATGTCATTACATGATCCAGGTTTTATTATTAATTTTTGCTGATCACCAATACATAGAAGGGCCAAAGGCAGCCTCTTGACTGCTTGGGTAGGGATGGATCCAACAGTGGAAACTCTTTACTCAGTGTAGTTTGCATGAGCAATATTTTTTAATTTTTGAAGCTCTTATATTAGACAAAGCATGGAGACAAGTGACACTGGAAACCATTAAGAAGTGTCAGTCATGCGGGCCTTTCTAAAACCAAATCAGTAGATGTCAATTTTAATGAAACAACACTAACAGAATGGTTAGCCAAGATGGACGAAGAAAGTTTTAAAAGTTAAGAAGATATCAATTCATATGCAGAAATCGACCATGATGTTATAACAACAGAAGCTCAAACGGACCTAGACATCATGAGGGATGTCATGGAAGGGCAGAATGGAAAGAGTAGCGAAAAAGAAGATGAAGAAATGTTAGATGATCATGACAAACCAGTTCCCAGGGTTAATTCAGCTACACAAGCAATAAAAGTCATATTTTACGAGTCGAAGGAGACTAATAAAAAGACATTTAGTATTACTCACTGAATTGGGGAACTCGAAAAACATTTCAAGTTGGCACATACGACGCAGAAAAAATATCAATTATTTTACTAATCATTGAAAATATTTTATTATGTTTAATGTGCTTATTATATGATAATATAATATACTATGTATTATGTTATAATATAATGTTTACTGTACTTATAAGATCATACTATAAAATTTAGAATTTGGAAACTAATTCCATGTTCCCATGCATCTTGGTTGTAACGATACTCGGTTATAACGACAATAAATTTCCAGTCCCATGAATACTGTTATAACCGAGTTCTACTATATTTATTTTCTGAAGATATTGAAGTGGATATGATAGCTTTACCTCCAGAAGTGGTCAAACTGACAGACGAGGAGGAGTTGATGTGATAAACTTGAAATAGCAGCTGTACAGGATATTGCAGGGACAACTGAAATGCAAGTGCCAAACGAGGGCTTCCCAGAAAACGAGTTTCCTTCATCAAAAAAGTCTCGTAAGGAAGATATGGAATCCATGAGAGCTCGATTTTCATTCTAATGAAACAATTAGGGACTGCAAAATGTACCCGAACAACACCTAAAGAACTAGAGTAAAAAGGAAGGGGATTTTATGACTATCAATTCGATAGACAGAACGAAATACTTTGACTAGATGGCATGATAACAAATCTATGACACTAGCAACCAATTTTGATAAAGTACAACCTACAATGAAAATGCAATGCTGGAGTCGTAAAACAAGGCAAAATTTGCCATTTCACAGGCAATGTAATTTTCACTTCTCATCCACAGGCATTAGAAAAAGTTTGGACAGGAAGAAGATGGAAGGAAGGTCTAGAGCAGGGGCATGCAACCTATGGGCCGCATCTTGCACACTAGAGCATTTTATGCAGCACGCGAAGCTTTGGTCAGCAATATTTATTGCAGATAATTTTGTACAATTTAAGATTATATATATCATATGTTGTCATCATAACACATATCCTGGTGAAACAAATGCTAAAAATGGTTAAAACTTCATTTGTATATTGCATACTGGCAGGAAAACTCACACTATCCGCCCTTGTATTAGCTACGAGGGACACATATGCCACTTAGCAGTATCTCCACAAACTTGGGCATTCACCCATGCGATTGAGTCTCCATCTGTATCATAGTTACTGTTTCATTGTAAAAACAAATAGGGGATCATTTCATGCACCACTCAGTATAATAAATATAACCTTAGATTTTGTATTTAATATTACTTTTAATTTTTTTAGGAATTGTTGACTCAAAAACGGCTAAATTTGTAGATAATGCTGGTTGAATTTGTTTGGTCAAAGTGCAATATATCCTCCACCCTCCAAAGAAGTTCTTTTAGCAAAAACTTTATCAATAACAGTTACTATGCTATTTTTTATATATTTGGGATTAAAATAACAATAATATTTGCCCCTCAAATATGCTTCCTACTCTTGAGGAATTTATGGTGATGTTCAGTGATGAAGAAAAGACTTTACAATTCCTAATTGACCAAAAAGTCAAACAGCTGGGTAATTTACCACATCAGGGAGAAAATAGAATTGCTGTATGCAGTTCAACGTTTCCTTTTTCGACATTTACCCGACTGAAGAAAAACGCGAGCCGAGGGCTCACCAAGGCGATACCATTTCATAGGCAACTTATACCCATTTTGTTTCCAATGCTTGTTTGTTTATGGTTATCATAGTATTTGCAAGAAACATGTCCAACTGTGGCGCCATGTTGAGGGAGGGGGGGTATATTGCACTTCTTCCTGAATGTTTTTAATTAAAAGCATAACAGGCAATGAAACTTGCCTATACAGGCATTCCCTGAGTTACATAAGGAATACATTCCAGCACGTTACATAACTAAAAATTTGTCTAAGTCAAAAATTACTATGGACAGTATACAGTACATATAGAGCACTTACGTTCCATAACTCAATTTGACATCGATTTTTGCTTGCATTTCTTAACCATTACACTACTTTGTTAATTTACCATAAGAAAACTTGTAACTTCAATCTATCATCCATGATGATTTTTTTTACTGGCATTAGCTCTTATTCTAACACTCACAGTGTAGTCTCTTATAAAAGTGAACCCATGCCTTGCGTTCTTCCTCCGCACATGTACATAGTTCCCACTCGCTTACATAAACCGCTAACGTAAACTTTCCATGTAACAAAAATATTTTTGGTGATATATGGGGCCGTAAGTACAGGCATACATCAGGCTTACGTAACTCGGGGAGTGTCTTTATATTGATTTTGTCTCAGAAAAAATTTACCCATTTTCTTTGGTGATAGGGTAGAACTTTTTATAATCATGCTATTGACATTCATTTTTTCACTTTTTATGGTATAATAAATTTGGGCATATCATTAATTTCGGTAGAATGATCACCAAATATAAAAAAACCAACTCCAAAAATCTTTTAGTCAGCTCCTCACTAAAAAATTCAATTTACTTACATATTTGAGCATAAACGTGGTATTATCTACACAATTTTAAGCATTTACTACATTACACAAAAAGTCACTGTATTCAAATTCGAACTACACCTCCATACTCAAAACATTAAAATCGCCGTTTTCGTGGCAGAATTGGCTTATTATTTTTACTGAGTGCATGCATAAGCCATTAGCAAAATTATACAAAATTCTAATTTATTGGCTTCAGACATACCCTTGGCATTTGACTCCAAAATATCCTAATTATACGCTTATATGTAACCATATAAGTACCTGCATCACTGACATACTTTAATAAATAACACTGGATTTTAGGCATTAGAATAAATATGAACTTACAAAAATTGTATGATTACTTCAAGAGTGAAGAAATAAAACGTACTAAAAAGTTTCTCTACAAATATTAATTATTAGACTTTATAAATAGTTCTTATAACATTTCTTTTCGCAAGGACAACTAATCTAAAATCACAACATTAAATCTTACTAAGAACTGCAACGATGGAATAAAATGCCATCCCATAGATACTGTTTGGTTGGTTTAAGATGGATGATTCCCCAAACGCTGGTCCGACTAAGCCAAAACCTTTTCCGTAACTAAAATATTTACATAATTTTATCAATGAAATATTTTAATTTCCGTCATCATTATATCTAGCAATCCAATAATTATTCTTCTTACTTTGACATAAATGCTTTAGTGCAGCTTATGTGCTCGCTGATATCACACATTGCTTCGTAGCTTCCGTTCTCCTCTTTGTTTGTCTCAACCACGTACGCATAATATGATAACAGGATCCCTAACATACATGTCAAGAGTATTACAAAGTTAAAATATTTTAAATTACTCATTTCTACAAAAATTTGTGGAAAGCGAACGCGTAGACAACAATTTTCACCGAGTTCAAGTACTGACGTGACCATAGATCGAAAAAAATGAACTAGTCGATATTTTAGTTATTATCAGGACCGTCCAACTTTGTAGTGGAGGAAGCAGTTTAATGTTACGCCATGGCCGTTGATAGATGTCACGACCGTCACACCAAGCGCGCGCGTTTGTATTGCTTTTTAACACTAGGACGGCGGGACCGGACGACGCCCCGTGAACGGCGGAGGCGGTCATTTTGACCGCTCCTTATTTCTCCGTAGTTTTTAAGCGGGAAAATTTACACAAAGATTCAAATCAACTTAATTAATTAACGATTGGTTATTTGTTTGCCTTTCTGCCTCAGCTTCAGTACATTTCTTTATGTGCGCGATCATGGAATTATCAATAAGGAGTCGCAGAGCACTAACCGGTGATCGTACTAATATTCGTCAGCATCATTAGTGTGGAATCAGATAATAAGTTAGACCCAATGTAGATACGACGAACATAACTGCCGATGACACAAAATGAGAGACAAATGAAGATCTGCTGTAATAATCTAAAGACGGGTGAGGAAAAACGCGCAGCGGACAAAATGACCGCTGCCGCCAGGTAAGATAAGGCTCGTAAATAAAAAAGTATTACAGGGATCAGCGTAAAAAGCAGCTGAATTGTGCTTGACATTAATATAATAAAAGTCAGCAAAGGGAAAGAGATAGAAAAAACAAGAACATCGAGATAAAATGCTAAGCGCAGCGGTCACAATGACCGCGTCCGCCGTTCTAGTGAAATGTCACCATAGTCACACCAAGTGCGCGTGTTTGAAATCTCAGGTTTTTTATTTCTCGTAAAATGCTAAATATATGAAAGTGAAAAAATAAAACTTTTGCAGGTTACTGATATTGCTTTATTTAAGCTTCACTTTCGTGTACACATAACAAATGAATGCCTAATACGCAAGAAAAACGAAGAATACGCCATTTTAAAAAAATTAGGTGAAAATACATAACTACCTTATATTCACAAAGAAAGACGGTACCGTTGCAAAAATCACAATGCAGTTTTAACAGTAGCATTTCAGCAGAGACTGCGAACAGGTTTTCGCAAACACATCACAAATTACTAGCCGATATTCACTCAGAAAGAAGGCACATTTTCATCACTAATTACTATCTGATAAGAACGCACAGTTGCATAAATCTCAATGCTGTTCAAACAGTAGCATTTCAACAGAGATCACACATGGAAAAGTCACAGAAAATGTGGAAATCCACAATGAGTCATCAATTGGTATTGCATACACAGGGAAAACAGTGACACCCTTAACATGATACATATATATATAAGAGCTTAAAGAAAAGGAAAGGTAATAATAAAGGTGGCAACAAGGTGTTGGAGGAAGCCCAGTGGACACTTACCTAGATTGGAGAGCCTCTGGGGGTGCTGAGGACACACGAAAAACACAAAAATAACACAAATATGGAGCTTTTGGGCTGACGCCCTTCTTCAGCGACGGAGAGACATGTACTGTTTGAAGTGACACACTGGGGAGGATATGGGGAGGGGGGGGGGTGGTAATGAGAGGAGTTCGGGGATAGGAAGAGGCGGGACGGCCAATGGGGTTATCGGAGGTTGTGACCGGGGGGGAGAAAGAGTCAAGGAGAAAGATGTGGTCTAACTCCCACTGTCGAAGTAGGGGGACGGGGGTGTCGTCCGGTAGGGCGCGGATAATCCTTACATTAAAGTAGTTATTAAAAGTTGCCTTGTGTAAATTAGCGTGAGAAGCCTATATATATATATATATATATATATATATATATATATATATATATATATATATATATGCTTAAGGAAAAGGAAAGGTAATAATAAGGTAGCAACAAGGTGTTGGAGGAAGCCCAGTGGACACTTACCTAGAATGAAGAGCCGCTGGGGGTGCTGAGGACACAGGAAAAACACAAAAGAACAAAAACGACACAAAAATGGAGCTTTCGGGCTGACACCCTTCTTCAGCGACGGAGAAACATACTGTTTAAAGTGACACACTGGGGGGGATATGGGGAGGGGGAGAGGGGTAATGAGAGAAGTTCGGGGATAGGAGGAGACGGGTAGGAGGGACGGCCAATAGGGTTATCGGAGGTTAAGACCAGGGAGGGAGAAAGAGTCAAGGAGAAAGATGGAGGCTAACTCCCACTGTCGAAATAAGGGGGCGGGGGTATCATCCGGTAGGGCGCGGATAATCCTTACAGTGAAGCAATTATTAAAGGTGGCCTGGTGTAAATTGGCGTGAGAAGCCACCGGAAGGGGACGGTTAGTATTTACGCTGTTCCGGTGGCCATTAATTCTAACGTTGAGGGGGTTACTGGTGAGGCCAACATAAAAAGCAGGACAGAGCGTGCAGGTGAGGAGGTAAATGACGTTCCTCGTAGTGCAATTACTTCTGGAGGGGATGGGGTAGGTGATGTTGGGGGAGGGACTGGTGAATGAAAATGAGGGTGGGTGGATGGGGCATGTGAGACAACGGGGTTTGCCGCAGGGTTGAGATCCTGCAGCGGATGGAGGGTTGGGAGTGGGTAGTTCTTTCTTCCACAGGATATTTCCCAAATTGAGAGGTCGGCGGAAGGAAAGAATGGGGGAATTAAAGGGGGATTGGTGGGAGGTGGAAGTAAGAATTGGGTGGGCAGCATGAAGGATTTCCTTATATATATATATACACACGCACGCACACACACACACAGATATATATACACTTACCGGAAGGAGAGCCGCTGGGGTGTTGGAGAGACACATTTGCAGAGGTTAGAGCTTTCGGGATGATCCCTTCGTCTCTCTTGTGCTGACGAAGGGATCATCCCGAAAGCTCTAACCTCTACAAATTTGTCTCTCCAACACCCCAGCGGCTCTCCTTCCGGTAAGTGTTCACTGGGTTTCCTTCAACACCTAGTTGCCCTAAATATATATATACATACACACACATATACACGCATGGGTGAGGCGGTGAGGCAACCGCCTCTCGAAGGGGGCGCCAAAATTTGACAAAAATGAAAACCTATCAAAATAAATTCATAAAGCCAGCGAGGCCAGGGGGCGCCATATTATATCTCGTCTCACAATCAGGCGGCAAAATGTCTGGGCACGGTCCTGAATATGTGTGTGTGCGTGCGTGCGTGCGTGAAGTGCTTGGAGCACACCTTCCTATTACCGAGCGCTTGCTTGGCCCCACTCTCGTAAAAGTGTCTCAGAGACCCATTTCAAGCACGTGCACATAAAGACATTCATCAAACATGAATAATAACAGATTACCAGAAAAATCAAAAATCCCTGAAAGGTTTATTACTTTTCCGAAAGAATTGGAAAACTGTCTCATTTAAACAGCATTGGAAAATTATAGAGTGCCTTCTGATTGATCAATTTTATTCTTGCAACTTCCGCCTCCCAGTATTGCTATTTATATTCAAATTATGTTGCATTCCATTCATTTCCACACCCTCCTTATTAGAAGTCCATTTGTTTTCTCATAGAGCAATGTATCGGCGTGAAAAACCTTACATGCAAGCAAGGATTTTTGTTTTGTTTCTTTCAATATGAATGTGACATTAGTTTGGTCCATACCAATAAGCAATATGGCATCGTGGTCATTTTATGACAGTATGACAGCAAAAAGAAGGGGCGGTCAAACCAACACCACCTATATACATATATAGGTATGTAGGTGGTGTTGGTCAAACCCGCGGTCTTGTAAAACCTCGGGTTCAGGGAGCCAGGAAAAGAATGACCCTTCCCAAGCCAGGGCACAGACCTTGAGGGTGAAAATAGTGCATTTTACGACATGATAACATACTGCATTGTAATTTTTCCATTTCAAAAGAATTCGCCGCGAGCCAGAAGATGCCATATGATACCGAAAAATCCTAGATAAATATTTATTATAGTTTCATTAAAGGAGGGGTCGATACTATAGATCAGATGACAAGGAAGTACATATACTACAAAGAGAGGCACGAGGAGATGGCCGCTTTCGATGTTCCATACTTTTATTGGAAAATCCACCATGACATGCTCACAGTGTGTGCTCACATGTGTGTGGAAAGCACAGTATGAAGCGTGTTATTTGTTTAAATTGTGTCAGATGTAGCAGATTAAATTGTTTTTCTAATAAATTTGTTATTATTTCTGTAAATACAATCTTTCTGCAAAATTAATGTGATCTTTAAAACATAATGAGGAAAAATGTAAAAAAAATTGTTTTTATGCAAACATTTCTATCTTTAAAGTAGATAATGTATATATAATTTCAAATACTTTACTAAAATTACATAGCTTTATTCCTATGATGTTTCTAAATACATAAAAATTGATTCAAAACATTACTGTGGCTTCTTGTAGTATTTTAGATGGTGGGCCTCTGAGCTCCCCCCCTTGGTAGTCCATGGTAGTGAAAATCGCTTGGTAGTTCTACGGTTAATGTAAAAGTAATTACGTAAATACATATCAATTTTATTAATCATAAATGAAAACAATACACATTTTTATTAAAATAGAAAATATAAAAAACAAAATAAAAACTCATATAATAACGCAGTTAATAAATAAATAAAATATCTTAAAAGTACTTCTTTCTACATTTACTTTGACAAATTGGTTGATAATTTCTGCACAATCAATATTTTTAAATAATTCGGATTCAATTGATAATATGCTTAAATTATTAAGTTGCATTCTCCTAAAGATGAACGCAGATAGTTTTTTATTCTTCTTAGCGTCGAAAAAGATCTTTCACCATTACAATTTGTAGCAGCAATACTTAAAAAATGCGCAAATCAGTAGCAGCATTAGGAAATGTAGATTCCATACTTGAGTCTCTGCTTTAGATGTAATTTCATCGTTTCTCATCGTCATCGTTAGGCGGCGCTGCAATAGCGCCGAAGGACACGGATGTTTATGTCTGGGCTATTGTTCGTACGAATATCTAATCTAACACAGTCAATGAAAAAATGTGACGAAGCAGAAGTTATATGTAAGGAAGTTAGTGTCTCATAGCCCATTTAGCCCAATGGTTAAGGCAGCGCTGCCTAAGCCTTACGAAGGTAAACCACAAAACTAGATATTTCGTTACAACGACTGTCGGGTTGAGTAATTAATTGATTTGATAAACAAATATAAGATTCACTTATGTAGTTCTTAATCCATCTTTTCCAATTGGCCTATTCTTTTTCTTTCGATGCACTGGAATGGAACTTTCTTTCTACTTTACGATCCATTCTAAAGAAGGACAAAACTCCTAATGTGTAGATTGCGGAGAATGTTGAAAATAACAACACGATTCAATCTGTGTAAGTACATGTACATCGCAATTGCATTCACGTAAATTTAATACGTATTTAATACAGTAATACTGCCGACTACCTTTCGTTGCAAAGACTTCCATCGGACTAGCCACAGGGCACGAGAAAGATTCTTGGGAACCGAGAAACAATTATCACAGCGTATGTAGGTCCAGAATGCCATCTCAAGTGGTATGGATATTTGTACAAACAGACGTAGCTTATACTCGTTTCGTCTCGCAGATTTGTGCATTCTATATGAATGAACCTTTATATCATCATGTTTTGGCATCGAGAAATGCTTATGGAAAGAAATCACATGGCCCGAGAATTTTCCAATGTAAACCTGAACCTTCGTTAAGCCATCGTAAATTCGCCAGACCTTCACTTCTCCTCGGAGTCTCTGAAGTATAGCCAGAGCCGGTCTTAGGGGCGAGCGAGCCGGACGGTCGCCCGGGGCCGCCACTTTTAGGGGCCGCCGAATTCTACAATATGTACTGTATCACAAAATTTTCGGACAGATATTTTTATATTTCTCCCGGCTGCGATTAGAAGATTAAGTAGAAATACAAAATTTTCGTTTAGTAATAGTTACCTACACGTTTCCTAGTGGCAGATAAAAAGAGCGATGGAAGAGTGTGAAGAAGCATTGATGAAAAATATTATAGATTTGGGATTGCACATTCATAATTGCCGTGGTCAAGGTTACGATAATGCAGCAAATATAGCTGGCTCAAAGAATGCCGTACAGGCTCAAATATTGCGTATTAATCGGCGAACTTTCTTTATGCCCTGTGGTTGCCATAATTTAAATTTAATACTCGGTGACATGCCAAAGTCACCTCTTGCAGTCAAATCGTTTTTTTTAATTTTGCAGCAAATATATGTACTTTTTTCTGGTTCGACACAATTATAGCAGGTTTTTAAAAATCATGTAAACAAGTTTACAACAAAACCATTATCGGAAATTTGGTGGGAATGTAAAATTAATTGTGTTGGAGTGATTCGATTTCAGTTGGGCGACGTTTATGACGCGTTAGTTGAGGTTTATGAAACTGCAAATTACCTAAAACGCCGAATAGAAGCACTTTCATTAGCTATAGAACTGAAAAACTTAAAATTTTTGGTAGTAGTAGTAATTAGGTTTTTATGTGCGTCAACAGTTAAGGTTATTTTGCACCGTCAAATTCTCCTAGAGAAAATCAACATACATCACAACATCCATGCCCGAAGCGGGATTAGAACCCGCGACCTTTGGGTTAGAAAGCAGTCGCACTCCCTACCAGTCTAACGCGGCCGGCATAGTTTTTGGTAATTTTAGTAATTTGGTCTGATATTCTCGCGCAAATAAATGTTGTTAGCAAGATGATGTAAAGCAAAAGCATGCAGCTAGATCAGGTATTATCACTTTGCAAAGTACAGAGTTTCTTAACCCTTAACTGGGCGCGTCAAAAAGTGTCACGCAACTGGTCGCGTGGCGTACTGAGCGCGCCGCTACATTGTGTGGAAAATGCGAACGTAAACAGTAATAAAAACGATAGATTCATTCTAAATTTTGTTTATTTAGCCTTTTAATGCATGTTATGATTTATAATTCTCATTGTTGAAGTTATTGTTAGGATTTTCTACATTATATCTAGATAATAAATTGCTTAGTGTCCGTCACGCTAACATAAGATTCATAAACTTAATAACTCGAGAAATAATAAAGATGGAAACTCGAAATTTAGCAGGGATGCTTGATTAGCACTTTTTCAGGTGATGACGAGTTTAAATCACGAAAAAATTCCTTGGTTTGACTCCAAGGGAGGCATTTCCATTTCCCATTACTTAACATGTAAAACGCGATTTTTCGACGTGCAGGCTTTTATTCATTTGGAAATTAAAATTAGAAGAAATTAACCTATGACCTTCGGATTTGAACCATTTTGAAGAAAAATTATAAAGTTTCTTATTCTGTTCATCTTTTTTCGCCCACAGTTAGAAATATACCATGTTAAACGTTTAATTTACATATTTTATGGAAATCTTGCCATTTTAACGGAATGTTGCCATGGTGACTAATTATATTGTTAGACCTCAAAATCCGATTGTTTATCAATCCTTATGGGTGTAAGCGCGCTCTGAATGCTTTTAATACGAGATAGAGAGGGAGAGGGAGTGAGGGGGAGGGAGGGAGGAGGAGAGAGGGAATGAGGGGGAAGGGGTGGAGAGAGGGAGTGAGAGGAAGAAGGGAGGGAGACAGACAGACAAATAACTTTATTGAGGGTGAAATTGAGACTATATAGTCCCTTCTTGCATTTAAGAGAGAGAGAGAGAGAGAGGGAGTGAGGGGGAGAAGGGAAGGAGAGTGGGAGGGGGAGGGAAGGAGGAGGAGAGAGAGGGAGAGAGAAAGAGGGGGAGGGAGGCAACTATTTTAAGGTTAACTATTCTATTCTACATCGCAAACCGCTTTTAAAACAACGTAAGTAACTCAAATAATTAGACTTAGATTGTCCAGAAATTGTGACTGAATAAATCGTTTCATTAATTCCAAATATTTCTTAAAGGTTATGTATTTACCTTTTGTCTTTCGTTAAATTAATTAATTTCTTTTGTTCATTCACTCAAGTTATACAAGAAACTAAAATATTCACTGTGGTTTTTAAGTAACTGAAACCTCTCCATTATTGAATAAATACTTTTGGTCCAACACAAAATAAAAAACATTTTCTCGGAAATAATCTTGGAGAATATGAAACCTTGCATCAACCTGCGCAGATTCAAAATTGCTGTTTTTATATGCAGGGTCGGCCAAGGGGAGGGTTCCGCGGATGCCTAGCATCCGGGCCCCCAGTTTGTGGGGGGCCCCAAATTTAAAAAAGTAACGATTTTTTACTTTACGCGCGAAAAAAGTATTACCTGTAATACGTTTGGCAGCATATGCATAAACAAAGGAGAGATGCAAATTTCCAAATGTCATAATTGTCTGTAACATCATTTCAAGTACACGTTTAGTAGTATCTAGTACAAGGATGGCAAATACGTGGCACGTGTGCCAAACTTGGCAAGTCAAAAAATTTTATCGGCACACGGAAAAACATAGACCGTCGTTCTGGAATCAGTCTTCCACTACAAGATGCGCTATTACACACATTCAGTACAAATCATCTCAAATGTGTGCCTCAAATTAGTTGTTTCTTAGAATGCCAAAGGGAAACCCTTGTTGAGCAAGCGATACAGTAGTATTTATCCCCTTTGAATATACCGCGATATTAAACTAGCAGTAAGTAACTTTGTGACATTGTGATCACGTAATTGCTCTAATATATTGCTGTAAAATCGCAGAAAATTTAAAAAGGCCAAGGGGTAGACCATTGAAAAGGAGAGCTATTAGCCCACTCAGCTTCCAGAGAAAGGAAGAGGAGCCAGAGATCAAAGGAAGAGTATTGTAGGAAAGAGAGAGAAAGAGATGCGGAAGCTCATAGGATTGCCCGTGTAGATGAGGAGCGGAGAGTACAAGAAAGACAAAGAAGTAGGGAAACACGTCAAATGAATAGGAAACAAATAAGATCTAACCTAGGGCCGAACTATTTAGATTATTTGCAAGCGTAGCTGCAGCGGGATGATAGTTATTATTATTTCCGAAGTAAATATACAATATTAATTGAATTATTATTATTTTTTAGAATGCATGGCCCTAATGAATTTTATTGGCGTCCGATTTGGTCCACAATGTTAAATGTATTTTACACCTGTACAACAGCAAATTTCACGTTGCTGCGAATTTAACGTGTTGGAAATAATACATTACTTAACATAGGTAAGATTAAAAGATATAATTACACCGTTCAGCATTTTCAAACGTTTTGCTTGGAATCATCAGTTAATACGGGACTTATAGCATATAATAAACTGAATTCTTATTATATATATACAAATTAATTGAAAAAAAACGCGCAAATATTGCGCGGGTTCAGCTAGTAACCATAATTTGTGCTGTGAAAGTTTGTATTAAATGCAAAGTAGTTTCTCACAATTCGAGGAGGAACCCTAATGTTAACTAGTGCTAAAAGGCTAGAAGAATCAACACAGTTATTCAACAATTTATACAAAAAAGTGCCTGCTTTAATTCTTCTGTGCTAAAGAGTATCTAAGGAAAGAATCTTTCAGCTGCACATCGAAGCTGAAACCATGTACTTTATAATTTACAAAACGTAAGAATTTAGGCCGTAACCTTTCCACTCGATTTAACTGACCAACCTTGTATGACGACCAAACCACCGATACAACAAACGGACGGACCAATGCCACATATATCAAATCGAACTGGATAAATACAGTTCAAAATTATAAATTTTGCTTAGAAAGGAAAATATTCGTACGAAAAACAAGTTATAGTTACTATAGTCGGGCCGGCGAGAGTAGATCTCCGAGTGTTGCAGTGGAAGGGATGCAGTGTTGCCGCTTTGAACGCCCCTCCCGTCTGCCCGACTGACGCGTAACTGCCCCGATCCCAAAGCGTTGGATAGTAAATTTTCGAGCAACATAAACGGGTCTATAGATTTATTCTTGGAAAGAAAATTTTTCAAGGACGAGTTTATCGAACGATTAACTTTTTGAGATTAATGCTTCGTTTTAAAAAATTAATCAATCATTGCTTTAACTGATTCAACCGTTTAGAAATACTTTAACCTATCACTTCATCATTCTAATGAAACATTAGGTCATAAAAAATAAATTAATGAACAATTATTTTACTACTGATATTCTATTTATTCATAATTATACAGTGGTTGGCCATATTATTTGACTCGGTCACCAAATTTCGTATTTTCTGAATTCAAGCACTGATACCAAATTATCGGTTCATGGACTGTAAATTCACAAACAAAAACTAAAATCTACGCGGTAAAGTTCAGGAAATACTATAGTAATATTACGTGCAGTAGATGTACAGTACAGGAATCCTTTGTTTAATGTTGTTGATGCGTTCCTGAAAAATAGCCCGTTACTTAAACACACGACAAATGAAAATGAATTTCCAATAAGATTAGATGAATGATAGGGTGAATTTCTGGAAAAACATTACTGCGCATATAAATTTCAAAACATTTTTTATGGTTTTAATAAATGAAAATCATCAAATACACATTACTATAACCAGTGGTGAGCTGTAGCCGGTTCGCACGGACCAGTTGTTACATTTTGAAGCAATTTTAGAACCAGTTGTTAAAAATTTCTACAGAAAGCAGAGTCGGCTCGATCCATTATTCGAACCCGGTGGATGTTTGGTTTCATAAGAATTATTTCCCAGTGTTGAATTTCGTTACAGTAATATAATATTACAACTGAATAAAATATATATCCCAGAACATTAAAATAGCCCATAAATTAATTGCATATACCAAAAAGAGTTAATTTTGAAAATGATTTACAAATTTAGTACATGAATTTATCTTAATCCTTTTTATATGCATCTTAATACTGTCAGCATTCCTTTGACACGCATAGACGACACCTGCAAAGATGTCGGCTTTCCTTTGTAATCTTCAAGCATGGAGCTTGTAATAAGGAGATTCCACTCCGCTTCCGAATCTGTTGCTCAAGCTTTAGTTGCCAAAATCGCCTCACACAGCGCTGCGAAAGGTAGGTTTGCTGAAGTCATGGAGCGTACATATGATACATATGTAATTTTCGTTGTTCTATTTGCGATAATAGTTTGTTACGTAAGAACGCATTGGTTATATAGGTTTGTAAATCAATCTATAAATATAAACTATTTGTTTTTACGAAGTACCGAGTATGTTACATGAATTACGTAGCGGGTCAATTGATTGAAATTACGCTGGAAAAAACCTCTTTCAGGGTATAATTACAGGACGGAATGTTTGTATGGTCTTCAGTATTTCGCTTAATCCATATTCGATAAATTAATTGTGACTTTGGTCGACTATGAAATTCACTCATAGAGGATAGATAGGTGGAGGTAAAATTTGGACTGTTTTTCAATATCCATGGTATCTATCAGGAATTCTAGTGCCTTTTACTTCGGTTCGGCTCCAGGCATACATAACAATATCCAAAAATATAATCAGTACATCTAATTTTACTTATGGTAAATATATATTATAATACGAAATGAGAATATTATTACAAAATACAGGCACAC
Organism: Uropetala carovei; assembly: GCA_036926305.1. Lineage (NCBI taxonomy): Eukaryota > Metazoa > Arthropoda > Insecta > Odonata > Petaluridae > Uropetala > Uropetala carovei. The sequence continues at coordinate 9,048,547 of JAXCHB010000080.1, read as the reverse complement.
ATTCGAGACGAAATGTAAATGTTTTCACAGAAAGTATTACACTGTCATGTAATATATTTATGCCTTATTTTTTTCTCAAGCTGACATTATTTAAATTTCGTAACATGTCCATAAGGTATTTTGTCTGAAATTTGACATTTCGAAATGCTATTCAGTAATATTGTCACATTAAATACGAACATCATATTTGTTTTGGTAATCCAAAGAGATATTTTATAGTAAAAGTAAAACGGGAATATAAAATAAGAACACAATGGCATTTTAAGTCTGTATTAAAACCGTTTATTTAATAAAGATCAAGTGTGCGGGAAAATGCTATAGAGCCTTAAGGATTCTCTAGAAAAACCCACAGTTGCAGGAAAAACCCACAAAGGAAGGGGGTTTAAAAAACCTGAGAAGGATAATAGAAACTAAGCTAACCAAACTACGATACACAACTAATTAACCAGCACCTGAAAATAAAGGAAGAAAATTACTTAAAAAACCAATTCAAATGACCAAATTCAATGATGAATGATAATATAAAATAAATAAATGTGCAAATAAAGTTGATCAATATTCTATTTGCCCAGCTCCTGTAAAGAAAGAAAGATGATTTCTAAAAATATCTATTCAGAACACTAAAAACTATAGTGAAAACTTAGTACATATAAAATAAATTACTGCAATTAAAGTAGATACATATACATTAAAAAAACTTAGCAGAAATGCTATGCATTCAAGCCTCTTCCAGACTAATGTTACCTATTCTATTTATGCCTTTGCTGGCTAAATGCATTCAGGTAAATATTGAAAAACGCAATTCAACTGAGGAAGCACACCTGGAAAGACAGAAAGATAATTACAAAATATACCAAATCACAAGAACAAAAACTATAATGAAAACTAATAACACAAAGTACATACATTCAGGGTCAGTTACAGGGATAGGCGACCTAGGCAAACACCTAGGGCTATGAGCAGAACACCTAATGGCACACATGGTCAGACATTGTAAGCTGTGGGCCTTTTAAACAACATTCGCCTTAGGCTTTCGCATTCTCTATGTCTGCCACTGTATACATTACTTCAGACTTAAATTGCATTCAGTATACATACAATTTAACTGAGGAAGTAACCTGAAAAGAGAGAAGGATAATTACAAATAAAAACAAATCACTAGACCAAAAACCACACAATACCAATTTCACATAAATATATATACATACATTACATAACTTGATGATCTTTGCGGGGTATAATCCTCCTCCATTTCTGAAGCTGAGCTTCATTCTGAAAGCAAACGATTTCAATATGACATTATCAATTCAATTAATATCCTTTTTACATTAAATAAATTTATATTTACTGACTAATGTGTACTTACCCTTGCCTTGAAAACACTTGTGTTTTTCACTCCCAAAATCTTGTTCACTCGTTCTGTTTTGCTATAACCTGTCAAACAGCCAGGCACAAAGCAACACTTTGAATTTCGCATCATTATGGAATAAAATATTCCACCACAGATGCAGAAAATTTCACTCAAACGAAATGGATTCAACAAGTTTCTGTCAGACCACGTGCAAACTATCACAATTCGTAGCGATTTGTAGCAAACCAAAGAACATCAGCGTCACCAAGCTGGAAATAATACGTTGCAACTAAATTGGCAACAAAATACGCCCTTTTTAGGGGCGGAGTGATATCTCCTTATTATAACCTCCATGTCTTCAAGTATGCCGATAATTTCAAGATATAATAAAAATACGCAATTTAAATTATCGAGGAAAATTTCAGCAGTGTATTAATAATTTAGAGCCTTTTGTTCTGTGACATTTAATAGCACAATAATTAGCTAAATGGATGTTTTCTAGTGACAAATTAAATATGTAGTGTAAATTGATCGTGTTGAATTCATTTTATTCCCTAACTAGCAGAAATTCACGGCGTTGCCTGGGGAAATTTGATTCAAATCCGATCGGAATTCTAGACGATACATGGTATTTAAGAATTTACTCGGCTGTCATTTTGAATATAACGGGCAGAGAGAAACAAAAACCACGTATGAATTATTTCTGGGAGCCCTCCACAATCGTACCAAATTTGATTTAAATCAATAGTAGGACTTGGAAAAATACACAGGTGCTTTGCAGACTGTGACAGGTGACATACGCTAACACCACGGAAACCAGCTACAATCATAGATTTTTCTAAAGTGGTAAGGGTGATATAATCATTTTGACAAAAAACCATGTATGTAGTAGTAAAACTAAACCATAAAGTAAAGAGCACATATAAAGCTACAACCACGCCACGGAAAACAAATTATGTTCTGCATTTAAGTACTTTTTAATATTGCTGACATAAATAATAAAAACAAATTATTGCAATTATTATCAATTTTGGCAGGCAAATTTTTAAAATGCTGTATGTTTTGCTGTACACTTTCCAATGCTGTACAGGAGATGCAAATGCTGTACAATACAGCATTTTGCTGTACGTCTGGTCACTTTAATCTAAATATAAATGAAAACTTCCGTCATGAAAACGGTTCTAATATGTAACGCGCAATTCGGGTTTTCATTTCTTGTAAAAATATGAAAATTAAAATTAAGAAAGGAATTAAAAAATAAACATGGAACTGACTTAATCAAGTTTAGACTTTGGACTTGTAAATTTTGCTGACACAATGTCATCCTCTGCTTGAGACTCACCCACGGGAGGCCCCGGTGAACTTTTAAAGAATTTATCTAAGGACAACTGCATTGAAGTGTTTACATTTTTTTCCAAACGTGTTTTTCAAGTGTCAGTATGTAAGCATCCTTTGTAAGAGGAAGAATGGGAGAAATCCCCCTGGGTTTTTGACTGCAATGTTTCGAATTGCAGGAGGCGGGAAAGTGAGAATTAAAAACTGGCAAAAGAGCCTTACGTTAAGGCTCACGATAGGCCCATTCCACTCCCTCCTCTCCAGCTCCGCCTACTACTCAGAGATCAACTCTCACCGGCCCGACTATAAAGTGACTTATGATTCATAAGTTATGAACTACATTCATAACTTACGAAAACGTTTCAGCATTCACATGAAAAATAATCATTGATATAAATTTACTTAGTTCCTTAGTCCTTGGAAAATGAAAAAATCTCACTGAGGAGTCATGACCCGTGCAGACACATCCCAAAACTGAGTACACAGAACAAACGGATGTAGCCTTTTCCTTATAATTCTCACGTGGTTACTAGCGGTATAAGCGTCTCTCGATGGAGAAAACCAGGTTACCTAGTGATACTAGTGACACCTGGCATTGGCCAAGAGCAGTGTTTCCCAACCTTTTTAGAGTCGCGACACCCTTAATTGACTTTTCAGAATTTGGCGGCATCCCTCCCTATCCACTGTCAGTAATAATCGTGGTGAAGTTGAACCCCTAACCCCAATCTTCATATCTCCTTTCATTTCGAAGTGCCCTTGTGATGAAATGAAAGTCGACTTAACTTTGATTTGTATTTTTGAAAGCCGATGATGCAAAATGAGACTAAAAATGGGAAAACAGTATATTTTTTGCGGCACCCTTCAGAACACTTCACGGCACCCCAGGGTGCCAAGGCACCCAGGTTGGGAAACACTGGCCTAGAGGGTAACTTTGTCATTTTAGGCCCTGCTGCACAGGCCTGGTTATTATCGACTAGTTGATTGTATTTCCGACGAATCACTTTTAGAATGTTTGGACAGAACCTAAGACTTTCTAAATAACTACCCAGTATGTTTAAAGTTATTTTTCTTTGTTTAAAAAATTGTCTATTGTTATTCTTTTGGAGTTCATAATTTTATATGCAATTTTTGTTCGTAATACTACCACTCTACTGGAAGATAAAAGCTAGTGGCGGCCCTGATAGTGGCTGACCTCCGGTGAGAAAATTATGTACTAGTAGCCCTTCTGTAGACTCATGGTTTCTGCATTGTATTAACTTGCTGAGTTGATTTGTTTTGCATCTTGGATTGTTTTATTCTTCTCCTTCATTGTTTTAGAACTTTTATCGGCTAAAATGCAATATATTTTTCCATAAAATACTTGTATTACTCATGTAAATAACGTACATATTTAAAAGAAGTAATCGTTATATAAACTGTAAACATCAAATTCCTAGGTGATGATGAATTGGCGATACACAAAGCTTGGGGGAGGAGACGGCAATTTTTTCCCCTGATTCAGGGCAGCCTAATTTTTTATTTCATACGGCATAGGGGCCCCTTATCATTGAAGGCCAGCCCTTAACTGAGGTGTTGGAAATAGGAATAACTATGTCCAAGTCCTAAGAAAAATGAGAGAAGACATGAAAAAGAAACTAAATGCATGCTACATGCACCAGTCAAACAAGAGTACAATGACGTGAAATAGAGCAGGAAGGAAGTCTTTATTTCTTAATTTGTACTACAATCTTTAGCTTTACATTTTCCATAAATGTATTTTCTAAAGCTTTTTCAGCAGCTCTTGCAATTTCTCTAATTTTTTTCCCTGAAGAGCCAATCAACATCTTCTGTATTCTAAGATGGTTACAGTTGAGTAGTACAACAGCTATAACATCACCTGTTGAAAAATGCATTACACAGCTTTATAAAATCAGTTTCATTAAAATGTAAATAAGATTTACTTGAGATAATTTATACCGTTAATCAACATTGTTTAACCCTTACACTGCCACACTCGGATATATCCAAACGAGCTGCCACATTCAAGTTTACATGGGGCTCTTGAAAAAACTTTCTATCGATACTGCTGCACTTGGTAGCCCCTCTCTGCCTTATGGCACTCTCCTTATACCACTGACCACTCTTATTTATGTAAATACCGATAAGATGTGTCTCACCCACTTTAGACCACACCCTCTGTGTGGAGTGTGTGCGAAGGCACATTTGGGGGTGGCCTTTCCTTTTCTTTGGCTAAAAGCAAGCAAAGGAAATAAACCATACTTGAGATGTTGCCGGTTTTGAGAGGCTAAGGAAGCTTTTATGATGATTTGAAATGCAACGAAATTACATATTTTGTCAGTTTGCTGGCATTTTCTCGGTGCCTGGACGTCCTTCCCGTTTTTTTTATGAAAAGTATGAAGCAAAAATGTGGCGAAAAACTAATTTCTTGGTTAAAATCAGATAATTCTATGAATGCCTGCACTTGACAAGATACGGGAAGAGTAAATATGTTGTCTATCGTAGGCAATGTTGGAACAACTGAAGTGGAGTTGAATTCTAAGAATGGAAAGAAGGAAGTAGTAAAGTCAAAAATACAAGTATGTACCATATAATAAATTCATGGGAGGAGTAGACAGATTCGATCAGCTCTGTTCTACATACCCATTCAATGGAAAATGAAGTAAATGGTATATGACAATATGGCATTTTATCATTGAGGTGGCTTTGATAGCTGGTTGGATTGTTTATATTATACAAAATCCCAACAGAAAATTATCACAAAGGAAATTCAGGGAGCAAGTCATAGATGGTCTTTTAGAATCCTTTAAAAGACAAATCAACTTGAACGCAGCCGTCGCACTTCATCTCCGTTAAAGCCTCGACTTACAGAATGCCACTTTCCAAAACAGGTTTAAGAGAAGAACATCAATCTCACTGCAGTTTGAAGTATTATGCTCCCTCAATGTTCCCAAAAAGGGAAAGGACTTTGCAGAAGAAAGCAAATGACAGACTTCAGCCCGCAGTGTCCTGATAAGCCTGCATTATGTGTTGTACCATGTTTTAAGGTGTACCACACAAAACAAAAAAACAAAAACTACTGCAATTGCCAACAGAAATGTTAAAGGGTGAAATAGTAATACACAATACACGTATTAATCTGAACAATTAAATAATACTTATTTTAGGATGAAATTTTATTTAATAAAATTTTATACAACATTTTTGAAAAGTGCTGTTTTTTGTAATTTTATTATTACTATTTTTATATTTTTTAAACTTTAGTATTTAATGTAACTCATATATGTCAAATGTTTATTATATTTAAAATGTAGAATAGCTGTTTTACCCTTTCTTTTCACTAAAAATAGTGGGCTGTAAATGTATTTACATTGTTATGTTTTTGCAATATAATGAAGTTTTTACCACTTATATATTACTGTAAATTCCATATTTTAACATTTTCGAATGCATTGCAACTATGTCAAATCAGAAATAATAAAATTTACGTTATCAAAAAACTGAGTTTTTCCCTGGATAATAGTTGCTTTTTGGGGAACGAATCTGAAATAAACTATGCAGCGAAAGGGTATAAGGCTGATTATACCCAACATAAAGAAAGTTTCATTTTATTTTAGAAGCACATAAAAAAACTAAAAACTTCCTCACAAAGTGGGTTCCACTTTTCCACAACGTTGACAAATAAACAGAATAATCTGCTGCATCGAATTAAATTTCAGTAATATGTTGCATTCATCCATAAATCTTTGCTTAGGATTAAGAGGTCATTACATTAATTTGCTGTTATAATTGAACCTTGTGAAACCTAAGAACAATAAAAGGTATTCTAAAAACCAATACATGTATATTAACCAACCAATATATGTATATTGACAGACCGACACATGTATATTGACAAACCAATACATGTATATTGACAGACACCTTAAAAATTTAGCACCATCGGAAGAGTATCAGGGAGCAGCAAAGTAACTGTCTAGAAAGACTGGAATATAGAGAAATTGATAAACTAGTACAGGTGACTTCTGAGTTTTGATGGGGATGCATTCCTGAAAATGTGTTCGAATCTCGAATAGTCGAATGTCGAACGCCGTTTTTCCATATACTTGCATGTTATAATCGGGGGATACATTCCCGCATCTCGGGAAAAAGTCTCCCCTCACGTTCTATAAAGATAAAATAACATTACTAATATGTTAATACAACAATATTAAATTATGAATAAATTATATAATAAATATTTTAAATGTATAACTTATTTTTTGCACTAAAAAGGAAAAAATAAATTTTTGTTTCGAACTTCAAAGATAGATGTATACAATATGCAGTGCAGACAGCCCTGTCCGGATCGTGCGAGTCGTTTGTTACAAACAACTTGCGCGAGCTGGATAACATACCTGCATACATCTATCTATACATACAACTATTTATCACAGCGAAATTAATATAAAAGTTATTAAAAAAGCACAAAATAACTTAAGAATAAAGAAACAATAAAATTAAAAATATTTTCATACCTTAAATGGTCTCACTAATAGCAATGTGTTTCTGACACTGATCATCTACTCAAAGTTTTAAAAGTTTTTCCATTTTAGGAATCACAACACCGTGCCTAGGACTGTTTATTGTTGTTATCAAATTACCTGAATTTATCACATCTTCTAGAATTTTCTCCTTCTGTTTCCATAAGTGCTAATAGTTGAACGACACATTCCCAACGATCGTGCAATTTCAGTATGGCTTTCACCTTTCTCAACACGCTTTAAAATTTCTAATTTCAATTCATAACTATGAGTCTTATGCACTTTTATTTGATTCACTTACATTATCACTATTACATTTCCTTTTAGATGCCGTGTCAAGTGATAAATTTATAAATAAATCAATAAAATAAATAAATTTGGTATTTTCCTGTTAACGGGAATACCTTAAAAAATGAACATGTATTGTTATGATTGTTTGAGAGGATATAACATTGAAAGGATATTTTGACGTATTGTTGCATTTACGATATTTTATTTTAAAAACAACATTAACAGAAACTGATTGGCCGGCCTCGACATTTACAAACCCAATCTCCGGACAACGTGAAGGGTTTCTTTGGTTTCGGGTGAGGCGAAGGGTGTGGTAGCGCCCTGAGACGACTACCCATTACAACAAAGCGAGCCGAAGGCTCGTCGATATATCCTCTCAATTTGCGGCACAACAGTCAAGAGAATATAACATTGAAAGGATATATTGACGAGCTTTCAGCTTGCTTTGTTGTAATGAGTAGTCGTCTCCGGGCGCTACCACGCCCTTCGTCTCGTCTGGAACCAAAGAAACCCTCCATGTTGTCCGGAGATTGGGTTTGCAAATGTCGAGACAGGCCAATCAGTTTCTGTTAATGTTGTACGTAAATATGGCATGGAGATAATACGTAAGTACCAGGTCCTGCGAAGGGTCCTGGAGGTATTCCCGTTAACAGGAAAGTACCATAAACTTAAATAAAAGATTAACAGAAAAAAGTCAAATCAGCACAAATTCAAACAATTAGAGCAGATATAACTATGTCTACACTAAAACTAAACCTTGCGTGGTTGTTCGGAACCAATTACTCCGCGTCAAGTAGTTCCCAATTCGATCGGCTGGGTCGAAATCTCGAATTTATCGAATCTCGAACGGTCGAAACTCGGGAGTCTCCTGTATCTTGTTAAGACAAAATTAAAAAGAGCAGACGAAGACTATGGTGAAATCGATGTTAAAAAATCCAAACGACAATACAAACTGGATATGAAAAAACTACTACATAATCCATTACAATAAAAAATTTGAGAATAATTTGCTGAAGCAATAAGAAAAAGCATGTTTCATTTTAGGTTTATTTAAAATTGTAAAGTGAATAGTTAATTAAAAATTAACTTTCTATTTGATAATTCTGAAGGCACCCCCTGCCACCTACCGATTTCTCCAAAAATATTCCTTTGCAGCATAATAAATAGCATCACAAAATTACATACACACTGCAAATAACTGTTTTTTATCTCGTACCGTTTACTTGCTATTTTGATTGCACAGACAGACAGAGAGAGTGAAATGTATGTTTATAAAATAAAACATGCTAAAATTATAAGTTCCAAAGAAATGTTCAGGACACTCGGATTGAACACTGAAAATGAGGCAAATTTGGGATGGTAAATATAGACTGTGACAAAAGCAATTAAATAAAAGAAGGCAGTCGTCTGGCTTGCTGCTTAGCAGCTGCCACTCAAATATCAAACATGCATGAGCATCGCCTCTATATCGCTCAACACTCAGTGCCCAACGCTCAGATTCCTCCTCCTCTCTCTCTCTCTCTTATATTAAAGCATTCAAAGCACGCTCTTCTTATGCTTAGAAAGACAACAATGTAAGCTTGAGGTTTAACCATGTCATGGTTGTCAAGGCAACATCCCACTAAAAAGCCGATTTTTTCCTAAAATTGGTGAATTAAACGTATAATTTGAGTTATTTTGAACTGAAAGCAGAAATCAACGATAAGAATAAGAAACAATTCATTTTTTTAAAAACACTCCAGGTCCAAAGATTGTAGGTCAATTTCTTTCGATTTAAATTTGCAAAAGAATAGAAGATTGCACTTCGAAAAATGGCTTTTTACGTGTTATTTTATGGAAAATTATCCCCTGGAATCGAACCTGGGACTTTTTCTGACAAGGGGAAGGCACTACTGACCCCCAACCAATTTGCTGAAACTTTATAGATATAATGTACATGACGTCCGATTAACGAAAATATATACATATCAGGGCCAATACCCAGCCGTTTTTATTTTATTAATAAAAATAAGTTATTATTTCCCTAGTCACTGCTTAACTACCATACACGGTAACGTAGTTTGTAATAAGCGGCGCTGGTGTAGCGGTTAATGCGCTTGGCTGTAAATGTCAAGATATGTTGTTCGAGTCCTTGTTCCGAAATTATTTTTCATTTCTTCCCACATTTTCACTTTCCTCATTTTAAATAATAACGCTATATATTTTTATTTTTGAATAGTTAATATTTTTAATATATTGATGTGCAGTTTTGAAGAATTATTTGTAGCGTACATAGCGGTTGGTTTTCCTCGTCAATAAATTTTTCATTATAAAGGGATTTATTATTATCCTCCCCATGATTAAACAATGAAAAGAAACTTATTGTCTTGCACGTATTGTTTCACAATCATGACATTGTCGGAGAGGAGCGATCTCAAGTGCTACAAGATCAGTGTTACTTCTTTCATCAGAGCATTGTGAGCATTTTAACTAGTGTGTTTCGAAGTGTATTTTTAACATACTACAGTTTTTGCTGTTTCAAAAATGGAATATACTGCTTCAACATCTTCAGCGGGGAATCCTGTAACGAGCAAAAATGTTACATCTTTTACGTCTCCTCCTTTGGACGACGAAACAGCGAAAGATGTGTTGAACACCGCCATGCATTACTGCATGAAACTCCTCTGAAAAAATGGATTGATGTCGGATAAAGAAGTTCCCGAAAGTGATTGTGGCCGTAGTGTTGTAATGGCCCAAGAAATTTATACACGTGTTGTGCATATGCTTGGCGAGATGAACTTCCATGAAGATTACGATCTGGTGGGGCCCGATGAAGTCGACGAAATGCACGGACATGAGGAAATAGAGTAAGCTTATAGTTATATATACTACCATTGTGATTAAGAATTTTATTTAGAAATAAATGGATATTTAAACTTAAAGCAATATTAGGAAATTAGGTAATAAATACTTTAAATGGTGAAAGTGAAAAAATGAAAAAAGTTTCGGAACAAGTACTCGAACATCAGATCTTCAGATTTACAGCCAAGCATGCTAGACGCTCCGCCAACACCGTTATTTACGAGATCCTTTACCGTGTACGGTAGTTAAGCAGTGACTAGGGAAATAATAATTTATTTTTATTAATAAAATAAAAACGGCTGGGTATTGGCCCTGATATGTATATATTTTCGTTAATCGGACGTCATGGACATTATCTCTACGAAGTTTCAGCCAAATCGGTTGGGGTCAGTAGTGCCTTCCCCTTGTGAGATTTGCAAATTTTTATATTGGGAGTATACCGTAACCTACAGACAGTCAAAAGTTCATACTCATAGCTTATATGAAAATGCCTAAAATGTATTATAGTTATTTGAAACATGGCATACATACATATATACATACAGGTCAAGTTATTATAAAAGTTGTATAAGAGAGGAAAAATTAAAACAACTACAAAAGGATAATTCTTTAATCTATTTTCTTAGTAAACATAATGATGTTAATCTCAGAGTACATAATGATTTTTCTATTTTTGAATTTGGGAATAATTTTAAATCAAGGGAAATGTCTGCCATACTGAGAACTGAAGCCAGGTCTTCCGCTTGCTAGGCAAATACATATTATAAGACTGAACTATCATAGCAGACCAATTCTCCCATTTCAGTACGTGGATGATTTTTTTAGTTGGGGACAGGCTAACCAATGTTATATCTACCATTTCCAATGGAAATGATTCAATCCATTTTTAATTTCTCCATACATGGTACATATGTATAGGGGAAAGTATTGTATTTGTGAAAAAAATAGAATTTGAGATTTCGTGGGAAATACACGTTTTGAGGTACCCTGATTCCGTTTTGACTATTTAAAAAAAGGTATTTGTATGTGAAAGACTTTTGTGGGTGCTCTAACTCACAAACTAATTATCAGATCAGCACAAAATTTATACTTAAGATTTTTTCAGTAATTCAAGATCTCTAAATGTTTTGATTGATATTGTCAACCACAAGTGGAGGTTTATAATTGTCATTTTTTCCCAAATATGTATCTCCTTTAGAACTTAATTTATATAAATACTAGTGAATGTGTGCTTGCATTCTGTAAGCATTTTCACTCACATTAATGTAGAGAGAAAGAGCAGACAATTTTTAAACGCAAAAGTTTGCAACTTCTTGCCGATTTACGTTTTTCCTTATGGACAATATTGGGGTAAAAACAACCTCTAAAATCTATAATTATAAAAAATTTATAGGTTTTCAGCATTTGTTTTGAATAACTCACATTTACGCAAATTTTCATCGATATAGCACCTCTAGAAGTGTTTTTATATGAATTTGAATGTTTAAAATTTATGAATTTTTAAAAACAACAATATAAAATTTTTCTGAAATTATGAATGTTATTTATTACCGGAACAATTTTTTAGTAAAATTTTCAGCTTCCTGGATGTTCAGAAAGTACATAACATTTAGTCAATTTGTTTAATATTTAAGAATGTATTATGGCCGAACGAATCAACATATTGAAACTTCTACAATCCCGTTTTCAGTATTTAGCAAATTCAAACAATAGAAAAATTTTTAGTTTCATAGCGCATTTAAAAGTACCTAAACCGTGAAATATTAGTAAAATTGTTTATAATTTTTAGCGGCCAGGAAAATAAATGTAATTTTGCAATTTTTCCTAAGATAATTTTCTTCGATTCACCTATGTATTAAATTTCAGTTCTCCATCTATTGTAGTTTGGGCTGGACATTAGTATCCTCCTATATATCATTCTATAAGCACTCTTCTTACAGAGGAGGATATACGATATATATAGGATACAAGTGAATGTGTGCTTGCATTCTGCAAGCATTTTCTCTCATTTAATAAGAAAGACTAAAAGCCGACAAAAAAGTTGTAAATGCAAAGGCGCCTTGGACCTATTTCAATGGTTTTCTTATGGGAAATAATCTCAAATTTAAGGCTACCTGGAATCGAACCGATGACACCTAGGCAGGAGTTGGCAAATACTATGGGGATATACTCATGACATCTACAAACCCTGAACATATCATCTATTTATTCCTCTTAGTTTCGTCTATATGAAGGAATTCATTTTTTCCATGCTTTCTTATGGGAGATATACCGGGTCATCCGGAGTCGAACCCAGGACACTTGCGGTTAAAGTGATAACGGTTCCCTATAGATCTCCTGGGTATCTAACAACCCTCCAAGTTTGAATTCTCTACCTTATCGGAAGGTGCCATAAATTAATTTTCAAATATGCCGCAATGCTTTTCTTATGGGAAAAAATGGAAATTTATGAATTTCTGGAGTCGAACCCATGACATCTAGGTATGAGATCTCAATTTTTCTGGCGGTTTCTCCATGCCATCTACAATTACTGAAAATTGCAGCTCTCCATCTATTGTAGTTTGGGCCAGACATTAGTATCCTCCTATATCCTCCTCTGTAAGAAGAGTGCTTATAGAATGATACTAGTAAATATGTGCTTGCATTCTGCAAGCATTTTCAAATTTTAATATTTTTACAAATTCAAATTATTCCCAAGCGATGTTTTACATAATCATATAACCATATCAAATTTGGAGTTTGTTGCTCATTTAGAAGTGCCTTATAATTTTATCCTCGTATGGAGCAATAATGGAGCAAAACAGCCCCTAACATTAAGAATTATTACACTCTCAGATTTTTTCCAACTGTTGTAACTAAAAACCCATAATTCTGCCAAAATTCAAGTTTGTATCTCATTAAGAAGTGCCTTATAATTATCACACTCGTATGCGGCCAAAAAGGGGCAACACCACCCATTAAAAATTGGAATTTTTGCATTTTTACAATTTTATCTTAGTTTGCCATGAAAATTCTATAATCGTGCCAAGTTTCAAGTCTCTAGGTCCTATGCAGCTGCCTCGCATTTTTTGTTCTCACATGGGTCCGAAAAGGGGCAAAACCGCCCTTTAAAAATGAGAATTTCTGTAATTTTATAATTTCATCTTAGGTTGCAATGAAATTTCTATAACCATGCAAAATTTCAAGTCTCCGGGTCCTATGCAGTTGCATCGCCTTTTTTGTTCTCGAATGGGGCAATAATGGGGCAAAACAGCCCCAAAAATGAGAATTATATCAATATCGGATTTCCTTCATTAGATGTAGTTTAACATTAACAGCATTAAAATATAAGCCTATGATTCCCATTAAAAGCTTATCCATATGAAAGGATAGAGCTATTGTTAGACCCAGAAAAATTACTACTTTTTTGAGATAAAAACTATAAATTTACGTTAATTCTACTCGGATTTGATTTCTGACTTCAAAAATAAGAAACTACAATTTATATCCTATCCGACAGTTTAAGTCTCGAGTTTCTATCTTGACGGGAAGTAATTTTAAAATGCAAATATAAAAACCTCTACACCAATTTACATGTTTTCTTATGGGCAAAAAATGGGGCAAAAAGGGGCCAAAATAGCCCTTCAAAATAGTAATTTCGACAGTTTCGGATTTTTTCCTTCGGTTGTGACCAAAAACCTATAATCCTACCAAATTTCAAGTTTCTGGCACATCTGGAAGTGCCTCATAATTTTGTATCCTCCTATATATATGATATATATATATATATATCATGTGTAAGAAGCATCTATATATTATAGATATATGTATATGTATATATATATCATACATATAGGAGGATACAAAATTATGAGGCACTTCCAGATGTGCCAGAAACTTGAAATTTGGTAGCATTATAGCTTTTTAGTCACAACCAAAGGAAAAAATCCGAAACTGGAAAAATTCCTATTCTGAGGGGCTATTTTGGCTCCTTTTTGCCCCATTTTTTGCCCATAAGAAAACATGTAAATTGGTGTAGAGGTTTTAATATTTGCATTTTAAAATTACTTCCCATCAAGATACGAACTCGAGGCTTCAACTATCGGATAGAATAGGAATTGTAGTTTCTTATTTTTGAAGACAGAATTCAAATCCGAGTAGAATTATCCTAATTTTATGGTTTTTATGGCAAAAAATTGCTAATTTTTCTGGGTCTAACAATAGGCTTCCTTGGTAACAAGCTCTTTCCTTTCATATTGGTAAGCTTTTAATGGGAATCAGAGGCTTATATTATAATGCTGTTAATGTTAAACTACACCTAATGAAGGAAATCTGATATTGATATAATCCTCATTTTTGGAGCTTTTTTGCCCCAGTATCGTTCCATACGAGAAAAAAATGATGAGGGAGCTCCATATAACCTAGAGACTTGAAATTTTGCACAAATATATAAATTTCGTTCTAACCGAAATAAAATAAAAATTGCAAAAATTCCATTTTTTAGGGGCGAACATATGCGGTTTAGGTATTTCTATACGGACTACAATGCTGAAATTTTTTCTAACGGTAGAATTTACCAAATAACGAAAAAGGGAATATAGAAATTCAAAAAATTTTGTTCGTTCAGCCGTAAAAATTTCTTAAATATGAAACAATTTGACTAATGTTTATGTAGTTTCTGAAGGTGCAGGAAGATGAAAATTTTAACTTAGGGAGGGTTTGTTGCTCCAGTGGTAACTAACATTAAAATTTTCCGAAAGGTTTATTATTATGGCTGTTAAAAATTCATAAAATTTACACAATTAAGTTCATATAAATGAATTTATAGAGGTGATACATTGATGATATTTTGAACAAATATTAGGTATTCATAGCGGATGATGAGAACCTATAAAATGTTTATAATTATACATTTTAGGCGTTGTTTTTACCCAATATTACGAAAAATACACGTAATTAGGTGCACAGGTGCAAAATTATGCTTTTGCAAATTAATTGTCGGCTTTTATTCTTTACATTAAGGTGAGAGAAAATGCTTGCAGAATGCAAGCACACATTCACTAGTATATATATATATATATATACTAGTAAATGTGTGCTTGCATTCTGCAAGCATTAGGAGCGGAAAAATAATTTTGAAACGCAAAAGTTGGACCTCTTTACCGATTTCCTTATTGAAAAAATTTGAGGTAAAAACAACCCCTAAATTTATAATTATAAAACATTTATAGGTTTTTAGCATTTGTTACATTTATGCGAAATTTTATTGATGTAGCACCTCTAGAAGTGCATTTATATAAATTTAATTGTTAAAAATTTTTGAATTTTTAACAGCCACAATAATAAACTTTAACAAAAGTTTCAATGTTAATTTTCACCGGAACATTACTCCCTAACTTTCTTAAAATTTTCAGCTTCCTTGCTCTTCAGAAAGTACATAAATATTAGTCAATTTGTTTAACATGTAAAAGATTATTACGGTCGAACAAATAAAAATTTACAAATTTCTATAATCCCGTTTCCTTTATATGGCAAATTCTACCAATGGAAAAAATTTCAGCTTCATAGATCATTTAAAATTACCTAAACCACGAAAAGTTAGTAAATAGTTTATAATTTTTAATGGTCAAGAAAATACATATTGTTGCAATTTTTCCTCTGATTATTTTTTTAGATTCACCTATATATTAAATTCAGCTCTCCAACTATTGTAGTTTGGGCTGAACATTTGTATCCTCCTATATCCTAATTAAGACCCGTCAATATATAATGAATAAACTTTTTTAAATGTTAGGATTTTTACAATTTCAAATTATTCCCTTTCGTTTTTTTAAAAAAATCATATAAGCGTGTCAAATTTGAAGTTTGTTGCTCATTTAGAAGTGCCTTATAATTGTATTCCTCATATGGGGCAATAATAGGCCAATACAGCCATAACGTTACGAATTTTTACAAATCCGAATTATTTCTCCAAAACCATATAACCGTGTCAAATTTCAAGTTTGTATCTCATTAAGATGTGCCTTATAATGTTCACACTCGTATTGGGTAGAAATGGGGCAAAACCGCACCTAAAAATGTAATTTTTGCTATTTATTTATTTTATCTTCGGTTGCAACAATATTTCTATAATCGTGCTAAATCTTAAGTCTCTAGGTCACTTGGAGCTGTCTCAACGTTTTTGTTCTTGAGTAGAGCAATACTGGGGCAAAACAGCCCCAAAAATGAGTTTATATCAGTATCGGATTTCCTTCATTAGTCGTAGTTTAACATTGAAGGCATTAAAATATAAGCCTCTGATTCCCATTAAAAGCTTACCCATATGAAAGGATTAAGCCAGTTGCCGCACCTTCAAAATTACATAAGCATTAGACAATTTGTTTAACATTTGAGAATTTATTACAGCCGAACGAATAAAAATTTTCAAATTTCTATAATCTCATTTTCATTATTTGGCACATTTTACAAATAGAAAAAATTTCAGCTTCATAGAACATATAGAAGTACCTAAACCATGAAATGTTAGTAAAAGCTCACATTAACTAGTATATATATATACTAGTTAATGTGTGCTTGCATTCTGCAAGCATTAGGAGCGGATAAATAATTTTCAAATGCAAAATGTGTTGACCTCTTCACCGATTTACGTGATTTCCTTATTGAAAATTTTTGGGGTAAAATCAACCGCAAAATTTATAATTATAAGATATTTATAGGTTTTTAACATTTGTTACGAATACCTTAAATTTATGCCAAATTTCATCGATGTAGCATCTCTAGAAGTGCATTTATATAAATTTAATTGTTAAAAATTTTTGAATTTTTAAAAACCACAATAATAAACCTTAGGAAAATTTTCAATGTTAATTGTCACCGGAACATTATTCCTTAACTTTCTTAAAATTTTCAGCTTCCTGGCTCTTCAGAATGTATATAAAATTTAGTCAATTTATTTAACATTTTAGAGATTATTACGGTCGAACGAATAACAATTTACAAATTTCTATTATCCCTATTTTTAGACCCAGAAAAATTGCCACTTTTTTCCGATAAAAACTATAAATTTACGCTAATTCTACTCGGATTTTAATTCTGTCTTCAAAAATAAGAAACTACAATTTATATCCTTTCCGTAATTGTAGACGGCATGGAGAAACCGCCAGAAAAATTGAGATCTCATACCTTAGTGTCATGGGTTCAATATATATAGAAATTTGAAAATTTTTATTCGTTCGGCCGTAATAACTTCTTAAATGTTAAAAAAATTGACTAATGTTTATGTACATTCTGAAGATCAAGGAAGCTGAAAATTTTAACAAATTTAGGAAATAATGTTCCAGTGGTAAATAACATTGTAAATTTCACAAAAGTTTTATATTCTGGCTGTTAAATATTCATAAAGTTTACACAATGAAATTAATATAAATGCACTTCTAGAGGTACTATATCGATGAAATTTTCCATAAATGTGATGTATTCGTAACAAATGCTAAAAACCTATAAATGTTTTATAATTCTAAATATTAGGGGTTGTTTTTACCCCAATATTGACCAAAAGGAAAAACACGTAAATCGGCAAGAAGGTGTAAACCGTTGCATGTCAAAATTATTTGTCGGCTCATACTCTTTACTTTAGGATGAGAGAAAATGCTTGCAGAATGCAAGTACACCTTCACTAGTATCCTATATCCTAAGTAAGGCCCGTCAATATATAATGATATATCATTATCAAAGTTGGCAATATAATATTCTCAAGTTCTGTTTGAAACATTTATTCATAGTAATGGATTGTTGAAGAGATATTTTGATTAAGTACAATCCCAAGTGATATCATTGCTTCTGTTGCAAAGATAAAAGTTTCTAATTTTTATTAGCTATACTACTATCATTCTATAAGCAGTCTTGTTACAGAGGAGAATACAGGATATAGGAGGATACTAATGTCTGGCCCAAACTACAATAGTTGGAGAGATGAAATTTTCAGATATTGTTGATGGCATGGAGAAACTGCCAGAATAAATGAAAAATTGCAGCAATGTTTATTTTCTTGGCCGTTAAAAAATATAAACATTTAAATGAACATTTCTTGGTTTAGGTATTTCTAAATGTGCTACAATGCTGAAATTTTTTTCAATGGTAGAATTCACCAAATAACGAAAACAGGATTATAGAAATTTGAAAATTTTTATTCGTTCAGCCGTAAAAAATACTTAAATGTTAAACAAATTGACTAATGTTTATGTACACTCTGATGACCCAGGAAGTTGAAAATTTTAAGAACTGTAGGGAATGATGCTCCGGTGGTAACTAACATTGGAAATTTTAGAAAAGTTTATTATTATAGCTGTTAAAAATTTTAAATTTTAAACAATTTAATTTATATAAATGCACTTCTAGAGGTTATACATCGATGAAATTTTACTGAAATGTGAAGTATTCGAAAAGAATGATGACAATGTATAAAATGTTTATAATTATACATTTTAGGGGTTGTTTTTACCCCAATTTTGTCCAAAATGAAAAACACGTAATTCGGCGCAAAGGTGCAAAGCTTTGCGTTTAAAAATTATGTCTGTTTCTTATTTTTTACATTAAGGTGAGAGAAAATGTTTGCAGAATGCAAGCACACATTCACTAGTACATATATACTATAGTAAATATCTTTCATAACATAATAAACCTTCAAACTTTAGTTAAAATAAGGATACTGCTCGCATATTGGGCCACCAGCTATGATGGCACCATATTTCATGAGAAACTTACAAGAATATGTAATATTTGCTGCCTGTAAATTCATAGTTTGTGCATGATTTGATGAATGGTGAAGATGTGGCATAAAACCCCAACCAACACAACTTAAGAGGGTGTGATTCAATCATATAAAGTATAACCCTTGTTTGCTTTCATATTACTAAGTACTATGTAGTATATACAATTTTTTGTCAGTCTTAGCCCATTGTAACTGTTGACCCAAATGCAAGTAATGTCAAAAAAAAGTATGGTTCTTTTCCTTTATATCCCCCCTCTAATTGTTTACTAATTATGTTATAGTTTTTTAAGGGTTTTTTTATTCCTCCCTGCTACCATGACACAACAACGGCTTCATTGAGTTAATTTAACGCTTGCTAACCCATGACTGATTGGCCCGTTTATTTTGTCTCTAAATATTCTCACTTTGTACGGTTAAGGAGTACTTATGTCATAATTTGATTATTACTAATCTCGTTATCCAATATCCTTGGTTAATAGGCAAATTAAAAACATAATCAGTAAACAATTAGCGGCGGGGATATAAAGGAAAAGAACCAAAAGTATTGATAGATCAATTATTTTCCTATCTTACCTGCTGGGGATATACTCAAGTGTTCTAAAACTGTTCTAATTCCATATGGGATTTCTTTAGGCAAATGTTCCAAAAGTTTCTCTTTAACTGCTAATATAATAATTTCTTCCATTTTCTGATCAGTAAATACTGACAATGGGTAGATCCAGGGCCTTGGAATTGCCTTTTGTAACATGAATTCCTGCAAGTGAGACAACATTCAAGGTAAGTAGCAGACAATGGCTTAACGTTTCCATTATTCATTTTTCATTACAACACGTTAGTAATTTTCATTTAAAGACCGTAGTAACTATTATTACCCTCGTAGCATCAATACCGCTTCCTGTTAGGGCAGATGTCATGAAAACTCCTTCAAAATGGGGCCATCCTATTTCATTAATGACTGTTTTACGAACAGTCTTCTCGGAAAATTTATTTATTTTTCTGCTCTCTGGTGCAGTGCTATCTTGACCACCATTGATGACTACTGTATCAACAGTTTCACTAATATCATCTTCCAAAGACCCACAAGTAAGAGAAGTTGCTAGGTCAAGCAATTTTCGTTTCGATTTTAAAGCGTCCACCTAAATATACATTGCATTAAAATTTTAATCGTGCGAAACTAACTTCAAACATTACAAACCTCTCTGAAGCTCAAACCTTATTCAAAATCAACACCGAGGACTTCTCTTGGTAGAGGTGCAGCAATCTAAGAATTTTCAAATCTAAACGGTCTCTCGTCCAAATGTTAGAAACATCATGAATCACGGCAACTACGTCAGATTCTTTTATGCATAATTCAGCGTCAACGAGAAAGGATCTCTCCAAATTGTGTCTGAATTTAAAAGTGAATTTTTATGCAACTAAAAGGATTAACAAAATTTAACCTTAAGAGCTATATTTTGTACGACTTACCGTTTACTGTTGTAAACATCAACAAGACCTGGGGTATCGAAAAATATTACTTGAATATTTCCTTTCGTAAGTATTGCTTCTGTTTTCGTTCGAGTCGTATGTACTTTCCTTGAGATAGAACAAACCTGCAATACGTTAATAATGAAAATCTCGTTGAAGAACGCAGAGATGAACTTCTAGATCAGTAAAAAAACAAGTACCCTTCTTTTAACAAGTCCATTTATTAAAGTACTTTTTCCTGCATTAGGTGTCCCTACAACCGCTACTTTAATAAGCTTAGTGTCTGAAATACCGCCTATAGAATGGTGCAACAAATTAGAGCCACAGGATACTCTGTCCCTCAAATCTCGACTTCCACACGAATAAGATGCACTTTTTAGTGTTTTACAAAGCCCAAATCGATTCAATAAATTGTCCTTGGATACACTTTCCAGATTCGAATCATTCACAATCCTCCCTCTTGAAGATAAGAATCTATTTTTTAATTTACTACATAAACGACTACAAACACCCATTGTAAACATTAGAAAAGACATGCTTATATGTCTCCAAATAAATATCTTATTGTTCCACTAAATTTTGAATACACCGGTGTTCATAGAATTCCAACATTTTCCACTACATCGCCGTGAACAAGACATTTTTAGTGTGAAGTGAATTCATTATCCAATGATTTCCAGATTACGCACCACCATGCCCTTCCCGTTATACTGTTATGCAGTATGCGATGAGTTGATAGTCAGCCACACCAACCATAGAATTTAAAAATGACTTATTTGACACTAGGGTTGCCAACCTCCGGCTTTCGGTCCGGAGATCTCCGGGTCATCGTCATAATCTCCGGGTGAGTAGCACAAATCTCCGGTTCTATTTCGATTGCAGCGGAAAGCTCTTTTTATGACTTTTTTGCGTTTGCACTTTAATTTCCATTGTATTTTGTTCTATACAAAAAACAAATCGACGATGCTCTTAAAATTTCGTTAATTAGCGATATTAAAAAAAATAAACGATTTTTAATTATATTTCCTAAAACCATGAGTGCCTTTAAGAATATTGAATATATTTATCATTACATTTTCATTGGGTTTCTTCTAAAGCAGGGGTCTCAAACTCACATGATGGCTCTCTGCCGATCCGCGGGCCGCATTCCTTACTTTCCCAGTCTTCACACTTTTTTGTATTCTTTGTATTATATTCACTCTCCATTTCCACAAGAGAGGAATCGCTCTATTACGCGTCGTATATACACGCAGTCATTGCTAAAATGCTGGATTTGGCGTCGAGGTTTAAGTCTTTCTGATATGCAAGAAACTCGCTGGCAGTGGGATAAACATTCTTCAGTAACTCAACCGTGCAGGCTGATATAAATTGGAATGATTTAATACACTTCTTAGATTATTTAGAAATATTTGCGTGAAATATTTTATAAGAAATAGATTTGAGTTCGGGTCGCGTAGTATAAAGTAAATTGCTTCGCGGGCCGCAGAAATGCATCGCGCGGGCCTCGAGTTTGAGACACCTGTTCTAAAGTATCCACGTTTCAAGCAAACTCCGGTTCATGAATATCTTAAAGTAGGCAACTCGTAACAACATCTCCGGTTCATGAAGATCTAAAAGTTGGCAACCCTATTTGGCACCCTTATTAAAAAGTGCAGAAAATAACTGACACATTCACAAAAGTCAAGTAGATTCTGTTTTAACCATTGATATCGTACATCAAATCTTCAGTAAAGTTAATTACTTTCCAATCTAGATGTCAGTGTGTCGTTGAAAAAATTAAAATATTGAATCATGTTTGACAATTAAGCCGTATCGCTGTTATGCTTGTGAAATGGATAAGAGATCACTTTTTGTAATCAATGTTAATTTCGACAATCGATTGAATTTTTTTATCTGTTAGTTTTGTTATAGTTTGTTTAATGTTATTTATTCATATAAACTTTTATAGTGCCCTAGCTGCCGACCAAAACATGAATAAATCAGATATTTGGCAGTCTTTATTTTCAAATAGAGAATTTAATTTCAAATGTACTTGCATTAAAAAACATTTTTTTCACAGTATATAGTTAATGGAACATTGAGCATTTAACTGTATTATCTTGTATGTTGGCAAATCAAGATTTTATGTTATTGCCATATCATTAATTTTCCTATCTGCTTATATTCGACATTGTCAATATTATTGACCGTATGTGGGTGATATTGCAGGTTTGCACAATATATTGAAACAATCAAATTCAGTTTGATTTTACTGTAGAGACCTCAATAATATTGTGCCGAAGGTGGGCAGCCACAATAATATTGCACAATATTTCGCAGAAAGTTCCTGTAGTCATTCGTTTCATTAAAAGGCAACACGGAGAGGCGATTTTGGTGGGTGTAGTGGTGTCACCTCCTTAGCCACTCCTTCATCCAACGTCTCTTTTTGTGCACCATTTTCTTCTTCTTCTTGCAGAGAGAAACAGACAAAGCAATAGCTACACAACTGTCTGTTTGACTGTCAAAAAACATGTTTATTAAGAGACTGGTGAGTGGTTGAAGCAGACTGACTGTTGGGGATTGACGACAGCGACACAGGGAATTATTGAACAACTAACATAAGTGCCCGTTGAATTTCAACGGGTTTAATGAATCTAAATTTTCGTCAATGCTACATGTAAAAATCGCAAGAATAAAATTGTGCACTGTTTTAACAATCGAATATTTCTATTTTAATAAGTGTTTTAATTAATTAACTAAAATCTCACAGAAATTCCTTGTGAATAAAATAGTACCTTTCTTTCTACTAAAATAGCCATTGTTATTAGTTTTAAATTGATTATAGCATTAGGATTTCAATTTCATTAAATAAGCAGAATTCCGGTTCCAAAAAATTGGTTCAATATTCAATTGCCTCTTATAAAGGTTTAAATAGATTTTGGAATAAAATGTACCTTAATATCGTTTAGCGTCTGCTCACTGCTCTGGACTTCTCAGTTTCTGAAACAACTACTTTCAAAAGTTTTAAATTGATTTTTGCTTTGAAATATAGTACTTGAGTCAATTCAGTACAGCTTCCACTTTACATACTATAAATTCCAAAGTAACTCCTTTTATAATAGGCAATGCTAGCCTAAAATTAATTCATTCTATAAAGTGAATAAATAAAGTTCTTTCTTTAAACTATAATAGCCACTGTTATTAGATTTAAATGGATTATAAGCCTTAGAACTTACTCTATACTAAATAAGCACCAAAATTCCTTTTATAAAAACAAATCAATTCATTAAAAGATCCACTGTTGTTACTTTGAAAATTGCCTGTTAACAGTTTTAAATGTCCTTTTAATTTTAATTGAATTTTAATTTATATTCGTTTCCAAACTTCTGCCATTGTTACGAAATTAATTTGAGGAATAACAATATAAATTGGTAAGCACATATGGTTTACAAAGAATTTAATTTAAGAATGCTTTTTATTTCCAATTTTTCTAAAATGTCACTGTTGATACTTAAATTTTTTTATATTTACATTAATATACTTATTTTCCACAAAACACGCCAATCTCTCCCCTTCCTTCCTCTCTCTCTCTCTCGTATTGAAGCATTCCAGGCATGCTTATTCCCAGAAGGATGTATACAATAATAGTAATTTGAGGTGTAACAATGATAATGGTCGACATAGCAACATCACGTTAAAATGGCGAGATTTCCACAAAATATGCAAATTAAACGTTTAACATGGAATATTTCGAACTGTGGGCGAAAAAAGACGAATGGAATAAGAAACTTTATAAATTTTTCTTCAAAATGGTTCAAATCTGAAGGTCGTCTGTTAATTTGTTCTAATTTTAATTTCCAAATGAATAAAAGCCTGCACGTCGAAAAATTGCGTTTTACATGTAAAGTAATGGGAAATGGAAATGCCTCTCTTGGAGACGAACCAAGGAATTTTTTCACAATTTAAATGTATCATTCTCTGAATAAGTGTTAATCAAGCATCCCTACCAAATTTCGAGTTTCTATCATTATTATTTCTCGAGTTATTAGCATTTGCATAGCGTGACCAACCAACCAACGGACGACGGCTATTATTATATAAAATATTATTGAGCCTTTGGTGGCAGCCGGATTTGGACAATATATTGCACTCAATATATTGAGACAATAATATTGCACGTGTATGGGTCTCTTAAGATCTTACCATCTTGCATTGTCATGGGTTAAGTAGATAGAAAGAAGAGAATGCCATGCTACACAACATGCAAACCACTATTGCATTCTGATATACTCTGCAAAACAAATAGCCTTCCTTATGTTACATTTGTGGTAATAATATTAACAAAAAAGTTGTATTAGAATGCTCCATATGTGAAAGAAAATTGCATCATAAGTTTGTACATAAAACTCATCAGAATCTTGTATCACCTGATGATCAGCGCTGCCTTAACCATTGGGCTAAATGGGCCATAGCCCAGGGACACCATACATAAAGGGTGCTGCTACTCATAAATATTTTTTTAAATTATTATTATTAAGTTCAAGGGGATTGGCTTTCCGGAGAAACAATCAAATTATTAGGAATAAAAATAATGGAAATTATATAGGTTGCATAGAACTTTTAGCAAAATTCGATCCCATATTACAACAGCATCTATTAGATTTTGGAAATAAAGGCATTGGAAATGTTTCATACTTGTCAGCAGGAATTTGAGACGAATTTATTCAAATTTTAGGAAATAATGTCAGAAGTTCTATTATCTCCAAATTGAAAGAAGCCAAATATTATTCATTAATAATAGATTCAACGCCTGATATTTCACACTCAGACCAGTTAACCATTGTAGTTAGATATGCAAATACCAATGGAACCACAGTAGAAAGATTTTGGACTTTTGTCGAAAATGTAGGTCATAAGAGCACAAAAATGGAGGATTGTGTTTCAAAAGTACTGACCGATTTGGACAATAATTTGCTAGATTGTAGAGAACAGTCTTATGACAATGCTTCTAATATGTCAGGTGTGAATAATGGTCTTCAAGCTCGTAATAAATTAAAAAATAATCTTGCCGTTTATGTGCCATGCGCAGCACATTCGTTGAATTTTATTGGAGAATCTGCTGCGGAATGTTGTCTAGAAGCCACCGGATTATTTCTATTCATACAAAATTTGTACAATTTCTTTGTGGCTTCAACGTTTAGGTGGGAAGTATTGAAAAGTTATTTATCACTGAAATGTAAGGTACCAAAAAAATTAAATGACAGGCGCTGGTCGGCAAGAGCTGATGCAGTAAACGCAGAAATTTTAGGTTACGAATATTTTAAAAATGCATTAAAAAAATCTCTGATGATCCTGCACAAAAGCCTGCTGCTAAAGCTGAAGCACAGGGATTAGTAAATCAACTAAATTTACTAGAAACTGCTCTAATGATGGCATTTTGGAATAACATTTTGGAAACAATAAACAAAACTAATGACACTTCAAAAAGTTGATATTGACATTGAAACTGTCGTTAAATTATACAGTTTGTTGGAAAAATATTTGCAATCTAAACACAATATAGAATCTTTTATTTATTATAAATTAAAAGGGGCCGAATTATCTGGCTGTGATGAGTATAAAACTAAAAGCTTAAGTAAAAGAAAAAGACAATTCGATGAAACTACATCATCAGACGTTGAATTTGATACAAATACTGAATTCTGTATAAAAACATGCTATGTTATAATTGATAAGCTTCTGGCAGAAATAAACTTAAGGAAATGCGCTTATGATGATATACACTCAAAATTTGGTATTTTAATTAATTTTAAAAATATACATGAACCTACAATTAGAAAACAGGCTGCAGAGTTATACAATATATATGCAGATGATCTAGAAGAAAATTTTATTGAAGAATGTCTGCATTTTAAACATGTGAACCTTTGCAAAAACGATGAAATTACATACAAAGCAGAGCTTAGTTTGAGAACAATAATAGATTCAAGTACTGAATCTACATTTCCTAATGTTGCTGATGCTTTGCGCATTTTTTTTAAGGATTGCCACTACAAATTGTAGTGGTCAAAGATCTTTTTAATGTAAGCATATTATCAACTGAATCTAGAATTTTTTGAAAATATTGATTGTGCAGATATTATCAACCAATTTGCCAAAAGGAAATGTTGAAAGAAGTACTTTTAAGTCATTTCATTTATTTGTTTTAATAAAAATGTGTACTGTTTTCATTTATGGTTAATAAAATCAATATGTATTTGCATATTTACTTTTACATTAAAAATTAGTAACCCCCACTCCGCTATCAGAGGGCGCATCATGTTACTAGCCCAGGGCACCCAAATGTCTTAAGACGGCCCTGCTGATGATGAATATAGAGTTGCCACCTCTCCGGGTTTCGGCAGTCGTCTCCGGGTCAACAAAAAAATTCTCGGGGTTAACACAAAAATTTTTGAACTGGTATTCCACAATTTTTGTATTACATTACTTATACTTTTTAAAAGAAAAAATTAACAAAGTACACGAATACTTTTCGTTGCGTTATTAACCTTTCAAAAGCGTCCTGCTTACACAGTACGCTATATAGAACATTTTGTATGCCACCATTCATTCATAGTACGCCACAGAGATCGCTAGATTTCTTAATTTTTCTTGGGAAATAAATTTTCATACATTTTTAAAACCTTGTTAAATTTGGATAAATAAATAAATGGATAAAAGGTACATGGAGAAACAATCCACCTTAGCATAAATTTAATCCTAAAAATATTTTCTGAATTTTCAAATAGTCCAAAAAAGTCAGAAGAATTAAAAAAATGTTTTGATATTTTGGGGAGGGAATATGAAAATGTTCTGAGGCATGTACCAACGAGTTTTGGAATGCATTTTTAGTTCTTGTCCAGCAATAAAAATTTATTTTATACTGCAAGGAGAAGAAGAAACAGCTAAAGTAATTTGGAGTTTTGTACAGGATCAGAAAGATGAGCTTCAGGATGACAGCAAAATTCAATTGACTCTGCCTGAGTGTTATCTTTACTTTGCAAATCATTTTATGCCCATTATGACCAAAGCTATTTCGTTACTAGAATGTGAAACAGTTATAGTATAAGAAATAATGTGTATATTAAAAGAGAAGCTTGAATGCAGACTGAAGGATAAGTTTTTTGTGTATAAAGTAAATTCCAGTTTGAGTTATCTTGATTCAGGAGACAGACAGAGGTTTTTAAAAGAAACAACTCAAGTTTACTAGAGGGCAGTTGACTATCTTTAGAAGTGGTATAATTTTGAAAACAATCCATTTGAATATTTTTCAGTTATTAACTTAAAGAATGAGAACCTTCAATATGAAGATTTTTTGAATGCATCAAAACATGTGAAGGTCAATTTAGATGAAAATAATTTATACGATAAGATTCAATTATTGAACAAACTTCTACCACAAAAACAAGTACTTGATGTTTCCATTGACAAAAAGTGGGTTGAAATTTTCTCCAGATGTAATGAGTTTAATGAACTGCCAAAACTTGTAGCCAAAATTTTATCTATTCCAACAAGTAATGCTCAGGCAGAGAATTTTTTCCATAATGGGAAATACATGGACTGATAGAAGGAACAGAATGAGGGTAGACCTTGTTAAGGCAGAAATTTGCACTAAAGTGAATTTTGGCATGCCCTGCCTGGAATTTTATAACTTCATTAGCAAGCCTGAGCAAGTTGAATTACTCAGAAGAGCAGTAAGAAATGAAAAATACAACTGAAAATTAAAATAATAAGTTCAAGTATTACTGGTGCAAAAATCTTTTTATTTTTTGTAATAGCTCATTTTAATGTCTTTCGAAACTAAAAAATAAATATATATATAAACTCCAAAATATTATTTTAAAGATTTTTTTCTCCTGTTTCTCAAGAATTTATGGTATAGAAATTTCCTATTTCTTATATGTATCACCTCATAATCATGCTAAAGCTCGTTTTAAAATTCATGTCCAAAAAAAATTAATTCTTGGTTTAGGTTTATAAATCTCCGGGTTTGGGTCCAAAATCTCAGGGTCAGGGCTTATGGAAAGGTAGCAACTCTAGATGAATATGATATACATATATATGTTTGTCAAGAATGCCTTAACCCGTTTTTGCCCACTGTTCCAATATTGGAACATTGTTTATTTCTCCTCAGGTGACGCTACAATGTAACAAATGCTGAAGTTAACGCATGAATGAGATACATTGAAGTGGTAGGAAGTGCTGAATGTTAATCAGTTTGGTCTAAGACACGAACGTGGTTGTAGGGGACCTAGGATATTTCGTCGTTTTTACGTCTGCAAAATGTCTTCAAAGAGGTAAGTTAAAAATATATTTATAATACTCTAATCAAAGTAATATTTTGCATAATTTTAGTTACCTTGTTCCCGAATATGATCATGTTTTCTGAGTTAACACATCTTATTATAGCTACATTTTATTTAGTATAAAGTGATGATGTTCCAATTTTGGAACACTGGGCACGAATGGGTACCCGAACTTGAATTACGTAATAAACATATCTTCATATGCATATGAATTTATTACTTTACCTTTACACAATTTTCAATAAAAATTAGTAACATATGTAAATTATATTTCATTAATAACTTTGTATTTATATAAATAATATATTTTATCACCTTTTCTTATTGTTTCAACAGAAATATGACAGTTTCGGAGATTTTGGAGGAGCTCGAAGAAGAAGATTTTATGGCTGCTAATATTTTCATCACTCCTCCAAATGATGGATTAGACAGTGAAGAAGATAGTGGTGATGAAGATGTAGGTGGAACAGTTAACAACCTAAGTGGACGCCAACTGCAGGCAATAGCAATTTCAATGGCTGTTCGTCATGGTAATAAACATGTCATTGGGTATGATAGCGAAAATAGTGATCTTGAGAATCAAGATACAGTTGATGACTGTAAAGAAAAAGATACTCAGGACTGCATAAAAAAACTCAGAAAAGGCGCTACTTGTTCTAAAAAAACTGTGGCAAGGAAATGGGTGTGTAAAGATTTGTTGGCAAATTTCCCACCGTTTTCAGTTTCACGTAATATTGTTTATACAATTACAGACCCTGTTTCCTTTCATCATCTTCAAACAAAGGGTATAGGATATACTGGAACAATTATGACTAACAGAATAGAGAAATGTCCTATCCCTTCAAAAATTGATATGGAGAAAAAGGAAAGAGGTTCGTATGAATTTCGCACAGATGAAACAACAAACTGTTGTGTCACAACTTGGCATGATAACAGAATAGTAACGATTGTGAGCACTGTGGATCCTGTTGAACCTATAGGACAAGCAAACAGATGGATATCTACTGAGAAAAGAAAATTACCAGTGAAACAACCGTATGTAATTGCGCAATATAATAAATATATGGGGGAAGTCGACCGGATGGACCAAAATATTGATAATTATCGCATCGGAATACGATCAAAGAAGTGGTGGTGGCCAGTGTTTGTTTTCTGCATTGATACAAGTGTACATAACGCTTGGCAACTGTATAGAAAGCACTGCACACCAGGTTTGGACTATTTGTCTTTTAGAAGGATAATTGTGAACATCTATCTGAAAAAGTTTGGAACACCAGCAAAATCTGGAGGCCGTCCTTCTTCATCGAAAGAAATATCCTCCAGAGTTCCAACCCAAGTTCGTTTTGATCATGTTGACCATTGGATTGTACCAGCTACAAAGCAGAATCGCTGTGCACTATGTAAGAAAAATGTCACGAAGGCTTGTGAAAAATGTAACATAAATCTTCATGATAATTGTTTCAAAATATTCCATACTGAATAAACTAAAGTTTAAATTTGTTATTAATAATAATGTGTGTTGTGTTAAACTGTTATAAATACTAAGGTGAAGAAATAACAAGGTGAACTATTATAAAAATTTCTTAAATGATGAATGAAAGTAGAAGTTTACAAATATTTGTTTATATGTATTGAGTAAATTGTTGATGGCAATTATTTAAAAGAAGGATGGAATTATATTTTTTGTCACTTATTATCCAGTTCCTATAATAAAAATAAAATATTTTAAAATTTTAGCATGTGTTTTACAATTATTTTCTGAAAAATGTATCTTAAAACTCCTATACCCATTCATGCCCAGTGTTCCAATATTGGAACATCGAAATTCATCAATACTATATTCGAAAAAATAAAAAAAATGGCATATTTCACTTAACTAGTCAAGAATGAATAAGAATAGACTAAAATTATCTACATTCTCAGAAAAAAATTAATTCGGGCAAAAACGGGTTAATGTTAGGAAATAAATTGCAGTGACTGATATTTACAATTCTAGTTAAAATATTTTAACCTAACACTTATATTAGCAAATTTATATTTTTTGTTTTTAAGTCCTTTGATTTTTTTATGTAATAATAATAATACTTTATTCATTCCGTAGGTTTACAATCAAACATGGAGTAAGTCAAGGATATGTGATATACTACATAAGTTAAAAGATAAAAAAGAGATCTATAATTCGCACCAGCTCCATCAATAATGGTGCAAATAATGTACAGGGGGCAATTAATGGTTTAGTAAATACTCGTCAATACTGTTGTATCCATTTTTAACAAGATAGGATTTTACATGATTTGAATATATGTATGTTGCCTATTTCATTTATGTCATTTAGCAATGCATTGAAGAGTTTGCAACATAATGCTAGGATTATTTTTTGTTAGCATCAGACAGTACCTTGTTATGTGAGTGTCAATTCTATTTCTTGTTAAATAGTCGTGCATGTTAGAATTTCGTGTAAAAAGATGAGGGTTCATCTTTAAAAATACAACAGATTCATATAAAAAATGCATGGGTGTCATTATATTGTTGTCTATGAATTTTGTTTTGCAGGAGGTGCATTTATTTAGTTTATATATTGCTCGTAGACAGTGGCGTAGCCAGGATTTGACCAAGGGGGGTAGGGTTCAGGTTCAGAGCTATGTACCGGACGTGGGGTTATACCGCCGCAACACGCCGAAGGCAAAACATTTGTACTTTATTTAATGATTTACACACGTGTTCCGTAAATCCCTATATAGATTTTTTTGTTAAAAATAAACAAATTGTGTTAACTCACCGAAATTAGAAATTTTCTTAAAAAATAATGAAATTCGTGGGATTTATAATTAATAAACGGGATATCGCCGCCATCGAAGTGTGTGTAGATCGGTTCCTTGCTCTTTAATAAAATGTGGCGTTTATTCAGAATGCCACAGTACATATTGTATTATTATATTTTGAAGGGCAAAAATATAATTTACATGCTGACAAAGGGACTCTAAGAACCAATCCCTATTTTTCTCCATATACCCAATTACTTACCATTCGTGAATTTGCCATTTGCGAGGGTTTTCAGGAATGGAGATGGACTACTGTACATTCATTTCCTATCATAAATGCATTTTATACAACGTTGGTAACAGAGACATAGCTAGGAATATTGGCGCCTATGGCCAAGTTAACAAAATGCACCTTTTTATAACACAAGTATTTCTAGTAGCATTTATGCATTATTTCTAAAAATGATCAAGCGAATTACCATTGAATGTATAATGTATGATTAAAATATGAAATATCATGTATGCTTGGTTGATGCAAAATCAGTAATAAATATAAACTTTAGCTATAAAAATTAATTTATGTAAATTTTCATCTTAAGGATTCTGGAAAATACTGACAATAAGTCACATTGTCATTTATCCGAGACATTTAAAGTTTTAGTTTAAAAATTCATCGCTACAAATACTGCTGTTAAACTATGAAATATAAAATTCTATATAATGTTACTAGATGCATTAAATTTTATAACTCCCATTCAGGGCTGGCACGTAAAAAATAGCCGCCTGAGATGAAGGTGCTTTATGCCGCCCTATTGCACAGTAACAGCATTTATATTTTTTAGACTCAATGAATTTTCTTAATTCCAAAAAATCTTGATATATTTCAAAAGAGGAACCTTTGGCCTTTACTTTTTCAGCTCCATTCTACAATTTAGCACATATAATGTATATTAATTTTTGCGTTTATATTTTCATGCAGGTAACGAAATGTGGAACTCGTCTGCATAAAACTCCATATAATTCTGAGACGAATCTTATCTCGGCACAAAAGGAAGGAGCCATCGTCCACACGTATCTTATGTCAGTTACAATGAAACCACTCAAAGAAATTTACGATGTTTATCTCTTGACCGAGACCGAGTCCGAGATGTGAGGGAAAGATTCTTGCATTCAAGTTGCATAGAAATCCCTCTCCCGTCGCCATATCTCCGGTTCTAATGAACAAATGCAACAATGAAGAATGATTTCATAACTATAACTTTAAATTATTAATGAAATGTCTTTAAAAAAAATAAGAAACGCAACATTTTCTTGAAAATTTCCAGTCGAAACGTCAAAAAATTGACCTGTGGTAAACGTTTCCCCTATTTGTTTTAGAGAGGTACACAAAGCAGATAAAATGTTTAGAAATGCTCACATGTTTCTTTGAATAAGATTGCATATCAATAGATTCAATAGTGTTCACGATACTGTAAGCTATAGGAATACTTGGCCAATGGTGGACCTTAGGTGGTTTTTTCGATTTGAAAATTAATTCCTATTATTTAATCTATACATGATTTAAATTCCACGTTTCTACGATGATTATTAGTATTTTATAATTCCTACAAAATACGATATCATATAAACCAATTTTCTGATAAAAATGCTGCAATTATATTGATGAGCGATTACGTACCTAGATGTAAAGATGATCCAGGATGAAGATGTCAGTGTTACTGGCTGAAACAGTGGTAAAGATGCACCTAGGACCCCTCTGCAGAAATTTAGTGTAACCGTAAAACTACACTCGGACAGGCTGCCATACATTAGACGATACCTGCAGACCTGTACTTTTTGGAGAGTTATCTTCTAACACGACCGAGTCCAGTGATCCTGTAATTCTGACTGGGAACTAACGTGCAGCAAGCGAAGAAAGGCATGCTAAGAATTTAATTAAGCGGAACATGATACAGATGCCAACGAAAGATACAGAGAAGGGAAAGAAAAATCTAACCTAAACTTCCCGAGTCTAAGGGCTAGCTCTAAATGTCACGGAGAGATATTTAAAAAATTCAAATTATTTTTTTTAGTGCTCCGAGTGCAAAATCATGTACGCTTAGTTGATGTTGAAGTGGTGAACGACAATGTAAGGGCACCCTTTACTTTTTGGCAAATCCGCAATGGCAGTTGATTTTTGTCTCAATATGCGTCTGGAAATGCCGCCCCAAGCTAAAGGCTGCCTGAGGCGGTCGCCTCACCCCTGGTGCCAGCCCTGCTCCCATTTTTACATTTAAAAATTTGTACAGTAGACAAAAATAATCCATAAATAACAAAAATAAAGCAAGAATCACTGTTCTGTAATAATTTCATACCCAAGGTTGTACGCACTTCAAGTGGGCACTTGTTTCACTTTGAAGTATAGATAATTGCTAGCTGTTTTTGTCTCATATTTACACGGTTTTCTTTGTTACTATTTCGTTAATTATTTTTACTAATAAGTTCAATTTTTTCACTGGATGTCATAGTTGTAATAAAAACAGACAAATAATAATAATAAAAATAAAATTTTTCGATTATCTCATGGGGGGGGGGGTTGAACCTTATAGCCCCCCCTCCCCTGTCTATGCCTCTGCTCGTAGAGCTCTTTTTTGAGTAATAAATAGTCTGGCAGTATGGCGTGATGCTCTCCAGAAAATTATGGCATATCTCAATATTGAATGGATTTTACCATGGTATAACATGAGAAGGATATTTGTGGAGGTTGTCTTGCACGCAGTAATCGAATTTGAAATATTATTTTGTTTACTTTTAATGATAATAATAATATAATTTATTTCACTGTTGGCAAATACATTTGCATAGTTTCGTCACTGAATATTTAAATATTTACAAAACAAGACAAGAGAGAAAAATATAGATATACAAGCAAAAAATACAATGATAAATAAGATAAAGGTGAAAGAAAAAAATAATAAGAAAAGCAAAATCATACTTTATCATCTAGGTATTCACATACACTATAGTAAGTTTTCTTCAGAAGGAACTTTTTAATTTTTTTTTACACTTTGTGGGACAAAACTGATTTAATGTCCCCAGGCAAATTATTATATATTACAGATGCTGAGTGATGAGGGCCTTTTTGAGAAAGTGCATTGTTGTAGACATTAATTTGAATGTGAGATAGTGAATGGGTGAAATGGGTATGGTATTCTGCAATTGTGAGAAAAATGTGATGGTTTGATCTAACAAAAGTTGCACAACTCAAAATGTAAAGGGATGGTAAGGTTAAGATATGGAAAGATGAAAACAAGGGTTTGCCATGTGTACGGTAAGATACTCTACATAAAACTTTGACAGCTTGTTTCTGTAAAGAAAAGACTTTACTAGCCAGTCTGCAATTACTCCAAAATAATATTCTATAGCTTAATAATGAATGCACTTTTGCATAGTAGAGGGATAATAAGCTTTCAATAGGAAGTATTGGAGCCAATTTTCTTATCATAAAAACCCCATTAGCAACTTTTTTAGCAAATCCATCGATGTGATCCAGCCAATCCAATTTCTCCTTAATATGCAGCCCAATGAAATTGGTGGATGAAGATCTAGCGATGCTTTTATTGTTCATTTTAAGAAGGGGGCTACTATATGGGATAGCTTTTTTATTGTGAAATAGCAGGTAAGAGGTTTTGTTGATATTTATAGCAAGCTTGTTTAGATTGCACCATTCCATCATTTGGTTAACTGATCTGTTAGCAACCTCAGCCAGAAGTGAGAGACTATCAGCAGTTACCAGGCAGGATGTGTCATCGGCATATAAGGTCGGGAAACAATCTGAAAATTTTTTGGGAAGGTCATTCATGAAAATTATGAAGAGAAGTGGTCCAAGAATTGAGGAACACCAGTAATAATTTTTACAGGTGTAGAATTAACAGTGGTAGAGCCATTTCTAGCTCTTTGGGAATATGTACCTCACAATTTGATAGCAGTTACTTAGAAAGGAAGTAACCCCCCAAAGTCGTTGTCTAAAATGCCGTCCGGTTTTATTCTTATTGTGATTGGGAAACGTAGCGAGTAGAATTTTCCGAGAAATTTTTGCTCAACCTCCAACCTGGAGGACCAGGGTTTTTTGATCAGGGTTTGTCCTTCCCCTAGAGGGTTGCCTTCACCACGGCTACGAGGGTCCCTCTCCCCGCTGGGCAGCATTTCCTCTGACCCAGAAAAGGTTATACCGCCTTTACCCGGTGGTTCAGCCGCCCTTCACATAGGGAACAGACGCTGACCAGGACGCCGCCCGCTACGGGTACAGACACGCCTGGTTTTTGTGTTCCGTTTTGGTCCGCAGGTGGTATTTTATTTCCCACCTACCCTGCATATCTGCTGGGCATTCCACGATCCGCCACCTGGGGACGCGCCCGATGGGGGACGGAAAACCCCACACGGGCGATGTCCTCTGAAATTGTATTTTAGTCTAGTGCAAATTAATCATTAATATCACTATATAAATTTATTACTAAATGAAACACCGCAAAGGGAAATTGCGAGAGAGAAAATGTTCCTGGGATAGAGATCATTGATAACTATTAATAGGTACCTACAAATAGCAAAAATGATAAAAATTACCAAATAAGTCATAAACTGTAATGCAGAGTTATTTTTTTAGCAGCAGGAAGCAAGAAAATCTTTCTTGTTCCAAAATCAAAACTTACCAAACGTTTCTGAAAAGATGAATCACTTTCTAATTGGTCCTCAAGTCTTTTAAGATCTACTAAATTTTCCAGGGAGAATTCCTTTAGCAACTCAAGTTCCTCTTCTACACAACCTATCTGCTCATTGACACCTTTTGCTTCAATAGCATATGGCTTTTCCTCGCACTAGAACGACTAGCCATGGTATGAAACGCACAAAAACACTAAAATCACACGACTCTGAACCTCTGATTATCAAACCTTCACTCAAATAAAGCTCAAATCGCAATGAATCACGGGATTTATGTTATTACTGTATTGCTACCAATCATACCATGGAGTTCATATACATGTTATACACACACATATTAAAACAAAACACAGACGTATTACTAATAGTAAGTGTACTTTTAATGATACTACCATAAAAAAAATTTTTATCGAATACTTACCCCAAAATAGAAAGTTAAATCGAAAACAGTCTTCAATTAAAGCTCTAAACCAGTGGTCTTCAACCTTTTTTTGGGTCACCGCCCACTTTTACCATATGTTGTACTTTGAAATAAGTTCACCCACACAGTGGCGTATTCGATTTACGGGGGGGGAGTGCACCTCAACCCGACGGGTGCAAATTTCATATTTTTGCGCCCCCCCGTGAACTCGGGGCCCGGGCAACTGCACCTCCCTCCTCCCCTTCACTACGCCACTAAGTCCACCTACCGTATCAACTTAACAATAAGGTTTTATTAAAATAAATGTTTAAAAAGACAAAATTTCATTATGTTTATTAATTCCAAAACTATGTTAAAATAAGCATTTGGCATACATTTCAATGCGTACTTTTGTTTGGTGCCTACAAACCAGGCAATCAATGTCTGGCTTAAAGTCTGTAAGGGTCGTTCGAAGATCTCCTCTTTCTGTTATTTGTAAGCGGTTTCTTTTTTTGGACAGGAGATTGTCGACTGCATTGAATCCCTTCTCAACTACATATGAAGTTGGGAAAGCTAACAAGAGCAACGATATTTTCTTCCACAAGCGTGGATACAGAGAGGGCATTTTCTTGTTCTGCTAAAGCTGTACATATCCACCTTGGTTGAAATTGGCTTTACACTCATCATCATGAATTAATTCTATTATCTCCTCTTGGTATTCAATATCCACATCACACACATATGTGATGAATGGAGTGACCATCCAGGCATCCACTTTCAAGTCTATTACATCGTGAAAACGAGTCATCATATCAATTCTAATGACAGAAAGGTGATCTGCAAACTTGTCTATGTCTTCGGCTGTAAGATCATCTTTGATGTTGTGTAGTTCCAAAAACTGGTAAAATTCTTTTTGCAGGACGTTTTTTCTGAATAAATCCAATTTGTCAATGTATACCGAAATAACATTTTTGCAATCAATGAGTGTCCGTGGGAAAGAGAGTATACTTATCTCCTAATATCGCTTCTCTTTCATTTCGCTGAGTTCCCCATATAATGTATCAAATATCTGAGTGAAGGTATCCCGTTGGGGATTTTAAACCACTGGCCGCTTTTCAGCATTTCGTTCCTAAATGGCACATACTAGTTAGGATTACCATATTCTGATAATAAAACCCGGACAAATTTAATTTTAAACCTAAAATGTAGTATAATTTTTTTAAAATCAAGGTATCTAATTGCTTAAGTCTATAGTGTTAAGATTTTGATGGGCATAACCAGAAAAAAATGGGTTTTATTTGTTAAAATCTCGGTAAATTTTAAGAAAATCCGGACGTATGGTAACCCTAATACTAGTGGAATTGTCGTTAGATGAGATTACCGAATACGGTAATAACAGTGTTTAAAAATTTATGATTTTATATATTTGATAAAATTAAACTTAAACGCTTCGCTACGTCTGCGAGAGACTCCGACGACCCTCATGGGCCTTTCGATTTTACCGCAGCATGGATACATTGTCGCTAGTATAGTATGAATGATACTATAGTTAAAGACAAACGAACTGTAATAGTTGTACAGAATATGTGTGCGTATCATTAGGCTTTTTTATAGAATTTTATTTTTCAGTGTAAAAATTAGAATAGCATTTGGTGAGTTCTTTCATGCCCATCAAAAATCCAA
Organism: Uropetala carovei; assembly: GCA_036926305.1. Classification (NCBI taxonomy): domain Eukaryota; kingdom Metazoa; phylum Arthropoda; class Insecta; order Odonata; family Petaluridae; genus Uropetala; species Uropetala carovei. Next base: position 9,010,126 of record JAXCHB010000080.1, on the reverse strand, counting down.
AAACGCCCACTGGTGGTCGCTATCGTCCACCTTGAAGACCACTGCCCTAAACGGTCTTATTCTTCGACCACGTCTGAATCACCCCTTCGGCCAAAAATTGTGACGGAAAAGTTCGGAAGGGTAATCCTAAGCCTACTGGCGCTAGTGTCGAATAAAAAGGTGAAAGGAAAGGAACGGAACTCTGTATATTCCGTGTCATCTTTTTCACCTTTTAAAGCGGACATCTTGTGAGAATTTGTGGACTGGTTCTGTTTTAGCTGTGGTTTAAATTTTTACGGAAAAATGCCGGTTATTATAAGGTGTTCAGTCGTTGGTTGCGGGAATACACGGGAAAGTCCTGGCATCAAGTTTTTTACTTTCCCGATTGACAGGAAGTTGTAAGTAATTTCTATTTTTCGATTTCGACCATTACGATAAATCTCGTAGTCAAACTCCCTTCTTTGGTATCTAAAATATTTCAATTTGCTATTTTTATGAAGATAGGTAGTAATTACACGTTATGTATGTGATTTAGAGGCCATCGTCATAGAAGCTTCTAACAAATTTGGCTCATCTACGAAAAAATTGTTGCATTAAAATTTTTCAAGGGGTCAGAAAATGGTCTGAAATGCTTTAACCAGCCTAGACATACTCCAATGCATAGATGTCTTACCTGCAATTATCATTTCCTTTGTTGGTAACTTGGTGCGCAGAATTATTTCTGTAGGGCAGCGTTTCCCAATTTAATTTCGCTACGGAACCCTTGCAACTCGAAAGAGAAGTTGCGGAACCCCAAACAGTTATTTTGTTTATAAGGTGAAAATCGAAGCACAAGTAAGTACAGATAATAATAAAGATAGGTCATGTGATCAACATTTCGTCTATTTTCATATATTTAAAGATAAAAATCGTTTATATGAACGGCATCTAGTCGATTTCTGTATTTTGTTTTTGTTGTGTATTTCGAGAACCCAGTTTCGCATAAGTACGTGCTCGCGAATGGTAATAACTCTATAATTGCCCGTCTTGATAAGTCTGAATATTCATGATATAAGCTGCCCCAAAATGTAATCGGAGAAACTTCTTTAAATGTTTGTATTAAATGGACATCTGAAGTGATTTCGATTAAATTTTCATAATCTAGTGCAGATAATCCTTCTGGTTTCTCGGTTATACTGAATGGATTCCGAATCCAGTTATTGTTCTCATTGATGTTTGGAAAATACTTCCTGATGTTGGTGTATAAATTGCGAAGATGATCTACAATGTTGCTCTGAATTTCTTCTTCAAGTTTGCATTTGTTTTCTTCAAGGAAATCATTGAATGTTGGAAACCAATCCAAATTATTTTGTTATACAGACGAAATCCAAAACTAGCTTCCTGGAGAATGACAAAATTTTATCTTTCGCATTGAAAATAGTTACATTCTTTGTGTGGATGTATTTAAATCTGACCGTTCCAAATACTAATTCCAATACTTACTACCTAAAACAAGATCCCATCGAGCATAAATGCTTTGACAACGCCAATGTACCAAGTCACAAATGAAGCAATCAATTTCTTTGGCACAATTCAAGATGTGTATAACTTTTTCTTTTCTGGCAGGTTGTGAAAAATCATGTAGACTTGACATTAAAACCTCTGTCTGACACTAGATGAGAAAGCAAGATTGAAGCAATTAAAACATCAAGATTTACCTTGCCAGAAAGTTACGATGCTTTATTTGATGAGTAAGGTAAGCAAAATTTATATTTTTCTTGTGTAACTTTACATTTCTAATGTGTTATGATCGGAATACAGTGAAGTAGTTGTCAAGCATCTTCCTATCAAGGTGGCAGTTGGAGAAGATGTCGCCTATGCTGCTCCAGGAAAGCAGAAAAAAGAACAAAATATACTTGTTCTTTAAGTGTATTACCACTTTGTCCCCACCCATGATTTCTTAAATTTCATGGAAAGTAAACTGCATTTTGTAAATGTAAAATTTTGTATGTTTTGTATTGTGCACTGCAAGCACAAAATGTTCTGCTGTATCTTCGTGCATAAATTAAGAGGACTCTTCCTGGTACCATGTTTGTTAAAATATTTTGCTATGTAAATGTGTAATTTAGATGTGTGTTCCAAGTTTAGGTAACTTTTAGGTAAAATAATTACTTTTTCAATTTCATTACTTTCGTAAAATATGTGCGGGATAGAGTTTTAGTATCATTGTGTGAAAAAATAAGAGGAACTCTTCCTGGTACCATGTTTGTACCCATATTTAGCTATGTAAATAAGGTGTGTTTCCAAGTTTAGGGAAACTTTAGATGAAATAAGTTGTTTCAATTATATTACTTTTGTAAAAAGGCGTGTGTGTATTTATTGGGATATATAGTTCCTGCATATTTTTCTTTTAAGTTAGGCAAATAAAAAATATTTTTGATGTAAATATCCCTTCCTTCGTCAGTGTTACAGACAAAAATCACCACTTTATTAAAAAAATTCTAAGTTTCTATAATTTAAACTGGAAAGTGTTCAAGCTCGCAAAGTAAATTTTTATTAAAGTTTCTGAAAACTAATGAATGTAATCTAATAATGTGTTGTATATTAAAAGTTATAAAATTTTTGTTTGGTATTAATAAAAATTCTAGATTATGTAAATGTTATGAGTTTTACCTTCTGTGAACCTAAAAGCGTGTGCAAGATATTTGTGTATGTGATTTGATCGAACGTTTAAATAAATATATTCATATTTCCATTGAATGCATTGTATATTAAAAGTTATAAAATTTTTGCTTGGTATTGATAAAATTTCTACATTATGTGAATGTTATGATTTTTACCTCCTGTGAACCTAAAAGCGTGTGCAAGATATTTGTATATGTGATTTCACCAAAATTTTAAATAAATAAATTTATTCATATTTCCATTGTATTATATTCATTGTTTATAATGAATTCCCTCGGATTTATTTTTGTGAATATTTCATTGACTCTAATGATCGTCTCTGGAGAATTATTACAAAACTAAAAAATAAAATTTCCCATTATAAATTTCAAAACTTCTCGTTCTTATGCAGTTAAAATATTTAAGCAAATTCAGCATAAATTCGTATTGTTTTATAAAATAATTATTTTCACTCATTTTTCCGTTTAATACTTCAAGTCCGGACTTCGTATAATAATTTTAAAAAGAAATTAAAAATGCCTTGCACCGATTCCAATGCTTATGGGGTAATATATGGTTACTTGGTAACGGTAATCAACAAAGCATACATACCTAAGCGTTATATATATATATATAGATTGTTTCAATGCTTCATCCCATATATCGTATAAGTTTAAATTCATGAAATTCCTGTAATAGTGATTTTGATACAAAATGAACCTTCGATGTTCAAATCTGATGCTTAAACAGATTTGAGAAAGCCGCTGTATGACGTCACGCTAAGAGCGACGCTATTGCCATCTGGTTATCCCCTTCCGCTAAACTTCGGAACAGCCGTTTCTAAGGGAGTTTCAGAGGCCTGGCTCCAACGCATGGCTGGCTTCCACGAGAGCCAATAGAATAGCAGTGGGGCAAGCGCGCCATATGCCGCTCTCAGCCACCCATTTGTCCCTACTCCGGCGACATATGCCGCTCGGAGCACGGAACGTGTTCAAATATTGGGTACACATAGTTGATTTTCCGTATCCTAGGAAAAAACTCCAATGTGATTTGATATAGATTATAAGAAGTGGTAAACATAGGATATTTGAGCAGTTTTTAATCACAAGCGGAGGTATATTATCTGGACTAGGACTTTTATTAATATCAACTGTATTAAGTTTAGTTATAATATCACTAGCTGATAATTTAAATTGAGAAATATATATTGTGTGGTCATAATTAGGATTAATATCAGTATCGGAATATTTACTATAAACACTAGAGAAGAAATTTGAAAAAAAGTTTGCTATTTCCTGACCATCATCACCTGATTGGGTATCTAAAAACGTGTTTTGGTAAACCAGCATCTCTCCGGGTCGAGTTCACAAATTTCTAGAAGGGCTTTATGTCAAAAGTTATAGATTCTTCTAAGTCATTGATGTAATTTGAAAAGCAAATTTTATTTAAACTTTTGCATTTGGTTCGTAAATTTGAAAATACATTGTAATCAATGGATAAATTGGAGATTTAATAAGTCATATGAGCTTTGTTTCTACTATTAAGTTCTTTAGTTCAGGTGTAAACCAGATGGGGAATTGTTTCTTTTTTGGCTTAACTTTGGGGACGTCTATTTATAATATCTTGCAATACATCGTAAAAGAAGTTTAATGAAGAATCAAGATTTTGTAATGAACACCAGTTTATATTAGATAGATCATTAAATATGGCATCATATCACTTCATGGCTGCTAAAAGGTTAAAGAGGAAGTTTAAATTTACTTAACCGTTATTAATCCTGAGAAATGAATTGCTTTAATTTTTATATATCGTATAAACGATTCACCTAACCCTATCATGGATGACAAATTAATAGATGTAAAATATTAGGTATTTATATAGAAAAAGTCTTCGAATAAAATCTGTAGTGTTTTTAAAATAGAACATTTCATTTCCTATACATATTTATTGTAGGATTAAGTATTTTTGAGAAAATCCAACTAGAGACACATATGTTAGTTCAGTTTGAAATAGGAAATATTCATGTATGGATACGCAACTGTTGCCACCCTTGCAGTAATCGAAGTAAATAAGATCTTACATATATTAAATTATATACATGTATTTGTTGTAAAATAGATTTTAAAAAGGTTTTTCCGGACTTTTCTATTGTAAATTTCAAATCAGATAACAAACAATGATATTTTTTGTTATAAGCGAAAGGATGGAAACTTTTATACAGGTAATGTGTGTTACATATTCCAGTGTTTATTTAATTTATAACATATTATTAATAAAAGGGCCGATTAAATATTAATTAAAACATTTCAATATTACTTATTAAAGATACCATGTTTATTTCGCAGTATTTAATAAAAAATGTAAAGAGAACGGAACAGCCATGAACAAAAGAAGTCCGAACATGCGCATCTCTTAACTCTGTAACGGGCGTGTAGAAGTTGGGATATGGTCACTTTAAATTTACGTTGAGGAAGATCACATCGTCGACGAGTGAGGAACTTTCTCTTCATACTTGCCAAGAGATTTACATCGACCTCGTGTTACTGTGATCCATTGTCGGGTTTGAATTCTTTAGTTAGAAATAAGCGAAAATTTAATTTAATTGCTGCCGGCGGCATGCTTCAGCGGGTTAGCATTAGTGCATTAATATTGGAGTACAATTTTGTCTCAAGGTCATTATTTCTTCCGATCCGTAGTTCACAGATTTTTTGAAATTATTTCTTAATTAAACGAAGTGGTTGATCTCTTCACTTTAAGTTAATGGCGGCATAATCTTTGCCTTAATTAGGGGAAAGCTTTATATAGGATCAATGCAATTATTTTTCCTTGTTGAAAGTTTTAACCACGTGTATTTTGGGTGGACTGAGTCAAGTTTAGACATGAATATGGTTTTTAACTTGTCGAGTGGTTGTGTAAGCGTCAAGTTACAAGGTAAAGGTTGGTTTTTTATCACATAGGACAGGTAGTGAAATTTCTATCGTTGTTTCGGAAATTTTTCTCATACACCATTTTATAAATGATTTTATATACGGTGGTAGCCGATGATGAGGGTTGCCAACAGTGCCAATTTGACGAGAGCATATAACTTTTCGTATATTTTAACCTCGATAAAGCGTACGCTTAGCTGAATAAATAATATTTTAATGAATAACTGAAAAAATATTAAGGTTCTTTCCCAAATAGTCAGTTTTCTGACAAAATTCTCCGTGTCCTGCGATGTTTAATGTTGGCAACCCTATCGTAAAATTCATTCTTTGATATATTTCGGTTATTGAGTTGATATTAATGTACGTAATCAGTACGTACTAGTCTTATGGTTTTGAAATGAGTATTTAGCCTAACTTAGCAACTAAAGGGATACAAATTTTATATTTTACAAATCTTGGAATTTGAGTTAAATATAATATTTTCGAATATTATCGGAGTGATTTAGCACGAGAGACATTAATGTTAACAGAAATAATATTCAGCATGAAATTACAGTACAAACTTTAAGATTTCATTCTCTTTTTTCAGAAGAATGTTTGCAGAAGACGTGAGAAGACTTCACAGAACAGCTGTCGTGTTTCCTTTTGAGATATCAAGAAATATTAACGGTGAGTACAATCTCAACTTCTTTAAGTAATTTGCCTATTGCATTTAACGTATTGGCTGTTACCTCAGGAAGTTTCCAGTGAGAATTATGCTGGTTTTTCCATCTATTAATGGTGAAAGTGTAACTTGAGTTTAAATTGGAAAGTGATAAATCTCAACTTCTTTTGTTAACATAAGTGTTATCAATGCTTCAATTTTTGGCATATTTTATGAAATACTTTGTACCTGGGAAATTTTATTTTTCAGTCTACTGACTTTCAATTCAGCATAAATCAATTAAATATGCTGTATAAATAGGAGATAATTTCATAGAAACAAAAATATTAGTTTTGCAGTGACAGTGTAACGTGAAATGTTCATTGAATTTACTCTTTGGTGACGTGTAAAGTATTTAATGTTGAAATTATGGAGACAATTTGAGTCAATGCAAAATTATTAAAATACTTTGCTTGGAAAATGCTTTCTATATGGAAATGGCTGAAGCAGTCGAGGAAATATTTTTGGGAAAAAGATTTATTAGTCAAAAGTCAGTCGAATTATTGGAATACATGCAAACTTTTGGAAAGTTGCTATGCTAATAAAAGTTTGCTGTGACAATTGGTGTTTATTGTTTTTTTTCACTGGTGGTTGGCTAATTATCAGTTGAGCATGCAAAGAATTGTACATGACTTATTCAAATATCATTTTAGAGCATTTTATTTTATAAATGTTCAGTGAATCAAATCAAAATAGCAATTAAACTGTAACAGATAGAAGGCTGAAATTTGTGGGTTGTATGTGATGTATTATGCCAGTTATTACTATGATAAAGGATTTTATTTTAATGAATAAATGAAAATATATGGATAAGGTTTCCTCCCAAGTATGTATGTATTCATTTATCAGACAAACTTCACGTATTAAATGTTGGCAACCCTTTATCACAAAATTCAAAGCAATGATTTATTTAGTTGATATTAATTTCCATAATCAATATATACTAGTCCAATGGTTTGGAAATAATTAAGCTTAACTAAGCAACTTAAGGGATATAAGTTTTAAATTTTACAAATCTTTGAATCTGAGTTACAATAGAATAAATTCCAATATTATCGGAGTAATTTAGCACGAGAGACATTGCATAATGTAACCGGGAATATTATTCAGCATGAATTTACAGTACAGATTTCATTCTTTTGTTTCAGAGGAATGTTTGCAGAAGATGTCACAGGACTCAGCTGTCATGTTCTCATATATGTGATAACAAGAAATAATAACAGTGAGTATAATCAGTGTGTTTCTTTTAAGTAGTTTGCCTATTGCATTTAACATATTGGCTGTTTTGTGATACTTTTGTTGGCTGTTACCTGAAGAAGTTTCCAGTGAGAATTATCGACGTATTTAAATGAATAGCTAGGAGGAATTTAGTCGTGTAACCATGCATTTGTTTTTTTACTATATGTTCAATACTTACTGTGCTAGTTATTCATCTATTAACGGTGAAAATGTAGTAACTTCAGCGTATATCGGAAAGTGATAAATCTCAACATCTTTTAAGTGGATATTTCGTTGATAGAATAAAATTGATTTTATAATTTAGACCTTCAAAGATTTGCCAATTATCGTTAACATAAGTGTTATCAACGCTTCAATTTTTGGCATAATTTATGAAATACTTTGAGCCGGAGAACTTTTACTTTTCAGTCTACTGACTTTCAATTCAGCATAAATCAATTAAATATGCTGTATAAATAGGAGACAATTTCATAGAAACAAAAATATTAGTTTTGCAGTGACAGTGTAACGTGAAATGTTCATTGAATTTAGTCTTTGGTGATGTGTAAAGGATTGAATGTTGAAATTATGGAGACATTTTGAGGAAAGTGATTAAAATATTTTGTTTGGAAAAGGCTATCTATATGAGAATTACTGAAGCAATCGCGGAAATATTTTGAGGAAAGCGATTTCTGAGATTCTTAATAGTGAAAGTTAGTCGAATTATTGGATTACATGCAAATTTTTTTAAAGTTGCTATGCTAATGAAAGTTTGTTGTGACAATTCGTTTTTATTGTTTAATTTCGCTGGTGGTTGGCTAATCATCAGTTGAGCATGCCAAAATTGTAAAATATTTATTCAAATACCATTTTAGAGCATTTTATTTTATGTTCAATCAATCAAATCAAAATAGATATTAAACTAAGAATTAGAAGGCTAATATTTGCAGGTTGTACATGATGCATTATGCTAGTTATTACTAGGACAAAGGATTTTATTTTTGGTGAAATTGGTGTGTCAGCAGGTCCAATGCTTTTTAAAATGTGAAACGTATTTCATGGCATTATTATGACGATTTTTATCTTATTAGCCTGTTATTTATGAAGTATTAAAGACAGTGAATAAAGAAGTGACATGAAATCAGAAGCGATAACGTCAGTTTTTACCTTGTTAAGTGCAGCATATTGGTCTTGTTACAATGAAAGCTTTCGGAAGATTAAAAATATTTCCTTACTATTATTTGGCTTAAAGTTCTAATCAGAATTCATATTCTTTGACCGTTTTTCAATGTAAAAACAAACCATAGTCTTATCCAATGTGAAATTGGTTTTAGATTATATATTATAGATATAGACATTATAACCAATGCCGTGATACGTCGATAATTTCCAATTAAGAATACAGGGAATAATTTTTATAAAGTTAATTCATTAATTTAGTTGATTTGATAGCATAAATTGAAATGAATATTGCTGTTACACTTGAAATTATTAACAGATAATATTTAATACTTATCTGTAGTTAACGATGTTTATTTGTCACAGGAAGACTATAATCTATTAAAATGCCATCTCATCTAAAAATATTTAAAAAATTTTAATAACTTGGTGGTCAGCAGGAGGTGCCTTCTAAAATATCAACTTAAGATTGAGTTAACAAATAGAACGTTGATATCCCTTCATTGACTATTGAGTATATTTACTTTGCCATGCAATCTATTGTTAAACCTTAAAAGAGTTTAAGGTTCGAATTATAAATAAAATACTTTTATTGCACCGGCAAATGACGGTACAATTTTTAATTTCAATTCTTATCTAATGCGATTGCTTTATTTCCTCTGATAATTTACGCTTTATTTTCTATAAAACAATTCTTTATTTGGTTGATTAGTCAACAATCATCATCATCATAGGTAGTCTGTCCATAGACAGGTCCGTGATTATTTATGGTTAAACTTGGTTCTCCATATACTCTTATTTTCTGCAGTTTTCTTCGTGACTTGATAGGTCTCTTTCTCTTTCAAGTCGTCTACTAGCTGAAACCTTTTCTTACCTCTTTCTCTTTTTCCATCCAGTTTTCCTTCTAGCACTTCTTTAATCATGCACTCTTTCCTCAGGTAATGCCCAATCCTTTTTTGATATTCTGTATAATCGTTCGCTTCTCTCATATTCTTCGTAGTACTTCCTCATTTTCTACCCTATCTGTCCATTTTTATCGTCAGCATTCTTCTCCATGTTCACATTTCGAAGCTTTCCAAGTATTTAATATCATTTTTCCTTAGTGTCCATGTTTCTGCAGCATATGCTTCATTTTCTATAAAAAATCGTTTACTTGGTTTATTAGTTGAGGCAATATGGAAGGTTAAAATTTAAAAACTAATTGTCAAATAAATCTTCGCATAATAATATGAATAAACTCTTAAAGAATTTAAAATTTTACAATTCTAAAATAGGGCTCTATCAATAAGATGTTCTCTTTCACATTGTTTAAGCAAATTAATCTTTTATATTTATAATTTTAGATTATATTTCTTTATTGAGTTCACCACAACCATTTTTTCCTCTTCATTGTAGGTAGTAGCAGTTGATGCTGAGCTGTAGAGGAACCATGAATCGAAGAGTACTGCTTTGCTGAAACGAGAATTGATTCATCTGGGTGCAAGAGTAAAGAGGAATCTGAGCTGGAGGCTATGCATACGGTATGAGAGTTTTTATACCTATATGTTGTTATATTCTTGTTTGTTCAGTATATCAGGCGATAAATATCTTGTATAATATATAGCTGCATCTTACGGAGGATTTAGGAGGAGAGATTAAATTATAAGGCACTTTTTGATGAGCTAGAGACTTCAAATTTGGCATTATTATAGATTTCTGCTCACAACCAATTGAAATGAATACAATACAATAAGAATTCCAATTTTTAGGAGCTGTTTTTCTCCTATCATTCAGAATAAGCCGAAATTTATGGTCGGATTAAACTACACACAAACAATTTGATTTCTTTTAAAAATATTTATTAATCAATTTACACGTAAAGTAAATAAATTAAAAATATATCGCCACCCCTGAAAAAGAATGTTTTGTCTGGTATTGTCCATAAGAATATTTTATTTCTGAGAATATAAGGCATCAATTTTCTGTTTGAACTTGAAAACTTATAAATGCCAAGTTTTTGTGTTGACTTCTGAAACAGCACTGTATTAGCTCATGTTTGCAGACATCATACGTTTCTATGGTGAATATATCGTTCAGCAAATTGGATATTGGAAAGTAATTAATTAAATTTAATCTTAAAATAGGAGCAGCCCTTTAAAAAGATTATTTGGATCAGGATGTTTTGTGTTCTACATATAAAATTTTACCAAGAGGTTTTGTCGTGGTTAAATAATTCCAGATTTAATTTAATAATTTAAAGAAATTTGGAGATAAATGTACGATATGCTTGAATTAATTCAGAAAATATTCTTTGGGTTTTTTTGTGGTTTATTCGAGGCAGAAAAATTTCTGAGGCAATACAAATTCTATTCATTATTCAAGTTATCAAAATCAGATAAAGAGTTTAAAATGCAAATGAAATTTCGGTTAGTTTTGAGAGCTTTGATTGAAAATCCGAACTGAATGCCTATATGTAAAGGAAAATATTTTCGTTGTGAAAAATATAGGAGTGGTTAGTGTGTCTAGCTCCCAATGCCGAGGGCACGGTCGTTTGTGCTTGTTAAAAATATATTACAACACGTAATTGGAGGAAACTGTTTGTGTTAAATAAATTATTATTATTATTAACATTGATATCTCGTAATTGGCTATTGAGTACATTTTCTTTGCCATGCAATTTATTATTAAACTTATAAAGAGTTTGTTTGAATTATAAATATTTGATTCGGTTCATTTTAACTTTCAATTGTTATATAACGCGATTGCTTTATTTCCCCTGATAATTTACGCTTTATTTTCTATTAAAAAAATCAATTCTTTATTTGGTTTATCAGTTGAGGCCATCATCATCATAGGTAGTCTGTCCGTAGACAGGTTCGTGATTATTCATGGTTAAACTTGGTTCTCCATATACTCCTATTTTCTGCAGTTTTCTTTACAACTTGATTCACATAGATTCCTGATCAGTCTCCTGTCTTTCCAGTGTACACCTATATCCTTTAATATCCTCATCAGCAGTACCCAGTTTACTCTATCGAAGGCCTTCTGCCAGTCGACGAAACATAGGAGCAATCTTGGCTGTACTCTGTTGCCCTTTCTGATATGATTCTCACTACACCGATAGCATCTCTGGTTCCTCGTCCTATTCTGAAGCGGAATTGATCTTCCCCTAGCATTTCTTCGGCCTTTTTCTCTAGTCTTTTATTAAGAATACTCGTGGTGATCTTCAAAGTGTGTGACAGTAGGGATATCGTTCTGTAGTCCTTAGACTGCATTGCCGTTGGCTTCTTCTTTAGAGGGATCATTGTTACATCTAGGAAATCCTGAGGCCTCTCTCCCGAGTTGTAAATCTTGTTAATTAGTTTCGTAATCACTTTGTCCTTCCAATCCCATGACTTTTAAGTACCTCTGCCGGTATTCCATCGCTGCCTGTAGCTTTTCCTTTCTTTAATTCCAGTATTGCCTTTTATGCTTCGCTTTTCATAATACTTAGTCCCAATCTTCTTCAATGCAATTCTCTTCTTCCAGTTCCATTTGTGCCGATCCTGCCTGCTTGTTGTATAGTTCCCTAATGTATTCTTCCGAGTCGAACTGTCCTTCTCCTTCCCATCTAGCTTCGCTCAGCCCTATGATGTCAATCCTATTTCTTTTCATTTCTTCTTTCAGGTTCTTTATCTTTTCTGCCATCCTCATGGTTTTTACATTCCAAGTACCTATGCATAAGTTATCTTTGACACATGCTTTCCTCAAGGCAGTCCCTGCCCGGAGATCCTATTGGGGGATTATTTTACCTCGAAAGAACTCGTTTTGTCCAACCATATAATCGTTACTAAGGAATTGTAATGTGGCAGTTTCCCTGTTGTTTTCCACATCGCAGATCGCAGTACTGTAGCCATTCAAATTGTCCCGATCACTCCTACAGCTCTATTGGATATAAACCCAGCCAACATAATTTGTTTTTAGCTCGATACCAAACTGACAGTACTGCTGCCTACTGCCAGGCACCGATGATAGTTTTTGTTATTAATTAATTAATTTTTTGTGAAAAACCTCCATTCGTGGATATCGAACCCAGGAACTTTGTAACGGGAAGCCGACACGCTAAGCGACACCATATGGAAGGTTAAAATTTTAAAACTAATTGCCAAATAAATCTTTCACATAATAATTTGAATAAACTCGTCAGGAATTTAAAATTTTAAGATTCTAAATAGACCTTGGTAAATGAGATGCGATCTTTCGTGTTGTTTGGGAAAATTAATCTTTAATATTTAGATTTTTTAGTTTATATTTCTTAATTGAATTCACCACAACCATTTTTCTTCTTTATTTTAGGCATTCACAGTTGATGCTGAGTGAAAATGCGATGGTGTGAGGCATCAAGGAACCATGAATCGAAGAGTATTACTTTGCTGAAACAAGAACTGATGCATCTGGGTGCGAGAGTAAAGCGGATTATGTGCTGGAGGCTACACACATGGGATGAGAGAAGGTTTTTATACCTATATGTTGCTATATTCTGGTTTGTTCAATATATCAGGCGATAAATATCTTGTATAATAATATGGCTGCATATTACGGAAGATTTAGGAGAAGAGATTGTAAATTATAAGGCACTTTTAGATGGGCTAAATGCTTCAAATTTGGCATTATTATAGATTTCTGCTCAGCCAATTGAAATAAATACGATACAATAAGAATTCCAATTTTTAGGAGCTGTTTTTTTCCCGTAATTCAGAATAAGCCAAAATTTACAATCGGATTATACGATACCCCAAGAATTCAATTTCTCTTTAAAATATTTTTAAATCAATTTACACTTAAAGTAAATAAATGAAAAATATAGCGCTACCTCTGAAAAAAAAAGTTTTAACTGGTACCTTCTGTAAGAATATTTTATTTCTGAGAATATAAGGCATTAATTTTCTCTTTGAACTTGAAAAGCTTTGTGATAACTCAACTTTTATAAAATGCATTTAATATTGATTATAAATTTATGAGAATATAAGGTGTTGGTTTTCAGTTTCAACTCTAAAAACTTTCTCTAATTTGATTTTATAAGGCATATTCCATTTTGTTTGTAAAGTTTATTAGCGTACTTCTATAAATTTTAACTTTTCATCAAATTCCACTTCTGTTAATAAGAATCTAATATTGTAAATATTTACTTATGAATTACAGAAGATATTTAAAAACCTTAGAAAACTTATTAAATGCGAAGGTTTCATATTGACTTCTGAGGCAGCACTGTATTAGCTCATGTTTGCAGACTTGTCATGCATTTCTATGGTGAATATCGTTCAGCAAATTGGATGTTGGAAAGTAATTAATTAAATTTAATCTTAAAATAGGAGCAGCCCTTAAAAAAGATTATTTGGATCAGGATGTTTTATGTTCTACATATAAAATTTTACCAAGAGGTTTTGTCGTGGTTAAATAATTCCAGATTTAATTTAATAATTTAAAGAAATTTGGAGATAAATGTACGATATGCTTGAATTAATTCAGAAAATATTCTTTGGGTTTTTTGTGGTTTATTCGAGGCAGAAAAATTTCTGAGGCAATACAAATTCTATTCATTATTCAAGTTATCAAAATCAGATAAAGAGTTTAAAATGTAAATGAAATTTCGGTTAGTTTTGAGAGTTTTGATTGAAAATCCGACTGAATGCCTTTGTAAGGGAAAATATTTTCATTGTGAAAAATTTATAATCTCCAATTATGAAGCCATTCATTGGAAATGGTAATTTAATTGTTCTTAATTCTAGGCAATATTTAGAAAAAGATTTAACTTTGTGGAGAGTTACATTTCTTAATTAAGAAAAATTGTGGTTTTTTTATTCTTAATTAAAGTCAATATCCAGAAAATAGAATTCCAAGTCTGTATACTAAAGTTCTTTTAATAATTCCATCAATATCCAATTTGCTAGACATTATTTACTTGTAAATAGGTTTCCAAAGTGTTGTGTTATTTATATTATTCAGAAAAATCGTAAATTCTTTTAAGTCTAAATGTATATAAGCTATTGTTTTTTCATTCTGTATAATTACTGCCATTTTTTTAAATCTGAACAAACCAGAATTAGCATTTTTGGGTATATATATTTTGTCTCATATTTTTTTCTAAGCTGCTGTGCTATTTTTCCTCTTTGTCACCAATAGAAATTGTTAAAATGATATTATCCTTGCCAAAGTGCTTTGTAAAAATGTCCAACTTTTATTGTAGTGTTTGCTAAATTGTAAATTTTTTTCTGCACTTCATGAAAATTTTTAAATGGCAATTTTGATTTGTGCTAATATTCAGAGCATTTTAGTCCAGAAATTTTTTAAAGTCAGAGTCAGAAATTATTGTCCAAAATGTAAACAAATTAATTTTTTTGTCCTAATTTCAGAAAGCTTTAAGTCGAAGAGTTAAAAATTATTCTAAGTCCAAATTGTAAACAAGTTAAAAAAATTAATGTGTTTACAATTTGGACGGAATAATTTTTAACTCCAAGATTTCTGAAATTAGGACTTGTCCAAAATGTAAACAAACATTTCTTTTGTCTAGAGTCAGTTTTCTTTTCAGTCCAGGTTTTCATTTTGAAGTGCATGATAAAATAAGTAGAGAAAATGTATTATTTCAGATTGTAAAATTTTTATTGAACTTGTATGTATACATTGTACATTATTTTCATTGCAATAAAGACATTTTATTATGATCAAAACCTGTTGACTCCTTTTAGATAGAAATAATTTCTTTTTCTCGGAGCCTCTTTTAGGTATCGTTGGACTTAAGGGGTTTTTTTAGGTATATTTTTGCTAGAATTAGCACACTTTTAGCCTAAAAATGACATTTTTGACCACAAATTCAGCCAAATTTTGCTGATTGAACAAATTATTCAACATTATGACAATTTATCTACATTTCAACTATTGAACAACTGACAAATTACATATAACACAATATTTTCAACTGTTATTCAACAGTTGACATAACTACATATATCACATGAAAAAATAAACCATCAAACACATTTTACAGCCGAATTAAATTATTGAACAAGCACTTGAAGAAATTACTTGCCTCAGATAAAAATAACTGCGACTGAGCTGTGGAAAAATTAATACAAGCATTTTAGACTACAGAACAGCCGTCATCAGTGGCGAAATGCCACTGACAACAACTGCTCTGAAGTCGAAATGCATGTATTAATTTTCTCACAGCCCAGTCGCAGCTATTTTTATCAGAGGCAAGTGATTTTTCCAAGTGCTTGTTCTGGAAACACTTAAACATATCACATTATCAATGACCTTAATTACAATTAACAATGTCTCTTATTGGTCAAAATAGAATACACGCAACTGATTCCAAATGGGAGCAATGTTTGCATAAATGACGAAAAAATAATGAATCTCGCAAAGCAATGCTTAATTGGAATTACTTAAATGTCAGAATAACATTTTTATAAACCATTCCAAGTCAGAAATAAACTCCAAAAAATGCAGTTAAAATTTTATGGCATACCTATTTCAAATGTTTATAAAATTAAACCTCTTTATATTTGCCAAATTAATTTGCTTAAAATGCATTGAAATTACACCATGTACCTCAATTAGACGCTTGACTTTTTTAAAAACGTTAATTGCATAATAGAAACTCAAAGACTAAACATTTACTTCTGATAATTTAATTTTTATAGCAACAAAGATTGAACTAAATACATTTTGTCTTTAAGAATTATCTTGCTTGGATTTAAAAATATAACATTAATGGAGGTAAGTTTATATTTACAACATCAAAAACATATTTGCTCATTTAAAGTTCAGATTCAAAGCTATTATGCAAAATATAATATTTAATCAAAGCAAACACTCTATTTATGAATAAATATATCATATTCTCAAAGTCTTATATTTCCAGGTAATGTACAGTAAATGCATAAAATTAAATGATCTGAGGTTAATTTACAAAATTTAAGTAGTAATTGCATTGCGTGACTCAACTCACTATCGTTAACAAATCACATTGCTCCTTATCAATAGCTTAACACTTTCATGGCCAATTTGTCAAATTTAAAAGAAAAATCAGCAAATCAAATTATTAAAAATTTATCAATAATTATATTTTTTAACATTATAAATGTGCAAAATGTAAGTAGCAATACATTATCGTTACAAAATATTTATTTAAAGACTTATATTTGAAGAATTTTCAATTGTAATTTATGAAAGTATTGAGTGCACGAAAAACTAAAGTATTTCATTAAATATTTGTATACAATTAAGTTATTTATGTTAATAAATTTAAAGAATTCCTTTTCAGTAACGCTTGTGTTAGAATAAGTCAAAATCTCATATGGAGTTTACCAAAATTATCGTTATGATAATTTAATGAAGATATTTTAAACAGCCATGAAATTGTTAAGTAATCTAAAATATAACTCATCCAACAAGAGACAACGTTAATATTTACATAGAGACCAACCTGAGAATCAAAACAATAACTACAAAATTGAGAAACAAAATAAATATCCTATAATTATTATACCAAATAGAATTGAATGAGCTTCCCACAATCTATATATATTTGCAAAAGTTTGTTTGCATGTCTCATTATGCATGCCATAAACTATAAGACATGAATAACTAAAATTTGGTACGATTATTATTAACATCTTAACTTGATGAATGTATAAAAGGTTTGGTCAATTGGTTAATTATAGTCAGTGCTATAATAACAATAATATAGGAGAATATAACATTTTATAATTCCACTAGAGATGCCTGCATTTTAAATTTGAAATGTCGGAATTTTTTATAAAAAACAAAGAAGCTTCAAAGTTTATTGTATATAAGGATTAGCTATGATGCTGGTCAACGCAGACATCCATGACATTTGACGGTGCAATGAGACACTATTACGTATGTTAACCTTCATAACAGCCTACTTAGACAACAAACCCATTCAGCGGCCGGGTTATGCAATCTTACTTTCGATACTACACAATTTATACAAGTGAAAACATTTACCACTTACTTTATTTGCTCACATTACACTGTGTTGGATGTGGTTTGGTTAATACAAAACGACAAACAACAGATGAACAAACAAAAAGAATTAATGCAACGAAAAACAAAAACAGTAGAAAAGAGAATTAAAATCACACAGAAATTCAATGCTCCGACTCTTAGAATGATTCTCTAAGCAAAGAGTTTTGTTAAAATAAATTTATGTCAAGTGAATAATACTTTGTTACAATAAGTGGACAATACTTTTGTTAAAACGTTACAAATTGCACTTGACAATGCCTTATCCCCCTCCCTCCCTCTGCTGTTCCCCCCCTTATCTCTCGCGAGGCAATAATATGAATCTCGAGCCTCAAAAATGACATTCGTTGTCCAGGAAACTTATCGATAAAAGTCAAAATCTGTCACATATTCGTTAAATATGCGTAATTTCAAAACATGTGGTGCATTACTTTCTGGGAAACCCTCGTACAATGTTGTGTGAGACAGATGCTCCTTTCTAGGAACCTGGTATTATCTGAATTTTTAAAGAATGTTTATTTTGAACTCTTGAACATCCCGCATATAACTGTCCATGCGTAAAGCAAAGCTACCGTATGGTAACTGACTTAAGAAGTCACCTCTCTACTCTGCGTGCACGGGGATTTCCCTTCTAGGAAGCGCGCTCACCTTCAATGCCCCTCTATTCTAATGGAATTCGTTCCCCTCCACTCTACATATTACCTCCGATCACTGAGGCGTAAGGTAACTTCTAGTAATTTTCAATTGCTACATTGGGCGGAACTACCTGTACTCTACATGCACATTCTCTACCGGAAGCTTAGAGAACGAACTCCACCTGGCAAAAAGCGTCACCTCACAAAATGAATCGACTGCATTGATTGCCAATTTTAATTACGAATACTCGAAATATTTTCCAACACTTTCATTTATATCAATTAAAATATGAAAAAATTTCCCAAATAAAACTTAATTCAAGCATAGATATAATTTTTTGTTCATAATTATTGCCATAATTTGAAGTCACGATGATTTAAAACATAACCTGAGCAACGCTGGGTAAATTTGCTAGTTATTTATAAGCAAAGAACTTTGCAATACCATTTTAATTTAATTTATTCACCAGAGAACTATGTAAAGACGTCTGTGTTGCATTGTAAAATAAATTCCAATAATTACTCCAAGATTTGATGCACAAAAACGATTACAGTGTAATTTTCCTAATAAACGTTTAATGTGACTAAATCTTAAAAGGATATTTTGTAGTTTAATTTACATTCTTCGTTAGAAATAATTTTATGAACTCTGTATTTATCTCAGATTCACTACAAATATGTTGTCAACAATTTGTTGCTAACATACATTAAAGTTATGGTAATTTAATGTTGTATAATTATAAAATATCAGTTGATTACTTCGTTTAAAAATTAGTACAAGAGTTTAAAATAACACTAATATTTATAATGAGATTTTAAGATATAAACAAGTTAGGAAAGTGTACACCGTAACACAAATGGGTGCATTTTGTGCACTGGAGTATTTGAAAGAAATTATTTACGTGTTTGGAAGGGAAATAGCATTATAAATTCTTTTCTTCGTCATAAATAATCCATTTTCTTCCCATTTAAAAATATTAAATGCATATGTAAGGAAATTAAACATATTTCCGTGAGATTGTTTACGTTAGCAACAATGAAGAAGTAACCATGCTAGAAAATTTCAAAGTTCAACTCAAATTAAGACTCTTGTTCGATTTTCTCGGAAACGGCGACTCCTACGATGAAAATGTAAAGGAAAAGAAATACCCTACTTTACTAGTTCTACAAGTTTTACTTGATAAATATTTTGATATGACCGATACTTTACGAGATATGAGGGAAAGTTCATATTTTATCACCAGTAAAGTGGTACCCCTGATTGGTTTACGTGACTCATTTATGTGATTTTCTTATTATCTTTGACTGTAAGTCCTTAATATCAAATTTCATGAAAATCTGCTTGGTAGAAGCAGATAACGAACATGCGGACAGACCAGATGGAGACTAATACTAATAGGCGCTTATGCTGGAAGCGAAACGCACCTGACAAATAACCTTGCATGTAATTATATTTACAGATATTATTACATTATTAAAAATTTTCTTTAATGACAAGAATGATATGTTACTTATTTGTTCGATATACAAATAGAAGGTGCTTGCATTCTGTAAGCCTTTCAAGTCATTATTTATGGCTTTTGCAAAGTAAAAATTCAAAACTAGTTAAATAAATAAAACAACTTCAAGTACACATTAGAATAAACTTCATTAGCCCACTGATTCCCAATGAAAAGACAAAACTGATAACGTTTTGATTCCGATGCAAATGAATTGGAATATTTCGAGGCGGTGCTTATTGTAAAAGAGAGACTGACTGATATTATTCACTTCTT
The DNA here is from genome assembly GCA_036926305.1 of Uropetala carovei. Lineage (NCBI taxonomy): Eukaryota > Metazoa > Arthropoda > Insecta > Odonata > Petaluridae > Uropetala > Uropetala carovei. The sequence continues at coordinate 8,990,058 of JAXCHB010000080.1, read as the reverse complement.
TCGGTAAATTGTGATGAGATTAGCCATGAGGAAGTGTACCATCTGAAACAAAAGTACCACGAAGCCAATGAAAAGGAAGAAATCCACAGTACATTGAAACCTCTGCATACTGGACCTTGATGGAACGTACTTAGGATGTAACGGACAGAATGTCCGGCGATGCAAAACAGTTAAATGACGCCACTAATACATTGTGTCTCATGCGGACCTATCACATGTGCGTTATTTGGAAGGCCTAATGAATACATCGCAACATTATAACTAACGTATATCACGGCGTATAAGTCGACCTTTGAAGCTTAAAAAATTTTCCTAAAACTTAAAGTCGACTTATACGACGAATACAAAATTGTAAACTTTAAATTACAGATAAATAACATCGATATTTACTAACAAGGGGAGGCCATAACATTAATATTGAAATTCGTAAAACCCTTTTAGGTGAAACTAGAACTAAAACATCACCTATATCTCTCTGCGTTTTTGCCAATGGGCCCTTGTTTAAAAGATATTAACAATTTAAATTCAGGTGTAAGCATGGATGCAACATATATCATTAACCTTACGGTTACAAAACAGAAGCAGCAATAGCTTAATTGGTAGAATGAATGTCTAGTAGTCGGATGGGCTGGGGTTCGATCCCAGCAGCCAGCATTTTTTTTCAGAAATGGTCTGTATATATATTTTAACTAGTAAAATTGTATTATTATTATGTCTTCATTACATTTTTGTTTTTTTTCGCAATTTTTTGATCATTTTTTTTGTCTTTTTCACATACGTACTTGATTTATTTGCACTTTCCACATGTAATTATAACATTATAATTATAAATAAATAATACAACTTAGAATGTTATAATCATTACTTGATTGTTTATTAAAATATCAATTCCTTAATATGACATTTATGAAATGTTTATTATGGACAATTACCTTGTTTTTTTAAATGTATCATCCAAAGTATTGTAATGCTGTAGAAGTAAGTGAGATAGAAGAGGTACACTTCGATCGGAATTAACCATACTAATTGCAAGTTATGATTATATGTGGAATATGCAAATAAATCAAGTACAAAAAAGTACGTGAAAAAAGACAAAAAAATAATCAAAAAATATGCGAAAAAAACATTTCCTTTTTTGAAAAGGGGAATAATGTAATCATCAAAACCATCCTTATGCCTGCCAACGTGATATTATATTGAATTCCACCACCGTAGATATTGATTGCGATAACTAGGTGCAGTTAAATTTGATAGCATCATTAACAGCCGGCATCAATCAAATCACAGGAACCATTATTTAGTTGGTCAAGCTCTCTGAGAATAGCAGTTTCTTATTGGTTGAAATGAAAACACCTGTCAAATGGAAGGCTCAAGAAGAATAGCACGGACTCAAAACTATATTCATATATTTTTTTATTACTATGTTTATTTCTGTATCTTGTTAAAACTTGGATCGTACAGGACCTTGATTTTGCCTGGCGATGATTTCATGAGAAGTATTTTTAAGTGAAACAAAGGGGGTCGACTTATACTGCGAACATATACTTAATCTAATATTTTCAAGTTGAAAATTCAAGGTCCACTTATACGTCGCAATACATGGATATATATACATATTATAATGTATATAATTACTGTATATACTCGTGTATGATGCGTCCCAGTGTATAACTGCCGTGTATAATGCGCACTCGTACTTTATTCCAAAAAATCCCGACTTTTTCTTATACCACGTGTATGACACACATCCTTCATTTTTGGGAGGTATGTAAATATTAAAACGTTTGGGCTTGTCCATAAGTGTATTACGTTCAATAAGCTCCATATTATGTCTAAGAGAGACATCGTCAATAATTAAAGCGACTGAGTTGAGATGGGAGCAACTTCATACAGTAAGTTGGGCAAAGTGATGCCGTGCAGAAAACCGCAGCGCCACTGTTGCCAATGCTTTTACATCAGACAAAAAGGGATCTATAAAATAGTTTTGATTTAAAGTGGATGTTGGTTCTCTCTTTCCTATCTCATTCTAAAACTGTTTAAGAGAAGGAACAACATAAAAATTTAACAAACAAATCTGGAAACAAGAAATGCGACAGGTAGGATTAAGTTCACACACGAGATTCTATGGGTTTTAAATTACTTACATTGTCAATCGTACATACTAGAATCATTAACTAAATAAAATTATTTCAATTTGCTTATTCTATGTTTTTTTTGTTTTTGATATGTGTTTTGCAGGAAGACTTATCTTGTGATTTTGCAAAAATTACAGCAATCAGCTGATGAGCTAGTGAAAAGCGGAATAATTGGAGAGGATGGGATTATAAATGTATAGAAGTAATTAGGTGTTCTATACATATAATTATGTATGTATAACCTGGAGTATCAATAATTATTGTGCTTTTCTCATTAATTAACCCAAAAAGCGTGAATCTGGTGCGAGGTAGGTTCCCATTTTAAGTGCAGAGAAGTGTTACCTGTGTATAACACACACCCCTACTTTATGACCTGAAAATGTGGTCTTCAAACAGCGCGTTATACACGAGTATATATGGTAGATACAATGTATAATTTATTGGTGCAGCAAATCCGCAAAAATTAATTGTTCCTGCGTTTGATCATTGTGACTGGTTGAAATTGACTGACTTGCATTACTCATGGGGTTTGTTTGTCTTAAAACATTCTTTGTATTCATTGTTACTTTCTGCCAATTTCCACCAGGGTCCGGAAAAATCTAAAATCTCGAAAAAGTACCCCAAGTTCCATTCCTAAGAATAATTCCTTTCAAATAAGAACGCAAGGGAAAATCAATTTTTCTTACGGTTGCTATAATTTATTTCATTCTTAATTATGTTCTTATAACAATATGCTCCTGCTAGCACACTGCAAGCACCTTTTACTAGTAAAATATAAAAATTAATACGATTCCTATTTTCCTAAATTAATTAGAAAACTCTGTGCTATTACTTCATGCGCTCTAACAATTTGTATGAATATATAGCGGAGTAAAACACTGTCCTTCATAACACGTGCACTTTAACAATTTAAGGCAACACATACGTTTCCTTCGGATGTTTCGGATATAACAGACAGGCCTTCCCCTCCTTTTAGTCCAATATATCGAGGCTTCACTGTATGTATGTAAAGAATGCGATGTCGGACTGTGTACAATACCACGTTTTGCAATATACCATACACGAAAACGTATCAAGTATATAATCGCAAGCTCTGGAATAATATAAATTAAAATAGTTATAACAAATCCAACGTATATTTTCAATCCTTTCAAACTTTTACAAACCTATGCCAACAGGTGCTTCTGATGGAATCTTAACTTAGTACTTAAAAAGAGTTAAAAATGAAACAATCTTTTGTTATTCTAAAAGCTCCCAATTGCAAGCGCGATCTGAGTTTATATAAACATTTGAAATACAGTTGGACCTCTATAACCGTCACCATTGATAATCGTTGTTTCGATCAACCCTCATTTGTCGCCAAATGGTACAAAAAAATTAAAAAGTTCCGATGCCAGATTGCACTGTGACAGAGAGAGGAAGATTCCTGGCATTGCCTCCGATTCAATTAGTGCCAATTAAACCTTCAAATAAGTGAAAGAATAGCATTATTCGCTTCACGCTTTAATTTAAGCATCGAAATTAATGCTGTAGCAATGTCAAACTTTATAGATAGCAACAAAAATATTTACGGATAATTATCCAGTTAATAACAATTTAATCAAAGCAATTGATCTTATTTTAAATCATTCGAATGCTGGAATCTTACTTTTTCAGTAAGTAAAACTATTAAACATCTGTAATGCTTATTAAGGCAAACTGTCTCATGCATAAAATTAAAATTAGATGAGAATAAGGACGTACATTATTTTTTAACAAATTATAAGTTACATGGTTATGTCACCTTCGTAGATAATCTAAATGACAACGAATGTTAGGCGACGGGCTACGTTTATTCAGGAGCAGCATGAAAACATTTGTTTTAGATTGATAACCTAGAACTCGCCGAAACTTATCTTCTCTTCTTTGTTAATCTAAATAAACGGTTGCGTTGATTGATATATGAAAAAAAGGACATATACTTCAATTAAAAGAAACAAAGAAAATTAAAAACATAAAAGTTTGCAATCAATTACCGTGTAGCATTAATTTCCTCTCTAATTTGACTTTTAAAATACAGATTTCTTACTGACTTTGCACAATTAATTGTCAATATGCACACACAGCCTCGCCCTCAGCGAGATTTGTACCCGCTAACCTTACCTATACTGGGGAAATGCATTATCAGAGTTAAATACGAATTATTGAGTTATATGTGAAATATTGAGACCAACTTATTCTACACAATTCTTAATTTTTTATAAATTAATTGAAAAAACAGTGAAAACACTGTGCGGGTACAGCTAGTACTCCGTTAATTCATCAAATAGAACTTATAATTTTGTTTGTTTAGTTTACATAACAACGCTTTTACTCATTATTACCTCTGACGGTAAAGCACTATCAATTGCAATTTCCCAGGTTGTTGTTACTATCAGCATTTTAATTACTACAAATATAACTTTTAATTAAAGTTTAAGGCAATAATAGCCCATTAATTCATCAAATGGAAGAAAGAAGAATATAACGAGGTCTTTGAAACTGTGTAATTTTTACTTATGTACCAATGATGTGAATCTAAATTGATTCTTTTGAAAATTTTAATGTCAATCTGATTCAAACGTACTTCATTGCGTCATTTTATGTTACTTGTCGCCACCTGGCAGATCCAGCCACCTTGTCACTAAATGAATAAATAAATAAATATTATAGAGACAGAAGAAGATAAAGAAGAACGACATAGAAGAGAAAGAGTGAGATCAATATGGACAGATGAGCAAAGACAAACAGCGAGAGAGACCATAAACGAAATCAGGTAACAAAGAAGAAACGAACAAACTGAAGGGAGTAATATAAGAAGAAGCCAAAACAGAATCGATGCAGCCAACGGCGGAAGGCGAAGAAACGACAGAAATTTAAACTCAGCAATAGGAAACGGATTAGCTACTCGACGAGATGATTCACATTTAGGGAAAATGGATAAAGAATGTCAAAATCGTAGAGCTTTGTTTTTTAATAACCGAGAAAAGCATAACAGATGCTGGTACGAGAAGAGCACTTCCGCAGCTTCCAGATATATTAAAACTGCCGTAGAGAGAAAATACCCCTATGTGTAAAAATACGTAAGACTAATGTAGTTTCTGCACATGCCAGGACATGAAATATATATATTTAAAGCGGGAAGCTCATTAGTTCTAATTTGAAATGCAAAATCAATCACACTCACCCATCTTCTTTCTTGATATCGCAAAGCAGAGCTGGCCTGAGGAAGACGTACGATGCTGGCTGCGTTTTCAGACTTCATTCTTCGGAGGCACGCATCTGAAACAACGACAGAAGCAACTCAGAAATCTCGCACCCAAAGGATAAAAATTCTACAAAACCTTCACAATAACTTTTGATTTGAAGTTTATAAAGTAATGGAAACTGGCTAAAAATGTATTATTCATACGTTTTTAAAAACACAGATTCTCATTTTATGAGGTAAACTATAATTTTTACGTTAAAAACACAATATATATTGATAACAAACCCTTAATTAATCCTACGTTAAGAATGTAACGCCATATCTTGGCTATATTTGCCCATAAACAAATCCGTCCTTGCAAAAAACTTTACCAACTCTTCACAGAAAATGATACTTTACAACGATAAAATCACTCATTAAACATGTTATGCGGTAACAAAATGTTATACATAAGGACTAATTTATAAGAATAATTACTCCATTATACATAAATATGATAAATATAACATTTACTATATACATATATATACGGTAAAGATATTTCAACTATAAATCAAAGATGAATAGAGAAGTTATTTAAGATTTCCTTACCTTTGAAGATATAAATCCTCGAGGAGATTGACCAGGACAGCTGGATCACACAATAATAACAGTACATTTATTTTCCAGAAGATCATAGTTACATGGCAAATCAATAAGACAAACTCAATCACAAAAGAAAATACAAAGTAAAACAATATAACAGCACGAGTGGACTAAAGAAAAACAATAATACATCAAAACATCACCATAAATTACAATTAAGTGGCAAAACAGGGCATACTGAATAATTACATATACAAATTCACATATCATTGATTTACAAAATAAGAAATAGTACTATTAAGAGACGTTAACTAATGTCCAGTAAGCAATGTGAAGATTACACACATTGAAACTATAAAAAACTTTAGATAAAACTTCACTTCACTTAAAGTGTCTTAAAACGTACACAAATCAAACTAAAAGTACATATTTAAAAACTGCTGTCAAAATGCGTCACATGGACCACTGTTTTCGAAGAATAAACGGCCAAACTTTTGTCAAGATCAAAACTATCAACATTAAATTTCGAATACAATAAAAAGGTCTAGTTTTTTCCTTCTAAAATAAATAAAATAAAATATTAAAACACTGCTGTGAAAATGATTATCACGTGGACCAGTTTTCGAAGAACACAAGGCCAAACTTAAATCACGATCATAACTATCAACATTAAATTTCGAATACAATAAGAAGGTCTAGTTTTTTCCTTCTAAAAAGGTCTGATGGAAACATAAAATAAACTTCGAACGGTATTACGCACATAACAGATAATCTCGTCAGCCATTTTAAGATTTCTATGAAACAACAAGAAGTAACGCGCAGGTGCGCAGGCTAACCAACATTTCTTCTTATAAAGCAGGATATTTACAATTTCGACAAAAAAACCACAAAAATTAAGCAATTCCTTTTTATATCTTGATTTCACATTTTAGTAGGAACACAATTATAACTTATTATAGGATCGATAAAATTTGCTTAAATGTTATAAATTACTTGCAGTAAATCAAATTTATTGGCATTAAACTTTTGCTTTGCAAACCTAAATTTCGATTCGTCATGGAGAGGGGTAAAAATAAGGCATTAAAATATATTTTCACATTGCTTAAAAACCGACAATGTAATTAATTAAGTAATAACGAATTTTTGGTCCAAATACGATTGCGTTTTTTGGTAACATTTATTTTTCTGTAGGACGTCTTCATAAACAATTACATGGGTAGTTTCTGCGACATTTACAAATTATGCGGAAACAATTATTAGTTATTAAAAACTATTCACGAGTGTAATTATAAGAATAGCAATTATACTCCGGAAAATACTTTCAGGTTTTTATCTTATCCATGTACTTTGGAAACCTGTGGTATATTCAATTGATACCGATAAAATATTCGTATAAATTTGAAATGTAGGTACCTACCGTAGGAACCTACTGATTTACAAACACAGATGTCCGGAACAGGTAGAAAAATACACTTGTAATTGTCCTAACTAAGATACTCTATTTAGTAAGTGAATTAGCCTTCATAATGCACTTAAGAACCATAAAAAACTAGGGTGAGTCCTTCTTCACGGAAACCTTCCACCTCATTTCCTATTTGAAATCCAAAAACTTACGTAATATATTTTCAAAAAAAAACATTCGTGCGTCAATTTCCAACAAATCCTTTATCTAATTTTACAATTGTCCGTCCGTCTTTCTCCATTTGTATCTCCCATTATTACAGCTAATGCCTGTCGCATAAGTGTATACGGATCATCCTTTGCATCAATTTATAGAAATTTATAAAATTTTATTATTGTAATATTATCGTATATTTCATAAAGGTAAGCTCCTCTCCATTATGAATTTTACACTAATAATAATAATACTTTATTTACGGGACAAGCCCTTTTCCTAAAAATACAATCAGAAATGTATTAAAAATAAGCTAAAATATTTAAACGTTCGTTGAAATACAATATAAACCATTAAAGCACAATAATAAGAAAAACTATCTCACATAAAAATCACATCCTATAAAAATTATACTCAAAATCCATCTGACAATATAACAGTATCGTACAAGTTAAATATGCAGGTAGAAACTTTTGTATGAACTCAACATTAACGAGGATATGTGCTAGTTATAATAAGTACTTCTCTAATCTAGACATTTTTATCAGAAAGTCTGAGTATATAACATAATTATCGACTTTATTGGGGTAGTCAATAAAAGATATGTATGAATTTATAATTTCACTATTGTTTGAAATTATGTACATATCTTGAAAATGAAGGAATATATGATTGTTATCTGCCTCTCTTCTTTTATAAATATATTTCATTCGTTGTTATAGGTAATACATAACTACAATTGTATAACTACCATTGTTACTTGCCTTATTTATAAATAGTTCATAGGTTGTGTTTGATAATATATATATATATATACACACACATGTATATATATACCATTTTCAATCCAATAACAACACTTTTCAAGTCAATAACAACACTTTCCAAGTCCATAACAACACTTTTCAAATCAATAGCAACACTTTTCAAATCAATAACAACACTAATTAAAATAACCTTCAAGGCTCTTCAAACCATAACGGCATTTCTTACTTGCAATTGCGATTCTTATTTATATTATAAAATTAAAGTTGAAGGTAATAATGCTTTAATTAAAGTCATTGTATTGTTTTAAAGCAGTGGACTTCAAGGTGGGCGATGGCGCCCACCAGTGGGCGTTTTTGGATTTTTGGTGGGCGTTAAAGAACTCACCAAATGCTATTCTAATTTTTACACTGAAAAATAAAATTCTATAAAAAAGCTTAATGATACGCACACACATTCTGTACAACTATTTTATGTAAAACTATTACAGTTCGTTTGTCGTTAACTATAGTATCATATCATACTATACTAGCGACAATGTATCCATGCTGCGGTAAAATCGAAAGGCCCACGAGGGTGGTCGGAGTCTCTCGCAGAAGCAGCGAAGCGTTTAAGTTTAATTTTATCAAATATATAAAATCATAAATTTTTAAACACTGTTATTACCACTGAGACCGTATTCGGTAATCTCATCTAATGACAATCCCACTAGTATTAGGGTTACCTTACTTTCGTAAATCGCTTTGCTACTGGGGGCGCAAAATTATTCTTTGCCCTGGGCGCCAGAAACCCTGAATACGCCACTGGGTGGGCGGTGAACTTAGTTCAAAGGACAACATATGGTAAAAGTGGGCGGTGACTCAAAAAAGGTTGAAGACCACTGTTTTAAAGGTTCTAACTTTAAATTATGGTTACAATTAAGATAAATGTCATCTCATGACTTTTTAAGACCTAATCTGCATTTATTGTTATTTTATATAATATAATATATTTATCTTTAGCGTTTTCAACATGTATGTTTTTCTATTTTTATTTTTATAAGTGCAATACCGGCTCACAATGAAAACACTGTTTTAGTCTAATGTTTAGTGGACAGATGGCAAATCGTTTGGCAGTTCAATCTATTAAAGGACTCCTAATCACAAAATATAATTTTAAAATTTTGTCATGTATGCAGTTTTAGGACCATATACTAATTAATGATGTAGAATTTAAAAATGTGGGCAGCTTAGAAAAAATATTAGATAATTTTATAAAACTTTTCATTTACTTTTAATGTTGCATTATTTGTGTATTACTGAGCCATTGTTAATTTATATAAAAACGCCTTGTACATTTAAAGTAAATTCCTATTAATACTTTTTTCTATTGTCCTGTTTTTCGCTGTATTTCTTTTAGCAATTTGTCCTCTTTTCATGAAGTCAAAATCTGGTCACTCGATCAGATGAAATCAATTCATTTCTCAGAAATAGTAACTGTTAAACAGTTAATTAAATTTCAACTTCCTCCTTAACCTTTTAGCAGCCATAGGGTGATATATACAGTTATTAACGTAATTTTTGAGAATTGCCAAAATATAAAAGTTCGGATTGAGACACATAATTTTTTTTCTATTTTCCTACACGTAGTAAGCTCTTGGCAACAGTCCATTGTGTTATTAGTTTTTATAAACTTATAAAGAAGAATTTGTCATTCCTAACCAAATATACAAGTCACACACCCAAAAACAGTAAACATCACACCCAAGGTCCAAAATGGTCCATAAGACCTGGATCGGCTGCCGCCATCGGCACTTGAATCCTCGAAATACACGGGAATTGCTTGTGATGGCGTCGTTATGCGTATGATGTTTGGTTTTCGGTAGGAGAGAGCAAATCTTCTTTTCGAGTTAATGAAAACTAACAGCATGGAGTGTACACACGAGTTCACCATGTGTAGGCTTTGCCTTTCCGAGAGTGAGAGTTTCATCGATATTTTCCAAGTGAACGAATGGTTTGGTTACGTTGCAGCGGAAGTTATACGAGATCTTCTTCAATTCCTGATGAGTATTATTTGTTGTTTTACTGTAATTCATTCTTTTCTATAGTTTATATTGTTTACATTTCGTTCACCGAAGTTTTGGCAGTATGAGAACGTTCGAAGTTCATTGTACAAAACATTCTAATATTTATATTTACATCCATTTCCAACCTTGAGTGATTTCTATATCAAGATTTCTCTACATCGGGTTAATATTTATTGGTTGCCGGGACAATGAAGCGAAACAAATATAGGAATAGCGCTGTTATTATCTATATAATATATTTTGAAGCGTGTGTTTGTTATTGGAAATCCTCCTAAACGATAAAAGCTAGAATAACCAAATTTGGTAAGATTCTTCCTAACATAGTGAATGGTCAAGGTTTCTGTCCGTCACTTTGATTCGAAATGGCGAACTCTCAATATGGTTATGATGGCCGAAACGACTATAATAACCATATTGATACCATTTTAACACAATATCAGTATGAACGACTTGACAACATCAAGGTAAATGCTAATGAACAAATTGTTATTTTGACGGGTGGAGTGCTTTAATTCTAAACAGTAATTATATTCCCATTGTTATGATTATGGTGGTTTGACTCTTTGATCAGAGGTCTGATTGTATATAAAATGGCCAATAAGCATGTCAGGAAATGTGAGTTATTAGTGCAGTATTAATCAGTGTGGGTTTGCATGAAAGGTTGTATTGGAAGAATTATTATTTTACCTTCTTATGTTCAAGTGAAAACTTGCAAGATACCACCGAGTTGGGGTTGCAATATGTGTGCATGCTGGAGTTAAATTAATATCACCATGAGTGATGGGATAAGGTTATCTAGATTGAAAGCGCACATTATGCTTGGGAAATATTGGAAGCAGTGGCAACAGCAGTGTAAGGAAAGTACATTCTGGATTAGATAAGTTAAAGGGAGTCAATATGTAAATGTATAGAGGTAGTTTTTGTTGGGATGTTTGGCTTTATTCTATGCCTACCACAAAAGAAACCATGTGATGGGTCTGCATGTCTGCATATGATATTTAAGGACGGTCTAATTTGTTCACGTTTGCCTAACTCAAGCTATTTTGTTTTGGGCTTCCTGTGCATTATGATTGCAAATTCATAATATTTTAATTCACAATCCATTTCAGTTCCATTATTCGCCTCCACAATTCATTAAATAGCTTTGTATTAAATTTGCTTTGAGTTTGTGAGGACAAATTATTTGTCAAGAATTTGCTATGTTAGAGGAAGAAATCGGGTACCATCATATATTCCCGTATGAAATTGTTATAGTTAGGCACAAGTTTTGTATGACTTCTTTTTATTGCGCATTGCTTTCATTAATTTAAACAAGTTTGACGGCATGGCATAGGAATTCCATAGTGAATGTTTTTCAAGTTATACAATTTAAATATGATGATATTTTGAGTTTCTGTATGACTAAATAATATTTGTCATGGGCATTGAAATAGATGCTGGGAAAAGCTGAAGACAAATCTGAAGAAGCAGAAGACAGGAGATGCGTTACCGGATGGGAGGACTACCCCGGATGTTTGCAAAGGACCGAATCAAATGATTGCAAATGATTTTCTTATCTATTTAAAACCTAAATATTAAGCCTCCACTCCTTTGTAAATATTAAATCTGTGAATTCTGTAAATATTATCCTACATTTATTTATTTGTATAAACAATATATATTTTACATATGTAAATACAGTAATGTAAATATACTAATAAGTTAATAAAATGAATGAAATTAATCTGTTTCTAATTAATTAATTCCATCCAAAAATTTCACATTGTCAAATGAGAAAGTGGTTAAAGCAACTGTTTCTTCTTTCTGAATGAGGCTTTTGCTTTCGTTATTCTACTAAGGATTTCATCTGTGCATTTGGCATCTCTAGTTATTAAGCTACCAAGATATCTGTATTCTCTAACTTGCTCCAACGGATTTCCATCAATCCTTATGTAGAGTAATGCTATTTTTAACAAACTTTCCGAGTAGCTAGAAGATTGACATTTGGTAGGAATGTTCGGTTCTTAAAGTAGAAGCCATTTACGAAAAAAAAATTCCAAATTCCCGAGAATGATTTCCATTCCTCATAAGACAACATGGAATAATCGATATTTCCACCGGCAACCTTATTTTATTTTGCTTATTAAAATTCGCGTATTTTTTTAGTATTGTATTAGTTTATACTTCCTCCAATATACATAGTATAGAGAAAGTACTGTTTTCATGAAAAAATTCGAAATCGAGATTTCAACGGAAATACACGTTTACAAGCAAGCTTTGAAATAAATATAAAAACATTTTCCTAATTTATAATGCCTTCATCCTTTGGTAAAAAAATGCGCACAAGGTGAAATGATTGTGTTACCATATAAAACAATTTATTCGCCAAAGACGTCTGGCATAACCCGTGCATCGCCGGATACTTTCAGCTAGTTTGTTTATAAAATATAATCCAGTGTAAATTTCGTAAAATGTGATATGATTCAGTTTTTAAAGAAAATTAAGTATTAAAATGGAGATATTATTGAAAAATGTTGTGAAAAGATGAAGGTAACTTTTAGGTAAAATAATTACTTTTTCAATTTCATTACTTTTGTAAAATATGTGCGAGATAGAGTTTTAGTATCATTGTGTGAAAAAATAAGAGGAACTCTTCCTGGTACCATGTTTGTACCCATATTTAGCTATGTAAATAAGGTGTGTTTCCAAGTTTAGGGAAACTTTAGATGAAATGTTTTTTCAATTATATTACTTTTGTAAAAAGGCGTGTGTGTGTTTATTGGGATATATAGTTCCTGCATATTTTTCTTTTAAGTTAGGCAAATAAAAAATATTTTTGATGTAAATATCCCTTCCTTCATCAGTGTTACAGACAAAAATCACCACTTTATTAAAAAAATTCTAAGTTTCTATAATTTAAACTGGAAAATGTTCAAGCCCGCAAAGTAAATTTTTATTAAAGTTTCTGAAAACTAATGAATGTAATCTAATAATGCGTTGTATATTAAAAGTTATAAAATTTTTGCTTGGTATTAATAAAAATTCTAGATTATGTAAATGTTATGAGTTTTACCTCCTGTGAACCTAAAAGCGTGTGCAAGATATTTGTATATGTGATTTCACCAATTTTTTAAATAAATAAATTTATTCATATTTCCATTGTATTATTCTCATTGTTTATAATGAATTCTCTCGGATTTATTTTTGTGTATATTTCATTGACTCTAATGATCGTCTCTGGAGAATTATTACAAAACTAAAAAATAAAATTTCCCATTATAAATTTCAAAACTTCTCGTTCTTATGCAGTTAAAATATTTAAGCAAATTCAGCATGAATTCGTATTGTTTTATAAAATAATTATTTTCACTCATTTTTCCGTTTAATACTTCAATTTCGGACTTCGTATAATAATTTTAAGTAATTTTAAAAAGAAATTAAAAATGCCTTGCACCGATTCCAATGCTTATGGGGTAATAAATGGTTACTTGGTAACGGTAATCAACAAAGCATACATACCTAAGCGTTATATATATATATAGAGTCTGTTTCAATGATTCACCCCATATATCGTATATGTTTAAATTCATGAAATTCCTGTAATAGTGATTTTGATACAAAATGAACCTTCGATGTTCAAATCTGATGCTTAAACAGATTTGAGAAAGCCGCTGTATGACGTCACGCTAAGAGCGACGCTATTGCCATCTGGTTATCCCCTTCCGCTAAACTTCGGAACAGCCGTTTCTAAGGGAGTTTCAGAGGCCTGGTCTGAATCCACCCACGTTCCAATCTATTTCAAGTTGCAATTCCCGGAATCACCCTGAATTAACAGCAATACCAACGGTTAACTAAACGATAGCGTAGACTACGTACTAATAACAAAGAATTTTAACTCTCGCATAGTAGCATAACTTAGTTTTTATTTTATTTAACGGGAAAACGCCCTTTATTAAATACAAATTGGAAAAATACATTGAACATAAAGTGTTATTTACAACAATTTATAATACAAATAATGTAGTTTTAATAATAAGAGAAAAATTGTCTCGATTGAGATATTCTCATTATTGGGTAATAAGCAACTTAGTACATAGTAGGCTTTTTTAATAATTGTAATTTACAATTTAACAAAAATTCGAGATATACATTAAATGAAATAAAAATATACTACGGTAAGTTGACGAGTATAAATACTATAAATATAATCACTGGTATGGACTTTAATGCTAGAAGCCGCCCTTCAAGCAGCTTAGGATATTAATTGTTCCATGCATGTATAGTTTTTATCTAATGCTTTATGTAAAACAAAATGTATCCAGCTTTATCTCCAACATTATGATTCATAATCATTGCACTCGGAGAGCTATGGACCTTCATATTTCTCACAACTTTCATAAGGCTCTACATAGAGGACCAAGTCTGTGGGTATCAAATTTTTTAATAAGCTGCCAAGGCATATCAAATATCTAAACAGCTCATTTTTTTAAAAGAGAACTTTTTATGTGACCAATGTTTTTATAATATAAATGAATTTTAGTGTACTTATGTATCAATGACGTTTTAATTTCTTCTTGTTTTGACGTGCCTTATAACATGTATTAACTTGATCCACGGGCAAATAAAAATTATTATTATGGTTTTAGATAAAATCCCGTAAGGTTAGAAAAAATTTCGATGTCTACCTTAATATCGTATATTCTTCGATTCTATCGCATATATAATATCCCAGACACTCCCGGAAACAATTTCATTGCTTCTTTTTTATCTCGATAAACTAGGTTCGATATTATTAGAGACATCGTATAAGTTTTTAGGAAGTTGGGGTTGATCTTAAAGAAGATAGGAATTTATAGTAACTTCTTCTTCAATGAGTTATTTTTCGAAAGTATTCTACTTGAGTTCTGTTGTAAAGTGTCTTCTTTTTTCTTTTCCATGTCATAGAAAATGTCAATTTCACCGTATATTAGAATACCCCTTACAGACCTTACTGGATGCCTTACTAATCAGCAAGCATACGGTCGATGTGCTGACATAGAAATGAAAATGATGGAATGTCTTGAGGCTTATGGTATGACTCGTGGACGAATTAAATGTGAGGCAGTGATAGAAGATTTCAGAGAATGCACCTCACGCAGAAAGCAGGTAAAAAAATAAGAGCAAAGTGCGGTGTTATGTAAGCCCATTAAAATTTCTCATTTTGCTTCACAATTAAGTTGTTATTACCTGTACCACCTATCAATCAGGAAATTTATGTTTGGGTTATTGATGTTAAGCCAGAAAACCCCATCGTCTTGAAGTTCACTAGCCGTTTTCACCAATCGCTATTTTATATTTGTATCCAAATTTTTCAGAAAATATAAACTTTAAATGTCCGTGAAACTTGCTCATTATATTTCTACATCGTGATATTATTATCAAATTTGAATTTTTGTAATATTTTGCACAATTTGAACTTTATAGGGAAACGTACTACAAATCTGGAACTTGATTTTTTCTTTCATTCTGTTAGGTAGTTTTTATGGAAACGATTAAAACTGTTGAATTAAATGAACAAATTGCACCAATAAATTAATATGGTAAAATGCATCACAAGTGGCTTAATACGCTGTGTGCTTAATTAGAGATAAACTAGATGGTGGTTGTGTATCAGGAAAAGTCTTCTGGTGTCAAAGAAAACATTTATTGCTAGGGTCTTGATTATTAACTGACCATGTCTGTTATTGCATTACTCAATTGTTTTATTCCAAAGGACTTTTTTCTATAACAAATTTTTTCATATTACATTTTTAGCATGCTATCTAATCTTTTTGCAATTTTATATTTACATTAGCATTTAGCTGCTCTTATCAGATTTCCAATTTTTGCAGATTTCTGGTTTAGATTTTTAAGGTTTCACATTACATAATTTGTGGTTGATGATAATGTAACTAATTCACAGATAATAAGTTGAGTTAGCTTGTCAATCAATGTTGCTTCTCTGAGAGTTTTTAGAAACCTGGACAAACATTTTGCCTTCACCAGAGTAAGTGGGGCAGGTATTTTACTGCTGATCTATTGAAGCAGATTATTCTTCCTGTTTCCATATGCATATGCTTGCATGCATAGAATATAAGAACAACATTTTTCACTTTGATTACATTATGAGTTTTAATGTTCATTATAAGTTGTAAATGTGCTTAAGTGATATATGATTGATCACTGAATGTGTGATTTTTTCCAGTTTGATAGAATTGTTGCAATGAGAACAGAGCGTCACTTGCAGTACATTAAAAAGGAAAGAGATGAACACTATGCAGAAGGTCCAAAAATAGATAGTTACTGAATTTCTGTATTAGTTGAAATGAGCAAAGTGATATATATGTTGTATTGATGATCTTCTGTATTTGATTTATAATTATTGTTTTTAAATAGTTAAATTGTAAGTAGAATATTTAAAAGGATTGTATTGCATTAAAATCTTATTCCAAACTGGTGGATGCCTTTATTCACAAGGAAACAAAAGCATTGCTGTTATGCAAGAAGACAGTAGAAAATGTTAGTTTGGCATTATTTTATAATAATTCATGGGGTTATGAACCTAGTATGGTCTGAGAACAGCATTAATCCTTGCTATTCAACGTGGATGCATTCTTGAAGGATGAAAACTGACATGAATAACCCATTTCAATTACAGTAAATTTTGTATTGAAATGGAAGAGTCCATATTTTTGGAAATTTTGATGAAGGTTCACTGTAAAAGAGTTCAACATTGAGATCTCCATATTATTATTTGTGAAAGTACAAACAATGTAAAATACTGCCTCAATTATTTTATATATTATAACATATATATTATATACATATATATATATACACACACGGATGTATAGCCCAGGGATGGGGTTTGCAGGCCACATATCTTCAGCGATGTAACATTTTAAAGTGTTGTTGGGCTGGATTGAAAGTGCTATCAGGCCGGCTTTTGCCCACCCCTGGTATAGCCCATCAAATGTGACATGAGTAAAGTAAATTCAAAATTATGTTATCATACCATAATTTCCAAAGTGAGAACAATTACCTATATCTTAACCCTTTGCACTCCAATATTAAAATTTTTGCGTTCATAGTACCATACAATAAAAAATACCACTACGTGCTTCCTGGAACCCAAAAGAATTATGATATACTGTAATAAAAGGTATTATTTTTCAAAGTTGATTATATTTAGCACCATGTTCATAACACAGTTTTTTATAGAATTAATTGAGCTGGCTGGAAAGTAAGAAGAAAAAAATTGGATCGCATAGGGTTAAACTTGAAATTGTTGCATATATTCTTCCACGAAAGAGAATGAAAATGTACTCATGGGACCTCAAAACTTGTATTTCTGCTGAAATCTTGGAGATTTTTTTCATGAATACAATACTTTCTCCTATACTATGTATGGAGAAGGTAAAAATGTTAATGCATTTATTAAAAAACTATATACTGTTGATGCAATTCTCAACACTAAACAAATACAGACATAATGACATTGATCTGCAAAGCTCAAGAAATAAGACTGCATAACATTTTAGCACATAATTCTAACCCAGAATCGGTGTAATTTTAATCACAATTAATATTACTGTTGGAAGCAGTAAATATTTATGGGAATTCGTTTAAAAAGCATGAAGTTAGATGTCATTGGGATACTTTTAACTTCTTAATGCCTCGCATAACATGCATGTTACAAACCTAATTCTGCTATGTATTACTCCTTAAATTACTTTCAACATTTTAGTGACTGTTGTATCATATTTGTGACATACCTACGCAGCAGAATCAGGTTGGTGCTGCAATTTGTGGTGAGTTTTGTGAACTACCTCACCTTCGGATGTCAGCCATTATGCAATATTCCAGCCTGCTGACATCAGTTGCAAATAGGAATTTTTTTGTGCTGGATAGAGGTAAGATATTACTATTTGAAATTATTTGCATGATTACCTAGTGTATTTTGTAGCAGTTGGTTGTATTTTAGAGGTAATTAGCAAATATATCTGCCAAACACGTAAAAAAAGTTTTATATCACATTTGTTACATCAGGCTACTATGGAAGGAAAAGTTGAGATTATTATTTTACGTATTTTACCACGATTTTATCAGTTCTTGTTTTTTCAGATGTCTCTAAGACATCCCCAACGAAGGCCTGTTTGTTCTCCATTCCCAGAGGTTAGCGATGATTTTGATCTATACGACAGTGATGCAGATCCAGAATATCTACCTGAGAACGTCACCCAGCAGTGTGCACGTCTCAATAAGTTATCAAGTAATAATAAAATACATTAGGACATAATATGTTTGGCTAGACTTCAGTATACAGTACCTGCAACTAGCGTCTCCATAAGGAATAAATGGTACTATCAGCTACTTGGAAATCGCTGGACTCGACCACATGGTGCGTACGGTACCCGCAACTAGCACCGCCATTAGGGAAAAACGGAACCATTAGCTCAGAAACTATATACAGTTGAACCTCATTAATCCGGATCTCGAAAATCCGGAATTATCAAAAATCCGGCACTTTTTAAAATTTTTGCCACAGGTAGCCTAAACTGCTATGAAACGATAAACGCACCGCTTCGCATCAAAATTCGCGAATTCTAGAACCAATTTGACATTGTATGTGTGAGTGAGTCCAATTGTCAGCTGACGAATACATGTTGGTACATGTTAGGGAATAGTTTCCACAGTCACATTGGATAACTTGTATACAGTCGCGTGTTCAGATTCGTAGCGATCGCATGTGTCTTTCATTAGTGTGATATTGCTCAAGTTCATAATGGAATGTTTTCAAAAAAAGCTGAAAACCCCTCCAGTAGTATTATGAAGCATAAACATAAATCTCTTTCTATAGAACAAAAAGTAGATTTATTAATAAAACTTGAAAAAGGTGCTTCAGTTAAGAGACTTTGTAAAGAATATAGCGTAGGCAGTTCTAATACGTATGACTTGAAGAACGAAAAAAGTGAATTACTGACATTTTATGCAGACAGTGACACTCCTAAGGCTATTAGTAGCCGAAAAACATTACACACTTCCAGGGTCAACGATGTCGATAGAGTATTGTTTGAATGGTTTCGACAAAGAAAAAGTGAAGGTGTACCGGTATCAGGCCTATTGCTAATACAGCAAGCAAAGAAATTCCACGATGATTTGAAAATCAATAAAGCTTGCGATTATTCGCAAGGTTGGCTTCATCGCTTCAAGCTGTGCCATGGAATATGAAAATTAGCAGTGTCTGGCGAAAAACTTGTGCCGATTCGGATGCTGCCAAAAAATTTGTAGAGGAGTTTATGAAGTTAATTTCAGATGAAAATTTTACTGCAGAGCAAATATATAACGCGGACGAGACAGGATTATTTTGGTGATGTCTTCCTCGGAGCACACTTGCAGCTGCCGATGAGGATATGGTATTTGGAGTGAAGGAGTCAAAGGAGAGGCTGACGGCTCTTGCATGCGCAAATGCAGCAGGTACGCACAAACTAAAGCTAACTGTAATTGGTAAAAGTGCACACCCTCGTGCTTTAAAGGGTGTAAAGAATTTTCCTGTCAACTACCGTGCTAATAAATGTGCATGGATAACTTCTCAATTAATGTTGGATTGGTTTGTGAATTATTTTGCACCGGAGGCACGTGCTCATTGTAAATCTAAGGGACTAGGTGATGATTGTAAAATAATTCTGACATTAGATAACTGTCCTGCCCATCCTGATGCATCACTTTTGGTATTGGGTAACGTGCGTGTGGTTTATTTACCTCCAAATTGTACATCTATTATTCAACCTATGGATCAGGGAATATTACGCTCACTAAAATGCTATTACAGACAGCAATTTATGCAGAAATTGCTTGTTGCTTGCAATATAGGCCAAGGTGTTGACGGATTTGAAAAGGAATTTAACATTAAGGATGCGATTTGGACTAGCTAAAGCGTGGACTGATGTAACGGCCGCAACACTGAAAAATGCCTGGCATAATTTGTGGCCAGCAAGCATGTTTGAAGGATGTGCTGAATCACCACCAGATTTTCTAAGTTTCAATGTCAGTGACAAAAAGAGACTGGTGTCTGAAATTATGGAATTTGCTAAGGGATCGACGAATAACCCTTTCACGAAGGGTCTGGAAGAAGAAGACATTGAAAACTGGATGGAAATCGACAATGAAGTGCCTGTAGTGAATCAGCTAACTGACAGAGAAATAGTTAAAATGGTTTTGGAACCTGAACGTGAGAATTATGAAAAAGCGAAGGTGACGATGATGACAATGCAGCTGCAAACAAGCCTTCAATTGACCGTTGCATAGAATTAGTCACTGATACAATATCGGCTTTAGAGCAGCGGTCATGCATCGAATCACAGGATATGATGAATTTGTACCAAATTAAAGATAAACTTATTAAGGAAAGATCACAATGTATGAAGCAAGCTGTGTGGTATGTTCAAGAGAATTTCGCAGAAAAACCTTCAAAAAGCTTCCAACACTGAAATATATGAAACTTGCATTCCCGCAACTAAAGACGCTGTCT
Organism: Uropetala carovei; assembly: GCA_036926305.1. Taxonomy (NCBI): domain Eukaryota; kingdom Metazoa; phylum Arthropoda; class Insecta; order Odonata; family Petaluridae; genus Uropetala; species Uropetala carovei. The sequence goes on along the minus strand of JAXCHB010000080.1, from coordinate 8,969,139 downwards.
CGACCTTATCGTCTAGCCATAGAGAGTAGAAACGAGACGTGTAAATTGGTAAGTGTGCATTAAATTTGCTATGACCTTATTCCAAATTCGTCCACTTGTTAATGATTCTTTCTTTTATAAGTTTTGGCTTAAATTTTGGATTTTAATATTATGTATTTTATTTATTTTTACGTATAGGCCGTGATATGGTATGAAGGTGCAGTGGCGTAGTCAAGGGCGGCAAGAGGGCAAGGCGTCTATTATGATTTATTTAATATTTTGCATGTTTATTTACATACATTATGTGTATTTCATATTTTAAAATATTCTGGCGTGACTTCTGATTAAATTTTGAAATACATTATGTAGATTACAAAAAACTTTCTTGTTTTATCCCGCAATAGGCCGATTTGCCCCTGGATACCTAGGCAATGTGCAACATTTTCAAAAAACCGGAATTTTCTAAAATCCGGCTCGTGCTAGGTCCCGAGGGTGCCGGATTTATGAGGTTCTACTGTAATACGAATATCTATATCAAGGTGGAGTGAACTTTTGCAGCAAAAAAATTTTTCTCGATTTTCGAAGCGGAATAGTTGTTAAAATCTGCCTTGCTACTCAACTAAGAAATGCGCGAAGTATGGGTCTTCTAGATTTAAGTTTCGAGGTGCCCCGAAGGCCTCAAATTTAGCCATTTTCGACTTTTTTTCGATGTTTTCTCAATTTTGTATTTTTTAGAAAATGAAACTGGAATGGTCGTGAAAGCGCGTCTTAGAACTCTTACCGAGAGTACGTAATGTGTGGAGGCCCTAGAGTAGACTTTCGAGGTGCCCCAAAGTCCCCGAAATTCTAAAATTTGACTTTAAATACGTCATTTGCGCTTACGCAGATTTTTCTTAACCAAAGGAATTATTTTGTGGTTTACACCGGTGCTCGTTAAAAAATGACCCTAGGGAGAAATGCTTTTATCCAAATTTCCTCCAATTCGACCGAAACTCTTTCCGAAATTTCTCCTACAGTAGGCTCTTTCGATTTCAATTCCGGTTTTAATTCATTTTTGACCCACAGATAATACTCCATCACGTCACAGTAGGCAAACAGAAATCCGCGCAAGCCTCGAAGAGGTCTTTTCTAAATATTTCCCATCTATTCCATTAAGATTTAACCGCTACCGTATTTTTCTCACGAAAATACCGAACTTTCTATTTTCGCGAAAATTTTCATATTTGAAAATTCTGGGGGCACCTCTAAACGTTAAGCAAGAGTAAAAATATTTTGCACTGTTCTTTACGGAGTCACCCTGCAACTTTCCTAAGGTATTCCATTCCGATTCCAGAAACTTGATTTTTTCACTCCGCCCTAATCTATATCTATAATAATATCCGGATGTCCGTCTGAACTTGTACGTACGAATAAGCCGTATAAATCTTATTAATTTATTTATTCGATAAGAGCCTTCGGTAGCTCATTCGCACGGAGCTGCGACCTGTAAATCCACAGTTTCATCCCAGCCCGAAGGATTTTTTTCTCTTTCATCCAAATACAGTAAAACTTCACATAACGCGATAGTCGGGTTCCTTGAAATCGCGTTATATGAAGCATTAAGTTAATGGGAAATAAGGGGTTAGGTTCTTATAGGGTGACCACATGTCCCGTTTTTCGGCCAATTTTTCCTCAATACGGGACTCATTTTGTGCCGTATTTTTTATTATAAGAAATATATCGACTTCTGATATGTTAAGTGGAAAATTTCATCGATACTCCATCGATATCTATTTAAGAAAACAAATACGTGGCGTGAAAAAGAAGTCTTAATTTTGTTCTCACATTACGATTTTTTCTAAATTTCAAGTTTAAAAAGGTTCCGTTTTTTTGAAGGATTTTACCCGTAAAATCGTCAAACATATGTACGTAATTGACTCAGAATTAAGAAAAAATAAACCATAAAGTCAAACCTTATGGCCATAATCCAACCAGCCGTTGTCAGCTCAAAAAAACATTCGAACACAACAATAGCGTAAGACAATCCACAGAAGCCTCGAATCCGGGTGCCGTTCGCTCCTCATTCGTAATGCACGTTCTCTCTGGCATTCGCTTCCAAAACAGGGCGGTTTCGTCAGCGTTAAAAATTTGTTGCGGCTTACAACCTTTTTCTTCGATCAACCTAGTATGAAATTTTCGGCCGCCTGGCGATCAGCAGAGGCAGATTCGCCCACTAATTTCACGTCGCGGTACTTGAAGCGTTTTGCGAACTTCTCAAACCAACCCGCACTTGCGCTAAAGGGAACGTTAGCGGATGATTCAGCATTATGTTCGCTCACCGTTTTATAAACACGCAATGCCACTCAGTGGCGCCCTCTTCAATCTTTTCACATTCTTTTAATTTTTTCACCTGCAGAAGTTGCTGCACTTACACTGGCTCTTATTTTTTCTTCGTTTTTTTGTGTGGTACGAACAGTCAACTCGTTCACCCCGTAATCCCACTTTAGCACTGTCATTCCGTGTCCTGAGTTTATCTAAAATTTCAAGTTTTTGGCTGCGTCGAACTTTTTTCTTCTCGCTTGAAAAATCAGTATTTTTTGCTTACGTTCCATTTTCTATAAGAAAGATAAATATTAAGGATAGGAGTAATATTTTAAATCACAGGAGGCAAGGTCAAGACACGCAGAGAGCCTGCCGATTGAACGAACAATACGAACACGAGGTTACTACCGGGTTACTCTCCGAAATTCTTTCAGCTCGGAAATTATCGAGTGCCATGCGATAGATCGAGATTGTAACGCGACATCGGTAGATAAAAGGGCAGGGGAAGAAGTAACATCGCCGCACTTCAAGCGAAACAGCGTAACAAATACGACCGTGAGGTATCGAGAAGCCTGCATACGAATCTCTCGACGTAACATTTCTGTAAAACGATTACACGAATCACTTTGCCGGTGGTTTTTCTTTAAAACGTTTTAATTTGAAGTTTTTATCATTTGTAGATTGCGGGAAATTTTAAGAATGACTTTGGCTTTGACTTTTCAAACCGCGTCTTAGTGAGGTTTGGTAGTGAAATGTAAACCGCGTCTTAGCGAAATCGCGTCTTGTTTTATTCGACGACTATATTATTCTTGCGATGTCGGTCGATTTTTCTCCTTCTTACGATTGAATCAAAGCAATGGAATCTTCGTTTCGTCGTTCGAATGCTGGAATATTACCCTTTTCGAAAGTACATCTCTGATAATGGTTCTTAACGCAGCATAAATTTTTTCGCGCACGTTTTAACCCTTCAGCGACGGGGTAGATTTAAATACCACTCTGTCGGCCGCCGCACAATGGGACCGAATCGAAAAAAGCTGGCCATCATTAATCTATGGTACGCACCGCATAATACAGAACACTTTTTGGGTCTTAAAATTTCGTAAAATAAAGTCCATAACCCGGCAAAGTTGAGGAAAACAGCGTATGCCGAAGCGGTGATTTTCCAAGCAAATCGACGAACTTCGTCAAAACGAAGAAGGATTCTCGAGACGTTTACTGGCTTTTTAATCTGTATTTATTATTAACACGCATTTACGTTAATAACATACAGGTATTTTAGAATACTTACTGGAAAATCGCAAACATGAATCGCGTACGCCAATCAGGAGTACCGCTTTACCGGTGACAAAAAATTAAATTTTCGTCATATCTCGTAAAGTATCGCTAATATCAAAATATTTTTCATATAAAAGTCGTAGAACTGGTAAAGGCGAGTATTTCCTTTCCTACACATTTTCATCGTAGAAGTAGCCTTTATCGAGAAAATCAAACAAAAACGTCTTAAATCGAGTTGAACTTGGAAAATTTCGGTACTTATAGGTTATACTCGCACTCCCCCCACAATCCATCCGTGCCAGAATGTGGTTACTAAGAAAATATTGATTGCCACGTAGTTATTCATTTATTATTATTATCATCATCACTACTTAATAATAGTACGGATGGGTCGCGAAGAGTCGACTCCTGCTGCCTTGGAGTCGAGTCGTAGTTCCTCCTGAGAGTGTTTATCGAGTTCGAGGCTTAATATCTCAAAAACGGCTCAGGGAATTTTCACGCAACGCACATCGGCGTGTAGATAATTTTGTTTTGCGTTTAACGTAGCCAAAGCAGAATTTTAAAAAATTATTCTAAGGTACGTTTTTGGAGCGAGAATGAAAAACGGACCCCTTTTCTGAGCGTTGCGGCGGCTGGCGTCACTTTGCCGGTTTGTAATAACAAAACGGGACGTTCAAACGTAATGAAAATTTAACAGAATCTGAGTCGTAGTCTTACAATTACGTGCGCACAATTTCAAGCGTTACACCGATGCCCCTGCCATAGGTCGTATCTACGGCGCGGGCGTTCGAAAGGCATAATCGAACGATGGGAAAGATCAGAGGAGCACGTAACGTTGCAACGAAGACTTTATTTTATAACAACAGAGTAATATGGGAAAATACAGTAGTATTTCATTTTAAATACTTGTCAGTTCTACGAAATTAATACTAATAATACTAACATACGAATTTAAAAATTAGAAACCAAAGAACAATAAAGGATTCGTAATTACAAAGGCAGTATCATATCCAGATTTTATTCAAAAATACGATCGTGTTTACTGCGTCGCCTTTTAGCCGTGCTAGCTAGCTAGTCAGTCGTGATTTAGAAAACAGTTTTTTGCTCGGTACTGATGTCGCGGGGACGCACAAATATTTCCTCGCTAGTTAAATTAAAACATAAATACTCCTCAACCGTACAAAGTGAGAATATTTAGAAAAAAAGAAACGAATAAAAAAGGGTTTAAAAAGGGGTTTTAGAAAAAAAACTGTTAAGGAAGGAACCGATGGAAAGAAAAGCCAAAGTAACACTTACAGGTTTACGGGGAAAGAAAACCTCGCAGGTAGCCTGGTGTCACCCGTTCACGCACCCGTATCCTTCCCCGAAGGAAAAAAAACTTTTCCTCGGGAGAACAATCACTCAAACAACAAAAGGAAATAAGGTCGAGGAGTATTTATGTTTTAATTTAATTAATTCATCTCACCGTAGTCTCCGACCTTTTTTAATTATTTCCTTGCTAGTTTAGCAAGCGTCGTGAACTTTGTCTCCTTTTGCCGCCAATAGATAAGAGGATTCTGCGAACTCGCTTCGTAAGGTTCGCCCAGATATCGCTGGACTTCAACGGTAGAATCTACCCTCGCCGTACGCCGCTGATATTTTCTACAACCCGCTTCATGATTTACCGAAACATTTAACTCGGCAATTTAAAATTAGGTTCAAAATAAAATTGGCACCACAAGGAAAACTCGTCTCTTCGACGACCCTTCTCTGGCGACGTCATCAGAGAGTCGACTCCACCACGCCTCGGAGTCGATTCTCGCGGCTCCAGCGTTCATTCGCGCACATCACTAAATGATAGTCATATTTTTTCATCCCAATTATTTATTAAACACGAATTTCATTCGATCGGTTGACGAAGAAACAGCAAAATATGTCATCCTATCCCCGTTGGAGATGTAAAAAGTAAGGAAAGCCGGACTTTGAATCGGTACTTGGTTTGAAGGATCTAGATTCAAAACGAATGCTTACATCATGTAGTAAACGAGAAAAACTACTAAATGAATGTTTTCGATTCGTCGTTCATATAGTAGTAGTAGGGGGGTATAACCGATAAGTAAATATAAAACTACGTAGCAATCGATATATATTTACTTGGTAACCACATTCTCTTGCATGGATGGGGTACATGACCGAGAAGTACCAAAATTTCTCGCGTGGTTACTTCTTCATTGTTGCTGACATAAACAATCTCACAAACAAACGTTTAATTGCATTACGTGCGCATGCAATATTTTTAAATAGGAAGAAAATGGATTATTTACGATGAAGAATAGAACTTTAAAACGCCATTTCTCCATCGCACGAAACGCGCCCGTTTGCGATACGTCGTACACATTCCTATCTTGTTTCTATATTGGTTCGTACAACGCAAGATGTATAAAAAATCAATCGGTCGAGCATCGTCGTCCGGCAAGTAACAATCACGAAGCCTCGGCGCTGAAAATTAACGAACGCTTTACGGGTTCGTTGCAGTTGAAAATCATTCCGAAGGACCGACGAACATAATTGTTTCATTTTATAGGAGATTTTACAATTAGGTGAACTGGAGAAGCTTCGTGGGCAATCCGACGATGGGACATCCGCAACGAGTGGCGTTTACCGGATATTCAGCCAAATCATGATTTAAATCTGGTTTTAAAACAGGCTACATCAGATATTGAAGAAGTAAACAGTGCGATAAGACGGAATTTAATTAACAAAACAAACTCTGAGGTTTTCATCTTCATGGAAAGATTTTGTTTTAAAATTTTTAATAAAGAGATTTTTGCTAATAAATATTAGAAATTTTGTTAAATTTCATAATTACAAAAACTTGTATATTTTGATGTAATTTTGTATTTATGTAATGTTATAAAACATTTATAAAGGCAAATGTGTTCGTTTTTATTAAATTGTTTTGTTTTTAAATGCAATTAGAAACCAACGAACGTGCCAGGGGCCCACTATCTCGGTTTTGCACCCGGGCCCACGAAAGGATAGTTACGACACCGGTTCCTGTACGTTTTTCTGTCGCGCGCCGCGCGAGCTCGAGGCGCCTCGGATAGGCTTGCATCGAGAAAGCGCATCATAATTCCTATTTCATTATAATAACTTTTATATTAAGCTCACTCGATATACATATATATATAGCGGTTTGTAACCGCTTTGGCAAGATACAAAATTGAGGCACTTCCAGATGTGTTTGAAATTTGGCAGTATCGTAGGTTTCTGGTCGCAGGCGAAGGAAAAAATCCGAAAATTTCGAAATTCCCACTTTGAGGCCCTTTTTCGTCCCATTTTTGGCCCGTAAGAAAACACGTGAATCGGTGCAGAGGTTTTTACGTCCGCACTTTAAAATTACTTCCCGTCAAGATACGAACTCGAGACTCAAACCGTCGTCGGATAGGATACGAATCGTTGTTTCTTATTTTTAAGACAGAACTCCAATCCGAGCGGAATCAGCGTAAATTAATAGTTTTTATCGGAAAAAAGATGTTTAATGCTTTCGTACGGGTAAGCTTTCAACGGGAATCAGAGTCTTATATCGCCAGGTACTTTCAGCTAGTTATGAAATAAAAGTGTATCATGCTGGCTGCCCATTTCATTGCATAGTGATGAAAAATTCTCGCATGTAATGGCTGATCATTAATGAAATTAATAATTTTCTCCGATTCATATAATACCGATTGTAACTTAAATGGCATTCTTTTAGCAAAATGAAAAAAGCTGATTTGGATTGTCAAGTGTCATAATAATGTTTTCAAGTCCTCCCTTGCACCTGTAAATGTACCTTCAGGGGTACCCATACCTCACTTACTGGTCTATGGCATATTTCATGACTTTCAGTTTAAATGTTATTCTGTATGAAAACCTCTCTTTTTTATCCCATGGGGTACTAGGATTTGCAATTTATACTTTAAAATGGCAATTATGCATTAAATGTAACCACACACGGACAAAATTGTACTTTATTAAACGTGAAACGCTTCTTGTAAATCAGATAAGATAAAAGCATGCATATTTTTCTCTTCATTTCCATTTTAACATTGGGATGCATCTTATGGGCGGGGAATATGAGAAATACCCCCCTCCCCAATACAACCAGTTTAGATATACTGTTACATTTTACTCATTTATTTTATAATTCAGTTTTCAAATATGTACATTGATATAAACAACAAAATAATTAATGATAATATTATATTTGTAATGTTATATCCTTATCTGTAATATTTACTAGTTAAGTACGATAATTAAATAACATATGTAAAACAAGTATTGTAACAATTTTCTTTTTAAAATACTATGACATATATAATAGTATATTACATAAATAGTTTAACTACAAAACAATTACATTTTTGGTACATACTAATAACTTACTAGCCAAATTCAATATAATTATTTAAGTCCGTGCTATAGTAATAGTAATTGCTATATTCAAAAGAATAAAAACTGTTGGAATTGATCTGATTAGTTTTTGGGGCTTTGGCGTAGCAATGAGCCGCATTTACTTTTAATTATTAGTTATCTAACTAACTTGGAACAAATGAAATACATCTAATACTGATGGTAAAATAATTTTTTTTGCTAATAAAGCATTTTGAGAAAAGTAGCTTAGCAAACTGATTTAACTAACGGTTGAAACAGACAGGCCTGAGTAATTAAATTACAAAACAAAACAATTAGATTTCATTCATTTATTTTTCAAGAAATAACTTTTTAAAAACAAACTGAATTAACACTTTTATCGCTTAACACGTTTGATACGGATGAGGTAGATCTACCTCATGAAGGGCATGTGTCCTTGCTGAGGAGGTAGATCTACCTCCTGGCCTCTCTGAAATCCTCTTTGAGATGCTTGCTCAGCATGTAGTCGAGAGCAGTTGCGTGTGTTCCATAGGGATTGATGTGCCTTCACTATAGCTCTGGCAACCGTCTAGAGAAGTTCGTTCAAGAAAAATGCCTTTTGCTCAACACTTGTGCTTGCTTCTTCTACATCTTTGAGAAGGCGTTTTTTTTAACTTCAACAACATTTCTTTATATATTCTTTTATAATACTGCTACAAGTTCTACTTATTTAATATTTTCAGGGGTATTAGAGCATCTGAACTAAAATAGAACCCAGTGGAGCAATTTGATTTTGATATTTTTCTTTCCTTTATTCTTCTCGATGATGTTTATTCTTCACTGCTTTTAATAATTAAAATATATTCCCTATGCTTGTTTCTCAAACCGGAACCGATCGCATAAATTAGTTTATCAGAATGTGGTGGGACCAGGGGCAGATCCAAGAGGGGGGGTGATCGCCCACCACCCCCTCTCGGATACTCTTTGGAAATGTGTAGGCGGGCAGTAACTCTCTGTTCTTCATTTTTGACACAAATAAGCATTCTTAAAACCACCTGCACGTATTTATATGTAGTATGAATTTGACAAATATCGAGAGTCCTGCTGCTGGGATTTAAATTTGGGCATTTAAAAATTTTGTGTATGTATTTTGCAAAAATTGCATATCTCTAGAACTATTGGTGATAAAAGGCTGAAATAAAAAGTATTTTATAGTAAAACTATTCAATAATTACATGAGCCTGCCATTTTATAGGAATACACTGGGAAAATAAGTATAATGCACTAAATTATGGCGCTGAAATACGTTCTTGATAAAAATTAAAATGAAACGCAAAAAAACTGATTTACTCACTTCTTTGCGACCTAGTTCCCTCTCAATCCACTGATGACGAAACTCCAATATTTACATTTCCTTAGAGAGTCAGGCTAGTGTGATACTCCTCGAAGCAGTGCTCAACACATAGCCCCATTTCACAGGCCTTACATCTATATTTTGTTCTGGTGTATTTGTTCTTTGAGGAACACGTAAGGCAACAGATTCAGGATCCCGAATAATATTTATTATGTCTGACCTCCATGCTTTTTACCTGGGTCCCACTTGTATTAGATCGTCCCCCTCGGAAGTGTCTGGGAAGGAAGAGCACGAGCTCCCTGTTTTACCAATTGTCGCACAAGGGAAATTTGGAATTGCCGATCGGAAAATGTGCCACCGCACGAGCAATGGAGGATCCAACTAATTAGGATTGTCACATTGACTAAATGAAAAAATAATTTCTTCGTCCATTTCCAAGTTTGGCGAGCGATTTTGTAACTGTTGGCCATCCTATCTCCCTTATCCACATAGCCCATGTGGTGGTTATAATCGCCGACTAACGCCGGTTTTCCTGCTTTTCCTTGAAATCAATTTATTTAACCCTTTTGATCCACAAAATACCTTCTCATTTACTAATTTATCAAATCCATATTTCTATTGTAACATTTGGACGAGTGCTTCGTTAAATTTCATAATATAGACAAAGGATTCTCCACGACATAAATTCATTTTTGTAAATATCTTTGAATATAAATATGTACATTATGAAATGATATATATATATATATATATATAATGCACTTAGTAATATGTAGTAATAGGTATATATTTTGTTCATAATTTAAAACATTTGAAAATATAATAATAATGTATTTCAAGTAGTAGGTTTAATTTCTATAATATGTAAATAGATATCATACTTTAATTCATATGTAATGTAAGTAAAAAAACGTAGACTTCATTTGTATTATTTGAATTATAATAGCTGATAGAATACTGTAAAACTTTTGTAAATACATCAACAATATGTAATAGAAGTTAACATTTCGATTGAAAAAATGTTGCTTTATTTTTATATTTCATAAAATAAAACTATTTATTATTTAAACTTTGTGTCACTTACCTTCAAAGGCCATTTGTATATGCATAAAATACTGGAACGTCGTAAAGATCGAAACCAGTAATGTGGGGTTGCATAACTTAACCATCCGTACTCATGGATGAGGTAGATCTACCTCATGTATTAAAATTTATTATGACACACAAAGAACGATGCAGAACGGTTCCAAATATAAAAAGAATTTAATGATGAAGAAGACGACAGAAAGGACTAATTAGGTGATGATGGCTTTCATTTAATCCTCCTTCTCTTTTCACTAAAACACCAGAACGTAAACTTAGTAATGTCTATGGGATTGCGAACGTACACCTTTCAAGATAGATAGACTAAAATTTTAAATTTCCACTATTTCTTATGCTGCTACAATCATTGTTACTAACCTTAAGCTTCAACTAACAAAAAACGTCCACTCACTCCTTTTATGGGCGAAGTACTGAATGAGCTTACGATAAAAAGTGGCTTAGTCGGTGGTCGTCATATCTTCATAAAATGTTTTCATTATTGTAAAGGCTATTCTGCATGATTTTTATAAGAATTACAAAATGAAACTTTTTTTTACTCTACGGGCCGATAGAAACATTGTAGCATTTATAAGCGTACTAACAAAGTAAGAGAACTCTTGAGTTATCTCCAGGCAGATTAAAATATTTATAGAAAGTGGCAGAAGGGTATCAATGGCTAAGTTAGTTAGCAATGTGATGAAATCTAAAACTCAAAATCTTTTTTTCATAAAAGCTCGAGCTCGAGACAAGTGAATATTAGCAAGTATGTGAACTCGAGCTTTCGAGCTTGAGCTAGCTCGAGTCAGCATCACTAGACACAACAGTATGTTAGACCAGGGGTCGGCAACATACGGCCCCGAAGGCATTTTATGCGACCCATGAAGGCAAGATGAAAAAGTGATTGGTATAATTTAATACAGTCAATTCCAAATTTTCTAGTGAATTATGATCCCAAAACTTTTTCTGGTGGAGTTTTAACGCTATTAAACTAATTAAAATTGATTTTCATTAATATGAGACCGCAAAATCTCTATGTAACTTCTAATTTAAACGCTCTTCTGAAAGAAAGACATTACCTGAAGAAAAAATGAACAATTCAGCATCAGAAAGACAGAATACAGGAGAAATATGAAGCATTAATCATGACACTTTTGCAAAAAGTGATGGAAAGTGATCATCTAAGAGCTCAACAATGTTTTGCAGCAAGTGCTGGACATGTAAATGTTACATTATTTGTCACAACGTGTTTTTTGTTTATTTATAAATAAAATAGGTTTATGACTTTTTCTGCACCATGTAGACAGAGCTGCAAACCACTTCAAATTTTGGAGTGGTTCGGTTCTAAATTTTTGGAAGTGGTTCGGTTCAGACGAGAATTTTGACAAGTGGTTCGGTTCGGTTTGTGGTTCGGTTCAACTAAATTATTCATTTGAAATACTATTCAGAAATAATTTATCCAATATAAACATTACACATATCAATCTGTAAGTAAATCAAACAGCAGTCATTATTATTTTAAATGAAAGAAGAATTTATTTAAAGAAAGGAAAACTTTATATTTAAAATATATTACAATACCATCATCATCTTCATTTACTTATATTTAAAAAATGGTATTTTTGATCCTAACATGATTTTTATGTTCATTGTTGTTTACATATCAATTAAAAATTCTCTGAATGCATTCACTTCAAATTCATTTACCAACATACACAATCATACATAATCAGAAAGAAAATGCGCCTCTAGCTTAAACCGCTTTTGATATTATCCCTGGATGGATGGACAAACCAAAAACATAAAAGTGTTTTAAAGAAATCATTAAAAATAAAAGAAAATTAGTTCTTCGAGCATTTTATTTCTTTTTCTTACCTGTAATACACATTATTTAGAGGAAAAAAGATTTATAACAAGGGCCTTACCACCCATCTCCCAATATTTAACCTCTTTAGTTCTACCACCCGCACTTGCCTTTATTTTCCTTATTCCCACATACATACCCATTGCCGCATTGATAATTTCCTCCCTCCTCTCTCTGTGGTTCATCCTTTGTCCGTCTTCCACAAGACCTTTCTTTTTAGTCCTTCCCCCATCTTTCCCCAAACCCTCCCGAGATGGTCTTCTGCCTCCAGCCTTTCCTTTCCCTTCCCCCTTTATCCCTTTACAACCTACCCCCTGCAGTAACCCTCTGACATAGGTTCCTCCTTTCCCTCCCCTCCATTCCTTTCCATTTTACAAACTACCCTCCCTCCCCCGCCTCTATCCATTTCTCTGTACCATATACTTTCTATTCTCACCATATCTGCACCTGACGATAGCATTGTAACGTCGAAACCCAGGTCGTAAGAGAAATAAAAACAATGGAAGTTACAAAGCGTTATTCCTTTGGTTCATTTATAACAAATAAAATAAAAAATGTTCGCTATATTTATCAAGGGTCTAGGAAAATTCTTTTCCGTAAGCCCTTATTAAAATTTCCTTGATTGAATGATAGATTTAATTATTGAAGTAGAGAGTTTCTTGATTTCCAATGGCGATGATGCATGACATCTCAATTTTTCCAACTTTCAATAATAAATTTATGTGAATAAAATACAGTAAAACCTGGTTAATTCGAAATTCACGGGACCAAAGAAAGAGCGTTTCGAATTACGAAGAACCTCTATAATTCGAAATTTACAAAAAAGCGTGATTTACCAAAATTTAAAAAATGCAAATATAAATTACAGAAAAAGAAAAGAATATGACAACATATTAAAATACAGAAAAAAAGGATGTACTACACATGCATACTCAAAATATGATGTCGATGAATAAAAGTCAAATTTAGGATTACTCATTTAAACATTGAAACATATATGGACATATAATTAAACCACTAAAATGTTAATAATGTCTTTCACTTATTTCAACTTAAAAGTAAATAAACAAAAGTGTGTAATAAAATATTAATTTATATTTATTTTAAAAAGTTGATTATTTTCCCGTTTCAATTTCAGGGCACTCCCTAGCGCAATGTGTTGCATAATGGCATCAACTTTTTCACAGATATTCATCGGCACGTCTGGCATCCCGGGTATCTTAAGCTTTTAAAACATCCTCCTTAGATGGCAATGGCACATCCATCCTAGCATCGACGTTATCCACATCGTCTTCTTCGTCGCTATCACTCTCAACGGTTTTCGATTCGTCGATCATGGGGTCATACACAACCGACGTAGCCAAGTCATTATCAAAGGAAACAAAGTCTCCGAAACTGACAGGCCCCAATACATTACTGTCGATTACTTCCTCCACTTCTGTACCTTGGAACACTTCTGCCGGCTGCGAAGATAGCCCGCTTTTCTTAAAACAGTTGGCGATGGTTTGAGGAGTCACCAATTGCCACGCCGATGACAAGGCCCGGTACGCGTCTAAAATCGTCCATTTTTGTAAATCATCCTGCGAACATCCATTTGTAATTTGCACCAAGTATGACGACAATAGTTTTTTTTCTGTAATGACTCTAAATTTTGAATGATGCCCTGGTCGAGTGGCCGCAGAACACTGGTTGTGTTCGGCGGAAAATACAGCAACTCAACATTGGGCGAATTTATCTGAGCCACACGGTGAGCAGAACAGTTGTCTAGTGTCAACAAAATTTTACGATTTTGTACCGCCACACGTTTTTGCATTCTTATTAAAAAACTTTTGAATATGTCTGTTGTCATCCACACCTTTTTGTTATGCTCGTAAATTATCGGCAGATAATCACGATTAATACCTTTGAAACAGCGTGGGTTGCCATATTTTCCGATGATTACAAGTTTTTCTTTATTCGACCCATCCATATTTGTGCAGAGCACGGCGCAGCGGTGAGACGCTCCTTACTACGTTTGCCGCCGTGACATTTTTCGCCTCGGAGAGCCAAAGTACGATCGGGCAACATGTTGAAAAAAATGCGTTTCATCCATATTAAAAATGTCCTTGAGCGCGTACTTCTCCAAAACATGTTTATTACTTTGCAGTCAGGTCGTCACTTCCGCTTTGTTAATTTATTGGGCATCACCACGTACTGCGAGACAAACAATATTGTGGCGTCTTTAAAATCATCCAACCACCCATTGGACGCTTTAAAGTCTTCAATGTTCAAAGCGTTCGCAAGACTTCTTGATTTTTCAATGAGCATCGGGCTTGTCACAGGTAAATTCGCCGCTCGTACTTGTGAAAAAAAATCGGACAGTTCTTCTTCGAGGTCTTCGTTTTTCGCAGGCCGTGAACGCTCCCTTTAAATTTATAAAAACTTTCTTCAATCTTCGCCCGATTCTTTAAAATTGTAGATAAATACGAATTCGGAATCCCATACTTTGAGGCCAGCTTTCCTTTCGATTCTAACTTCTTGTCAATGTCTTTCAGCAAGAGTAAGAGTCTTATATGCACCACGAACCGGAGCCATTGGAGGGTATATTTAAAAAAATATTTTATAGCAATAAATTTAAATATAGTCTCTCTTGCAGTTATTAAACTAAGAATATTATTTAAACAAGTAACTAACAATGATGAAAAATACAATCTAATACGAAATAAACAACGAACCAAAGGAATATTGGAAGTCAAACTCGCAAAACAGTAGAGAAATTGAGAGGATGGACTGAATCTTGTGACAATACCCAACGCCCAATCGGTATGATCACGATCGCACAATGTTTGTAAACCAGCCGACATAGTGCCAGAAATATTTTAGTAAATTTCATTTACTTTCTTTTTGGTAAGTTTTATTTCAAATTATGTTGACAAAAATGCGTTTATATTCCGAGAATCGGGCAAAATTTTTTTTCGAATTACGAATTATAAAGATTTTCGAATTATTGAAACACATTTGTAAGAAATTGGCTTTTTCGGTCTTTCAGGTGTTAAAAAATTTCGAATTATGTCAAATTTCGAAATATAGAGGTTCGAATTAACCAGGTTTCACTGTATTTTAATTAGATAATTGGTTAAATAATATGGAATAAAATATTACTCCAAATGAATTTATGATATGTAAAACTCTAATAAATTCGATTATTAATTCTTATTATTATATAATAAATTCAAAAAGACACTTTTAGCTCTATTCAAAACCTATTATATATTGCTAATTTTTTTCTTTTGCCACCTTAGAAAAGTAATCAAAAAATCAATATGATAGTAAAATTATGTTACAAGAATAATTTAAAATTAATCGACAGTTCGGAGCAGATTATTCAATATACTTATGGTTCAAAACTAATGATTATAAAACGTAGACTGACCCTCTTTAAATAACACTAACATGTTAATTAATTTTATTTCTCTTAAATAAAGTTTACTAAAATATTATTAAAAATACACACTTTAGATAATTCAAGGAATTCTGCGGGAAATGAATGCCTCCGATCCAAGGGATCCACCGAAGTCCTCGCCTGTTTTTGCTGGAATATAAACCACCAAGTAATGGAAATATCATAGAAGAACACCACATGAAAGTTAGAAAAGGAATGATATCATTGAAAGCTCAAGCCGTTGAGAGCTACAATTTGAATATTTCTGAAGAAAAAGATATGAGGAGAGTTATGGTGTTCTAAGAAAGACACAGCGGGGCATATTTTCTCAAGTCTGCTAATTACAGTGCTGAAGGGGGTGATGGTAAGGGCATGGATTTTTCTCTCGGCACGAAAGCAGATTACGGCTCCTTTCTAGGCCATTGTAAAACGACCCTTTTGCCTGTGTTCAGATAAAGATCTTTCTATATTCTGTTCGGCTTCTGCCTACAGTGGTTGACCCAGATATTGTCGCAGTTGGTATCCCCATAACCCTCACCATAAATGTCGTCTGTGGATAACAATAGTAGCAGAGAGGAAAGAGATAGGCACTCTTTCCTTTGAAGCAAACCCGCTGGTTTTTCCAATGGAAATTCCTGGTCTTTTCATTGGTCTGTACTTTGTGGATTGAGATCGAACCGAAACCGAACCACTTTTGAAAAAATTACGGTTCGGTTTTCGGTTCATTGAAAAATTAATCAGTGGTTTCGGTTCAGTTTGCGGTTCAGAAAAATGACTGCAGTTCGGTTCGGTTTGCAGCTCTGCATGTAGAATACAGATTCGTATGAGAAATAAACTTTTGATTATAGTGTTTTTGTTTAGAATTGTGTATTTCAGGAATGCATCTATCAGGATAAATGTGGGCTTGGTTCATATGGCATAAGTTGATAAAAATTAATTGTGATAAAGGAAATCAAACAAGGAAGCTTTAGATAGAGGAACAGTAGAAGGAAGGAACCTAATAAGGGTGATAATAGAGAGACATTCATATTTTGAGAGTAGGGTTTCCAAGTTATGAAGGGTTAATTCCAGGAGATTTCCTCCTCAGGAGAATGAGTCAATTCTGGAAGGTTTTTATTGGCCGAAAAAAAACTAATCTGAGCAATAAAACTTGGTTATTTATAATTAAACATATAATGAAGATTAAAGCTGAATTTTGTTGTGATAATACTGTACATTGGCTTGCATGAATAGAAACTGACTCCGCTTATGATCACCAAAACAAGAGTGTGCATAACTAGGATTACCACCTCAGTAATTGCCGATTCTTGGAGATATCCACTGTATCTACTCTCTTGCAGCATAATAACAATAAAAATTAGTCAATAGTAGCTACATGGAATACCTACTGCATAACTTTTTATTTATGCTAAAATATGGATTGACTCCATTTATGACACTGTAATGAGGAGTAAATAGGTATTTATGTGTTAATTTATCATGCAAAACTACATTTAAGTGGCCACACCTGTAGTGAAAAGGAACCCAAAGTATTTACAGGTACAGTTAGGTTAATTGCATTTTCTGCTAGATCTGTGTAAGCAAGACATTCTCAAGAAAATCTGTTATCTGATGCAAGATAAAACATGATTTTAATTTACAAAAAAAGCTTTTTCCCGCCTAGCTTTCCATAAGCAGACTAAAAAAATCTGCTACATAGGTGGTACATCACAATGACAACTCAAAGATTTAAAAGAAAGTTCTCTTTAACATTGTTTAAGAAGGATCAAAAGATAAAATAAATGTTTGTGGGTAAGTTTAATGTTGAGAGGCACCTGAGCTATCACTGGTACGATGCTGTGTAAAAGTATGAATTTTTACTTTAAGTTTCCACTCATTTCAATCAAATGTAATGGACAGATTAAATTTTCAAACTTTAATTATGCAAATAGAGCAATGAATCTGCAGATTAGTTGTTTTTGGGAGATTTTGGTCTACCGGGCAAGGTCTGTCGGGAGCCGAGAGAAATGTGTCTACATAAGCTTGATTCCAGGAGAGCTGGCAATCCAATTTGAGAGCCAATAGTCTGTTGAAAGTCATAGAAGGGAGGATGCTAGGAAAGGCAGAGAAAAGGAATATTGGATTTATTAAAAGGAAAAAGAGTATCAATGGGAAATATTGCATTTGGGATGCCTTATGATGGTGATTATGACATGTAGTTTCACTGCATATCATGTTATCTCTGGCAATAAAAGTAGCTTCATGTAAGTAGTTTCTCTCAATTCAATTTGATTATATCTATTGAGATAATTCATATCTCATGATAATTCCAGAGGAATGGCTGTGATTTCATATGAATATTAAAAAAAAAAAGTTGATGATTGCACAATTTTGCAAATTCAAAAATTTAGAAACAAATTTTTAAAAACTGTAGAACTTCACATGAATATTTTTGTCTTAATAAATATAATTTTTCCTCAGACTGTTTATTTCATATTTTACTTATATACTATTTACAATCTTCTTGTTTCAATGCTGCACTAAAGAGTAAATAAGCTTAAGGTTACAAACTTCTTAGCTGGCCAATAACTTGTTAGGTTAGGAATATGCTAAATTAGATCATGCCATAAATTTCCTATGAAATTCCTTTTTATATTTTCTCCAACTATAAAACATCACTGAAATGGCAATTCTATTTTAATGAAAAATACTAAAATTGTAGAAGTATAATAATCATTGCATGTTTAAATTTAAAGATTTCCATTATAACACAATAAAAAACAATATTGTAGATTTATACACCCACACGTGCATTCACACATACATATATGTGCGTGTGTAAATTTCTGCAAGGAATATCTAACATAAACTCAAAAATATGACATCTCTCTCATACTTCCAGTTAGAACTTTTGAAGTGTTAAGAGGTAAATACAATAACCAAAGAAGATTTAAAACTTTGCAACCTTTAACTGAAACAATAAGTTAAACAGATTTGTAAAACTACCAGGTGACAGATGCAAAAAACATCCAGAAGACTGTAGAGAAGGGGGCAAGGTGAGATAGAGTCGACTAAAAGGAGTAACTGAAGTTGAGAATGACAAATCAAAAAGAAATAGTAAAAGAAGAAGATGAAGGGATGTTTAGTTGTAGCATTCTCCATTGCTATCCTTCCCCTCGTCACTCTCCTTTTTCTCCTCTCCCTCCTGCACTCTTCTACATAGGTACTTGTTTTACATTTTTCACCTTATTATCAAATTCCATTGAAACCAGATGTGCTGGTTGGAATTATTGTGGAAGTATACTAAGTTTTTCTTTTCCCCCACATTGAAAAATTAGCAAATTCCACAGATAAACTTCATATAAAATACACATCAGTATTTGAAAAACAATACTTTAGTTATGATAACTTCATCGAATCTGAAAATTCAGATTTGCAGGATTTTTAATCAACTTCAAAGTTGCAGCAATTTTCACAATATTTGCACAAGCTTCTACTAGTATGCCAAGATGATATCCTGTAGCCAAGAGCACCATGAAAGCTTTGAGTGAGAGAGATGTTAAGAAAGCAGTTATGTGAAATTTATGTTAAATTAAAAATAATGGTTTTAGACTTCATTGGATCTATCAATTATGATCCTTTAGAAATGGATTCTAGTATCTCTCATGGGATGGAATAAGATTTTTTAAATATAATTTTTATAATATATATATCAATGGCTGAGAGGAAATTACCTCTCACAAATAATGATTCGAGTAACCAAGCACTCAGGCATGTAATTAGGTACTTGTGTATTAATGAGTGAACGACAGAAAAATTCAAAATTTGGCTGCAAGATGGCACTGTGCATGCATCCACCACAGAAATCACTGAAGTTGTGCATAAAATTGCTATGGTCAACCAGGGGTGGGGGGCTTGGCTTGGCTGATGAGCTAGCCCTCCCCCCCCCCTTTCCCCTCCCAAATGCTAAATTGTCTGACTTAAAAACCTTAAACTCTAAGACTTTGTATTAATCAGATATATAGGTACCGAGGAGGAGCCTTTGCTACTGTCTGTAGTTGATGGGACCCCGAATTGTCCAAATGTTTGGTAGAATGTTTTTTGTTAGAATTGAGCCCCCTCTCCCTAACAAGAGATAATCCTGGGTACACACCTGGGGTCACCCATTAATACACTGCAATCCAACACCAACCAAACCCTATCCAATCTAACACCAACAGTCACCCGTTAATACCCAAGTACCATATGATGGTTGGGTTGGAGTGTGTAAACAGATGACTCTAACAAATCTAAGGATAGCTTCTATGCCTTCTGTGGGAGATGCAAACATAGAGCCATCTTGCAGCCAAAATTTGAATTTTTTGTCGTTCACCCATTAATTTCAAATTTCATGTCCATGAAGTTTACTGATGCTAAGTACTCTTACCTATATGCCTAGAAAATGATGCTAATGAAAGCCTGGTTCTCCAATTTTGAGATCATTCTTTGCATTTCCTCATTACCACAGGCAAAAACATAACATCCTTTCCAGTAGCTATGATACAAGATAAAATGATCAAAATAAAAAATTGAAATAATTAATTCTCTCTACAGTGGTGCATTTAGGCATAGGTGCACTAGGTGCATGCCTAGGGCCCTCAATGTTTAGGGCTCCCCAATGTTTAGGGGCCCCAATACACAAATTTTCTAGCAATAGGGGCCCCATAATACCACAGCACATAGGGGCCTCAACTGATATAAATGCACCACTGGTTCTCTAGCTATCTACTTCTCCAATTATAAAATTTCAGTTGAGGCATCTACTGTTAGAAGGACCAAGTAATAATAAATTAAATGCACCTAAGTAATATATTTATTGATTCATAAGTTAGGAATCATTGAAATACTCCACATGTTAATTTTTTGCTTTATATTTCAATTGTTCTGTGGAAAGGAATCTAAACCAGTTGGAAGAGAAATTGAGACAAAGGGTGTGTCAAGTACAAAAGATGCCATGGCATGGGTGGTTCTCTGTTATATTTTTATAATCAGATAATTAACAAATTAACCAGAGCAT
Organism: Uropetala carovei; assembly: GCA_036926305.1. Taxonomy (NCBI): domain Eukaryota; kingdom Metazoa; phylum Arthropoda; class Insecta; order Odonata; family Petaluridae; genus Uropetala; species Uropetala carovei. Next base: position 8,948,459 of record JAXCHB010000080.1, on the reverse strand, counting down.
ATTACAGCTATTAGAATCAATGACTAGTAATTAAGGGGAATTGAGCTTTTAACTGTAAATCATTTTATGGTCACAGGAGTTACCCTTATGATTAACTAAAATTCCTGCTGTTACGCTCTACCTGTTTTCGTTGAATAAATTAATGTTTATGGTTATATTTGAACAGTATTAAAATATAGTACACTAAATAACACTAAAACATTCCTCTTATAGAATTGTTTACAGTTGAGTTTGTTTACTGTAGAGAAATAAAAATCTTACATAGTTGAGACAGTGGGTTTGAACATTAAGGAAGTTTCAGTCGTTGATTAGTCACTACATATTAGGATTATTTAGTACTTGTTAGGGAAATGTCCTGGCATTAGACATTTCATAACTGAATACTCAACTTAAATGGATACAGGTACAGAATTTGATGGCTTAGATGTGGTCATTCATTTTGTAAGCAATAGCCATGATTTCACAATGTAAAGTGGACCACATTCTGCCATACAAACAAATTTAATCTACGACTGGATTGAATGGTACATTCATTTTTAAATAATCACACATAATTACTTTTATTAACTTCTCTTTGACACATACCATAGATCAATGATTCTTTTTAAACACAAACCTACCAAGCTTTGGTAAAACTATTTTCTTTTGATACAGTTTTCAAAGAGGCAGAAATTTTCTCTGCAACAGTGTAACACTAATTGCTGCAACTTTCACAGCCTATTTATAGGAGTTCCAGTCAATGGATTATCCCTTTATTTTTTTCAACTGGGTACAAACTCTAAAGGAGTTGTAGAACACAGTGGCAATATGAGCACTTTAAAATCTCTCTCTCTTCACTTATGAGAAACGGAAGGGGAAAATCATATTTCATGCCATACAAAATAAAGCAGGAAGTGTGCTATTGTATTCATTAAAAAATTGACATCCATGATTACAACTACAAACTTATTTCAGATACAAAAACATCATCATCAATAAAGTCTGGATTAATTTTTCCCAGCCTTTCTATTATAAGTGCAGTCACATTAAAAATAATCACATAAACAATGAAAGATAAAATTTGAATGAGAGCAAAAACTATACCTTTTAATACTTGGATATTTACTGCAATAGTAAAATCCTATTTAATCATCAATTATGGGTACCATTATCCAAACAGAAAACCATGGCAATAAAGAACAATCCAAATAAAAATAAATAAAAAATATAGACATCCACAAAGTGCTGTAATGTTTGTCAATTTGCAGAATTTGAGAGTATAGAAAATATTTAAAGGGATTCACTACATGTAAAAGCAAAAGACATGTTTAAAAGGTTAAAGCCATGAAGATTATTAGCAATATAATATTAATTTTCATAAGCTTATACTATTTCAAAATCAATTCTTTCAATGTCAAGTAAGTGCCAAAGCCAAATTTCAGTTATTGTTATCACAGTGACACTGAACAGCACTAACAAAAATATTTTACTATAGATATCTTTTCTGAAAATGAAAATACTATTGCCTCATCCAATGACTGCATGTATACAACATGGTGAAGCGAAGGAGAAGCAGGGTGGGTAGGAGAGAGAGAGAGCAAGAGAGAGAGAGAGATTCCTACAAGTATTAGAATTATTACATATACAAGAGGTAAATATTCAATGTTCAAATAGAAAAAGAATATTATGACATATATGTGTGTGATGTATGTGGATTAACCACAAGACATTGGTGCATGATTATAACACATTATGAGGAACAAACTATCTTACACAGACTAGGGTGAAAAGCCCCAGGAAAGGATTAAGAGAATTGTGGAACAACCTTCATAAAAATAAACAAGATTAAAATGTGAACTATATACCTTTACATGCTTAAAATACTCTGGAAGCCTGCAACAAGACAATTCATTCTCAACAATCAACAAATGCGCTCCTCTGGTAATGCACACCCTTCCTGCTTCTTTGTTCTGACCAACCACAAGTTCCTTTGGGTATAGGTGGTTCTCTTTTTTGCTTCTAGGCATTTAACAAAAATTCTGATCCATGTATATCTAGGCATCCTTTAAATAAATATTCCATCACTTTAAAAACACAAAGACATGTGGACCACTCATCAGTCTAATTACTTGGCTTAAAACTCTGTTTGAGGAATAATACAGTTCTTCATTCCATTTTGTTTCCTCTCCATTTTCTCTTCATATTTCTAACATATTGCTGAGCTATCCAAAGTCATGACTTCAATGAGCCACAGAGTTGCTAGACATTAGAAAACTTACTCAAAAGAAACGGACACAGTTGTTTGATAAGGATGCCAAATTATTACTATGATCAACGAGTTGAGATGAAGTGTGCGTAGTGGAAAAATATGCCAAATGTTAAGGGGCATAAATACATATGACAGTATGAAAAAATGCACAGATCCACTTCCAACACAGAAAAAATAAAATAAAAGTAATTAAACTGGAGACTAAATGAAAAAAGTTGTTTATGATTTAAGTCAGATTTGTACGAATCTAATTCCAAGAAGGCAATTCTTTATTCATTATTATGGATTTTTGTCAAATATGCTGTCACCTGTGGACTAGTTTGTGAAATGATTTGCTTTTGTAATAAATAATGTCAAATATTAAGAAACCAAAAGAAGTTGCAATAATGTTTACTTGCAATAGATTGATAAACTTTATCAAAAATTTCTCAATAGAATTAATACTGAATGATTAAGTTACAGAAAACTTTCAAATATTCTCAATAATTAAAATAGAATCAAGACGCATACTAAATAAATTGATATTTAAAAGAAAAAATTGCAATTCAGATGAAAACCACACCTTTTCTGTATATGTAATTGGGAGTCATGAGTTATACTATTATGAAATGCAGTAATGTCAGTTTGTATAGCAGCTAATAGAAAATCAGAGAACATACTTGAATATCTGCTACTGAAATGTATGGTAAAACAATATTAGAAAATATGTAATTAACAAGTGATTCAAGTAAAAATAAAGAAAAATGCTGTATGCATGTATTTGTGGGTATATGTATGTGTGCATGAATGTATGTATATATGTACATACACAAATACACACAGAACCATTTGCAAATTCCCAAATATCTTGTACCCACACATTAATAGCTTTCCAAGAATCATCATATTAGCAAAGTACCTTTAGATAATTAGATGCAACTAAAGAATATCAAAACTGGGACTAATTCATTTTAACATAAAACAATTGAAGAATTTTCCTTAAATTCATGTAAATATAGCCAAATAGGTTTAATATAAAATAAAAATTAAGGGAATGTGACTTATAATTTAAGAAAAGTTAATGAAAGGAAAAAGATATGGACTTACAAAAGGTAATAGAATTCCATTCAAAGAATTAAGTTTGAACCAAACATATTATTTGTGCTTTTGGCTTTCTTTTGAAGTAATATTTTATGATAAAAATTTACTCCATGCATGAAAATACAATGAACTTATAAGCCCAACAGTATATACTTTCATACTTACTTCCAAAAAGCATTTCCTTATTCTTATCAATGCGATATTCATTTTTATGAAATGAAAATCATATTTGTTTTTCCTTAACAGGATGACAGTTGGTCATTTTATAAACATGAAAAAATTATACTTGGTCTGCTTTTTTCATAAATTAGTTTTCACTGGAATTTTTTTGGATTGTGTATAATTGTTAAAATTTTGATGAAATAACAAATAATTTAAAGAAATGATCACAGTCAGGCTATGAGTAAGTTTCAGTGCCAAATTTTCATGATAAAGTATAAATTATTATTCATGTCGTATTTATTATGTTCTCTGATTAGGAATAACTCAGAAAAGCTGCCATAAATACTGATAAATCTATCATTAGAATTATATTATTAATTTGCCTTTTTTATATTATTCAGACAAATTAACTATAGTAATTTTTATTCATTTCTTATTGAAACAGCAAATTTTAGAAAAGCAATGAATAAAGCTTTACCTTTGTTTTTAAAAATGAAAACTGTGAGATGGAATAAACTCCTCTACATCACATGTAGCAAAAACATTGGAACCTTGCCTTATTGTCCTGCAGAGGGGGTCACCTTGATCTCAGAAAGGGTATGTCACGAGGGCACAGAAAAATTGAGCTCTCACTGCAAGTGCAGCAGCAGCATCAAATCCTCTTGGCACTATGGTTTGGTGTGTTTCTCCATATTTGCTGCCTCTCAGAGAAAGCAAAAACGGAAAAGGAATAAAAGCCATATAATCCCTACCTTTTTAGTTTTCTACCACTTGTTAACAATATGCACATGTACCTTCATTTTAAAAAGACAGGATTCTTCCTTGAACCATGTTGAAACATAGCAAGTAATGAAAATCCATTTGCTGATGCAAAGATTAAATGGGTGAAATGGTGGAAATTATATTCAAGGTTTAAAAAAATGACTGGATGAGTAAATATGGAGTTTTAAACATACAAATAGTGAAAGAAGGGCTTTTAAGGTTAGTGGTAGCCATTTACAGCTTCAAGAATAAATTGTGATCACTTCCCGGCCACCTCCACGCACCATAAGCACCCTGTCAAGTCCCTCAGTCAGCACCTCAAGAAATTCCATATCTAGTTACCAGGAGTCAAGGAAAAAAGGCCATCATAGTCTAAGGAACCTAAAGAAAAAAATCTTAGGTAAAATACCACTTATGCCTCTTAATGCATTTATTCTTTCAAGCCAAATAAATGTAAGACTTCTGAAGAGTTTTATAGGTTAAGAAAACAATAAAAGAAAGATTACCGTATATACTCGTGTATAGTACGAGTTTTTACGACCAAATTTTTATTTCAAATATTGGGGATAGTACTATACACGAGTAATGCATTTGAGGATTTAAAATTCATGTGTCTTCACGGGCATTTTCGGTGAAGTTATGCCACCCGCACGCATTCTAATGGTGGGCTAACCTTAACAGTGAGGTCCTTTATCGTTGTTATGTTGCTTCATGAAGAGTAGAATCTTTTTCATATATACAGCTTCAAATTCACAAATACTTGATATAAGTGACGATTTACGGGCACTTCCTTTCTTGAATTTTATGTTTTTGTTTGCGTCTTTTTACAAGGGATGGATTGGAACGAGTTGGACTAAAAGTATCGTAGACGGCATAACTTCATGGAATTTCGACATCTTGGAAAAAAGAAATTACTTTGTAATATTCAACAGTCTTTATTGTTTCTTCAATCACACTCCGATCGGTTTCCACTACAAAGTCATTCTAAGGTGTTACATCGGTTAGTAACACCATTAGAATGATTTTATAGTGGAAACCGGTCGGTGTGTGATTGAAGAAACAATAAAGACTGTGGAATATTACAAAGTAATTTCTTTTTATCCGTTATCCCTACCTATTAAATAAATGAGCGAGTGGAACCATTACGTACGCGGAACGTAATCCAGACGTACTAGAATTGAAACGATTTTATTTCATCTTGTGCAATCATGATTCATATCACTTTTGATTAAATGTTTTAGGAGTAAGATGCTTAACTTATCCGAATTTTAGTGTACTTGCAAGAAATAATATTTACGACATTTACGGTCTATTCTATGGTTGTGTGGAAAATCAAGGTTCGATATATCTCGCTCGTAATCATCGAGCCATCGAAACGAAATATATCGACCATGGTGGAAAGCTGGGGTCGTACTATAAACGAGATATATGAAAAAATCAGGTTTGTTCACCAAAAAATCAGGGGTCGTACTATACATGGAGTCGGTATATACACGAGTATATACGGTAATTCTTTTTGTGACGTGCACAGTTGATATGAATACAGAATCAAATTGGTGGGTAACAACATATTTTTGTTAATGGTGATAATTGCACTATTACAAAAATCTTGATGTGTCCAGCACATGACTTTCTCCATACAGATTAATTACTCTCGACGTCGATGTCCTTAAGAGTAATTATCAACAATTACACTTGTTAATAGTTTTTAAACAATTTTCACAATGAAAAATACTTTGAAACACTTTTCACATTGAAAAAAAAACAATAAGTAAACAAAATCATTAGCTGTTGCTATGGATAACTTTTGCTTTTGTGCAAATTAACATAAGTGTTGCCCTTGCAATCATGCCTGATAAGCATCGCAGTGAAAGTAAAAGTGCTAATTCTGCTATGAAGCAACGTACCATTGCTTCAGAACAGGGTTGCACAAAGTGCGGCCCGCGTTCCACATTCAGCCCTCTGTTGATGGTTATGCGGCCTGCAGAAGATTTTGCATCATAAGGTTAATATTGAACAATGTTTAAGTAGCTTAATTTGGTAAATCACAAACTGAAAATTATAAGAATGCTAAGAAACAAATGTACCACTTTAAGCAAATTTGTACTCCTGAAAACTCCTTTACTGTTTCTTGCAATAGCGTTGCACACCTTTTCAAACTCACACTGCATTGTGTATATTTGTGATAATTTTTCGTTTGATTATTGAAAAGTAAAAATGCTTTAACTTGTTATCTAAAATTTTAATCTTGTTTAATTTATATTATTCAGCTTTTAATTAAGTGCAGCTGGCGGTTAAGTATATACCATCAAATGCTACCTGTGGGTGTGAAAAGTTTGTGCATACCTGCTTTAAAAGGAAAATGAAGAGATATGAAAATGGCCAGTCGCTTTCATACATCTCACATGCTCTCGGTGGTGTCAACCACAAACACGTACTACCTTAAGCAGGCCAACGCATATAAAGACCATGTTCACTTTTGTAAGAGAGTGATGAAGGGGCAAACTGAAACTACACTGTGAGTGTTATAACAGAATAAGAGTACCTAAATGCCAGTAAAAAAATCATTATGGAAGATAGAAGTTATAACAGTTTTCTTATAGCAAATTAGCAAAGTAATGTAATGGTTAAGAAATGCAAGCAAAAATCGATGTCAAATTGAGTTATGGAACCTAAGTGTCCTATACTGTACTACTGTAATGTATACTATCCATAGTAATTTTCAACTTACACAAATTTTGAGTTACAGAACTGGTGCAGGAATGCATTCCTTACCTAACTTGTGGAGTGCCTGTACTTGCAAAATCATTTTAAAAAGAGTAAATAATATCTAACATAATTACAATTTTCTAATATTTTTCATCGTTTTGAGAGATGCATGACATGATGTATCTAGTCTAATACTTATCATTTGCTCATTTTGTCTTGAGTGGGCTATTGTGGGAATTCCTTATGGCACTGAGAAAACCTATGACAAGCTTAAGTGTATAAATAATTCCCATTCGCCATTGCTACTGAAATGTTCTTGTTTGTTTTGTTTTTACATTAGTACTTTCTTACTTTAATTGCAAGTTCTTAAGTCACATTGTAATACTTGTTATTTATTTCATTCAATATATCCTTTGATATGAAAAAGTTTTTGACAAAAAAGTTTGAAGAGAAAATTGACAAAAATTAGAATACCAAAAATATGAAGCATAAATGCAGGAAATATGTTGAAAGCCATTTAGAATTTGATTTCAAACTTATAGAGATAAAGAAAAACTTCCTCAATGTGTCATTTGCAACAGGATTTTGGTGGCAGAGAGTATGTTGCCGAACAAAAGCATCATATTGTAAGAGCACATGGAAATTCAGTAAATAACTGCATGAATATTTTACATGAACTTAACACTAGGTTTACCGGAGCAGTCATTTTGACCGCTTTTCATTTTCCTCTCGCCGCAATTACCTTACCATTAACTGCTTATACTTGATATTTTGTGACTTTTATTGATTTTTAATTTACTTTCCGAAATATTAGTGCAAATCACCATATCTCAATCGCTGTTTATGTTCTGGTACTTTCTACCTACTTTTACAGATGTGGTAATTCTGACCGCTGAGGCAAAAGCCTACATAATTTACGAAGGTCACACTGCCCTTGAAGAGTATGTTCTTTTATAGTACTTTCAAAAGCTTATGACATCCTCCTACGCGGACTGTGACGTAGTGTAGGGGACCTCTGATGTAGTGGCGCCTGTGACTGAGAAAGAAATACATACGTCGTCGGTGCACCGTAGAGGGCTCTGTGTAGTTAAAAACTATCTTACGTTGCACTCTTTGTGTCTGTATGATAATCAGTTGTCGTGAGCATTCTGTCCATCACGCATAATTCGCTCAGGGCAGGATGGCTTCGCAGTGCCCATTTACGGAGACTGAAATTATCCATTATTTCATTTCAGTCATATGGGAGAAATTTACTGATAATTGCATTCTTTACTATAAGCCACATGAGAATATAACTGTGGATGAACAGGTTTTTCAGTCTAAAGCCAGATGCCCATTTACACATTATATGGCAAATAATCTGGATAAGTTTGACCTAAAATACTGGTTAGCTGTTAATGTCAAGGCAAAATATGTTTTGAATGGTTTCACTTACCTAGCCAAAAACGAAATGCGACTCGCCGATCAGACTCTTGGTGAGCACGTGGTTTTGCGACTTATTGACCCATACGTAAACAAGGGAAGGAATGTTACATATGATAACGTCTTCACCTCGCTGAATCTAGCGAAAATTTTGAAGGAAAAGCGCACAAGCTGGTAGGAACAGTAAACTGAAGCAAAAGGGGAAGTCCCACCTTCTGTGAAGTCTACATATGACCCACTCTACACTACAGTTATTTACAAGCACAACGACATTACTCTTACATCTTATCAACGTAAAGTGAATAAAAACGTCTTGATTCTCAGCACTATTCACCCTGAGTTGGCATTGACGGGAATCACTCCATGAAAATTTGTGTGTTTTCAGTGTGCAGAGTGATTCAGAGTGGAAAAATGTTAAACTAGAACGACACAAGGCTTGGTTTCTTCATCAAGCCCATATTTCTTTCTAATATGAAAATATTTGAGGTAGGTACATATGGGATATTTATGTAATACTCTACTCACTGACAATAAAGGTAAGTCTTCTTCATGCTACGGTTTCAGAAATTTGGTGGCAGTTATGAGTCCAGAGTTTGCGCTTTGTGAATATATCATCACTGGTTTTCGTAAGAATCATATACTAATAATTATATGTAATATCCAAGAAGATATTCAATTATTGTTTTTTATGTTTCATTTCTTAAAATTGGAATAATAAGGCATCAAATATTCCTCTGAAAACCGTCTTAAATGATTTATAATGTTAAAATTTAGAAGTATAATGCTTTGTGGAACAGAGGTCAAAATGACCGCTATGGTAAACAGAGTAGGTTAGAGTGCTCGGTAAACCTAGTGTTAAAGAGCAAAAGCAAAGTTTTTGAAAACTATTTACCATGTTTTCCTGAATATAAGATGACCCACATTTTGAAATTCAGTGTTTAAGAAAAAATACAGTAGAACCTCATAAATCCGGCACTTGAAAATCCAGAATTATCAAAAATCCGGCACTTTTTGAAAAGTGCACTTTTTAAAATTTTTGCCACAGGTAGCCTAAACCGCTATGAAACGATAAACGCACCACTTCGCATCAAAACTCGCGAATTCTAGAACCAATTTGACGGCAGCAGTTACATTGTATGTGTGAGTGAGTCCAATTGTCAGCTGACGAATACATGTTGGTACATGTTAGGGAATAGTTTCCACAGTCACATTGGATAACTTGTATACAGTCGCGTGTTCAGATTCGTAGCGATCGCATGTGTTTTTCATTAGTGTGATATTGCTCAAGTTCATATTGGAATGTTTTCAAAAAAAGCTGAAAACCTCTCCAGTAGTATTATGAAGCATAAACATAAATCTCTTTCTATAGAACAAAAAGTAGATTTATTAATAAAATTTGAAAAAGGTGCTTCAGTTAAGAGACTTTGTAAAGAATATAGCGTAGGCAGTTCTAATACGTATGACTTGAAGAACGAAAAAAGTGAATTACTGACATTTTATGCAGACAGTGACACTCCTAAGGCTATTAGTAGCCGAAAAACATTACACACTTCCAGGGTCAACGATGTCGATAGAGTATTGTTTGAATGGTTTCGACAAAGAAAAAGTGAAGGTGTACCGGTATCAGGCCTATTGCTAATACAGCAAGCACAGAAATTCCACGATGATTTGAAAATCAATAAAGCTTGCGATTATTCGCAAGGTTGGCTTCATCGCTTCAAGCTGTGCCATGGAATATGAAAATTAGCAGTAAAACTTGTGCCGATTCGGATGCTGCCGAAACATTTGTAGAGGAGTTTAGGAAGTTAATTTCGGATGAAAATCTTACTGCAAAGCAAATATATAATGAGGACGAGACAGGATTATTTTGGCGATGTCTTCCTCGGAGCACACTTGCAGCCGCCGATGAGGATATGGCATTAGGAGTGAAGGAGTCAAAGGAGAGGCTGACGGCTCTTGCGTGCGCAAATGCAGCAGGTACGCACAAACTAAAGCTAACTGTAATTGGTAAAAGTGCACACCCTCGTGCTTTAAAGGGTGTAAAGAATTTTTCTGTTAACTACCGTGCTAATAAATGTGCATGGATAACTTCTCAATTAATGTTGGATTGGTTTGTGAATTATTTTGCACCGGAGGCACGTGCTCATTGTAAATCTAAGGGACTAGGTGATGATTGTACAATAATTCTGACATTAGATAACTGTCCTTCCCATCCTGATGCATCACTTTTGGTATTGGGTAACGTGCGTGTGGTTTATTTACCTCCAAATTGTACATCTATTATTCAACCTATGGATCAGGGATTATTACGCTCACTAAAATGCTATTACAGACAGCAATTTATGCAGAAATTGCTTGTTGCTTGCAATAGAGGCCAACGTGTTGACGGATTTGAAAAGGAATTTAACATTAAGGATGCGATTTGGACTAGCAAAAGCGTGGACTGATGTAACGGCCGCAACACTGAAAAATGCCTGGCATAATTTGTGGCCAGCAAGCATGTTTGAAGGATGTGATGAATCACCACCAGATTTTCTAGGTTTCAATGTCAGTGACAAAAAAAGACTGGTGTCTGAAATTATGGAATTTGCTAAAGGATCGACGAATAACGCTTTCACGAAGGGTCTGGAAGAAGAAGACGTTGAATACTGAATGGAAATCGACAATGAAGTGCCTGTAATGAAACAGCTAACTGACGGAGAAATAGTTAAAATGGTTTTGGAACCCGAATGTGAGAATTATGAAAAAGTGAAGGTGACGATGATGACAATTCACCTGCAAACAAGCTTTCAATTGACCGTTGCATAGAATTAGTCACTGATACAATATCGGCTTTGGAGCAGCGGTCATGCATCGAATCACAGGATATGATGAATTTGTACCTAATTAAAGATAAACTAATTAAGGAAAGATCACAATGTATGAAGCAAGCTGTGTGATACGTTCAAGACAATTTTGCAGAAAAACCTTCATAAAGCTTCCAACACTGAAATATATGAAACTTGCATTCCCGCAACTAAAGACGGTCTCGACCTTGTCGTCTAGCCATAGAGAGTAGAAACGAGATGTGTAAATTGGTAAGTGTGCATTAAATTTGCTATGAACTTATTCCAAATTCGTCCACTTGTTAATGATTCTTTCTTTTATAAATTCTGGCGTAAATTTTGGATTTTAATGTTATGTAGTTTATTTTTTTTTACGTATAGGCCGTGATATGGTATGAAGGTGCAGTGGCGTAGTCAAGGGTGGCAAGAGGGCAAGGTGTCTATTATGATTTATTTAATATTTTGCATGTTTATTACGTAGATTTTGTGTATTTCATATTTTAAAATATTCTGGCGTGATTTCTGATTAAATTTTGAAATACATTATATAGATTACAAAAAACTTTCTTTTGTTTTATCCCGAAATAGGCCAATTTGCCCCTGGAAACTTAGGCAACGTGAAACATTTTCAAAAAACCGGAATTTTCTAAAATCCGGCTCATGCTAGGCCCCGAGGGTGCCGGATTTATGAGGTTCTACTGTATTTAAACCAGTAATCCTGACAAATTTACTATCTCATTATATTCAATTATTACAATTTCTGCAGTCAAGTTGTTATTAAATTATTAAAATTTCTTATCCAAATTCTTCCTCATATCCATATCATATAAATTTCTTCACTTTCACTAATGAAAGAATCTTCAACAGCTGCTTCGTCTCCCTCCATCCACAGAATATCATCTTCTGATTCATCCATGCTGTTGGAAACAACACTTTTTTAATCCAAGAACAATTGATTCTGATGAGATACTGTCCCATGCAATTTTTATCCATTGCGCTAGTTGCGCCTCAGTTGGTTTTTTTTATTTCCAATTATTTTTTCAGTATAACTGAGGGAAGTCTTTATGCCAATGTTGCTCTTTGACGAAGATAGATTCCATTTCACCTCATAAACCTGGTAATCCAACCAACATGTGCCTTAAAATGCTGTTCAGATACCTTGAATGATGTTGCTATTTCCAAGGCCTTCCTCTGTATAGCCTCCTGGGTGTCTGGCAGGCCATTGTTGTGTTTTTCGTTTACAAATGCCACTACTTGCTTAAGGATTGCCTGATTTGTGATTCAGGAAATTGCCAATACAATTTCTCGCCTAATTGTTGATTCGAGAAACTGCCAATAGAATTTCTCGCCTGATTTGTGATTCGAGAAACTGCCAATACAATTTCTCGCCTGAGTACAATACAAGTTAATTCTACACTTTTGTAGGTTTGGCACACACCATCAAGTCCTGGTTATCCGAAGTCTTTCTCTTAAAATTCAGATATCCCATTCCTTCTTTTAATGAATCTAATATACCTATCCTCTTCTTACCTCTTTGCATAATTTTTAAGTTTTCTTTTTTGAGAGGCGCACTCTTTTCAGTGATGGTAGCATATCCGTCGTGATTCTGAACATTTAGTGAAAATAAAGCATGTTCACTGTGCAGTGACCCAAAACGGAACCTTTTGGCAATATTAATGCACTGGCCTTCAAAATATGCTTCCGACTTTCTTCCTTATAACATAATATTGTTGAATGTCAATTTTTTGCGATTGATTGCGTTAGAATAAGCATTAAAAGTTGTTTTAATATTTATGTCTTAAATATGTAATTTTTGCTGCTTATGCATCATCAGACTTGAATCAGATAGATTACTTTAACAATGTTGCCATTAAATAACAAAATTGAAATTTTTTAAGTGTGGGCATTACACGAATACATTTTTTGTCCAGATATTTACTTCCAAAAACGGGGGTGCAGGTATTACATGCGTGTGGGTATTACTCGAGTAAATACGGTATCTCACTTGGCAGCAAGGCGAGAACTGTCTCGATACTGCTAATAACCAAGTGAAAAATAACAGTGATCTTTTTATAAAAAATGAGTTGCCTATTATGGTGATAAGACAATTTTCACATTTCACTCATAAAAACATGGATGCATATTATAATCGGAAAATTACGGTAACTAGTCAAATATCCGTTACTACGTAACTTTAAATCAAAAGCCATTTAAAAAATCATGAATTTACTTTATTAATTTTCAAATATTTCTTTATAAACTACATTGTCTAGTATGTCAGAATGTTTTGTTTTTATTTTGATATTTCTATCATCTCCTGTCTTTTGAATCATTGTATGGCAGGAGAAATTAGCTCCTTGAACTATTTTTTTGTGTTAATCTGCATTTTGTGTTAACATTGTTCCTTTCTTGCCTTTCTTCAAAGGTCATGTTATGCCTAATTACGCACTCTTGAATTTTTACCTCTTTCATGTTGCCTCTGCTCTAGTGTTAAATTTTCACATCGCTTTCTCTGTGCTTCCTTTCGAACCATTTTCCTGTTTTCTGGAGTTAAGTTACAACGTCTTTTTCCCGTTGACGTAGAAGATCCAGTATTATCCATCTCTCCTCAAAAGTTTTAAATATCGAAAGTATCTAAAATTTAAATTTTAAATCAAAACAAAAGAATTTTGATACCGTGCTTACTGGCATTACTATTATAATTATTAGAAATAAAATGTTTTATTATACCTGTGTGTATCTTGAATACTCTTTTCCAAATTGCACTCTTAAATACTTTGACTGAACCAATAACAATCATGTAATCTGTTAGGTACATGTGTCCACTTTGATATGCTGTTTTGTTTTACCTATTTGTTATTCAGTGTTGCTAGTGACTTGTTTATTTATTTATTCTGTCACCATGCTTCTGGTTGCTATTTGGCTTCGGACATCAATCGACAAATTATATTATGATGATTATCTTTTTCGTTTAACAAATACTAAATTTTCACATTTATTACCTAAAGACTCTGGAGAATCTTGTTTCTTAGTTTATGCGATAGAAACTACTAGAACATAAGAAGCATTACTGAATAGTTTATGATAGCTAAGCCAGTATTCAGTGCATTAATGGATTAAATAAGTGAACACAGAAAAATAAGAGACATTTCCTGTTTTTAGGCAAATGATTTTCTTCCGCAATAACTTGCCCATTTATTCTGAGTTTATAAAAATTTCTGTACCTTGTTTTTGGTGACAAATATCGTCATTGCCAAGGAAAAAGTCATCAACAACAATTCTGAGGCAAATTGAGTTTTTGCATACTTAAATCAGAATATCAATTTTCTATGTCTGGAATAACTCATTAAGTGCCAATTCTAAATATTTCTTATAGAAAATCAATACAAATAATCACTAAAAGCAAATGAGCATTAAACATTTGTAAAGAAAAAGTCACTAAGCCTGTTAGTCTATAATGTAGTTGATGACTTTTTCCTTGACAAGAACAATGTGGATCTTAATGATTGAAATTGCTGGATTATGACACTTAAAAGTTCGAAAATAGAACTATAAATTACTCCTGTTTAAAGTGAACAGCAATACAAACAATAGAGTATAAAGGATACAGTTGGATTCCCTCTCGACCAGGTTCCCCTTTGGAGGACCAGGAAGATTTAAGATGACCAATTGGGCATCATGTGACTTGTTCACTATGACTTCATTTAATTTCACAGCTGTATGCATTCTTCTCACATTTCCCTCATCCCTGAAATAAAAGAAAGTGTAGCTATGATTAGAATGCATTATCAAAAGGTACATAAGGCTCTGCTAAATTAACATTTCCTGGAAACGGGAGTGCTAACTGAATCAGCATTATTCAGAATCATTTTAGTATAGTACTTATGGAGATGCATTCTTAAAATTGTAATTTATTACCTACTAGCCATTTTTGTGTGATATGGTAACAAACAAACAGACAGACAGACAACAATTGTGCAAACCAGTTCAAACGTCTTCTTGTGATGCAAAACACAAAAAAAGTAAAACCCCAACAAAAAAACAAATGTACAGACAGAGGTTACAATTTAGTTATATAGATTTAAAAAATACTACGGTTTCATTGGGTTACTGGAACGATATTACAGATAGTAAACACGATTTCATAAAATAAATAAAATGGCCAAATATAATTGTACAGCGAAACCTCCATATGACGAAACTGATAGGACAAAATAAAGGAAGTGTTTGTTGTATGGAGGTTTGTTATAGGGAGGTTACAGGGGTTGCATAAATGCAGGAGGCAGACCAGCTATGTGCAAGTACGTCACTCTTAATCATTGGGCTCTTCTGATCCAGCGACGTACTGCCAAACCATTGAATATATGAGTAACAATATGTAAAGAATCTATGCTAACATTAATACATTCATTATCATAATAGCGCATCCTATGAAAACAATAATAGTCAATAATAATGTCTCGCAATGAATAAGAGTGCAAGATGAGATGAATGACTTTACCTTAATGTGCATTCAATTTTTTTATGCCCCTCGTATGATAACGGGGCAGAGTATTTATGAACAATAGCACATGAAATATATCACGTTATTAATTCACTATAAAATGCATCATACTTATTAATATTTCTCGTGAAATTTAGACCAAAACTTTATAGTGCATATTATATTCTCGGGAATACACAGTCACTCAATTTAGCTTTAAATAATCGCTGACAGAACATAGATGTTGTTTGTGTAAAATACAAATATAACTTATTATTAACTATAACTACAATGAGGTTATAGAAAAATTCAATGAAAATTGCTAATAGGATTACCTTATAATTCAAGATGAAAAAAGTAATGTATGCCAAAGTAGGCATAGTAAATTCAACAAAAAAATCCACAAGTTTTTTAATTCAGGAGCTGCCGCTAGCACCGATGACAATTCTTGAACTGATAATTTGTGAATGAATAGAAAAGAGTGGGGAGGGAAAGGAGACGGGAAGGCGACTCAAGATATCCCCCAATGGTAATCTACTGTAGCAAAAAGTAACACTTTGTCAGACTCCACCCTCCACTTTGTATCACGAAATTTGTGAGCAGTCCCTAGATAGCTTACCGCACCCCCATTTGCCCATGAATCCCTCCTGTGCCCCTACCTCCCAACCTAGGTAATATGATGCCACGCTAGGCATTCAATGTGTTTTGAAACTTTTCCATATCTTAATTGCAACAGCACAATATATATGGTGGCATAACAAATAGCTAGTGCAAAAGCTCAGAAATAGTCAATTTTGAGATACTGCTACACAGAAACAATGTAGCACTTTGTTCTGAGGTATTGATTTTGTTCATTCCCCACATTTTTTCTTACGATATAACATCCATACACTTCGTTCTAAATCGCTCAGTTAAGACATTTGTTATTCACTTGAGAAACAACAGCCGGGAATAACATTACACGTAAACAATGGTGACAGGTTCCGATGAGCATTTTAAGTACAATAAAATCCAACAATTGCACTTTGTGATGGCAACAGCTTAAAGAGTAACCAGCGTGATGATTCATTCTCTCATTTGGCCATTCCCAACTAGGGATGGTGATTCAGAGGGAGTTGGTAGATAGCCTCATGCAGAGTTATGGTGATGCTGTTTTTGTACAGAGATGATCCAGCAATAGCCAATGTTTAAGATTGTGTTTTCATCGAAATTTTGTTGCATGGAGGTGGATTAAATTTTGGGGACCAGGTTCAGCCTTCACTGTATAGGAGTTTCATAGTTACGGAGGTTCATTATAGGGAGGTTTCTTGTATACATTTTACATGTTCTGGGGACAGGAACGAGATCAGAGTTTCTTATACAGATGTTTTCATTATAAGGAGATTCGTAAGATAAGAGGTTTTACTGCAATTAATTATTTTTAAAAATTACAAAATATGTACCTATGTATATCAAATAAGATTTACATAGAGGAAGATGGGCCAAGTTGTGGCTCATCCTCCAACGATTTGTTGGCCTTCTTCATGAGTGGCCATCAAGAGTTGATTGCCTTTTCTGAAGCTTTCCCTCCAGAAGCATTTCTTTGTAGCAGGATATCATTTCATGATTCATTTTAATGCTGCATTCAAAATCTGGGTCATTTTCAGCTACAATATCTATGGCATCACATATCTTATTAATAAAATCTAGTTACAGGGCTGGTCAGACCTATCACATAAGATTGTGGTAGCTCCTACACATTGTCAAAATCAACTTCATCCATTCCTAGTATTTTGGCAAGATGGACGATATCATTGGCAATCAGAGTTCCATTTTCTTCTGAATTGTTGGAATTGTGACAAGCATCTGACTGTAACTTTTTCCATGCACTTTTCATTCTATTGTTGAACATTTTTTCTCAGACTGCGCTGATATTCCTGATGGCCTTTTTATTGTTGAAAGATTTATATAAGTTCCTTATTGGCTTTTGATTTTTACCATCTGTTACTTCAACCAGTTCCTTGAAGTGTATCAAATGTAGTAGAGATTGAAATTTGTCAGATTTGTGTTTTAATATTACATTTATATTACCAGTCAAAATGATTGCTCTGGCTGTTCCAGGAATTGTATGATATAGTCTGATGTTAATGTCATAAGAGTCTAAAAGTGATTATGTACACGTAAAAAACCTTTATTTATGAATAGTCATATAATTGCAGGTCATTTGGTGCCCATTGGCAAACATGACAACACAAGAAATATCGTTAGCAGTCAAATTGACCGCATTGGCCATTCTGTGGTAACAGACAGAAATTCTACTACTCAACATCAATGCATGAGAACTCTATTCTGAAGCAGGAAGCTTAGTCTGCCTCAATAATTCAGTAGTAGAATATCCACCTGGCAACTGGAAGACCTGGGTCCGATTCCTGAACAGGGCAGAATTTTTCTCCTAATTTCCACAATTCTTCTATTTTAAGCAATGAGAAAAATTTGATATACTCCTTGGCCATGGGGCTCCCTTTATCTCGGGACCCCCTCTGGCTGCATTTCCACAATATATAATGGGACAACCCTGGAATCTGATTTCGAGGAATAGAAATGGGATCTTTTAACTTAAACTCTCCGTCAACCATTTTGGATGAAACAAAATCAGATATATCTTTATCAGGAATAGTCCTTCACTGAAAACTAATATGAAAAATAAAGAGATCACATTTTGAGGAGAGCTTACTGTCATTTAGAGAAAAAATATCCATAAAAGTCTCTGATTAACATTCCCAGTGGTAATGATGACTGAAAATTAACTTAGTCATTGATAGTGGATGAATTACCATGCATAGTCAGTACAAGTGAGCTAAGTTTCTCATTTTCAATAATTTGTTCTAACAGTTCCAAAGAAATAACAGTTATGGAATAACGGCCAGTTCCTCATAAACCACCTACCCTTATGCTATTGAATGGTTGCTGATTGTAAACAAAAGAGAATAATATGACATTTAACGCAAGGCTACTCTAATTTTCTCCGAGTGCTAACCATTAAACATTTAAAAACATTAACATATGCAGGTCGGTAACTACTGTCAAATATCATCTACGTATATATATATATTTCTCTTACTCCGTCTGTAACAACTTCATTTTTCACTGAAGAGATGGTGTTACTAACTAAGTTAGTTGTCATGTAGTGCGACATTCATGTGTTACTCAATATATGTAGCGCTGCCCTGGTATTAAATACTGTTTTATTCTAATACTAAATTAATTTCCTAAAAACCCTCTACCATAACTCATGAATCAAGAATCTGACCATTCAAGTCAAGAAGCACGAAAACATCAAGACCATAACACTTATATGAGAGAATACATGAGAAAATGACGTCCAACACAACGCGAGCTTGAAGCTGGAGAACAAGTGGCTAAGTGTTGAACAGATAATGCAGAAAATGCTTAATTACTAACATGCATACAGCTGCTCAGGATTATTTTAACGAATGGGTGTTATGGTTGGGTAATGGTACGCTAACAAATGAGCATCAGGAACTTGATCCAGAGCTCACTGAATTATCTGAAGCTATGACTGAAAACAACAATCTAATTTCATCAATTTACGGTGATCATATTGCAATCAACACAGATAAAGAGATCATGCATATGTCGAAAAAAGTTATTTTAATGCCCAAAAATGTCACAGCGACTGAACTCAACTTCAACACAGTAAACCCTCGATTTAACGGACTTCAGATTTAACAGACAAAATCTGCTGGATCTGAGTTTTGTGCGAATTTCAGGCAATAATGTACTTCACCCCAAACAATGGGGCATTGTTTGGTGAATCAATCCGGACAATGTAGTACACTGTAGTACACTGTAGTGTACAGTGTATGCAATACAGCTGACTCAAACAAAGTGGCTATCTCAGCCTCTTTGATTAAGTCCTCTCTGTCTCCTTGGCAAAGCATGGAATGAGTACGAAAAATCCGCAAAATTTCGAAAAAGAATGCCTATTTCTGAAAACTTCGACCGTGGAACATGTAAACATCACAAGAATAAGATAGTATAGAGATTTAGCCATTGAATAAAGCAAAAACAAAGAAAATTGATTTATATTTATACATTTTGATGAATGAAGGAAAAAAACCTTGCACTCTGAAAAATCAAAAATCCCATGTAAACTTACGGGAAAATATTATTGTCTCCTTGATTTGAACCTGGGACACTTTAGCAAACAAAAATATTTTTCCAGGGACCTCCTAGCTAGTGGAAACAAAATGCCATTTACTGCATATCTTTACGACGAACATTTCTCGAGAAATATGCTGCTGTAATGCTTCATTCAAGTACGATTAGAATTTTAATATTATAAGATTGTTGTTGTTGTCATTGTTATTACAGTAAAGTATTATTTTAGACAGTAATTATCATTATGTATTATCAGTAAAGTAGGTTTTCTCATGTACGAGTGTGTTTTTGGGCTCGAAAAATCCCATTCGCTGTTTAACGGACATTCAGCTTTAACGGACATCCCTCCTCCCTATTAGTCCATTGTAATTGAGGGTTTACTGTATTTTGAATTTGATAGACGGTGAAATGAAAGAATATCGCAGCATTGACACCATGTCAACTGATGATCCAAATTATCAAATTGATTTTCCAGTCGAATTTCTGAAGAAGCAATGTCCACCAGGTATGCCACAACATCATCTTCATCTCAAAGTTGGAGCATTCATCATGTTACTTAGGAATTTAGATCCAAAAAAAGGACCTCTTAATGGTACCTGATTGGTTGTAAAAAAATTGCAAAATAACTTTATCGACGCATAAATTATTACAGGAAGTAACAAAGGAGAACGGGTGTTTATTCCATGCATTAATTTGATAGCAAGTGAGAGTAGTTTACCTTTCACCATGCGAAGATGCCAATTTCCAGTCATTTTGGCTTTTGCAATGACAATTAATAAAGTTCAGGGCCAAACATTTGATCATGTTGATGTTTACTTGCCTGAGTCTGTATTTGGACATGGTCAACTCTACGTGGCCCTCACAAGAGCAAGAAATTATAAAAATGTAAAAGTCTTTGTACAAGACATCACTTATCAAGGAAAGATTTTGATGAATGAAAAAACATTCACCAAGAATGTGGTGATTAAAGATCTGTTAAAGTGCTTTTTCATCCGATCAAGATGAATTGTCTTCCCGTCATTTTTGACGGGTTTCCACTAGTGTAAATAAAAATATATCATTTTCATAATAAAATAAGTTCTTCTAGAGTTGTTCTCTTAAAGTTCTGATGGCTGAGTAAATAGTTAACAGTGGAAAATATTAAATGAGTTTTGGTGAAAAAGCATTACGCTGAGAGATTCAGACAGTAAGTCTAAAAGTGACAATGAAAAGTTAATGTTAATCTAAGGCAATGCCAGTCAAATCTCTCTTACGGAGTTATGGCCCTTGGCTTCTTTTCCGATTGGTCAGAGCCTTGCTTCTCGTCATCTCCTTTGTTTCCCTCTTTTCCTCGATCCACATCTGTTTTCTCTCCTTCTTCCTTGGCTTCTTCCCCATCTTCACTGCCACCTCCTGTCACAGCTCCTTGTCCTTGATCTTCACCTTCATGTTGCTTTGGATCTCCATTGGCCTCCTTAAGGAAATAGCAGAGAGTTAAGGTTTACAGCAAGAAGAGAGAGTGCAATAAGTAGTTTGGAAAACTTCCACAATACATACAAACATACATATGTATCTATGCATGGATGTATACATGTCTGTGTGTGTATCTTATACCAGTAGATGGTGCTGCAAGCATTTCAGCCTATTCTGAATAATGTGGTAAAACCACCCCCTAAAAATTGGACTTTAACAATTTTGGATTTTTTCCTATTGGTTGTGATCAAAAACTATAATTGTGCTAAATTTCAAGTCCCTAGCTCATCTGAAATTGCCTTATAATTGTGTCCTCATATATTAAAATTCCAATTTTTATGGTAAAAACAACCCTAAAAACTGGAAATTTAATAATTATGGATTTTCCCATTGGTGGTTGTTTAATATTAATGGCATTACAATATAGGTATCCCTCTGATACCCATTAAAAGCTTACACTCATATAGGTAAAAGCATTGAGCTTATTTCTATAGTAATCTATTCTTGAGACCCAGAAAAATTGCCACTTTTTCCTGATAAAAATTAAAAATGTGAGCTAAACCTAGAGGGATTTGAATTATCTGTTAAAAAATATGAAACTATAATCTTTCAGCTTTCTCATATTTCAAGTCTCGAGTTCAAATCTTGACGGAAAGTAATTTTAAAAAGCAAATACATAAACATCAGCACCAATTTTTGCGCTTTTGTTATAGGTTATAATGAGGCAAAAACAAGCCCCTAAAAATTGGACTTTCAAGATGTGTGAAGGACAGATGGGACAAAGGGCTTGTAAAGTTCTTGGGGTCAACTTGGAGGAAGGAGGCTTTGACTATATGCTGTAAAAATTGTTTTCTGCAGAAATGGATGTAAATCTGTGAGTGCCTAAAGACAATGTACAGTCATAACCTATCTCTGTAAAAATGCTAGGTGATATATAGTCATTTGTGTAACACTGTATGATAGCTCAAATAATTCATCTTAGATTAGACAAATTGACACATATTATACAGTATCATTTCCTATTAGCACATTAATGGTTTATAAATCTCAACTTAGATGTTAAGTTTGTCATATTTTTCTTGTAAATGTAATTTTATAAATCTATGCTTCAATTTGCACCCTTTTAGATGGCATTAACATTCAAGAAAAGTATTATTTGATATTTTAATGGGTGGCATAAAAGACGTTTACTTAAATGAGTCGGGAAACATTTACGACAAATTAAGATCTGTGCTTCCAAATTTGACAAACACAAACGTTATTGTCAGCCATCTTCCATTTCGCCACGACCTCCCGCCAAACTCTTGCATAAATATCAAACTACGTAAGGTAAACAGTATAATCTCAAAAATATGTAATCACTTCCAAAATGTGCACGAGTTGGAAATTGGGAATCTTGAAAGGGACTACCACACCGGACATGGGCTACACTTAAATAGGTCGGGAAAGAGTCATGTTTGTGATAATTTAAGTATGTTACTGTGTATCAACATGGAAGCTGTTCAACCTGTCTTAACAGTATCTTTTACTAATAATAAAACTCCCGCACATTCAATTGATATATGTTCAAGGGCAAATGCCAATAATCAAAACCAAGCGTGACAAATACCAAACCTAAATACTCAATCTAAATCATCCATTGTTGTACTTCACACTAATATCCAATCAGTAAGAAACAAATTTAATGAGGTGAATGTGCTTTTGTCTGAACTAAACTGGCCAGATGTTGGTTTAACTGAAACCTGGCTAAAACCTAATGAGGAAGTATATTACAACATTACAAATTACAATGTTGCAGGTAGCTATTGTAGAAAGACCAAATGCCATGGAGGTGTCATTATGTATATAAAATAAAATCTTAAGTACAAGCATATTGATGTGTTGAATAATCTATCTATAGAATCTCACATTGAATTAATAAGTATTTTAACTAAACATCTGTGTGTTGTTTGTATTTACAGATCCCCTAGTGGGGACATTAATATTTTTATTGAACAAATGTATGATATACTGGAATATTTGGTGACTAAGGGTGGAAATTTCTGTGTTATTGGTGATTTCAATATTGACCTAATAAGTGAGTATGATCCCAAGAGGAAGGAGTTTTTACTGTTAATAAATATGTTTGGTGCTCATTTTCTCATAAATAACATTACCAGGCCATCTAGTAATGCCTGCATTGACAATATCATTACTAACGTCACTGATGCTACAACAAATATAATATCATCTGTTCTATCAGATCATTATCCCATTATATTCACCTGCAAAACAGATGTGGTCAAAGATGTGCTCCCAATAACAGTAGGTAGAAACATCTCTGAGAGAAACCTCAATAAATTCAATGGATAACTGAGGACAGTTAGTTGGGAAGGATTAAGTAATGATGTAAATGATCCTGAAAACTTTTTCAATATTTTTTGGCACACTTTTCTGGAGATTTTTGAGTATTATTGTCCTCTTAAAATTAATAAACCAAAAATAGGAAACATGAAATGATTACCATGGTATAACTTGGACCTTAGAGATAAAAAACAAGGATCCTACTCCTTCATGATCAATTAAAATACAAAAATTTCCCCGATTTAAATAATATGTTAAGGTGCTTAATAAAAGAATATAAAGCTGCACTAAAGAAAAGCAAAATAGATTATACTGAAAATGCTATACTAACAGCAAATAACATCACTAAGAAAAGCTGGTCCGTAATAAATAATTTCAAAAAGGATAAAAGACATGTAACAGGACTCTCCCCAAATGTTTTTGCTGAATTTGACGAAAATGTGGTACCTGAGATTCATAGTAGTCTCCCTGTTTGTGAAAAAAGTGCAGTTTCATACATGGAAAATGATAAGTTAAATTATTTAAAAAATAGGGTTGTTACTCACAGATTAGGAGGATCTTTCTTCCTACTACAAGTGACAGAATCTGAGGTAAATAACATTATAATAAATTTAAAAAATTCAAGTACTGCAGATATTTATGGGTTGAGTTCAAAAATAATAAAATCTGTCAAAGACTGCATTATAAAACCTCTAACTATATTAATAAACAAGTCTTTCACAACAGGAATATTTCCCTTGCCACTAAAAAGGACCAAAGTTATTCCTGTTTATAAGAAAGGGAACAAAAATGATCCCACAAATTATAGGCCTATATCAATAAACCCAATAATATCTAAAATATATAAAGTGGCCTTAAAGAATAGACTGATTACCTTTATTGAAAAACGTAATATTATGAATGAAAGTATGGTTTTCGACAGGGCAGAGGTACAACTGATCTTCACAAAATAATAATTGATTACATTGCAAATGGATTAGAGGTTAATGAAATTGTTGAAGGCATCTTCTGTGATCTGTCAAAAGTATTCGATTGCATATATCATGAAATTCTACTGGAAAAACTGAATTTTTATGGGATTCGGGGAATAGTTCTTGACCTGATCAAATCATTTTTGTGTAATAGGTTACAGGTGGTTACTGTAAGGCACTCAAAATCTTAAGAATTCATTCTTAACCTAAGTGTGCCACAAGAGTCTATATTAGGCCCACTTCTATTTTTGTTGTATATAAATGACTGTCCTGGTAATGTCACGCCTTTCACACTCCAGTTTGCAGACGACACAAGTTTTTTCGTAAGTAATATGACTCTAGAGGATAACAAAATCGAAATAGCTACCTCTACGAATGAATTAAAGGAATGGTTCGCATGTAATAAACTGAAACTAAATGTAGAAAAGAACCAACATATGTACTTCAACTCTTCTAAAAGATTCGATCGTAGGGATGAACAAGGAAAATTGTTGGGTGTATTTCTTGATCCAGGATTATCTTGGACAAAACATATTCAATATCTAGAAAGTAAATTGGCAGGTATAAATTATTTACTCCCTACAAGGAGAGGCTACGGAGTGTAACTCTCAGATTTGATTCATCTTCTGCCAGTAGAAAGTTTAGGTCAAAAAAATACCATTTCAGAATTAGGGGCCAACGCCTTTTAGTTTAAGAGAAATAACTAATTAAAAAATACAAAAATTGGCCAATCTTAATAAATCCTAGTAACTTCGCTCTTACGTTCATTAGCGACCGTAGCGTAGGGGATAATGAGTAGGGCTTTCGATGAATGGTCTCGGGGTTCAAGACCAGCATTGTTTAACTTTTTTTCTTGTGTAAAATTTCGTTTTTCGTGCTAGTTTTTCTCCAGTTTTTTGGAGAATACTTATTCACCACAATTTTTATTTTTTTCACGCAGGATAATTGTTTTTAATCACTAGACGAGTATTTTCCCCCATTTTTCAGAAAATATTTATACACTGCTATTTGCATATTTTATTCCCAACTTACAACCTCAAGAAAATTAGCCGCGTCTGTCCATCACTACATTGACACTCTCCGTAGACATTGGCCTATTCTTTAAACTGTGATATTCCACCGTAATTGCACTTCCACCCTTTACATCTAGTTTGCGTTTCCCACGCATTCCTTTGGATGGTAAACGTCGAAAAAAACGATAATATAAATATTCATGGCAATAGGGGCAGCATATAAATAGCTGTGAGCGGCACGAATTATTTCTTAATGGAAATGAGGTCCCATTCACAGACGACATTAAAATATATCGCTGCAACTGTGGCAAGCGTTCATTTAAATGTTGCGCCTAGTGCCATGAATATTTGTTTTCCATGTTTCTTCGATGATTATCATCCAAAGGAATGCGCTGGAATTTTGAAAGGTGGAGGGTGTCAACCCAGCGACGGGCAGATGCAGAGCGAGGAGCTCGCAGAAATTATTCTTCACGATCATACCTTCCGATGCTATATGCCTGTACCAATAATAACTGATAAGATGGGTTACTTTATTATTATCCACAAGTATATTCTTTACCTTGAGCTCTCGCAATAATCTTTTCCATGCAGGAAAAATGATTAAAACTTACGATAATAAATTTACAGGATTTTTGTGGGTGTAAATTGAGAATAAAATATGCAAATAGCGGCGAATAAACATTTTCTGAAAAATGGGGAAAATACTGGTCTAGTGATTAAAAACAATTATCCTGCGTGAAAAAAATAAAAATTGTGGTGAATAAGTATTCTCCGAAAAATTGGAGAAAAACTAGCACGAAAAACGAAATTTTACACGAGAAAAAAAGTTGAACAATGCTGGTCTCGAACCCCGAGACCATTCATCGAAAGCCCTACTCATTATCCCCTACCCTATGGTCGCTAATGAATGTAATAGCGAAGTTACTAGGATTTATTAAGATTGGCCAATTTTTGTACTTTTTAATTAGTTATTTCTCTTAAACTAAAAGGCATTGGCCCCTAATTCTGAAATGGTATTTTTTTTGACCTAAACTTTCCACTGGCAGAAGATGAATCAAATCTGAGAGTTACACTCCGTAGCCTCTCCTTGTTAGACTTAAATATGAGGTAAATTTCAAGATATTAAGATGTGCTTACATGGGTCTCTTCCATAGTGTAATGTCATATGGAGTCTTGTTATGGGGGGCAACGAATGCAAGTAAAAGGGTATTTATTATGCAGAAAAAAGAAATACGGATTATAAATATTCTTAAATTCAATGCCCATTGCAAAAATGCATTTCAAGAAAATAGAATTCTTACATTACCAGGTGTCTATATTCTTGAAGCTGTAACACATGTACACGTAAATACAAAAAACATCAAAAACAGGGATATTCATAATTATAACACTAGGTTAAGAAATGATGTCAATGTTAAATTCTGTCGACTTGCTACTAGTCAATATAATTATGAGTACATGAGTAAAAAATTGTATAATTTCCTCCCAGTTAAATTAAAATCAATGTCTGCTAAACAATTTAAAAGTTCTGTTAAAGAAATATTGTTAAAGGGAGCATATTATGATATATGGGAATTTCATAAAAGTAATCTTGATGAATGTAATTCCAATTCCTAAAAATTTAATGACTCATGTAAAACTTGTATATAAGATGTTTATTTTATGTTAAAACCTTTATTGCTGGTATGTATTGCCACAGGCATCGTTCCTGTAATTGTAATCAGGTACTCACCAATTTACATGTTAGTACCAATCATTTTGTAACTATACTTCAAGTTTTATATTTTCTGTAACCACTGACAATGTAATACCCCAATAGGGGTTACTACAATAAACTTTATTATTATTATTATACCTCATTTGATGTTCCTTTGATGTTAGATACAGGTATGTCTTGTTGCTGTTTCTTTCCTTCACAACACTCTTTTTCTCCCCCTCCATTTCTTCCTGGCTCCTGGAATCTCACCTTAGTAGCTGTCTTCACATCCGCATTATGGTGGTGGTCTACTATTGCCTGTACCTGTTCAACAAAATTATTTGCAATCCTTAAGAATTCTTTCAATTTGAATATTAATTAACCTATATTTTTAAACTTTACCAAAAATATTAAAGCTTAAATGCTGAAATGAAAAACTACTAATAAAAATCTCTCATAACAAGACAATATATTTCATAAGATTGACTTAAAATATGCAGAATGACTTCATTGGCCTAGACCAATGACACTACAAATGAATTATTGCTTGTAAATGAGTTTTATACAGTTCTTGAAAATTCACAAGTAGTAATGTGTGTGTATGTATATGTGTGTGTGTGTGTGTGTATGTGTGTGTGTGTATCTCCTATAATATATTTTAAAGGGTGTGTTTGATGGTTTGTGTGTTTGTTCATGGAACTCCTCCTAAACAATAAAAGCTAGAATAACCAAATTTGGTATGATTCTTCCTTGCATCCTAACTTAGTGAATGGTCAAGGTTTGGTCAACTGGGATTAATCAGTGCTACCAATATAGGGGATTAACATTTTCCCATAAGATAACACGTATGAATCCATTTCTTGACTGGCAAGGTATTCTTCCTTCAAGCATTAAAATATGTAAATATGGACCGATTTTTTTCGTTCTTGCTTTATTCGATGAATAAAACTATACTATCTTATTCCTGCAAATTTTACATGTTACACGGTCGAAGTTTTCAGAAATACGTTACTTGTTTTGAAATTATGTGGATTTTTCGTACCCCTTCCGGGCATTGTCAAGGCGGCCATCATTGTTACCTCCGATTCAGTTAGCTTCAATGAAGCTTACAAATAGACGAAAGTTTAGCATTATTCACTTTGCACTTTTGTTTAAGCAATGAAACAATCGATGTTTATGGATAGCAACGTAAATAGATACTGATTATTATTCAGGAAGTGTTCAAAACGATTGATGAAAGTAATTGAACCTTCTTTCGTCTATTGAATACTGGAATCTTACATTTTTTGTAAGTAAAATTATTATATTCTACATTATAATGTTTATTAAATAAATAAGCTCACGTATCTGGCATACATTTACCAGTCAGTGTTCAATCATGGACAACTGTACGTTGCTTTTTCAAGACATAAAAGTAAATATTTCAGCGAGGCATAATTACACAAGAAATGAAGCTGGATTTGGCGAAAGTAATACGATAAGAAATAAAATTATCGTTATATTTGAATGCAATACATTCGGAAATGGACTGTTACAAGCAAATATGATTAATTGTTAAGAAAAGCTAATTGAAAGTAAAAAGTATCTACTATATACGTATTTTAAAGAGTTTGTATGTTGTGCTGTAGTAGCTTCACTAAATCCGTTGAAATTCAACGGGAAATTCTGCTAGTATATGTGTGTGTGTGTGTATATAAAACTCGTTTAATACGTATTTGGGGGGACCGACTCATTGCTTCCTTATAAGCGTGACTACGTTATATACGAGAAACATGGTTTTTGGCCTATATATCCCATATAACATGTATCCACATACAGTAAAAGCTGTGCTGTCTGGGTATTTAGAACCGGCCACCCTTAGACGCCTGTAATTACACAAATAAAATTCATTTTGTATTTCTTTTTATTTTTTTATGAATTTTTGTGTGAATTGTATATGTGTAATACTACAACTTCCACTTTAAAATTTATTAAAATATAAGATGTATATATTACGTATTTTCTCCGTATACTTCTGTGGCTGCCGAGTAAACATGGTGTTTTTGGTTACGTAAGCCATTTGCATTGTCTAGATGTTTTGGTGTACTTCTACAATTTCCAGTTTTATCGCTTTTTATTATTTAAAAAATTACCCATCCAGTGAATATGGCATCAAAATAAATATCTAAAAGCAAGGAACAGGAGAGAAAAGGTTGGTTTAACGCTAACACAAAAGCTGGAGCTGATCAAACGAATTGAAAAAGGAAAAAATAGAGCAGCCATAGCAAAAGAATTCAACATCGGATCTTCCATGCTCTACGATATCAAGGCTCATAAGGCTAAATTAATGAAACTTGTGTCAACTTCTAAGATGAGTAAATCAATTAATAAACATCATATGCTTCATAAGCCAAAAATGGAGGAACTGGATAAAATATTATGACTGGTTTTCACAGAAATGTTCAGAAGAATTAAATAATTTCATCCTTTTCTAATAGAATAAATAAAGATAAATAATAAAGATAAATAAGAAAGATATAATCCAATAAATTCAATTTTGGGAACAGGTTCACTGCCGTAATCCCCAAACTTCCCGGATGCCTTAAACTTTTCAATAGTCTTTTTGTTTTGCATGTAAGCGTAGCAACATATTAAATAAGAATGGGTAAATAGTGTCTATATCTAACTACGTGTGGAAGAATTAAAATGGAAAATGCAAACCCCATGCATAGTTATGTTTGGGGAGTATGATAGTGAAACTAAGCGCAATTTTGTTTGGTTATTGCTAAATTTGCGATGTAAAAATCGAAAATCGCTCCCCTAACCAGATATTTCTCCTATTCGGCTTTCCACAATCCCCAAGATAGCCGGATAACACAGCTTTTACTGTATTTGCAGTGAGTCGACTTCAATGCAGTACTTACATATGCAAAGAGATGCTTATCAACTTCGCGGCATGTAAAATTTTCGACTGCTATTACATACGATTTTTTAAATAGCCAATTAATTTTATTAGTATGGTCATTAATTTACATAAATATTTCACATTTTTAATATCAATTTCAAAACAAAGGGAGCATGGAAATTCGTATGGAAGAGTTGGAGAGAGGAAGGGGACCTCTACCAACAAGTGCGTGGTAAACGGGCGGAAACTATTCATTACTTATCACTCTGCTCGCCAAAATTCGTTATATATGGGGCATTTTTTGCCATGGGACCAAACATTTGTTCGTTACAGCTGAGAATTCATAAAATGCATGTTCGTTACATCCAAGAAATTTAACCAATGCCCTTTATGGAGAAGTTCAAGGGACCGAGACATTTCTTCGTTATAGCCGAGATTTCATTTTAGGCATGATCGTTATAAACGAGTTTTACTGTATATATAAGATTGCAACCAGTAGTTGAGAGGGATAGGAGGGAGCCAGTGGACACTTACTTGGTGTTGTGGATGTCCATGGCGATAGGGGAGGGCTTTTTCTTGGAGTTTTTGGGCATCCGCCCTTCTTCGGCACAAAAGTATAACTAAAACTAAGTGTCTCACTGGGGGTAGAGGGGATGGGAAGAGGATGGGGTTCATGGAAAGGATGCTAGGGTATTTGAGGTGGGGGTGTTAGCGGAGGTTTAGACCGGGAAAGGAAAGAGAGTAGAGGATTTCTATGTGGGTCAATTCCCATTAGTGGAGTAATGGTGCGAGAGAGTCTTTTGGGAGAGCCCGGATTGTTTTGACTGTAAAACATCTATTGAAGGGTAGGGAGTGGCTTACTGCATGATCAGCCACTGGAAGGGGGCATTTATCAGCGACACTGTCCTGATGACCGTTCATGCAGAT
Organism: Uropetala carovei; assembly: GCA_036926305.1. NCBI lineage: Eukaryota > Metazoa > Arthropoda > Insecta > Odonata > Petaluridae > Uropetala > Uropetala carovei. Next base: position 8,917,321 of record JAXCHB010000080.1, on the reverse strand, counting down.
GTTGAGGGGTGTGGTGGTAAGGCCCACGTAAAACGCCAGACATTTTGTGCTATTCAATAAATAGATTATATTTCTGGAGGAGTAGGTTCCGTGGGACGTAATTCGGTAGGTGACGTCTGTTATCAGGCTGGTGAATGAGGTGGAAGTCTCTATGATGGGGCAAGTGAGACACCATGGTCTTTCGCATGGGAAAGACCCTGTGGGGGGTGGTGTTGGACCTGTAGGGAGTTCTTTGCACCAGAACAAGTTACTGAGATTCCTAGGTCGATGGAATGATGTAATGGGAGGCTTGGGAAAGGGTGTAAGAGTGGTAGGTAAGAATGGGGTGGGTGGTGGCAAGGATGTTTTTCAGGACTTTGTGTAGTCCCGGGTAGAAGGTTGTTTTGAGAGACCGGGGGGTGTCGCTTTGAGTAGGTATATATAGTAGGTGTGTGTGTGTGTGTATATATATATTCTAACAAACTGATGAAAGAAAGCTGTGCAGTAAAACATAGCAGCATAGAAAAATAAATTAAATATAAGGAGTTAATCTTCCAACTTTAAAAACTGATGTTCATCTCTATCTTGTATTTCCCTTTAACAATAAATATGATTTCACAAATTAACTCAAGAAAGGCCAGTTCAATTTTGATAAATCCCTCAACATACACATGCCATGTTTTCGTGCAGTATTTTAACAGGGCATCATCCATGATATAGCATGGATCCAATTCCTGAAGCTTACTCTCTCTATTTTCTTAACATGTGAATGTATGTAGGATGTTTTTCTCAAATACTTTTAAAACAGAATTTAGGTATAAGTTCTGGACTTGAATATAATGGCCAAAACACAAAGACCATAGCCAACGAATTGGCTTATTGATTGATAAAAACGACAATTTTTTGTATTTTTAATTATGTGAAATGTTACATACCATGGTTACTTGTATTGTACCCTCATTGTAAATCCACCATTTTACATGGGGAATAATCACTGTCATTCTCTTTGCAATTGCTATATACAAACTCATTCTTATTTTGTTGCATAGCAAAGATTTAGTATGGATTGAAAATATTCCCTATTAAACAATTTTAATTAATTCAACTAGTTCATCACACCATGGTAATGTTGGAATGCAGCATAATCAATTGATAAAATCAGTACAATATATATTGTAAAAACTTTTCCATACATCTATGCATCACACTACATCTTATCCTGAATGGAAGGAATTCCTAGGGCTATAAAAAAATTGATGTGGTCAACACATGACTTTCACTATACAGAGCAATGATATGATTGCTCTTGACATTAGCATTCTCAGAAATACCATATAAACAGAAGAACTACCTGCAACCCTCTTTTTAGAGCTAAATATTCGGAAAAAATGGAATTTGTGTAATGCCCGCAGTTCCAAAATTTCAATTTTGATATTTTACGGAAACATTGGTTGTATCTACTGGAAGCCGAGTTTCATGATATAATTATGGCAAAAAGCAAATATTTAACAAATGACTTCTAAAAATGACTTTTCATACTTTTTTAATATACGTAATCATGAAAATTTGACATCCAAATACACAGAGACAATTCGGAAATGTATTTCGGAGTCTAGCTCCTTAATCTCGCAGAAAGGTTTCATTTTGAGACGTTACCAAGGGTGATTGGTGACTCATTGAGTAAGGCAAGCACTGGCACAGTTTTACTTCATATAGCTAAGCATTACTAATTGGTCACTTTGAGAGGTTTGCATCGTCATTCATGTATCTCATTCGGAAATAAGTTACACATATAAAAAATAACGGTACACCTCTTTTGAAACAAATTTATTTCTCACTTTCTGTTTCCAATAATTTTGATCAACAGAAATATATTACCGTAATTTTCCGATTATAATACGCACCCATTTTTTACGAGTGAAATGTGAAAATTGTCTTTCACCATGTATAATATGCAACACATTTTTTGTAAAAAGATCACTGTAATTTTTCACTTGTTTATTAGCAGTATCGAGACAGTTCTTGCCTTGCCACCAAGTGAGATATGTGCGAGTGTGTTTACAAAAACTTTACGTCTATATAGTTTTGACTCTCACTTTAATGATTGATGCAATGTATAAAAACGTCTCAATTTTGCATTGTTTAATAATCTGATCAGTTGGAATAACAGTTCTCGTCTTGCTGCCAAGCAAGATAGTTTACGTGAATATCACATCTAGTTCTGACTCTGCCTTCATACAAACCGGTTGAGGTATGTAAAATAATATTTGTTGCTTGCAACTTGCATTCTATTATAATTGATGGTGGTGACTCTCCCCTACTGCGTTGATCTTTACTTTCTCATATACGAAGTATATGCGCGGTAATAACTTGAAAATGATTTTAACAATATTTTATTACACAGTGTGCATTATTCACATACATTTTTAGGATTAAAAGTAAATAATGCTTAATAGAAGGAAGTACCGATGTAGCGCACCAAAAATAAACACTTTATATATAAAATCACATGGAGGCCACAAAACAGCAATTCAAATTCTGCTTACTTCCCCTCCATTGGGCATTCTTGGGCCCTTCCCTCTTGTAAAACCAAATTTCCCCGATAGATGGACACAACGCAGTATTTTCATGTCACCAGCTGCCGAATCTTTCTGCGCCACAGAGAAGCAGTTCAAATTCTGCTTACTTCCCCTCCATTGGGCACATATAGACCCTCCCCTCTTTTCCCCACTCTCTCATTTCCATGCGTTTAACGACCTGAGAAGCAAATCTGAAACTGCTTAACGAGGCCTGCTCAGTAACAATTGAATAATATGAAGCACAATCAAGTTAGTAGAAATTCCATCAAATGATGAAAATATTAAATATATTTCTATCAGTTTTATAATAGTAACTAAAGTTATTCTAAGTATTTAAAAAGTTTGTTGTGGTGTTGTTTCACTAGGCAAGCATTGCTTGCATAGACTGACCATCCCTGGTCATTACGCATTCTCAAGTTATTTAATTTAAACTGTGATATTTTCACCAATTTTGTGAAATCAGCCATTTTTCACTTAGAAAAAGTAGATTTAAAATAAATAAAGTAAAATTCATGCTCAAAATAAATCCACTTGCCAAATCAAACAATTTAAAATTTAAAATTGTCAATCATAAAAATAGTTTTAGTTCTTTTAGCTTCTCTTCAGTCAAACTGTATCTCAATGTCTTTCGATAGTAATTTTTAAATACCAAGTCCAATTGCGCATCTTACCTGCTCTATAGCACATATTTAAAACTATACCGACAGAGCAACTCCAACAGCTATTTAGTGACACATTTCAATGTAAGATTGTTTTCTCTGCCTTTATACAGAGTATTAAAAGTCAATTCTTTTAGGATTGCATAACATAAAAGTAACCCAAAAAAATGCAGTTATGGTAAAATGTGTAAGAACACATTAACTTTTAACATGTCTATGTAAGTTAATTTGCAATTTATGAATTAAGAAATTGCAGAATTTCACTAAAAATATTAAAAAATTTAGTGCTGATAACAGAGTTTATACATGGCCACAAATATCAAAACAGATGAAATTCAAGCATTAATCTCATGGCTGTAAAACATGCAAGGGAAAACAAACAACGAAGTTAAAGTGCACAATATGGCATCACAGCACTGAATGTATGATGATGGGAAAGAAAACTGAAGCACAGTAAAAAATCCTAAAACTGGCCTTCCAAAATCTGGAATTATTGGAATACAATGGGACATTTACAATGTTGAACAGCGCATTATACAATATATGTTTATACAATAAATTTAAGAAAAACTGAAATTAGTTAACTTTATAAAAAATGTAAAGAAAAGAGAATCTAATCCATAGCAGCTCGACAATAAACCTACTTGGTAACTATTTATGTGTTTATTCACTTATTTACCTAGTCCCAAAAAGCACATAGGCCATAATGTAATCCCCCCCTACCCCCCCCCCCTCACTGTCCTCTCTCTCAGAAATAAAAGAGTTGTAAAATAAAAGACATGAATCAATATAACGAATGTTACATTTTAATAATTAAATGAAACGAAAATACACATATATGTGCATACATTCATACTAAAGGAAATCCTCCCAAGCGAGATTAGTAATATTCTAAAATGTGTTATAAATACTAGGTGCTACCCAAAAGTTCCCGAAAGTTGAATGTCGTGCGGGAACCGGTTGTAGTACGGACTAGTGGCGCTCCATAGCACTGCATGTATCCTTTGTGAACCAGTGTGCGATGTTGAGTGCACGCATTCTTTTGTTCTACGTGTTTTTATAACGTCGTGTTTGTGTCGTTTTGCGATTTTTTTTCGTTGAAATGGTGGACGTGAAGGAGCAGCGTGTGTGCATCAAGTTTTGCTTTAAACTTGGCAAGAGTGTGGCGGAAACTCACAGAATGCTTAAACAAGCATTTGGTGATGACGCTTTTGGGTCAGACACAAACCATCGACTGGTTTAACCAGTTTAAAAATGGCCGAACGTCAGTTGATGATGACACACGTTCTGGACGATCTTCAACCGGCACAATGCCGGAAAATGTTGAAAAAGTGCATGAGGCTATCCTCGACGACCGTAGGCGAACGATCCATGACATTTGCAACATTGTGGGACAGTCATACGGGACATGCCAGCTCTTTTTGTCGGACGAACTCAACATGAGGCGGATTGCTGCAAAATTCGTGCCAAGGCTGCTGTCTGACGACCAGAAGCAACATCGGCTGGAAGTCTGCATGGAACTTCAGAAGCAGGTCAGAAATGACCCAGACTTCCTTTCTAAGGTCATAACTGGTGACGAAAGTTGGGTTTATGGGTACGACCCTGAAACAAAACAGCAATCATCCCAGTGGAAGAGTCCATCTTCACCCCGACCGAAGAAAGCGCGGCAAGTCAAAAGCAATGTTAAGTCAATGCTGATCTGCTTTTTCGACATTGACGGGATTATCCACAAGGAATTCGTCCCTCCAGGTCAGACCGTCAATACAAAGTTCTACTGCCACGTCCTGAGGCGGCTTAGGGAGGACATGAGGCGAAAGTAGCCAGAGAAATGACGCAGAAACAACTGGGTGCTCCATCACGACAATGCACTAACGCACACTGCTCTGGCTGTGCAGCAGTTTTCAGGATTCTCAGATTCGAAGTGGATGCTACAAGTAGCCTATCTTTCAGATATATTTACCAAAATCAATGGCCTAAATATCTCTATCCAAGGCAATGATCAGACACTTATTGGGTTAACTGAGAAGATAACTGGTTTCAAAGGAAAGATGAAGTTGTGGAAGAGGAAAGTGGAGGATAGGAAAGTTGCTTCATTCCCGACTCTGAATCTAGTTATTGAAGACGAAAATGTTAATTTCACCGACATACAGAATATCATCGTGGGACATCTAGGAAAATTGAAAATAGAATTCGATCACTACATTCCAGCAGGGGATATCGCGAAATACAACTGGGTGCGTATCCCATTTAATTTTGAAGCGAGTGATTTGCATGATGATTTTGTAAATATTACTAATTTGCAGGAGCAACTTATCAAAGTACAAAGTGACGAGACACTTTGTTACAATTTTAGTAAAAATACTGAGTCCTTGAGTGCATTCTGGTTGAATGTAAAAAAGGAAAAACCAATCCTGGGAAATGAAGCACTTTACTACTACATATCTGTGCGAGTCAGGTTTTTCTGCCCTCACAATTACAAAAACCAATTTACAAAACCGATTACAGCCAGAGCATGACTTTAGATGCAACCTTTCAAACATAAAACCGCGATTTGAAGAACTTTTGAAACTTGTACAAAGTCAAGGTTCACATTAACATGCATAATATTATAATTTTTTACATATGAGGTGCTACCCAAAAGTTCCCGAAATGTATCTGAAAAAAAGAAGACTTGTCCAAAGTCCTAATCACCACTGTCCCCTTCAAAGTAGTCCCCTTGGGAGTGTACACAACGATCCCAACGTTTCTGCCACGATCGGAAGCTGTCCTGGAAGTCCTTTTGTGTCAGCATCTTCCACCTCCTGCGATTCGGCCTGGATCTCCTCTATGGTGTCAAATCTTCGCCCCTTCAACTTGATTTTCATCTTGGGGAAGAGGAAGAAGTCACAGGGGGCTAAATCAGGCGAGTAAGGGGGTGGGGGACGGCTGCCATGTTTTTGGAGGCCAAAAACTGCTGCACAGCCAGAGTGGTGTGCACGGGCGCATTGTCGTGATGGAGCACCCAGTTGTTCCTGCGCCATTTCTCTGGTCGCTTTTGCCTCATGTCCTCCCTAAGCCGCCTCAGGACGTCGCAGTAGAACTTCGCATTGACGGTCTGACGTGGAGGGACGAATTCCTTGTGGATAATCCCATCAATGTCGAAAAAGCAGATCAGCATTGACTTAACATTGCTTTTGAGTTGCCGCGCTTTCTTTGGTCGAGGTGAAGATGGACTCTTCCACTGGGACGATTGCTGTTTTGTTTCAGGGTCGTACCCATAAACCCAACTTTCAATACAGAGATTTTCCAAAAATTGGATTTTCCAAGTAGTTCATATACTTTTTGCTAGGTGGTTTTAAATTCAGAAAATTAAAATCTTAGAAATGGTATTGTAGTCAAACTACTGATGCTGAAGGAGTGAATTTTTCATGCCTGGGAAGGTGTAGTGGAAGATCTACATTCCAATGGCAAAAGTTGTCCCATCCCCAAAGGGATAGGTAAACCAGAATCTTGAAATAAAAAAAACGAGCTTCTATATCATACTTTTGGAACGGTATATCTTGTTGGTATATACAATGACATCTAATATGTTATATACCATCTGATGATGAATAAAATGATTCTATTACCGTAGAACCTCATAAACCCGGCAAACTCGGGGCATAGCATTTGCCGGGTTTTTGAAAATTTATAAAAAATCCTTAAGTAATGTACATTTTTGGTAAGTGATTATATAATTCAAATGATGAATAGCAATTAAAAGGGAACCCATTATCAATAAAGACCATTAAAAAGTAAATAAAGAACGTGAAATAAAGTGTATATCTAATACACATTTACAACATTATTTTCATCACACATTATTCTGAGAATTTATTTTAAACAGATAAGGCAAACTAGTTTGCTTCATGCATTTTGATTTTTCCTTCATAACTTTATCTTGTATTCGATACAAACGTAATCTCTTGAAAATCAATAAAAGAGCATTGTTCTAAAACAGATATTGTATCTGTGACCAACTGTATACAGCGATCTATTGAAGGTTTGTCCTTGATCATCATCACTTTCATTTTTTTCATCTTTTTCATGCTCATGTTTCAAAACAATGTCCACTATTTCACATCAGTTAGCTGAAGTACGACAGGCGCATCATCGTCGATATCAACCCAGTATTCATTGTCATTTTCTACCACTATTTTTGCTATTGTGAAAAATTTTCGCTTGCTGTATCAGCATTAAGCCTGAAATAGGTACACCTTCACTCATTCACTGACGAAACCACTCAAACAATACCTTATCAACAATATTTACCTGGGATGTGTTACGTTTTACGGCTACACATAGCTTTAGGTGTATCACTCTCTCTATAAAACTTCAATATTTCCATTTTTTTCTTCTTTAAGTCATACACAGTGGAACTACCAATGCCATATTCTTCACAAAGTCTCTTCACTGAAGTACCTTTTTCAAGTTTCCTCAGTAATTCCACTTTTTTTTAATTGTGAGAATTTTCTGTTTACGTTTTGTAACACCACTTATGGGTTGTTTTCTTTTTTTGAAGCCATGTCAAAATAAAATTTAACAAAAGTACTAATTACATTAATGAAAAACAATTGCTATCACCACGAATCTAAACATGCGGTTCTAATGAGGTAAACAAAATAAAGAAAATAGACATGTACATCATTTAAAGTAATTTCTAGAGTATTAGGATTTTTTACATATAACTTTCAAAAAAGTGCCGAGTTTTTGAGAATGCCAGGTTTATGAGCTTCTACTATTCTGAGTCAAACAACAAATGGCTATTACAGAAACAGTGGATGTAGATATATATTCTTTATGGATTAAGGCATATTCTTGACTGTAAAAGATAGCAGAAGAGTTCGGTGGTAGAATATCTGCTTGGAAAGTTGAAGAAATGGGTTTGATTCTGATCATGAGAGGTTTTTTCTCCAAATATCCATCATTTTTTATAGTCAATAATATGAATAAAAACTTAATCTAGTATAATTTCCATTGTGTTAGGAGGGGACCAGTATCTGAGGTCCCACTGGGATGATAAAGAAGCCTAATCCAGCAACATCATCATGTAGGGCAGGGATGGCAAATAACTTTTGAGTCGCATGTCAAGAAAGTAGTGTGAACCAGGGCATCGAACCGTAATTTTCTTCGCTCCGGTTTTCGATCCGGTTCACTCAAAACACAAAATTTCGGTTCGGTTCCGGTTTCGTTCTGGCAAGTGTCAGTGAACCGGTTCGAACCGGTTTTTTTCGCTCCGACTTTAAAATATTTTTAGGAAACTTTCAAGAATTGATTTATTAATTAAGTAATTTTCTTATTAAATCAAATACATCTTCACTATAAAAATAGTGATATTTAAAAAACATAATCAAAACACGAAAATAAATTATTTAAATGTGAATATTTAGTATGTATCTTATTTATTTAAGATTATATTTTGAATTGAAAATTTACAAACCATACATGCGCCGCAAATGATTTCAACGTATCAGGAAAGTATAAAGTAAATTATAAATGAGCACGTTTTCTGCGATAGAGTAATCTAAACTTATTATGTTATGCAAAGCATTCATCTCATTTTCTAATTTACTGTGCTTCGTCCTTAGTACTAAATTTTATCAAAATCCGCTGAATAGCTACGGAAAAAAATTGCATCCTGATAGAAGGACGGACAGACCGAAGCTAATATGCGCTAAAGCTGGAATGCCTAATAATGAATTATTAATATTTTTATTTACAAATCGTGCGGTAAAATAAGAGATCGCGTTATCTCAATAGTGCCAGTAAGTTGAGTAAGATATTATGTTATTTTAATTAACAATTTGTAGATCACGTTCACTGCTCGTATTATAGTAAAAACTGTAATTGCACAGCTTAATTTTTTCATTCAAAGATTAATTAAATGGATGAAAAAATCTATAAAATATCTATGAGAAATTGAGGGTCCGAGAATTCAGAAAGGCTGAGAAATGTTTATTAACATGATACAAATTTACGATGACTGAATATTTTTAATCACTTACGTAGTGTGAGAATGTTAAACTTCATTATTTCATGAAATTGAAATGATAAGTACCATTTCGAAAAATTATTACTAAGCGAAAGCATGTGATTTTCACCTGGCAGCAAATAAAAAACATCTACATATTACCCTGCAATCAAACATGCAAACAAAAAGAAAATAAGACACTTATTCGACCTGTCGTGAACTTTCTTCAGGCGGAGTCTCTAATGTGGGTTTCTACAATCGGCAAAATATTCCACTAAAAATAACAAATTCGCATTCATATTTGATTTTTCTTCAGTTTTAAGCAACCAATACGAATATGTGTGCTCATTTTAAGATGCATTCTATAAAATAAATAGAAATTTACTAATCTGTAACAAAGGATAACCGAAGTAAGAATATCTCAAAACCACGACTGCGGAGCGATCCTTCCTGGATAAGTTTTAGAGAATGACTATCAGAATACAAGGGTTCAGCGGATATGGAGAGGGAGGGAAAGTATATGGGGACATTAACCTCCAACTTTAAGGAAAATCCAAGTTAAGAATCGGGAAATATTTTTGCCGGGAATACACACTACGGGGTATGCTTGGGGGGAGGATAGCAAGACAATTAGAGGCTGTCTTCAAAGTACCGCCCAAGTTCCTTTCCAGTAGCCTCGTTTAACAGGTAATCTCAGCAGGATGTATTGTAGACCCTCTCTCTATGCATTGAGATGCACATGGAAAATCCCACTATTGAGCCAACAGATATTATCACAAAGACACATCCTTCCCAAGGCTGAAGAGAATGTGTTCTCAAGAAAAACCCCTCTTTTCTTATTCGGTTTCTAAACTTGAGGCTTTCAGAAAGACTCAAACGAAAGCAAAAGGAAAAACCCTTCTTTCGCTCCCACTTTTTATGCGAACCGAAAAATATGGAACGAAATAAATTACGGTTTTCGGTTTCGGTTCGGGTTCAGGAAAATATTTTTTTCGGTTCGGGTTCGGTTTCACTCCAGGAAAAATAAAGGTTTTTTCCAGTTTCGGTTCGGTTCCGGTTCGATGCCCTGGTGTGAACCATCAAAATTTTTTTTGCATGCTACAAGTTTACTCCTTCTATAAGAAACTTCATATTTTATTCAGAAAATACAAGCTTATGTGTGCCACGTAAAATCGCACGCGGGCCACATATATGCCATCCCTGACAGGGTTTATGAAGTGCTGCATTTATAGTTCCACAGACTGAGTCAAAGGAAAAAGTGTAGTAAGCCAAAGACTGAATGATTATGGGAAACAATAAAGTGAAACGAAGCTGGAAATGGTGAAGAGATGAAGAGGGAGTTTTAACATTGATAAAGGCTAACCACATGCTGCACTCAAGCAGACAATTTCCCATTTCTGCCAAAGTAAATGGAGATCTGACAATTTTGAATATTTTACTCCACCTGCCATCTTGAGACAACTCAGTTTCCGACTTGTTAACTGTGACCCTTTTATCCTCTGTTGCTTCCAAGGATAGGATGGGGCCATGTTTAAAGACCAAAACATAATAAGATCTTTTAAATATTTTATCATATAACAATTTTCGAAAGTCCTTCCTTCCTCCCGTCCACAACCCTCTCTCCATACTATGTCAGTCAAAAGTGACTGAGACTATTTCATCACAAACTACCAAGTTTAAACGACCAATATCCCCAGCTTTGATGCTATTATTTCACGAGTGGCACTCACTATGAACAAAACTTCATTTAACTAACAAAAACTTGAGAACTCCATCCACATGGGGCATTTAAACCACATTTATAAGGATGGGAACACATGAGGCTCTTTCTCCTGTATAGAAAAACCCCGGATGGTATGCTTAACAGGGGAACCAAAAGAAGCGATGACACAAACAGGAATTCTGCTTACATAGGATAGGAGGGAATGAATCAAAATTACCTCCTATAGAATATATGTCCATATAAAGCAAAGTGAGGCTTGTAGGGCTGCGAAGCGGCCAGGGAGCACAGCCTCCTAGTTTTATTTTATTTTATCTATTCTTATTATCCCTACTGTAAAAAGTCCTTAGCAGATCATTTAGCCTAAGAGATGTAAAAATTGGACATAACTGTGAGAGGTATATTAAGCTCCTACAGTTAGAGAGAATAATATTCTAACACACACATACCCCACACAAGTGAAATAAATTATATTCAATACTACCTATCCCGTAATTAAAAGTAAATCTGAATTTAGGAAATTTATTTTTCTTTCAATTATAAAAAAAATCTGATGACTTTCTCCATATTTGGGGTATAGATTTTTAAATTATTATGAATGGCATTATGAGGCAAAATTATTATTTCGTATCGTAAAAGAAGACACGTCGTTGCCGTAAATTACGTATATTTTGAATGTTTACAGAATTCACCGCTACATGGTGTTGGCGCTGTAGGCTGGTATTAAGAAAAAGCGAAATATATCCGAAATGGATGGTTCTACGAAAATTAGTTTCAAACAAAACTTGGAAGAAATATTATTCTCTACAACTTTGGTCCTTACGAAGATTACCAATAACGATGTTGTTAAGGAGATATTTAACGGAAGCCAAAAAACCGGTTATTTATAAATAACTCCTAAACAATAACTCCTATAGAAAATTGTTTCAAATGAAAACTGTAGGAAATTACATTCTCTATAACTTTTGTTTAGAATTGTATATACAATAATGATGTTTTAACAAAGAAATATCGCAAAAACCGAATCGGGTTTCGAATAAACCGCGACTTCAGGTTATCCGTTTTTGTCCAAAAACTAATCAGTTCTTTGTGCTCATGTTAAAGTGTTATATATGAAGTTTGGTAACGATATGGTATGTACTTTTTGAGTTAGAGTGCCCACACTAACATACACACACACACACAGACATCATTCCGAAAATAGTCTAAACGTGTTCTAGGGACCTCAAAACATGTATTTCCGTTGAAATCTCGAAGTCGATTTTTTTCATGAATACAATACTTTCCCATTACTACGTATGGAGAAAGTAATAATGATAATGGAATTTATTAAATTACAGATGGGGACTTAAAAACTCAAACATGCCTAGCTAAATATGAATTGCAGGTGAAGCAGAATTCTTTATATCAATGTTCATAAGTTAATACTAATAATTCAAAACTTAGAATTTCTTATCAATACAAACCAAAATATGAGTTTCCGTTAGGTAATTGATTTCAATTGCTATCACAAATGTGCAAAATATCAATATAATATGGCAAAATTGCTTTGTGATTGCAATGTAGGATAGTTATTTTATGAAACATTAAAATTGTAAACTGAATTTCAAAATATTTTTGTTTGAAATAAACACTATAATTATACATGCTGCATTTAGAGAAAGCAATAAGTTGATGATAAATTAGCAAGGTTTTCTGGATTGTACCAACAAACACCCAAACTTAAAGGAAGGAAAATGCACACAATTGAATATAATGAGAAGACAAATACCAGTGGAAGTTTTTCTTCTGCAGGCACCTCATTGAAGTCAACAAGGCTTTGGACCTTTTCATGAGTGAATGCGTTGTTAAAAAAATTAAAAATAAAAGGAAGAAAGAAGAAAACAGCGTTGAGACACTGTAAAGGTTTGTAAGATGTTGCAATAGAGTGAAATTACATTAAGCAAGTACTGACTTTTCAATAATTTAAAATTGATATAAATACAATATAAAGGAATGAAAAATTACAATTTCACAATTTGAATTAAAATTTTAGTCATTTGAAAAATTAAGAGATGAGTAAAATGTCTTTAAATCTTACAACTTTTAATCATACAATCAGCATTATAGTGAATAGAATGGATAAAAACATAAACACTAACTTTCATAAATCACATTAAGGAAGTCGATTAGCAGTCAAATAAGATTAGACAAATTATTCTTGAATCCTTGTTTTGATGTAAACTGCAGAGCAAATAGGATTTAATTCTTCATAAAAGCACTTACCACACCCAGACTCTCCTTCTTATTTAACCTGAGTTCACGAAGCATCTGGTTCCTTTGTTCCATCATTAAGGTACGCTCATATGTGTAGGCAGATATATCACTGTCCATCTGTAAAAATAGAAACTCCTTTTAAATTATTTATAAACTAATAAACTAACAAAAATTCATTTTCAAAGAAACGTTATTTTGTATAATAATTGGCAAACTTCTTATTAGAGGGTAAAGGGAGTAAAGAAAAGAAGAGAGAGAGAAGGGAAGGTAGACTTATTTAATTTCACATTGTGTTTGCAAGTTTTACACAACTTTAGAGAAGTGACAGAAGGGTCAGACATCAAATCATCATGGTTTTCATTCAAGGATGGCATCAATGGGTATGGTCCTAGTAAATTGAAGGTTGGCAAAAGAGAGGCTCGTTGGTTCAACCAGAAAGTGAAGAGTGTTATTAGGCACCAGAGAATATGCATGAGTAAATGATATATACCCTACTGTCACCAACGAAAGAGAGCAGGTAAATTAAAGGAGTGTAGAGATGCATGCACTAAAGCTATAGATACCATGTGGAAGGTTTTCAGTTAACTCATGAAAAATATTTCAAATATAAGGGCTGTTTGCAAAAGACTTTTGCAAATTTATACTCTGTCAAATGAAAACTGGTATGCAAGAGATTATTATAGGAATATATGAGTGACTCACATCCATGCCAAGCTCTTTGCTCTCATGTGCATGCCACATGATGCTTGTTAAACAAGCTTGTCTTACAGTCATCTACAAGATTCAGAATGGATAACATTGTCAAACAGAGGGCAGTACTGAAGTTCTGTCTCCATTTGGGGAAATACTGCATGGAAGTATAAGATATACCTGTCTTATGTGTCATGCCACGCAAGGCAGAACAATGGTGTTACAGTTGGTTTTGTAATGGACAGGAGTCCTTTAAAAAGCAGTCTTGGTGCTCCCACTGATGATAGGAACTGTGGCTGCCATTGCGCATGACAATTGACAACTCACAACAGGGATATATCCAAACATGTGGGAATATCGGTGGGTAGTGCACACATAATTCCATCAAAACATTTCCATATGACTGGTGTTTGTGCACAATGAGTACCTTGACTACTGATGCCTGAGCAGAGGCAAGTGCATATTGATGTCTGATAGGAGTTGAGAGAACAGGTTCAGGAAAATACTGAAACTATCAGCAACCCATCATTATTGGTGATGAGACATTTCTCTACCATTATGACCCAGAAGATAAACAACAAAGTTCTGTGTAGAAAAGTTTGTCATCACCAACACCCAAGAAGACCAAAGTTGTCAAATCAGCAGGAAATGCGATTTTCTCTTTTGACAACAAAATATTCCACCATACACTACTGTCACAAGTAATTAAAAGAATCAGCTGATGAAATATCACCTTACCTTAAGGCAGAGGTGAGGAAACTACGGCCTGCAGGGGCACTTTATACGGCCCGCAATATCATTACGAAAACAAACCATGAAATGTATCATAGACAATTTCATATTTTTTGGTTAAAATTAAGGCCGGAAAACCTTTTCTTGTAAAGGTTAGATGATAAAATATTATTACTTATCAATTTTCATGGATAGAAACCTCATTCTCTCAAATAACTCCCAATGCGGACCCTAATGTGGCCCACCAAAGCATTTTCATCTGTTAATGCGTTCCACATAAGCAACCACAATAGCTCCTGCAGCCCGTCTCATCCAAAGTTTCCTCACCCCTGCCTTAATGTAATACTTGAGTAATCTACCTCTAGCAGAGAGATTCCCCAAGACTAGAAGTAAGCAGAGATTAGCTGTATTCGAAAGGGCGACATAAAAGAGAATCCCAATAATTATAGGTCAATTTCCTTAATGTCAATATCTTGTAAGATATTAGAGAATATTACTGCCAGCAAAATAGCGTGTTTCCTTGTATTACAACATCATGCAGGCCATAGACATCAGAGAGGTCTGGGAAGACATAACAGACAGTTATTTTAATGGTGTTTGATTTCATGTTATGCATTAATTTATCAATGATTCTGCAGGACTCAATCACAAAGAAATTGCTCAGGTTACCATTGACACTGCAACTTTGGACAATAAGATTGGGATAACATTAATTCAGAAAATGTGCAAAACTTTCTGGAATTTTATGTGACATAACTAACAGATGAAGAGCTAAAGGAACTTTCACAAAATGGAGCCTTCGGAAGATAGCACAGAAATTGATGAACCTGAATGAATTTTCAAGAGAAAAATTTTCCTGAATGGGTAGGCCAAATAACATTAATGCTGGACAAGATTACTGAAAATAATTTTGATTTTGAGCATAGCTGGAATGTAAGGCACAGCATTTTAGGAAGTCTGAACCACAAAAAATGCCAAGCAACTCTTGATGCTTTCTTTAAGAAGAAGGCTCCTCCTAAAGATCACGATAATCCATAACCTGCTCTATCTAGCGAACCAGATGATCCCGATCTCATACAATAATCACTAACTTCTGCACTCGTCTATGTCAAATTAAAGGAGAAGCTATGTCAGAGATGGGCAAACCAAAGACCTAACCCTGAAACAAATTTTGGTTCGTCTTGATTTAACAACGTATTTGATATTTTTATTAGCAATAATAAATATTAATAAAATAACATTATTTTCAATAATATTCATTTGTATTTATTTAAAAACAGTGAAACCATGCACTATTGTAAACCAATTCCTATTAATCCTAGAACTGATTATTCATTGCTTATGCTATCTCTATACATTCAAACGTATGGCATTTTGTATATCTCACTTTTTTATAACATGTTTCATAGAGGACATTATTAGGAGATTGATTTTCATTTTCCTTCATAGTGAATAGATTTTTGAACCTGTTGTACATATAACAATTTTAAAATAATGATCATAAACTTCATTTTCTTGGCTTTACAATGGCATATAAAAATGAACTATCATTATACAACTTGTAAGATAAAACTAAAAATTTCTGCCAAGTAAAATTCATTTACGTTTAGTACTATGTTATAAACTATTTATTTAGTGCAAAGACCTTATGCCAAGTGGGACATGCCTGTTTATGTTAGGGGAGTTAACAAACAAGGTTATAGATCTTATAAGGAAGGCAACATCTTGTGAATCTTATCCTCATTATCATGCCTTCAGAAATATTTATTTATTCATATAATACCACATACAGCATAAGCCATTTCAATATAAAATGTCTTATGCTCTCTATATGGAATCATATGGATAAATAAATAAAATAAATATTTCTGAAGGGACGATAATGAGGACAAGACTATACATGAAATCTATTGTAGAACAACCCAAAGGGTCACTTCTTCCCTGGACGATTAAGGAACATAATATGAAAATGATAAGTGAGATTGCTAGGGATATGTTAGGTGTATTGCACTCTTTGCCATTCACCATTAAGGTGACTTGCAGGGCATGATGTAGAAGGGAGGTGAACATATGATAGAAATTATATATTTACTTCATGTCATGTGTGGGATAACATATAGAAGCTTTTATAGTTATTGTTTTTACCATTTCCACCACTTCCACCTCAGCTTCAATACGTAAATGATATAAGAAGGTGCGCAAGTCTTTCTTCATCTGAATGGAGTTGTCTTCCATTTGTGCCACAGTAAATATACGCATCTTACAATTCTTCCATGTGCGATGTTGGCGAAGAAGGAAAGGCAACAACATAAGCAAACCACCATCATGCACTATCCACCACACGTCTATGTTACCCACAACCTATATGAAGAGAGAGAGAAAAGGATCGTTAAAATGAATCCAGAAATGGCATTTATACCATGCAAACATTAGTAAGAAAATGTTCTTACTTATTACGGGACTATTTTTTGTTTTCTATCAATAAAATGTTAGATAAACATATATTTATACATAATGATTACCTTTTCATTTGATTCAGGAAAGTAATTGATTCCTTTAGGCACAAGAAGAGCCATTCGAGCTGCAGCAACTGCCCGAACTGTGTCCAGAAATACTCTCCAAGTCCTTTCATTGTGTACGCTAGCATCTATCTCACCATCCCTGCTATCCACCCTTGAACGCCACCCATGAGGCCAGCCTAAAATAACAGTATTGGGCTTCATACCACCCAACCCAGTTGTCTGTACACTAAAATAAAATTAAAGAATTGCTTCATTACATTACAAAATATAAGCATAAGAAAATTTAGGCAATGAAAATTTTGTGACTTTGCTTACAGTCAATTAATAATAATTTATTTGTTTATTCAATTATTGCCTAAGAATGTGCAAACTGTTTAAAATTTTGAACCAAGCCTTTTCATTTTAAAACTCAATTTGGGTTTCTCACAAAATCCAGCAACTCCTGAAATCTGGCACCTTTTATGCTTCCTCTGGAGATTGTGCTGCATTTGCCACTCATTTTTCTTTCTTTTATTTGTACTTAGCTACTTTATGCTACAATCACTTTGTCCATTCCAACATTCTTCTGAAATGTTCCATTTACTAATTAGTCATTTCATTAATTTTTAAAACATTTGAATATTGAATAATTCTTGTGTCCAATTCCTGCCAATTTCATGTGAGTGAATGATGGATTGACTTGACTCAAGCACTTGTCAGGAGAATAAAAAGAAGCATTAAAAGCAGATCTAAACTCAAAAATGATTAATGCAACATGTAAAGTTTTAGCCAAGGAAAGTGGAAAAATTGGCGCATTATTTATTTCTTTTGTGGTTATAATGCCACATATTGAGATTTCGATCTTAGATGACTTGCATCAATTCTTCTAAGATCCTTCATTGTTATTCTTCTTATAACAGGTAAATATAAAACATTAATTTCCCTTAAAAATGGGAAATGTGGAAACAGATGAAAAAAATCTGCTATGACTGGGAATCGAACCCAGGTCTTCCACTTGCCAGGCGGATATTCTACCTCTGAACTACCATAACAGACAAATTTCTGTTTCAGAATGGGAATATTTTGTTAGGTTGGGACCAAGCTAGCTATGCTAGTATCAACCAGCCCTAACGGATGTACTCAAGGAGGTACATCAAAGAAAACCCCTACCCTCTCAATGGTGAGAATGCCTATGTTATAAATTGATTGGATGAATGATCCGAAGATCCTTATGTGACAGGCATAAAGATCTTCAGATCATTCATCCAATCAACTTTAAAATAATTATAAGTTGAAACTGCAGAGGCGTTATAGTAAAGGTATTTTATTTTAGGCATCATGACTGGACGTGAAGATTATATTGGCTGCTATTATGATAGTGGACATCAGAAGAGAATAAAGAAGCAAGAATGGAAAAAGTAAGAGAAAAAGAAAACAATAAAATCGATAGAAAAAGTTTTTGTTTCTCGAGAAAAAGATTCCATCTGCAGAAGGAGAAAGAGGACCATTGTCACTTGCAACAGATGAAATACCCAAAATTATACAGATACTAGAGAAAGACTTTGATAACGAGACGATAGAACCAGCAGGAAAGTAGCATTTCTTCTGAAGAACCGATGATTACTAAGTTCACTAAGGATACAGCATTATGGTTTGCCATAACAGAAAACTTTTCTGAGGATCAGCTTGAGCAAGATTTAGATGCCCTCAACATGAAACTTTCTGCTAAGACCTACCAGGATGGAAGATGCAGGCATTTAAATAAAAATAACTTCTATCAGATCCTTGCTAATGGAGAAAGGAGAAGGTGGGTGATCTTTTCAGAGTCAGCTGGCATGGTTTTTCTGATAGATTTGCAAACTTTTCTCTTCTAATCAAACAGTATTTACCACAGGATACAACGATTGGAAGAATATCCATCACTTTGCAGAACATGAAAACAGCATATTGCTTCTAGAAGCTAATTCTGCATGTCGTTCTCTTGCTAAACAAACTGGATGAGTGGATCAAGCATTATTTATCCAGTTAAGAAAGGAACAAGTATACTGGAGAAATACATAGAAAAGAGTGGTTTCGGTCTGAGGTCAAAATGAAGAGATAGGTTCTGTTAACAATGGCAACTTTCTTTCTTTCTGAAGTTAAGGCAGCAAAATACTAGTTTGAGTATTGACTCAATGCCAGATATTACACACATAGACCAGTTAACTTTCATATTATGTTACATAAGTACAGATGGAAGTCCAGCTGAAAAATTCATTGCGATTGAGGGACACGATGCTGAAACTTTGACAAATATTATTTTAAGTACAATGCTACGACAATGCCAGCAATATGGCCAGGAAATATTCAGGAGTCCAACAAAGTATAAAATAAATAAATCCATTTGCACATTTTGTTCCTTGTTGAGCGCACTCATTGAATCTTGTCGGCTCATGTGCAGCTGAAAGCTGCATCAATGATGTTCCATTTTTTGGATTCATTCAAGAACTTGACAATTTCTTTTCGTCATCAACCCCCCAATGGAACCTAGGCACATATTCGTTGTGTTATGTTGTTCCTAAATCAATGTCGGGTGCAAGATGGTCAGCCAGAAGTGACGCTACAAGGACAATGAAGAAAAATTATGGAAGTATTTATTCTGTTCTGAAATCTATTGCTGCAAACAATGAGACTCCACAGACAAGCAGTGATGCTTCAACATTGGCAAACAAGATGGAAAATATGAATTTGCAATCTTGTGTGGAACACAATCCTTGAGAGGTTCAACGCCACAAATAAATACAGTAAAACCTGGTTAATTAGAAACTCTATATTTCGAAATTTGACGTAATTCGAAATTTTTTAACACTTGAAAGACCGAAAAAGCCAATTTCATACAAATGTGTTTCAATAATTCGAAAATCTCTATAATTCGTAATTCGAAAAAAAATTTTGCCCGATTCTCGGAATATCAACGCATTTTTGTCGACATAATTCGAAATAAAACTTACCAAAAAGAAACTAAATTAAATTTACTAAAATATTTCTGGCACTATGTCGGCTGGTTTACAAACATTGTGCGATCGTGATCATACCGACTGGGCGTTGGGTATTGTCACAAGTTTCGGTCCATCCCCTCAATTTATCTACTGTTTTGAGAGTTTTGTGTGGAAAACGCGTTCCAATATTCCTTTGGTTCGTTGTATTTTTCATCATTGTTAGTTACTTGTTTAAATAATATTCTTAGTTTAATAACTGCAAGAGAGACTATATTTAAATTTATTGCTATAAAATATTTTTTTTTAATATATCCTCCAATGGCTCCGGTTCGTGGTGCATATAAGACTCTTACTCTTGCTGAAAAAATGTCTTTGCTGCAAGACATTGACAAGAAGTTAAAATCGAAAGGAAAGCTGGCCTCAAAGTATGGGATTCCGAACTCGTCTTTATCTACAATTTTAAAGACTCGGGCGAAGATTGAAGAAAGTTTTTATAAATTTAAAGGGAGCGCTACACGTCAACGTTCAGGGCCTACGAAAAACGAAGACCTCGAAGAAGAATTGTCCGATTTTTTTTCAAAAGTACGAGCGGCGAATTTACCTGTGACAAACCCGATGCTCACTGAAAAATCAAGAAGTCTTGCGAACACTTTGAACATTGAAGATTTTAAAGCGTCCAATAGGTGGTTGGATGGTTTTAGAGACGCCACAGTATTGTTTGTCTCGCAGTATGTGGTGATGCCCAAAAAATTAACGAAGAGGAAGTGACCGCCTGACTGCAAAGCAATAAACATGTTTTGGAGTAGTACGTGCTCAAGGACATTTTTAATATGGATGAAACGCATTTTTTTTAAACATGTTGCCCGATCGTACTCTGGCTCTCCGAGGCGAAAAATGTCACGACGGCAAACGTAGTAAGGAGCGTCTCACCACCGCCCCGTGCTCTGCACAAATATGGATGGGTGGAATAAAGAAAAACTTGTAATCATCGGAAAATATGGCAACCCACGCTGTTTCAAAGGTATTAATCGTGATTATCTGCCGATAATTTATGGGCGTAACAAAAAGGTGTGGATGACAACAGACATATTCAAAAGTTTTTAAATAAGAATGCAAAGATGTGTGGCGGTGCAAAATCGTAAAATTTTGTTGACACTCACCATGTGGCTCAGATAAATACGCCCAATGTTGAGTTGCTGTATTTTCCACCGAACAAAACCAGTGTTCTGCAGCCACTCGACCAGGGCATGATTCAATATTTAAAGAGTCATTACAGAAAAAAAACTATTGTCGTCATACTTGGTGCAAATTACAAATGGATGTTCGCAGGATGATTTACGAAAATGGACGATTTTAGACACGTGCCGGGCCTTGTCATCGGCGTGGCAATTGGTGACTCCTCAAACCATCGCCAACTGTTTTAAGAAAAGCGGGCTATCTTCGCAGCCGGCAGAAGTGTTCCAAGGCACAGAAGTGGAGGAAGTAATCGACAGTAATGTATTGGGGCCTGTCAGTTTCGGAGACTTTGTTTCCTTTGATAATGACTTGGCTACGTCGGTTGTGTATGACCCCACGATCGAGGAGTCGAAAACCGTTGCGAGTGATAGCAACGAAGAAGACGTTGTGGATAACGTCGATGCTAGGTTGGATGTGCCATTGCCATCTAAGGAGGATGTTTTAAAAGCTTAAGATACCCTTCAAAGGTATGTGTCCGGGATGTAAAAAAGTTGATACCATTACGCAACACATTGCGCTAGGGAGTGCCCTGAAATTGAAATGGGAAAATTACCAACTTTTTAAAATAAATTTAAATTAATATTTTATTACACACTTTTGTTTATTTACTTTTAAGTTGAAATAAGTGAAAGACATTATTAACATTTTAGTGGTTTAATTATATGTTCATATATGTTTCAATGTTTAAATGAGTAATCCTAAATTTGACTTGTATTCATCGACATCATATTTTGAGGTATGCATGTGTAGTACATCCTTTTTTTCTGTATTTTAATGTAGTGTCATATTCTTTTGTTTTTCTGTAATTTATATTTGCATTTTTTAAATTTTGTAAATCACGTTTTTTTGTAAATTTCGAATTATAGAGGTTCTTCGTAATTCGAAGTGCTTTTTCTTTGGTCCCGTGAATTTCGAATTAACCAGGTTTTACTGTATTTACAAAAGGAGACAGCTGTACTATCAAAAATAGTTTAAACTAGTAGAATTGCCCATTACAATTTAACGGGAGAATTACAATAATTCCAATCATTCAGAAAGCAGCTTCAAACATAATACATCCGAATACTATAAATAAGTATTCTACAAGGTCATTGTAATTTTCTGTGGTGATAAGTTATGCCATCTCGTGTATATACGTACCTTGTTCTTTTTCTTACGATGTGATTTACTCCGTGCTCGAAATGGAAAATGTTACGAAACGGAACGCTTGTATTGGTAGTGGAATGGAAATTTTTACAAAATGGAATGCTTGTTATAAGGGACGGTATTTCTAAATGTCTGACGGAACAGAATGGTATCATTGGCACATGTGATGAGCCGGAGTGGCATTCCGGTGCATTCCGGCTCATTCCGAGCACTGGATTTGCCAGTCTCTTTCTCAGTATATCTTTTCCTTCGTTTACCAGGTTATTTTGTAGCCTCGCGACTTGATCTGACAGTCTTTTAGTTCACTTTAAGAGTCTGAATTTTAGTAGTAGTGTGGACAAGTCTCTTGAATGTTGCATGGCAATTCTTAGTGTAAATTCTTCTAAATATGCCATTCTGTGTGTGTACTGTTCACCAAGCAGTGACACCTTAGAATTTATCAATCGCTTTGGTGATGCCTTATCTTTTGCAATATCTAAAAATGTCCATGGACTAATCATTTTTGGTGACTTTAACATTAACTCTCTTAAAGATTCCACTGACAAAACCAAACTATTTGATCTATTACTCACGTTTAATCTCCAAATAATCAATACAGAGGCCACTAGACATGGTTCTGATTCATTATCATTAATTGATTATGCAATATCCAATTTAGACTCATTCCCATTTTCCTATGAGACAATTAACACTGGTATCACTGATCACTTTGGCTTAAAAATCTTTGGCCACTTCCAACATCCCCAGAATCTAACCAGTAACTCGTTTACCATTAAACAATGTTTCTCTGATAGGGCTATTTTAAAATTTTTAAACTATCTTTCCCAGGAGTCATGGTCTGATATATATGAATCATTCAGTGTTGATGAAAAATTCCACTCATTCCTCCTTACATTTACTCTGTTTTGAGGCTGCTTTCCCATTGAAGAAGGTTAAGCAACAAACCTTTAACTACAAAAGAAAGTTATATGTATTCCCAACATTTAATTGAGGAAGCCAGACATGTGCGAGATCTTCACTTTAAAAGTAAATTTGTCAATTCTAGCATTAGACCTCAGTATTTGTAGTCCTACAAAGCCTTTAAATCCCAGCTTTTAAATATAAGGAGAGCCTCAGTTGAGCAATACATAAATCATTCCAAAAATGCCATAAAAGCAACCTGGAATGTAATAAATCATAACACTACAGCAGTTATTAACCACCCTAGTCCAACTTGCATAAAATTTAATGAAAAGTCAATCTCCGACCCGGAACAAATAGCCACAAATTTCAATCTTCAATTCTGTGACATTTCTGCTGCAGGAACCACAACTCGTATCACGCACAACTCTTACAGCTATAATAACCTATGCACCGCATGAAAATCCCTCTTTCTTTTCCCTACAGACATTAAAGAAATTGTAACCATAATTAACAAGTTTGATAATTCACACTCATGTGGTCCTGATGGCATCCCTATGATACTGGTGAAGGCGGCTGCCCAGCTTATTGCAAAACCACTCTGACATTTTATCAATTTATCTTTCATCGATGGTATATTTCCATCTGACTTAAAGTTAGCTAGAGAAACCCCTGTACCCAAGAATTCCTCTCTAGAAGAATGATAATTACAGGTCGATTTCTGTAATTTCCGTGTTCTCTAAAATCTTTGAGAAATGGGGTGGTTGCATGTTTTTTTTTTGCTTAAAATAAAAGTATGTCTTGATTGCTGAAGAAGCGTTTCCGTTTCTATTTTTTGTGACTTGTAATAAACGAGAAATCAAAGATTGAATTCTGTTTTTTTCAAGCTACTTTCAAACGGTGAAAATTGCACGACATTTTTGTGTGACATCACAAGTCAGGAAAGTTTACCCAGTTCATCCTGTTTGCATTGTGCTGTTCGCAAGATATATCAGAGCGAAGTTTTGTGCCTTTTCTTCGTGTTGTGGGCTTCGGTGAAATATGTCGGAGACGAAGAAAATGAATTATAAGTATTGCTTCTTGCCTCACTGCCGAAGTACTATAGTAAAAAACTCAAATAAACTATTTTTCAATGGACCAAAAGATCCCGAACTACAGAATAAATGGTATATGGCTTCGAGACGGGACATGAAACTTGCTCCCAAGTCGTATTTCACTTGCTGCGAGGATCACTTCAATGTAAGCTTAATTTTGTCAATGTATGCCTATGCATTAGATTAAGATGCATTATTTATAATTCAATCAGTGCTGTAGTTCACCTAGACGTAAGGTAAACAATGTTGTTTGCACTTTGCCATAACTATGTTTTGGGCGCGATAACTCCTAAACTAACCGACTGATCGTTTTTACTTTCTCCATACGTAGTAATGGGAAAGTATTGTGATCATGAAAAAATCGACTTTGAGATTTCAACGGAAATACACGTTTTGAGGTCCCTAGAACACGTTTAGACTATTTTCGAAATGATGTGTCTGTGTATGTGATTGTGGGCGCTCTAACTCAAAAAGTACTAGCCATATCGTTACCAAACTTCATATATAACACTTTAGCATGAGCACAAAGAGCTGATTAGTTTTTGGACTATATCAGTTAACCGGAAGTCAAGGTTTATTCGAAATCCGATTCGTTTTTTGCGATATTTCTCCGTTAAAACATCATTATTGTATATACAATTCTGTACAAATATTATAGAGAATGTAGTTTCCTACAACTTTCATTTGGAACAATTTTCCATAGCAGTTATTGTTTAGGAATTATTTATAAACTAGCTGAGCCCTCGCAAAATTTGCGTTTAATTTTAAATTGATTCATAAAAAAATAATAAGTTTGTAAAATAAGTTGATGTTAATAATTCATATTTTACTCTAGCAATGAATTTACACAGTATAGGATACTTAGATATTTGACTCCCAATGTAAGGTTTGCGTGTTAGAATCTCACTGAGGGAAAGGCAGTATGTGCATATTAAAAAAAATTTTATCCGTAGGTAATCAGAAATCTGTATTGTATAAGTTATGGTAGAGAGTAAATTGATGAGGCACAGTAATTAAATTGAAATGGTTAGTGATCGGAAGATTCTTACGCGACAGACATAAATTGTAGTGATGTGAAATGAGGAAACAGAAGAATAGAACTGCTAAGACCGGGAGTCAAACTGGGTCTTAACACCTCAAAGAAAGCAAATATTGGGAAAAGAAAGATGTGAACTTTCTGTAATTTACAGGAAATGTCATCCACTTAATCAATCACAAAACATAAGTCTTGTAAAAGCGATGACACAAAAAATAATTATTTATCCACTTAAACCAGGCGAAAGTATTTAAAAAGTAAGCGCTGAAACAATTGATTGTAGAATACTGCGGAATATAAACTTACCAGGGTTTAGGAAGATTCCTCCTCACCAAAGCCTTCGTAATGAAATGGCATAGTCTTACGTGTATTTCCACTGATTCTTGGTCACTTCAGTCACGAAAACAAAAACATTTGGTATTTCCAAAAGGTTGAATACTCAGATACAGTATTTAAAAAAATAAATATGCTTTTCTACCACAATCTACGATAAACGCATCCTAGTCACAGAAAATAATCTTACTGAATGTTCTCGAGTTAAATCATTATCTTAATGAATTCATCCATTGTTATATTTATAACAATAAAACTTTAATTAAAGCAAAAATGTAGCGTATAATGATCTTACTAACTTAAGGATTCCATTTTTACATCAATATGAACGTTTATTCGATGGTAATTGAATCAGAGGCAACAATTAAGGTCGACTTGGCAACGTCCTGAAGGAGAACAAAAAATCGGCAAAATTTCGAAAACAATTGTGTATTTCCGAAAATTTCGACTGCGTAGGGTATAAACATTGCAAGAATAAGATAATTTAGAGTTTTAGCCGTCGAATAAATCAAAAACGGAGAAAATCGGTCCATATTTACATATTTTAACGAATGAAGGAAAAAAACCTTGCACTCCGAAAACTCGAAAATCCCATGTAAACTTATGGGAACATATAATTATCTCCTGGAATCGAACCTGGGACTTAAGGAAATTGAGAATAGTTTTCTAGGGACCTCCTGGCCTGTAGAAACAAAATGCAGTTTACTGCAAATCTCTACGGCAAATGGTTTTCGAGATAGACGGGGGGACACCAGAAATTATATATAGGATAATCGGTTTTTTGGTTTCCATCAAATATCTCCTTCAAAACATCGTCATTGGTAATCTTCGTGAGGACCAAAGTTGTAGAGAATAACATTTCTCCCGAGTTTTGTTTGAAACATATTTTCGTAGTACCATCCATTTCTGAGATATTTTGCATTTTCCTAATTTCCAGCATATACCACGTAGTGGTGAATTCTGTAAACATATTCAAAATATATATATATAATATGTAGTCATTTTTTAGCACTTAAACCTTAATTTTTGAATTCTACGATTAAAAATACATAAACGTACATATATTTCTGAGATATTTCAAATTTATGCAACCATCCCATTGTTCTATATTAGGGTCGTTAACTACCTCTGTTGTTTTAAATTGTTAAATACCAATCAGCACGGCTTTTTTAAAGGTAAATCTACAATTACTGCAGCTTACCAGCTAATTACCAATATACAGCATTCTTTGAATGAAAAAGATAGTGTATTGGGTATTTTTTATAATTTAAGTAAGGCCTTCAATAGTATTGACCATGTCATATTAAGTAACAAACTCAAAAGTGTAGGCATAATAGGTACTGCCTTAAACTGGATTGAACCCTTTTTAAGTGATCGGTATCAATATATAAGCTATTCACAGACTTCACCAAATGGCGTTATAACTGGCCAATTCAAACCCATAATAATAAATTGTGGCATCCCTCAAGGATCAATACTCGGGCCTCTGCTTTTCATAATTTTTATAAATGACGTTCCTAGTTACTGTAAAAGCAGTATTCCCATTCTGTATGCAGATGATACTTCTTGCATTGTAACCGCTAATAAATCTCAATGTCTATCTTCCATTGCAAATGAAACCACCAGAGAAATGGTGGCATGGTGTAGCTCCAATAAGCTTAATTTAAATGTAAGTAAAACTCAATTTTTACAATTTTACACTAAAAATTCTCATCCTACATGGAGCCCTCTCCTCAAGTTACATACAGGCAATATACACCGCTCTCCAGTGACGAAATTCCTGGGATTATATATCAATGAAAAAATGGACTGGTCCGACCATATCTACTATATAGTGAAGAAACTTGCCTCTGGCGTATTTATGATCCAGAAGACTGTTCCAATTTTATCTGAGCAAATTTTAATAATGATTTAGTATGCCAAAATCCACTCGTTAATTTCATATGGAATTGTATTTTGGGGAAACTCCAGGCTCTCTCTCAAAACCTTCTCCATGCAAAAGAAAGCAGTAAAGGCAATTCGCAGGATGCCTTTTTATATCCCTGGCAAGCCTATTTTCCATAGCCTCAAAATTTTAACCCTTCCATGTGTGTGTGTGTGTATTTATATATATATATATATTGAACTGTGTCATGTTCATCAAATCACACCCTCATCTATTCCAGATAAATTCAGAATTCCATGAATACGGCACTCGTAGCAGTGGTGATATTCATATAAATTTTTATTCATACTCATCCTGTAAAAATCTGATGTGGCCAACACATGACTTTCTCCATATTTGGGGTATAGATTTTTAAATTATTATGAATGGCATTATGAGGCAAAATTATTATTTCGTATCGTAAAAGAATACAGTCATCCTTATTGCCGTAAATTACATATATTTTGAATATGTTTACAGAATTCACCACTACATGGTGCTGGTGCTGTATACAGGAAATTATGAAAAAATATGAATATCTCCGAAATGGATGGTTCTACGAAAATTTGTTTCAAACAAAACTTGGAAGAAATATTATTCTCTACAACTTTGGTCCTTACGAAGATTACCAATAACGATATTTTTAAGGAGATATTTGACGGAAACCGAAAAGCCGATTATTTATAAATAACTCCCATAGAAAATTGTTTCAAATGAAAACTGTAGGAAATTACATTCCCTATAACCTTTGTATAGAATTGTATATACAATAATGATGTTTTAAGAGAAATATTGCAAAAACCGAATCGGGTTTCGAATAAACTTCGACATCTGGTTAACCGTTATTGTCCAAAAACTAATCAGTTCTTTGTGCTCATGCTGAAGTTCTATATATGAAGTTTGGTAATGATATGAGAAGTACTTTTTGAGTTAGAGTGCCCACTATCACATACGCACGCACACATACGCACGCACACACAGACATCATTCCGAAAATAGTCTAAACGCGCTCTAGGGACCTCAAAAGGTGTATTTCCGTAGAAATCTCGAAGTCAATTTTTTTCTGAACACAATACTTTCCCATTTCTACGTATGGAGAAAGTAAAAAGGGTCCAAACCACTCTACCTCTGTACTTTATAATAATCTGCCACTACATATCAAACAGATTAACTCTTTAAATATATTTAAGTATATTTATTGGTTTTAATCGAACGTTTTGCTCTTTTTCTAAGAGCTTCATCTAACGTTGTACAGCTAGTTTCACAATCAGAATAAAATTCAATTTACATGCAACAATCCACACGGTCAACAATACAGCAAACTGTAAGTAAATATTGAAATCAACATAAAAATGAGATAATCTAATGTTATGTAGTTTGTTTAATTTTATAATTATTATAATGGATATCTTCTGACATTAATGCCCATCAAATGAAGGGTATGAATATATTATTGATACTTTTAAGAATAATGTTAGATACAGAATCTAAGATTGTATTTATTATGTAACTCAAATAGTAAAGAACACGGCAGATAAAAAACAATGCAATATTTACCGCTTCCCTAGTACTCAAGAATGATATAGAAATTTGTTAATTTGAGCTTTTTCATTTAAAAAATGATTAATTTACATACCGTTATGTTTACATCGTTTACACTTTCATAATAATCAGAAGAAATTTTTTATTGTATATTTAACTGTGCATATTTAAAAAGATAAATTAGTTGGTCAAAATTCCAAAATATCAATCTAAAGACACTGTCATCACAATGTACATTTTTGTAAAAAATCCTGTGATGCTTATATTGATAAACCATATATCCAATCTCATATAAATAAAATATTAAGTACGTTTAATAGAAATTTTAAACAATTAGGCCATTTTACAACAGCAATATAAATAACAACCATAATTATAATTCTGATATAATTAGTTTTTTAATAATTCCAAATAGCATTTCACGCAATTTTATATGTACTTTGATGAATAATAAGCATAGGTTCCATCTCAATGCAATTGGAATTACGCTATTGTGTTAAATCCCTAACTATTGGGTTGTCATGGCAAGGAAAAATTTTATGTTAAAAAAAACCTTAAATTTCGTGGTACAAACCGTAATTTTGGAGAAATTTGGCCCGTATTTGAAATTCAACAGTAGGAAAATGAAACTTTAGTTTTTTCTCCATTTCTGGGTTCAAGTCCTGTCTTCGTACCATGATTTTAAGTAATTTTAAAGTGCAAATTAAAAATAGTCTACACTCATCTCTGTGTGTCAGTTGTAGGATGCGGAAAAACATGTGGCATTGGATGAATAAATCGTTTGCCATTTCGAATCAAAGGACAAACAGAAACGAAATCTTGACAATTCACTAAGTTATGATGTAAGGAACAAATATACCAAATTTCGTCATTCTATCCTTTATCATTTAGGAGGAGTTCCATGAACAAACATACAAATATACAAACAAGCAAATCCTTTATAATATATAGTAGACGTATGAAGACTTGGGGGCATTTGTCAATTCATGGCAAACTGAATATGATGTTTGAAGAAGAGGCAAAAAACTGGTAGACAATCAGATGAATGAAGAACCACAGAGAGTAAAGGGGAAGCGTTTATTGGACAAAAAAACCACTGAAGAGGAAGTAAATTTAACGAGTAGGGAGAGCTTTCGTGTTAAGACCTTCCTAGCAATTTTAGATACTTTGATTGCTGAACCAAGCAGTAGAAAAAAATATATACAGAACTTCAAGAACTGTTTGGGATTCTATTTGATTTTAGAACAGTATCCAATGATACCATTAAGCAGCTTTCTTAAAACTTACAGATGCTCTACAGTTCAGACTTAGAAGAATGTATTTCAACCAAATTGATACATTTCGCAGATTATATTTCTAGCATAAATAACAATCTGTCATTGCCCCACAAAATGTTAAAGCACATCTGGGAATCTGGTATTGGCGATGAGTCCTCAAACATGGAAACAGCTCTACGAATATATTTGGCACTACCAGTAGCAAACACAGAAGGAGAAAGCTCCTTTTCTGTTCTCAAGTGCATAAAAACGGTTACGTTCCAACCTAGGCCAAGACAAAGTGAGCAATCTATCAACTTTAACCATAGAATTGTCTATTACTCGAAATTTAAATTTTGATCAAATAATCGAAAGTTTTGCTAGAAGCAAAGCACAACAAAGGGCAATGTAAAATATAAACCTTGTAATTTTGTTTTATGTTTAATAATTATTTATGCACTAGTTGTTTTTCTTACATTGATAGAAATATATTTAGTATTTTCATCATTTGATGGAATTTCTACTAACTTGATTGTGCTTTGTATTATTCAATTGTTACTGAGAATGCCTCACGAAGATTTCAGATTTGCTTCTATGGTGGTTATATGCCTGGATACGAGAGAGGGGGGAAAAGAGGGGAGGACCTATGTCAGCCCAATGGAGGGGAAGTAAGCAGAATTTGAAATGCTTCTCTGCAGCGTGGAAAGATTCGACAGCTAGTGACATGAAAATACTGCGTTGTGTCCATCTATCAGGGAAATTTGGTTTTACAAGAGGGAAGGGCCTAAGAATGCCCAATGGAGGGAAAAGTAGGCAGAATTTGAATTGCTTCTCAGTGTCGTGGAAAGTGACATGAAAATACTACACTGTTGGGAAATTTGGTTTTACATATTTTTAGAGATGTATTTGTTTAGCTGTTTTGTGGCCTCCATGTGATTTATTTATAGTCTTTATTTTTGGTGCGCTACATTGGTACTTCCTTCTATTAAACATTATTTACTTTTACTCCTAAAAATGTGTGCGGATAATGAACATTGTGTAATAAAATATTGGTAAAATCGTTTTCCAGTTATCAAGATTTTGAAACTAAAAAATCTGATGTGGCCATCACATGACTTTCTCCATATTTGGGGTATAGATATTTAAATGATTATGAATAATATCACGAGGCAAATTATTATTTTGTATCGTAAAAGAAGACACGTCCTTGTTGCCATAAATTACGTATATTTTGAATGTGTACAGAATTCACCGCTACATGGTGTTGGCGCTGTATACTGGTATTAAGATAAAACGAAATATATCCGAAATGGATGGTTCTACGAAAATTAGTTTCAAACAAAAAAACAAAACTTGGAAGAAATATTATTCTCTACAAGTTTGGTCCTCACGAAGATTACCAATAACGATGTTTTTAAGGAGATATTTAATGGAAACCGAAAAACCGGTTATTTATAAATAACTCCTAACAATAACATCATTTCGAAAATAGTCTAAACGTGTTCTAGGGACCTCAAAACGTGTATTTCCGTTGAAATCTCAAAGTCGATTTTTTCATGATCACAATACTTTCCCATTACTACGTATGGAGAAAGTAAAAAGAGATTGTTCAAGCCAGAAAGCCTACAATTAGTTGAAGATCAAAATAATTGCATGGTTACAATATTTCGGAAGTGCAATCTGTATATATATAAAAGGCTTAGGTATGTTTCCGAGGAAGAGATATTAGGTATATATGTGTGTTGGTTAAGACATGAAAGTTTAGGTGCTTCTAGATATGCTAGAAACTTGAAATTTGAGATGATCAGTCATGGGGTCACAACCAATAGAAAAAATCGAAAATCCGAACTTTTCCATTTTGAGCGGGTCTTTTTGACCCCAAACTTTCATTTCATAACCCCTTAAGAAAGGCGTTGAAATCGGTGCAAGCCATTTTTTAATTTAATTTTAAAATTATTTAAAATTATGATACAAACTTTGGGCTTGAAGTACTAATCGGAAAAAAGAGTGAAAATTATAATTTTTGAAAAGAGAATACGAATTCATGCCGAATTAGCTTAAATGTTTGACTTTAACTGCATAAAAATGAGAAATTTTAAAATTTATAACAATGGAAAATTTTATCTACCATGGAAACACTACAATATGGGATTCTTGCCTTTTAATAGTATGAACATCTACGTATATAGCTTACGAGTGCAAAATTAACGTTTTATAAGCAGTTTTAATGAAGAGAAGGTAAGGGGAAAAGGAGAGGAGGGAGAGAGTGAGGGGAAAAGGAGAGAGGGGAGGGAGGGAAAGGAAAAGAGAGGTGAAAGGGAGATAGGGGAAAGAGGGGGAGGGGGAAGCAGGAGAGGGGGATAGGGAGAGAGAGGGAGGAGGAAAATAGGTGAGAAGAAGGGTTATGCAGGAATGTAGTAATCGAGACGGTAATGGGAAAAGGAGACAGGGTGAGGGAGGGGGGAAAGGAGAGAGGGGAAAGAGAGAGGTGGAAGGGAGAGAGGGGAAAGGGGAGAGACATAGAGGGGGATAGAGAGGGGGGATAGGGAGAGAGAGAGAGATGTATCAGTAATGCAAGAATGTAGTAAAATACGTCTTTAACCCGTCAGCGTCGTCATGCGTACTGGGAACGTCGCGGAGGTCGCTAGCTTTCTTTATTTTTCTGACACAGTAAATTTTCTTAGATATGGATAATCTTTATATATTTTAAAAGAGGAACCTTTGGCCTTCCTATTGTGCTTAATTCTGTAATTTTTACTCTCCTTCTTTTTGTGATTAAATTTTCACGTAGATAGGAGAATTGGGGCATTTTGGCTTCTAAAAAAGCCCCTATTCAACGAAATCTTTGCACGAAAGCAACTGTGAGGTGTAAGAAGAGGATATAGGCCCCATTTGTCTGCTATCAGACATCTATCCCGCTCTTGAGACATGTTTTTATATTGTGTCATCACTTTGAGAGGGAGAGAGAGGAGGAGGTCTGGGCCATGTGCTTGGTTTAGTATTTCATGAGGGAATATAGCTAGAGTGAGACAGACTAGAGGATCATATTTTGTATTTATCTTTTGTATTTCCAAGATATTTGTGATATGGAAAGCGTGGGAAATATGCTGACGCTTGTACCGCGTGGAAAATGTTCTCTCGTCGCTCTGAAAAAATCAGTCTGAGTGAAACCTTGCACTGTGAGGAGGCAGGTTTCGTTCGCCTTTCCTTACTGTGATAAATTTTACGTTTACTTGCTTACTTATTTTCAAAATACTAGGAGTAATCATGTGCTCAACCAGTGAAAATAGTCAAGCAATACCGAGGGCTGACAAGGAGACGGAAGTCCTACTTGGAAGTGATTCGGAAGAAAGCGTGAGTTCGGACAGTGATAGCGAGAATCATTTGGATGAACGTACTCAAATTGATTCACTGACACATAATGATAGTGATCATGAGGAGGAGAAAACTACTTCTGGGAGGGCATGGAGAATTACGTAGGACGAAAGGAGAATTTCATTGGTGGTTACGGCCCTCAAAAGGCAGCTAAGGGTTTGACTGACATTGTAGGTACTTTTCAATTGTTTTTTGATGAGGAATTTGTTAGTGCCATAGTAAATGAAACCAACCGATATGCTGACCAATACATCTAAGCAAGTGAGCATACATTTTTGATGAAATCAAGAGTTTTATCGTGGAAACCAGTTACCGTGTAGGAAATGTAAACTGTTTTGGGAATTTTTATGTTGATGGGAATTGTGCAGAAGCCCACGCTTCTTTCCTATTTTTCGACGAAAAGAGTTCTATCCACACCAGGCTTTGGCGATGTCATCACTAGGGATCGATTTGAGCTTATTTGCAAATTTTTGCATTTCAGTAATAACGAAGAAAAGAATAATTACCGTGGTCCTCCAAAGCCACAAAAAATATTTCCGATTATTGAACATCTGAATGAAAAATTCAAGGAATTTTTTTTACCAAAAAGGGAAATTTCAATAGACGAGTCCCTAATATTGTAGAAGGGCCATCTATCTTTCAAGCAATATCTCCCTCTGAAGTCCTCCAAGTTCGGAATCAAGACCTTTGAGCTCTTATACATCTCAACCTCTGACTCATAGGAAAAACGAAAGAGAAATATAAGTTTTTCGGCAGATAAGTATGGATCTTGTTTCACTTTTCAGTAGCATACGGTGCCTCTAAGCATTGGATAGGGGATTTTTAGAAGATGCGATTCCCCAATTCGCGAAATATCAATCACAAAATTTAATGAACATTCAGTGTAATAAAAAAGACAAAAAGATCACAGAATGATGATAAATAGGTAGGCCAAAGGTTCCTCTTTTAAAATTATGAAGGTTACCCATATTTAAGAAAATTTACTGTGTCAAAAAAATAAAGAAATCTAGCAATCTCCGTGGCGTACCCAGTACACAGGATGGCGCTGAGGGGTAAGAAGCCATATTTGAAGGTTTTTTTTCTGAAAAACTTACGGGGAAGAAGTTGAAATCCAAGATAAAACAGTAGATGTGAAGTACTCCGTAAACTTTGAATAAAGAAAAACTGAGTAAATGGCTTCCGTGATTGAGTGAAAGAATTCATCAAGGTATTTCACGAGAATAATAATAACTAAGATGGTGTGAAAAACATAGGTAAATATACATAGTTTTATGTAAAACCTCAAAAAATTTCAGTCAAATTCCTTAAATATCTAATAAGTTACGAATTTTTATATGATTTCGCACAAAAACTGCGAATTTCCCGAAATCTCTTCCGACCTGCGTGACGTATTATATTTAATGTCCTGCGCGCTTGAGGGGTTAATAGAATAATTTTCTATGGGGATGTCATTTGCACCATTAAATGATTCACATTATTATTAATAAATTAATTGAAAGAAATCCATGTAAACATTATGTGGGTACAGCTCCAGCCGGAATGCCTCCTCATGAACTGAAGCTTAAAGTGGAGCCATTATCATGCTCCTTAGAAACCTGATGCCATTGAGTGGACTATGTAATGGTACAAGACTTACTGTTACTTGAATACAAACACACACAATCAAAGCAAAAGTGATCGGTGCAGCAAACTCAGACACCGTACTTATTCCAATAATCTCACTCATTCCATCAAATACAAATTTACCATTCAGTTGCACACGAAAACAATTACCCATACAATTGGTTTTTTCAATGGCAATCAATAAGTCACAAGACCAAACATTTGATAAAATGCCTTTACCTATCTAAGCCTGTTTTTAACCATGGACAATTATATGTTGCTCTATCAAGAGTCAGATCGTTTGATTCACTTACTGTAGCGTCAGGAAAGAACTCAGAAATTGACACTTGTGTCTTTAGAGAAATCTTTGATAAAAAATATGTTCAAATAAATAAATAAATGCCTGAATGTTTAATTAAGAACCTTTAAGATCTGCTAGATCGGCATATGTTACGCAGGGTACAGCTAGTTTAATATATTTCTGTTAATTAAAATTATTGGAAACAGAAAGAGAAAAAAATTTGGTTTCAAACGAGATGTACCATTATTTGTTATACCTGTAACATATTTCCAAATGAGATACCTGAATGGTGAGTCGAGCCTTTGTAATTCTTCGCTCTATAAAGTAAAACTGTGCCACTGCTTCCCTAACTCAATGGGTCACCGACCACCCCTGGCTAATAGTGATATTTTAATTTTTTTAGTGTTGTAAAAACGGGGTCGGCTTAAAATCAAGTAACTATGGTAATTTGTAGGATAGCTCCAACGCACTTCTTTGGCAAGCAATCTACTCGAGAACTAAAATTTCCAATTCTTAGGTGGTTTGCTGAATTTGCTTGTTTTCATAAAAATAACTGGAAATGGATGGTGCCAGAAAATGGATTGCTGGATGTGGGAGGTTCGACAGTATTTCATTCATGAATATCTTAAATGCCAAGGGAATGCTAAATTGTAAGTTTAATTGACTTTTTTAAATGTTCATCAATTGATAATTTTTTCATCATTGTGTGACATTACGGACTCTACAAATCCAAGAATGTACTATATTTTTTAGGGTTATTTCAATGACACAAATAATTGAGCAAAAAATATTTGCGGGGATTTTTATGGATAACTGATCCACTCTATAGTCAATAGGGAGCATGATAGTTAATGCTGTTGAATTTACCTTCCTAAGTTATTGTCGCATACCTCAGACAAATTTAAAAATTTGATGTGGCCAACACGACTTTCTCCATACAAAGTAATGAATATGATTGCTCTCGACATCAGAGTCCTCAGGAATAAATATTGGCAATTACACAACTGAGCAGTTTAAAAAAATATTTTTGAATGATTTTCACAGTAAAAAATACTTTTCACATTGAAAAACAAGTAAATAAAATTTTTAGTTGATGTTATGGATAACAAAATATTGATGGGAAATTAAATTACCCTCGACAGCATATACATTGCTATCAACAATTAGAAAATATTATCATAGCAATGAAAACAATGGTATCACTTAGAGACATATTTAACATTAATTCAGAAGAAAAATCAAAATACAGAAAACCATCAATTATCCTCACTATCCACCTTGGTGAAATCCTCATTCTATAGTCTTCAGAAGCATCCGCGAAGTTTGTGAGGCAATACATTTAAAAGCCAAGTTTATATTGTAAACTCCCTCACACATATCTCGCTTGTCAGCAAGGTGAGAACTGTCTCGATGCTGCTAATAACTGAGTGAAAAATTACAATGTGTCTAGGAGAATGAAGAATCTGCCAGATTCTTAACAACCAAAGAGTTTCCAACATCTTGAAAGTTTCCTTTCCTACTTTAGTGAAAATGACCCAGGCATGGAAAGAAGCTCACGGGTTGTAAGAACTGTGGAAAATGTTGCCAACTGCCACAGGCTTCTTTATAATGAGAAGAAGAAGGAAAAAGTAAAAATGTCTCTGAATTCTTCCTTCAGCTCCAAGAAGAATAAGTCTGCCATCTCACAAACGGAGATTCTCCATCTTGATGAAATTTATACCTAATTATATGTTTTGGTAAGTATATAGCTATGTATCTGTTCATATCTTTATATATTACATGCCTTTTTATGTTTTTCATTGTTTCTTTACTGCTAGTACCAAAATATACCTCATTTTGCAAAATCATTACCATTTAGGATAGGTTGATGTCATGAATTACTGTATTTGACCGAATATAGCCCCCCTGTTTTTGGCCAAAAGTGAAGTGCAAAAGTTGAGGGGGGAGGCTATTTTCGGGCACTAAAAATTAGGTGGGTACAAACGAGTGTGCAAAGCTTCAATAATGATGAATTTCATTCGAGTCAGTAAGTGTTTCTATCCATTGTAAGACTAAATTACTCTGGTTGCGAATATTTATTTGCAAGGCAGATTGACGTCACCATATAGGAAGGATTTTTCAATTACCTGATCGCTCTCATTATCTTCAAATTGCAAGTTTTACCGTATTTGCTCGTGTAAGCCGCGCCCCCGTGTATCCCGTGCACCCAGGTTTTTGGGCCAGCTCTAGGGGAAAAAATTTGAGCCGAAAAGGGTTTTTTAAATCACCAATTCCTATTTCTCAAAAATGCTACGCTCATCTTCGCACTCCTACGTGACGAATTTATTGGGTGATCTCTTTATATCGGTACTAGCAGAAATATCCTCGGTAGTCCTCTTTTGTTAAACACTTAACTGTTTTTGTCGTCATATTGGTCATGTTCGGCAGAAATCGCTCAGGTAGCGATCAATCTGCTGTATGTAATTTTCCAGCCATATGGTCACTGATCCCTACCGTAGCGGTCGTCATTTTTTTGGCGAACTAAAATTATGATCAGCGATCATTCAGTGATCACTATGACTTTCATAGACGTATCATAGAATAAAGGAATCATGCCGTATCTGAACATGGTAGGCGTCGTCTGCCGTGAGAACAAACCCCCACCAACCCAAACTGGTCGTGCATGCGCCGTGGCCTCCGTGACGATTGTAGCAGAAAGCCGTCGAGTTTGGGGAGCACACGTTTAAACTTAAAACTCATTTAAAATTTTTATACAATGAATGAAAATGACTAAATACACCGAAATTCAGAAATAGAATAATAGATGCGGCATGGGTGCTAGCTTAACGTATATTTGTTTACCGACACGACATTTTGGGAAAAAAGGTGAGCGGCAAATAAAAGAATTCGTGTAAGACACGCACCCCCTCTTTTCCACCAGCGTTTTGGGAAAAAAGGTGCGCAGCTTACACGAGCAAGTACGGTAATACCAATAAAATTAACCTTACCCGAGAATGGACTAATTGCCTGGCTAAGCTGGAATTGTTAATTACACAAACGAAAGATAGATTAGCATTGCGCATCGAAATATGAGCAAAGTGCGAATTTATATTGCTGCATAAATTGGTATGTTATTTCGACTTGCTAATATTGCTGCATTAATTAATATGTTATTTCGACTTTTTAAAGTTTATTTTTACTCCCTAAAAATGTATTTTTGTTCATTTCCTTGTCAAATATCTCTTTCGTTAGTATACCCTCTGAATTCTGAGGTACAAATCTGAAAACCTTAAAATTCCAATTAGCATGGCGTTTTATCACTAGCTAATTGGTACTTTTTTATTAAATGAGTGCAACTTTGATATTTCTTCAAATTATACAGCATGTTTCATGACATTAAGTCCTAAAAATGATCGTCCTTTCAGAGTATTAAAATATTTTCTAGATTTGTGTGAGAAAAATGGGTAGGGGGGCTATATTCGGAAGGGGGCTATATTCGGTCAAATACGGTAAAAGTATTGACATTGATCCTTATGGAAAAAATTCACTTGCTTAGTGTGGTTTCAGTTAGTGCTCTGTTTTCCAGGAACCAATTAATAACACTAAGTGAGGGATGCCTGTAAGCTAAATTGGGGTATCACTATATTAAACAAGCAATATTAAATTTACCCTTAACAGAGATGCATGACTACCTCCCAAGAATAGCGTTATGGGTACAAATCCTGCTAAAGAAATGCCTATATGTGATAGTCTTTGTTATTGCTATTGCATTTATTGTAAAAGGCCAACAATGGCCGTTTAACCTGCCGCTGGCCACGTGATGAGTGCAGTGCTCACCATGCAAATGAAAACATTATTACCATATCTGCCCGAATACAAACCGATGTTTTTTGTCAAAATCTATCATGAAAAAATCACCCCTCGGCTTAAATGCGAGTCTGAGAAATTTGGGTTATGGTTAAATCTCGAAGTCTCTCAATGCCTTCGCGTGCAAATGATAGTACTACATTTTTCGTAAAGTAAATATTTGACCTATGATGAATATATATAAAAATATTTTGGCAAGATCGCTTGCGTAAATTGACGATTACGCAAAATGCGTTGACGGCTTGAATGCTCAACTTTGAATTTCGGTAAAACTTTACCTGGAATGTGTATAATTATAAAAATGCAGTTTCTTAAGGCAATGTATATGCTAATTTCTTTGGAAACAGACATGGATGAAAAAATATCTTGGCAAGATCGCTTGCGTAAATTGACGATTACGCAAAATGCGTTGACAGCTATGAACGCTCAACTGTTTGAATTTCGGTAAAACTTTACCTGGAACGTGTATAATTATAAAAATGCAGTTTCTTAAGGCAATATATATGCTAATTTCATTGGAAATAGACTTGGATGAAAAAATATCTTGGCGAGATAGCTTGCGTAAATTGACGATTACGCAAAATGCGTTGATGGCTTTTTACGTTCAACTGTTTGAATTTCGGTAAAACTTTACACGGAACGTGTGTAATTATAAAAATGCAATTTCTTAAGGTAAGGTAAATGCTAATTTCATTGGAAATAGACTTGGATTAAAAAATATCTTGGCGAGATCGCTGTTACTATATTTGACCGTTTGTGAAAATGAAGATGAATGAAATTATTTTCACTGAATGTGGAACATTATTCAGCAACACAAAATTATTACCGTATTTGACCGAATATAGCCCCCCTACCCATTTTTCTCACACAAATCTAGAAAATATTTTAATATCCTGAAAGGACGATTATTTTTAGGACTTTAATGTCATGAAACATGTTGTATAATTTGAAGAAATATCAAACTTGCACTCATTTAATAAAAAAGTACCAATTAGCGAGTGATAAAACGCCATGCTAATTGGAATTTTAAGGTTTTCAGATTTGTTCCTCAAACTTCAGAGGGTATACTAACGAGAGAGATATTTGAAAAGGAATTGAACAAAATTACATTTTTAGGGAGTAAAAATAAACTAAAAAGTCGAAATAACATACTAATTAATGCAGCAATATTAGCAAGTCGAAATAATATACCAATTTATGCAGCAATATAAATTCGCACTTTGCTCATATTTCGATCTATCTTTCGTTTGTGTAATTAACAATTCGAGCTTAGCCAGGCAATAAGTCCATTCTCGGGTAAGGTTAATTTTGTTGGTATTACCGTACTTGCTCGTGTAAGCTGCGCACCTTTTTTCCCAAAACGCTGGTGGAAAAGAGGGGGTGCGTGTCTTACACGAATTCTTTTATTTGCCGCTCACCTTTTTTCCCAAAATGTCGTGTCGGTAAACAAATATACGTTAAGCTAGCACCCATGCCGCATCTATTATTCTATTTCTGAATTTCGGTGTATTTAGTCATTTTCATTCATTGTATAAAAATTTTAAATGAGTTTTAAGTTTAAACGTGTGCTCCCCAAACTCGACGGCTTTCTGCTACAATCGTCACGGAGGCCACGGCGCATGCACGACCAGTTCGGGTTGGTGGGGGTTTTGTTCTCACGGCAGACGACGCCTACCATGTTCAGATACGGCATGCTTCCTTTATTCTATGATACGTCTATGAAAGTCATAGCCACCGTGGTGATCACTGAATGATCGCTGATCATAATTTTAGTTCGCCAAAAAAATGACGACCGCTGCGGTAGGGATCAGTGACCATATGGCTGGAAAATTACGTACAGCAGAATGATCGCTACCGGAGTGATTTCTGCCGAACATGACCAATGTGACCACAAAAACAGTTATGTGTTTAACAAAAGAGGACTACCGAGATTTCTGCTAGTACCGATATAGAGAGATCACCCAATAAATTCGTCACGTAGGAATGTGAAGATGCTTAACTTGAGCGTAGAATTTTTTAGAAATAGGAGTTGGTGATTTAAAAAACCCTTTTTCGGCTCAAATAAATTTTTTTCCATAGAGCTGGCCCAAAAACCGGGGTGCGCGGAATACACGGGGTCTCGGCTTACACGAGCAAATACGGTAAAACTTGCAATTTGACAATAATGAGAGCGATCAGGTAATAGAAAAATCCTTCTTATATGGTGACGTCAATCAGCCTTGCAAATAAATATTCGCAACCCGAGTAGTTTAGTCTTACAATGGATAGAAACACTTATTGACTCGAATGAAATTCATCATTATTGTAGCTTTGCACACTTGTTTGTACCCACCTAATTTTTAGTGCCCGAAAATAGCCCCCCTCCCAACTTTTGCACTTCGCTTTTGGCCAAAAACAGGGGGGCTATATTCGGTCATATACGGTAATTGGAGTAATATTTCAAAATGTCAACAACTAAACCATTTCCCACACATTTCTTCGATCTCAAATAATGTATTCTAAGATGTGCATGAATGCCTGGCATACTTCAGTATAAAATCTACGAAATTTACGTTTTTGCCAAAAAATTGTGAACATTTTTGGGGGGTCTGCTTAAATCTGGGGTCGGCTTCTATTTGGGCAGATACAGTACTTTGTTTTCTGCATGAATTCTGACCACAAGTTGCCATTTACCTTCTTACATGAGTTATATGAAAACGACAACAATGTTGTTGCAGAGATTCTTTAGTTTACTGATCGGTAATTTAGGCTCTGTTTGAATAGTGAGCTCAGTGCTCACTCACGGTGACTTTTTTATTGACTTAGGTTTTCAGTTTAATACTGTGGTAAATTTTTTGCCATTGTTATTGTATTAACTGACCTAATGAAACCTTATTTGATCAAAAGACCTTCTGTTAAGAGTATTTCAATTTCACTTCGCCTAAAAACCAAGAGGCAAGTCGGAATATCAATTGATGTTATCGAAAAGCGACATTGTGGTGCATCAAATGGTGACTGTCACAAGTGCTCTTTCTTTCCTCAAAAGAATAACAGAAAACAAGTGCCAAATGTCATGACTGTTTTGCCTCTATATGTAACACTCAACACTGACATGTCCTAATTTCCATAGTCCCCATGACGTTGAAGGAACAGATATCAAATAGCTAATAAAGTGAATGTATTCTTCATTGATTTAACAAATATTAATAGAAAAATATAACAGTTATTATACGAGAAGTGTTCAAAAAGTTTTAGGAATATTATTGAGAAACGAGAATGCATCAACCAATTAAGACAAAACTTAGTTATAACCTAGATAAATGTGTAATCTCTCTAATTTGATAAATTAATTCAATTATGATTCTTTAGTTGTGTTTTAGCGACCGTATTGTTGAGTGCCCTTAACCCGCAATGAAAGAGGCAGTGAAATCTCAGCGTTGCATTATTATCTTTCTGTGGAAGGAAGGAGTAAATGCAGCAGAAATAGTGAGGTGTCTGCAGGATGTTTTCGGGAATGCTGCTGAGTCAAAAAGCATAGTTTACTTTTGGGTAGGATGATTCAAGAGTGGCCAGCAGAGTCTTGAAGATGATCCTTGGATTGACAGGCCTTTGACTGCTGGTAATAAGGAAAACATTAGAGCAGTTGAAAAATTGGTGTTGGAAGACCGACAAGTGACCGTTCGAGAGATCTCCGAAGCCATCAAAATTGGTTATGACTCTGTTTACGAGATCATACACAACCACTTGGGCATGAGCAAAGTTTCTGCCAGATGGGTACCTAGGCTGTTATGGCCTGACCAAAAGATCAATTGTATGGAAAAATGTCGTGAGCTGCTGGAACTAGCAAACAATTATGGGCAAAAATTTTGGCAATGAATAATAACCACAGATGAATCTTGGCTGCCTTACTTCAATCCTGAGACCAAAACTCAATTGATGGAATGGCGGTGGCCTAATGATGGACCTCTGCTCAAAGCACGCTCGACTTCTTCTGCTAGTAAGGTTACGATCACTGTTTTCTGGGACAGCAAAGGGATTATTCACATCAAATACCTTCCAAAAGGAGACACTTAATGCAGTGTACTATTCGGTGTTATTAAAGAGTCCTGTATGGCAAGTACTGATTAAAAAACGACAAGGAAACCTTCACCTATGACCTCTGCTGCAGCAGGACAATGCCAGGCCTTACACTGCCAGGCTTTCTATGGATACCATAGCTGATCTTCACTGGGAGTTGCTTCCTCATCCACCTTACTCTCCAGACCTAGCACACAGTGACTTCCATCTGTTTGCAGAACTGAAGAAACCACTCTGTGGAATAAGATTTTCTTCCTTAGAAGAGCTTAAATCAGCAGTAAATACTTGGATAAAAAACACTCCAGAAGAGTTCTTTAATAATGGACTTCAAAAGCTAATTTCTTGTTGGGAAAAGTGTATTAAAGTATGAGGCAACTATGTTTAAGTAATGAATAATAAATATTTCATTTCATCTTTCTTGAAAAATTTCTAGAAATTTTCGAACACCCCTTGTATAAGTGAAGAAATTAAAAGGTGTAAGACTTTTTAACATACTTTTTTCACACATTCCTCTTTGTTATTTGGTATGTATATTAACATCTGTATATTACTAATTATGTGTCTCCTCAAAAAAGAACTACTGTCAAATAAAATATCACATTATTTAAATTCCAAAAAAATTTTAATACATGGGTGAGCACAGTGCTCACCTGCAACCAATGGTGTGACGATGCATAACGTGACCAACTTAGGATTAAACACTATGCATGCCTGTTTGGCACTATAAAATGTGTTCATTCACTGCTGTGCAGTACTGTGTTATTTGTACATTTTATGGCCAATAGTTCATGA
Source organism: Uropetala carovei (assembly GCA_036926305.1). NCBI lineage: Eukaryota > Metazoa > Arthropoda > Insecta > Odonata > Petaluridae > Uropetala > Uropetala carovei. The sequence continues at coordinate 8,872,799 of JAXCHB010000080.1, read as the reverse complement.
AATACGGAATTTTTTCAGAATTCATACACAAATTATTTAAATACTCCAAAATAAATCTGGTAGCTGGACCCCACCTGTGGGATTTAAATCTGGCATTTAAAAGGTTAAACTAGTTTAAATAGATAAATGAATCCACATTCACAATATAGACAGTTAACAGGTTAATTAACTTGAAAATTTCAAGCACATCAAATGGATGCTTAAAATCCACATTATGGATAATAATGATTTTTAATAATTCTATTCTAGTAAAACAATCTTTAACAAAACTTCATAAAAAGATTCAAGCCAAGTTAAAATGTGTTTCAATGGAGCCAAATATGTGATGATGCTTTTTGTGTATTCAATAATAAAACAATAAAGACTCACAGATGACAAATTCCATCGGGTATGCTTCGTGCAACAAGGACATCTACAAAACCCTTCACTCGTTCTTCTTCCATAGTTCGCCGCAACACCTGGCGGACAGTATGCTTTTCAGAAGATGGGCCTTCTTTCACAATATCACCTTCTAGCACAGACACACAAACTGTAAGACCCTTGCCAGCTTTAAGTTGTGATGCAAAAGAGAATACCTATGACAAGAAAGTGCAACCTGGATATAATAAGCATGTTTCAAACTAATATTAGTACAAAATTTATACAAAAAATAAAAAGAAAAGTTTTCATAGAAAAATTACAGGTATTGAATTATCTCACATGAGATTTGTCAACTGGTAACTTTAACTTCATATGATCTAAACTCTTATACAATAAAAATACTATATAAAGTTTTTATCTGAAATTTTAAGTTATTTTGCTTACACATATCAGCAAAATTACATACCTTTTATTTATTTAATATTAATTATCATTAAAAATCAATATTAATACAATTTTAAATCTTTCGCAGCGGTGCTCGCATTTATGCAGAGATCGGTAGTTTCTGCGAGTTATCATTTTCGTCACTGCAGCGCTCAAATCTACATGTAAATTACTTATTGTATGTATGTGTGGGGGTATTCACCATTTTCAATAATTGCTTGAAATTCATCAGGAAACTTTATAGCTGCATCTTTATCAGCGCTTGCTGATTCACCTGTAATACGAACGCTATGTATATTTGCACGGCATTCAAAATTTTGAAACCAACCGGAACAGGCATGAAATGTTACTGAAGAATCTTCACCCTCTTCTTGCTTTACATATTCAAACAGGGAAAGTACTTTACTGCAAATGATTGCTTGAGTAAGGGGCATGCATTCATTAGTATGCTTAGAATCAATCCACAACAATAGCAGTTTCTCCATTTTTTCAAGCATATTACTAACAATAAGTGATCGTGTGTTTCTTCTCAGTTACTGCACTGGCTGCTTCAATGGAACTTTTTATTTTCTCTTTATTTAACAAAATTGTATGAATTGTAGAAGTTGTGAAGTTAAACCTACGTGCAATATTGCTCTGACGCTCACCTTGTTTAAAACACTGAATCACTTCAACTTTTTCCTCAAGATTTATCGTATCTGCCCGAATAGAAGCCGACCCCCCAAAAATTTCCAATTTTTTGGCAAAAACGTAAATTTCATAGATTTTATGCTGAAGTGTGACAGGCATTCATTCACAGCTTAGAATACATTATTCAAGATTGAAGAAATGAGTGGGAAATGGTTTAGTTGTTGGCATTTTGAAATATTACTTCAATTAATAATTTTGCGTTGTTGAATAATGTTCCACATTCAGTGACAATAATTTCATTTTCACAAAAGGTCAAATATAGTAATAGCGATCTCACCAAGATAATTTTTCATTCAAGTCTATATCCAATGAAATTAGCATTTATATTGCCTTAAGAAATTGCATTTTTATAATTACACATGTTCCATGTAAAGTTGTACCGAAATTCAAACAGTTGAGCATTCAAAGCCATCAACGCATTTTGCGTAATCATCTGCATAGTCAATCTATGCAAATAATGTGACCACTCAAATAATGTGAAAAACCTAGCCTTAAACGGTAACAAAGCACAGGTACTGAGTGCTAAATTCAATATTCTAGCCTTTATTATTTATTCATTAACCCTCTCACGACCAGAGATGCCACGCGCTGCTGACCCCAAAAGTCTGAAATAATCCAAGACGGCCTCCAATTTCAGGAAACATTAAATAAAATAGTTATACATTCACAATTTAAAGATATTTATTGAGAAATAATGTTGTTTTTACGGACTCCAATGAATCACTCAACTGGATATTTTCTTCCGTTTCTTCATCCAAAAAACATTTTCAGCATCAACTCCAGATATACTAACTTCGTCATCCGAAATGTTGCTAATATCAATATCTGACTTGTATTGTAAACCATTGCGAGGTTCTGCAGAAGAATTCGTTCTCGGGAAAACTTTGTCTTCTACATCAAATCCAAAAAATTCACTACCCAAACTATAATTTACATCATAGTTGGAAGTAGAAGAATTACTATCAGCATTTGGGATGGTTTTTATTCCGAAAAAAATAAAAAACTTTGAAAGTTTAGAAAGCATATTCGTACACACTTCGAAAAAGTACTCCAAACATGCTATGCCCGCTACATCTCGTGTTTCTATGGTATACGACGTCATTTCCATGAGGAAAAGTGAAAGTCGCAGTTTTCGGAGGTAAATTTGAAAGCGTATTTTTTGGGCGGTTTCGGGCGGCTGGTCGTAAGAGAATTAATATTCATCGTAGATCAAATATTTACTTTACGAAAAATATAGTACTATCATTTGAATGCAATGGAAATGAGAAACATGCTGCCATCTATGGGTGAATACGAGATTTAACCATAATCCCAATTTTCCTCGGATTCGCATTTAAGCCGAGGGGTGATTTTTTCATGATCGATTTTGACAAAAAACATCGGCTTGTATTCGGGCAGATACGGTATGTTTTCCTTGATAATTTAGGATTATTTTCTACACTTTGATTGCCTTTACTCAATTTTCTCCTTTCTGCCATGAAATTATTTCCCCCTATTTACTGTTAAAATGTTATTTTTCCGTGTTATGTCTTTTACTTTTTTCATGTTCGGCAATTCTTTGGCAAATATGCTTCCAGTCATTCATGCCTTTCTCAAAGGAACTAATTTTATCAGAACATTGAGAAATAGATACAAACTATAAAACAAAGCTTTTTTCAATTGAATAGCTTATCCATTTTCTTTGCGTTCCATCACTTTGCTACAATCAAAAAAATCATTTTTAGGTGGCTGTATTGGATGACTGCTCAAAAAGGCTTTAATGTAATGTCGCGATGGTCCTACAAACATATCTGGTAAATTTTCCTCGTTTAAAACTGTATCTGTTTCAACTGGTTTAACTATATTTAGTCCGGAATTATTTTCTTGGTCGATGTTACCTAATTTAATTGATGAAGTTGATTCATTTTCATTCGATTCAATTGCAAAACTAGAAGAAGAATCTGTGGGCGATGTCATTACTTGTTCATGCACCTGCTCAGATTCATCTTCTTTCTTTTTTAAATGATGCTTCAGAGTAGCATTAGCAGGGTCTTCTATAAATGAAAAAATTTGCGTCAGCGAAAGCCTAAATTAAATGAGGAAATGTCACGGATTAAAATCTCAAACTTTTCTCACGGAGTTCTAGTCACAGGAAATATCTAACCAAACCCTAAAATTGATACATATTTATTAATAATTGTAAAATATATACTGTGACACGTTGAATCAGACATCACGTCAAGAGTTAACAATGAAGTACAGGGAAGTAGCCACAAATTCACTACCTGAAGCGTGTAATAGAAGGTGAGCCCCTTGAGCAATACAACGGCTGCGACATTTTATACTTTTTTGGTCGAAGAGGAAGAAAATTATGAAAGGGAACTTTTAAAATTGAAAATCAATAATGTGTGATGTTGATATTTGTTATAACAATAAGTGCAATAAGAAGTTATGCACCATAATACTTTATTCGTGAACACCAGAATGAAATTAACTACTGGACTGAACTTCCAACTCCGAGTAAGTTGAACTGACAGAATGATGAATTAATAAGACAAGATAGCATGAGAAAATCATTGACGTAATCGTCACCTTTTTCGAGTGCTAAGAGCAAGCAAATTAGGGGCGTATCTAGAAATTGTAGAATAATGGCAAGGGGTGGATGAGGATAAGAACAGGGAAAATTCGACCAGCCAATACCAGTGAATTTCTGGCTGTGAGAACGGGATTACTATTATCCTACACTTCTTGCATTAGACTTGTTTATTCTGCCGCATGCTATTCGAGAAAGGCTACTTCAATCTCGACCAACCTCCTTTGTTTACTGAGTACGGAGTTGGGAAAGACACTGGCATGCAGGGAAATCCCTGGACTTGAAGATGAGTACACAAAGGGAGAGGGAGGGAAGCAGGTAGAGAGAGAGAGAGAGAGAAGTGATGAGGAAAGGGGAGAGAGGAAGGAGATGTGGTAAAGAATTGGAAAGGGAACCCGTGGGAAATTTAGTTAAAGACAGACATAATAATTTGCTCTTCCGTATCTCAATTCACGGATACTACAATGATAAAATTATGGTTTTGTCAGCCGATCGACCTGGCCCCACTGGCCCACTGGGAAATATCCCGGTGCCCCGCTAGGCTAGTCCAACTCTGCCCACATATAATTGAATAATACACTGAACTTTTAGAGATTAAAAGAAAAGCATAAATATATAGGCATACATACAAATTCCTATATACATACACACACACATATACCGTATATACTCGTGTATAGTACGAGTTTTTACGACCAAATTTTTATTGCAAAAATTGGGGATCGTACTATACACGAGTAATGCATTTGTGGATTTAAAATTCATGTATCTTCATGGGCATTTTCGGTGAAGTTATGCCACCCGCACGCATTCTATGGTAGGCTAACCTTAACAGTGAGGTCCTTTATCGTTGTTATGTTGCTTCGTGAAGAGTAGAATCTTTTTCATATATACAGCTTCAAATTCACAAATACTTGATATAAGTGACGATTTACGGGCACTTCCTTTCTTGAATTTTATGTTTTTGTTTGCGTCTTTTTACAAGGGATGGATTGGAACGAGTTGGACTAAAAGTATCGTAGAGGCGTAACTTTATGGAATTTCGACATCTTGGAAAAAAGAAATTACTTTGTAATATTCAACAGTCTTTATTGTTTCTTCAATCACACTCCGATCGGTTTCCACTACAAAGTCATTCTAAAGGTGTTACGTCGGTTAGTAACACCATTAGAATGATTTTATAGTGGAAACCGGTCGGTGTGTGATGGAAGAAACAATAAAGACTGTGGAATATTACAAAGTAATTTCTTTTTATCCGTTATCCCTACCTATTAAATAGATGAGTGGGTGGAACCATTACGTACGCGGAACGTAATCAAGACGTACTAGAATTGACACGATTTTATTTCATCTTGTGCAATCATGATTCATATAACTTTTTATTAAATGTTGTAGAAGTAAGATACTTAACCTATCAGAATTTTAGTGTACTCGCAAGAAATACTATTTACGACATTTACGGTCTATTCTATGGTGGTGTGGAAAATCAAGGTTGTTCAGTATATCTCGCTCGTAACCATCGAGCTATCGAAACGAAATATATCTACCATGGTGAAAAGCTGGGGTCGTGTTATAAACGAGATATATGAAAAAATCAGGTTTGTTCACCAAAAAAATCAGGGGTCGTACTATACATGGAGTCGGCATATACACGAGTATATACGGTATATATATATCCTAAATATTATGCGTGTAGTGAAGCTGCGTCCGTCCGTCAGTCCGTGCGTATGAAGCATTTCGTAATTATATCAGCGTATTTCTCGAGAACCGTTCGTCATAAAGATATGCGGTAAATGGCGTTTTGTATCTACTGGTTATGAGGCCCCTGAAAAAATATTTGCGTTTGCTGAAGTGTCCCAGGTTCGAATCCAGGAGACAATTATATTTTCCCATAAGCTTACACGGGATTTTTGATTTTTCGGAGTGCAAGGTTTTTTTCCTTCATTCATTAAAATATGTAAATATGGACCGATTTTCTTCTTTTTCACTTTATTCGACGGTTAAAACTCTATACTATCTTATTCTTGTGATTTTTACTCATTACATGGTCGAATTTTTCAGAAATACACATTCTTTTTCGAAATTTTGCGGATTTGTCGTACTCATTCCGGGCGTTGCCAAGGAGACTCTCATTGTTGCCTCTGATTCATTTAAGGTCAATTAAACCTTCAAATAGACGAAAGAAAAGCGTTACTGTTATCTTCTCTTCATTGATAATCTAAATAAACGCTTCCATTGACGTCGCCTTTATTGTAAGTCCTGTAAGAAGTTAAAAGCAGTTGTTGATAGACACTTGAAGGAAAGCAACTGTTTGTGAGTTCGTCGATAAGGGTGCAACGATAATCATTGGAACTAAGGTAAGGCAGAATTAAAAATTTTTCCCCTTTAAATATACTGCGATATTAAACTAGCATTGAGTAACTCTGTGACATTGTGATCATGTAATTGCTCTTAATATATTGCTGTAAAATTGCAGAAAATTAAAAAATGCCACGGGGTAGACCAGTGAAAAGGAGAGCTATTAGCCCAGCTACAGCTGCCAGAGAAAGGAAGTGGAGACAGATCAAAGGAAGTACAAGAAAGACAAAGAAATAGGGAAACACGTCAAATGAATAAGGAACAAAGAAGATCTAACCTATGGCCAAACTATTTAGATTATTTGCCAGCCTAGCTGCAACAGGCTGCTAGTATATATACGTTATTTATAATAAACCCACAATCTATAATACATATATAAGAATAATTACAATTGTACCTGTAGTGAGAATTTTCGCAGGTTCATGGTAGGCCTTCATGGCTACCATAGTGGTCATGAGGTTCACGAGGTCCTCACCGTACATCACCCTACCAAGCAATCCCCTACTTCTCCAACACTAAGGCACAATACATTTCTATAATAAATAATAAATTTTTACGTAATGTTAAATCTTGGCTCTTTTTTACCCCGAATGTCGAAACTCTCCTATAAAGTGTAACATAATTTTTATGTGCGGTACGAGGTATGTAAGTTGTTATACTATGAACATTATTCTTTGCTCTCTAATTAACTTTGTAAGAACTTAAATCTCATTGAGTTCCCTTTTGGTTGTTTCTCTGTGTATCCTTGAGTGTTTGTTTGTATGGTAATTTTGTTAAAATTCGTTTTTCTAAAGAAGCTTAGAGTACGTACCACATATAAGAAACTTCAAATATATATTACTTATATGTCTTTATTGTTATGAATGTAAATGCCTATGGAGCCTTATTACTATTCTGTATGTATTTGATTCTGCTGAATGGTACAATTATCATTGATGGTAACCCCAAAACAGGTTTTCCTCAGGGGTACCTATATCCCACAATTCTTATAAGTTGATATATATATTTCTAAAATGTATTATTTGTAATGTAGAATAAAATTTATTGTTATGATTATTTTTATTCGATAAATTCTTCACTGAAATTTACATTTTTAAGCAAATTAAAGCATTTGAAAGATAATATTTAGGTAAGTTTGGTGTGTTACCAGTTTACAATGTTGATATAAATTGTTAATTAATTTTCATTCAGATAGTTTTTAAAGAAATTATTCCGCTGATTGATTAATTAGTAAGCTCAATTTTCCTTTCAATGTCTCCAAAAAAATAAGCTTTATTCATTTATAGCAATGAATGGAAATGATGTGACGCAAGCAGATAGAAAACGAAGATTAGCTAGAAAAAGGAGACAGCATTGGGTTGTAAGGCAAAGCCAGGAGACGTTAGAAAGAATCAGAAGAGAGAATCCTGCATGGAATGTATTGAACCATGCAAATCAAGTCAGCAAGCAACCAATGAACGACGAAGATTAAATAAAATTATTAAAAATAAATTATTGGTCTTTTGAGAGAAAGGGAGTGAGAAGGGGAGGGAAGGAGTTAAGGTAGCGGCGAGAGGGAGTGCCGGGGAAGGGTGGGTAGGAAGGGAGAGAGAGAGACAATTAACCAAAGAGAGATTGCACAACACCTTTGTTTTCAAAGAAATGTTCAATTAATTATAAAAGATTTTAAAAATGTGAAAACTGCCATTTGCATAGTGCGTCATTCAAATGAAAAGTAGCATCAAAACAATTTCAGAGTCTAGGTAGGATTTTCATAGTGCAGAAGACTATAGAAGGAAGCGGCTATCCAACTCTGTATGTGCATTGTCCGAATTTATGCCCACTCAATACATTTTTATTTAATGTGTACCGTGCTAATAAACCAAATCACTCCCCTTCATTTTTGACGGGCACTTATACTAGTAGTAATAATAATTTTATTCATCATTATCTAACTGACACATGGAATAGATTTCATCATATTTGCATACTAGGTTAATATTACAGTGTGCATATTCACAATTTTACATCTGATGTCGTTTTCAAAGAATTTGTCAATACAATAGAATGACTTAGATTTCAGCCATGAGCACAAGACTTTCTTAAATGTTGGTAAACTAACAGTTTTTGATTCTCCTGGTAGCTTGTCAAATAATTTTCATGCATTGACAATGAAATATTTATTTGTATTCATGGTCCTGCGAAATGGCAAATCTAATTCATCCTTATGTCTAGTATTATACATATGTGCCAGGGGTGTATATTCTGGGTGTGCTAGGTGTGCGGTGCACACCCACCAAATATCATGATATATATGTATCTGTAATATTATTAAAACTATGGCAACTATGGAATGCAGTTGTGTCGAAAAAGTTAAGCGCACAAAAATACATTCACTGGAAGATCTCTAGCGAAGTCAAGCTATCAGACATTGCACAATATATAGCATTTAACTGGATAGCGGAGTGGTGGAGATAGACTGAGGTCTTGCGTAGTAGATTACTACATGGAAGTCACGCGATGAGCCAAGGGCAAGCGGCCCATATCATGAACACCCATGTATAGCGACGTGGTGGAGAGAAAGTGGAAGTTCTTAAGTAAACACTCCAGGCAGAGTTACTAGGCCACCGCACGACTTACCGCCCTGTAACACCTAGCGCAGTAGACAAGCACAGTGGAGAGATATTTGGGTTATGCATGGTAGTATATAGCCGTTGGGGCGTGCTGATATTTTAGCACACCCAAATGAAGTTGCAGTCTTCAGGATTATCGGCTGTGTTGTCAATAACAAGGTCAATAATCCAGCAGAAACTTAAGACCAGCTCTTAGGAGTGAATTGGGTGTTTGGTCAGCAGGAAGCTTGAAGTGAATACGGCATTGTGATACTAAGGGTTTGTTTATTTTATTGTGGTTTCTATTATATTTGTTTTTTGTGCAAGTTTCTTTAAAATTTTCTGTTACTGTTTATAATTTTAAAAGTATTTGCCATTCTTATACAATGGGAAATAGAGTTGAAGATTTACTGAGTGTACAGTTTTCAACTTGAACCTTTGCTGCTGATCGTATGAACTTTGTGGAAGAAGGTAAGCCTTGACCAGCTCTTCCAAATCTACTTTGTAAGCATAAAGATGCAAAAACTGAATATACGAGACATTTTTCCATTTCACAATATGAAACGGTGGAATGGTTAACTGGCTGAGAAACCCTATATACATGGGTGCCCACAGTAAGGGGCAAGGGGGGGCACTTGCCCCCCCCTACGTTTCCCAAAAATTTTACAATGGCATTTTCAAATTTACGCTGGCACAAGCAGAGCTGACAGATCACGGTGCAAATGGTGTGACTGCATCAGGCTCTGCGCTATCTTAAAATATTTGTTTAATTTGTGGGCGAAAATCTACTGAAGTGTGGCTGCAAGTAAATGTTTTGAGTGCAGTAACACTCCCATACTCCTTCTGTTGAAATTGTATCTCCAAATGTTGATTGTAAGAAATATAAGGAATGCAAATGACTGGATGTAATTTTTCCGACAGTTTTGTTGCCATTTGGATTCTGTATAATCAATAGTAAAGGAAAAAGTAATCCGAGCACTTGCTGAGAAGCTTCCCAGAAACCCATTCTCAAAACGGAAGAAGAAAAGATGGAACACGTTAAAGTAATTTGCTCTCCGACATTAATCCAAGTGCCTATGCTGGAATATAAAGTAGCAGAGATATCAATCTTTGAAACTTCAGCAGGGCAGTACTGCAAGCAGGTGCACAGCCAGGGGGGGGGGGGGGGGGCTTTACTTCTACTGTGCGACTGCAAATAAAAATAAACGAATATTACAAAAAGGGCCGGCGCCAGAGATGAGGCGACTGCCTCAGGTGGCACATAGCTTGGGGCAGCATTTTCAGGTGCATATTGAGACAAAAATCAACCACCATTGCAGATTTGCGAAAAAGAAAAGGGTGCCCATTGACAAAGGCAACCGCTGACAGATTAAGGTATATTCCTATGTAGCTATTCTATTCTATTCCCACACACCAGCACGTGAGGCAGCTTTCCTTTCCAATATTTTCTTATCGGCGCACATACGAAGATTTGCTAGGTTTATAATATGCCACTAAGTGAGTTGTATATTTCACTACAGTACCAGCACTAGCAATGCCTGTATTCAACTCATCTCAGCTCCAATGACAGCGGTTGGGTTTAACCTGGTTGTACGTCATTCCTTGCGACAAGCTCACCATGCATAGGCATTGATGCAGATTGGATAATTTAGGTCTAGTAGATCAAACGCCTTGCGTTCATATTTTGTGGAAGTCCTAGTACTCGCTGTTGCTATAATAATAAATAATTAATCTGTGTAACTAGTGTAAATTTTGTGCAAAAAAAGTTTCTATTCCATTCTATTTATTTCATTTTCTTCATTATATCATTTATTATTAGCATCAATATAACTTCAAAATATTAAAAATGGATGGAGTTAGATACCAGGCTGGAGATTGGCAAGACCATTGATAGAGAACATCAACGAATCTCACAACTCGAATGACAACATTGGCGAAATATTTTAAAGAGAATTATAGCTGTTATTCAATCATGTGCCTCACAACTGTTGGCATTTAGGGGAAATTCAGATAAATTGTTTGACCATAAAAACAGTAATTTTTTAAAAATCATGGAGTTATTAGGAAAGTTTGATCCTGTTACAAGTGAGCATTTAAGAAGAGCCTCAAAAAATCCTCAGTGTCCATTATATGAGCAAAGACATTCGAAATAATCTTATTTATCTGTTATGACAAAAAGTGCATAATACTATTGTTGCTAGAATTAAGGAAGCAAAATATTACAGCATAATATTAGATTGCACTCCGGGCATTAGCAGGATTGAGCAAATGTCGTTTGTAGTTCGCAATGTGACAAAAGAACAGCAGCCAGAATATTCTCCTAAAGAATATTTTATTAAATTTCTGCCTGTTGAATTAACCACTGGAGCTGGATTGACCGAATTGATATTGCAAGAGCTGGATACATTGGGCATCAAAATTGAAAATATGAGCGGACAGGGTTATAACAATGAGGCAAAAATGAAAGGTACCCACTCCGGCGTCCAAAGACGGATTTTAAATCAAAATCCTAAAGCCTCTTTTGTACCTTGCTCATGTCATTTGCTTAACCTTGTGGTTAATGTAGCAGCAGCGAAATCTGGAGGAATTGTTAATTTATTTTAGTTCGAGAGATATTTGTATTTTTCTCAATTTCGACAAAAAGATGGACTGTACTAAAAAAGTATATAACATCCTTGACTTTAAAAAGTGTTAGCACTACGTGCTGGGAAAATCGTGTTGATGCTGTGAAGCCATTAAGGTACCAATTGGGAGAAATATATGATGCACTGGTGGAAATTTCTTTGGATGAGCAGAGAGACCGCGTTACCAAAAACAAAAGTAAACTGTAAAAGAATACAGTAGTCCTTATTGCCATAAATTAGGTATATTTTGAATATGTTTACAGAATTCATCACTACATGGTGGTGGCGCTGTATACTGGAAATTAAGAAAAAGCAAAATATCTCCGAAATGGATTGATTGTTACAAACAAAACTTGGAAGAAATATTATTCTCTACAACTTTGGTCCTCACGAAGATTACCAATAACGATGTTTTTAAGAAGATATTTGACGGAAACTGAAAAAACATTATTTATAAATAATTCCTAAAAAATAACTGCTATGGAAAATTGTTTCTATTGAAAGTTGTAGGAAATTACATTCCCTATAACCTTTGCATAGAATTGTATATAAAATAATGATGTTTTAATGGAGAAATATTGGAGAAACCGAATCGGGTTTCGAATAAACCTCGACTTCCGGTCAACCGTTATTGTCCAAAAACTAATCAGTTCTTTGTGCTCATGCTAAAGTGTTAAATATGAAGTTTGGTAACGATATGGCATGTACTTTTTGAGTTACAGCACCCACAATCACATACATCCACACAGACATCCACACAGACAGACACACAGACATCATTCCGAAAATAGTCTAAACGTGTTCTAGGGACCTCAAAACGTGTATTTCCGTTGAAATCACGAAGTTGATTTTTTTCATGAACACAATACTTACCCATTACTACGTATGGAGAAAGTAAAAATTGAAGTCGAGTTTTTACTTTCTCCATACGTAGTAATGGTAAAATACTGTGTTCATGAAAAAAATCGACTTCAACATTTCAATGAAAATACACGTTTTGAGGTCCCTAGAACACGTTTAGACTATTTTGGAATGATGTCTGTGTCTCTGTGTGAATGTATGTGATTGTGGGCGCTCTAACTGAAAAAGTACTTGCCATATCGATACCAAATTTCATATATAACACTTCAGGGTGAGCACAAAGAACTGATTAGCTTTTGGAAGTCGAGTTTTATTCGAAACCCAATTTGGTTTTTGCGATATTTCTCCGATAATATGTCATTATTGTATACATTGACCATTACAAAAAATGTGGAAAATATAATTTCCTATATTTTTTATTTCAGACAATTTTCTATAGCAGTTATTGTTTAGGAATTATTTATAAATAATCGGTTTTTCGGTTTCCATCAAATATCTCCTTAAAAACATAGTTATTGGTAATCTTCGTGAGGACCAAAGTTGTAGAGAATAATATTTCTTCCAAATTTTGTTTGAAACAAATTTTCGTAGAACCATCCATTACGGAAAAATTTCCTTTTTACTTTCTCCATACGTAGTAATGGGAAAGTATTGTGATCACGAAAAAAATTCACTTCAAGATTTCAATGGAAATACAGTAGAACCTCATAAATCCGGCACTCGAAAATCCGGAATTATCAAAAATCCGGCACTTTTTGAAAAGTGCACTTTTTAAAATTTTTGCCGTGAGTAGCCTAATCCACTATGGAACGATAAACGCACCGCTTCGCATCAAAATTCGCGAATTCTAGAACCAATTTGACATTGTATGTGTGAGTGAGTCCAATTGTCAGCTGACCAATACATGTTGGTACGTGTTAGGGAATAGTTTCCATAGTCACATTGGATAACTTGTATACAGTCGCGTCTTCAGATTCGTAGCGATCGCATGTGTCTTTCATTAGTGTGATATTGCTCAAGTTCATAATGGAATGTCTTCAAAAAAAAGCTGAAAACCCCTCCAGTAGTATTATGAAGCGTAAACATATATCTCTTTCTACTGAACAAAAAGTACAATTATTAAGAAAACTTGAAAAAGGTGCTTCAGTTAAGAGACTTTGTGAAGAATATAGTGTAGGCAGTTCTACTGTATATGACTTGACGAAACGAAAAAGTGAGTTGCTGACATTTTATGCAGACAGTGACACTTCTAAGGCCGAAAAACATTACACACTTCCAGGGTCAACGATATCCATAGAGTATGGTTTGAATGGTTTCGACAAAGAAGAAGTGAAGGTGTACCGGTAAACTAAACTTTGCTAATACAGCAAACAAAGAAATTCTACGACGATTTGAAAATCAATAAAGCTTGCGATTATTCGCAAGGTTGGCTTCATCGCTTCAAGCTTCACCATGGAATACGAAAATTACCAGTGTCTGGCGAAAAACTTAGTGTCGATTCCGATGCTACCGAAACATTTGTAGAGGAGTTTACCAAGTTAATTTCGGATGAAAATCTTACTGCAGAGCAAACATATAACGCGGACGAGACAGGATTATTTTGGCGATGTCTTCCTCGGAGCATACTTGCAGCCGCCGATGAGGATATGGCATTTGGAGTGAAGGAGTCAAAGGAGAGGCTGACAGTTCTTGCGTGCACAAATGCAGCAGGTACGCACAAACTAGAGCTAACTGTAATTGGTAAAAGTGCACACCCTCTTGCTTTAAAGAGTGTAAAGAATTTTCCTGTCAACTACCGTGCTAATAAACGTGCATGGATAACTTCTCAAGTAATGTTGGATTGGTTTTTCAATTATTTTGCACTGGAGGCACGTGCTCATTGTAAAGCTAAGGGACTAGGTGATGATTGTAAAATAATTCTGACATTAGATAACTGTCCTTCCCATCCTGATGCATCACTTTTGGTATTGGGTAATGTGCGTGTGGTTTATTTATCTCCAAATTGTACATCTATTATTCAACCTATGGAATATTACGCTCACTAAAATGCTATTACAGACAGCAATTTATGCAGAAATTGCTTGCTGCTTGCAATAGAGGCCAAGGTGTTGACAGATTTAAAAAGGAATTTAACATTGAGGACTCGATTTGGACTCTAGCTAAAGCGTGGACTGATGTAACGGCTGCAACACTGAAAAATGCCTGCCATAATTTGTGTCTTGCAAGAATGTTTGAAGAATGTGATGAATCACCACCAGATTTTCTAGGTTTCAATGTTAGTGACAAAAAGAGATTGATGTCTGAAATTATGGAATTTGCTAAGGGATCGACGAATAACACTTTCACGAAGGGTCTGGAAGAAGTCGCTGAAAACTGGATGGATTTCGACTATGAAGTGCCTGTAGTGAATCAGCTAACTGATGGAGAAATAGTTAAAATGGTTTGAAAAGTGACGATGATGACAATGCAGCTGCAAACAAGCCTTCAATAGACCGTTGCATAGTTACTGATACAATATCGGCTTTAGAGCAGCGGTCATGCATTGAATCACAGGATATGATGAATTTGTACCTAATTAAAGATAAACTTATTAAGGAAAGATCGCTATGTATGAAGCAAGCTGCGTGATATGTTCAAGAGAATTTCGCAGAAAAACCTTCAAAAAGCTTCCAACACTGAAATGAAATGAAACTTGCATTCCCGCATCTAAAGACGCTGTCTCGACATTATCGTCTAGCCATCGAGAGTAGAAACGAGATGTGTAAATTGGTAAATGTGCATTAAATTTGCTATGAACTTATTCCAAATTCGTCCACTTGTTAATGATTCTTTCTTTTATAAGTTTTCGCATAAATTTTGGATTTTAATGTTATGTATTTTATTTTTTTACGTATAGACCGTGATATGGTATGAAGGTGCAGTGGCGTAGTCAAGGGCGGCAAGAGGGCAAGGCGTCTATTATGATTTATTGAATATTTTGCATGTTTATTTACATACATTATGTGTATTTCATACTTTAAAATATTCTGGCGTGACTTCTGATTAAATTTTGAAATACATTATGTAGATTACAAAAAGGTTTCTTTTGTTTTATCCCGCAATAGGCGGATTTGCCCCAGGATACTTAGGCAATGTGCAACATTTTCAAAAAACCGGAATTTTCTAAAATCCGGCTCGTGCTAGGTCCCGAGGGTGCCGGATTTATGAGGTTCTACTGTACATGTTTTGAGATCCCTAGAACACGTTTAAACTATTTTCGGAATGATGTCTGTGTGTCTGTGTGGATGTGATTGTGGACGCTCTAACTCAAAAAGTACTTGCCATATCGTTACCAAACTTCATATATAACACTTTAGCATAAACACACAGTACAGATTAGTTTTTGTACAATAACGGTTGACCAAAGTCGAGGTTTATTCAAAACCCGATTCGGTTTTTGCGATATTTCTCCATTAAAACATCATTATTGTATACAGGGCCAGTGCCAGACTATTTTGTGCCCTAGGCAAGGCTAACTACTTGCGCCCCCAAAAAAAAAATTCCAACTTCGATTTTCAAAAATATGTTTTGCAGAAAAAATGAAAAGCACAAAACTTGAAACTGCTAAATTTATTTTAAATTGCAAGAATAACTAATAATTTTGAACTAGATGGGCACTTGGTAGAGCGTATACCTCTGCCAAGGGCAACACAACCCTCAACACCACACAATAAATGTATTTCTTGTTTAAGTGATAGCTATATCAAATATCATTAAACAAATATAAATAAACAAAAACTTTATAACCCATGAGTTTGTATAAAAGATCATCAAAGACATTAAAACCTTTTACTTCATACACCTTTATGTCTATATATCTTTTAAGGTTACCTGGCATAACAAACCCGTCAGGTACCTCAAAATCTCACTTTGCAGGCCTTTTCCTTCGCTAATTTTAACACCAATTCAATAAGATCAAGTGCTGATGCCTGGGCATGTTCAATTGATATAGTTGCCAAGCCAACTAGTCTCTTTTGCAACATTGTTGGGCGTATGTAAGTTTTTATAAGTTTGAGCTTTGAGAAACTACGTTCACCGCTTGCCACTGATACTGGAAGTGTGAGAAGGATCCTTAGAGCAACGGAAACATTAGGCACATTATCCGGGAGTTTTTGTTGTAATATGAAGAGAAGTACTCCTTGTGGCGGCATAGACTTTGGAAGTCTTCGAGCTATTGCTATAAGTTCATAACACAGATCTTCAGCATCAATATCTTTGTTTCCATTATACATCAAGTATTTTTCCAAATTCTTGCAGTAGATTTTTTCTTTATACCGTATATATCATATAGGAAGCCAATAAGGGATTTATATTGTTGTAGCCATTGGAATCTCTCTTCAACAGATTGTATGGCCATGTCTAAGACAGCATAGTAGAAACCCACTTTGAATTTCTGCTTTGGATCTTGCGGTGCCTCTTCTTGGGCCTCATACTCAAACTGCGGTTTCTTTCTCCTTTTTCTAACTTGTTCTGTCTCAAAGTTTGGTAGTATCTCTAGTTCCTTTGCAATCTCAGTAGCTTCTGTCAAAACTTGTTGAAAACCCTCATCACACCTGCAGCCCACAAGATAATTCTTAGTCACTTGCAATTGGATTGTAGCTGAATTTAAATCAGCTTCCTTATTTTGTAGTAGCTTGCTTGTAAGATTTGCTTTGTCTTAAAAATGTTTATTATACAACTTTTATACTAACTTCACCTGTATTATACAATATATAACTCATTGGTTCTTTAACTATTAAAGCACATCTCAATTTATAACATGTAAGCCTATGGGAAATTGATATTTGACTTACGATGCGATTTTCAGGAACATTTAGAGTCATAAGTTGGAAACGGACTGTTGTTTGTTGATATTCTGGCAACTGTAAGTATAAATGTATGCACAGTATATACTTCCATTTACCATTATGTTTTGTTCTTTCACATGTGATTTTAAACATTTCATTTTACATGTAACCAATTTTTTATAAGAAAGCCATATTAAAAATCGAGCGATGTATTCTATATTTACGGGATAAATGCCAGGACACCTTGAAAGAGATTACTTGAATAGATATACATAATTCGCTGAATACCTGCAAGATGGCAGTTTGTCATTTTACTGTAATAGTAGTTCCACTATTTCTGTAGAGATGGCAGTTGGAGTTTTCCTTGATGTAGTATGGGTTGCATAAAACATTTTTTTCCCCGCCCTATACACATACCCACCATCGATGATCGGGATATGTAAACTTGTGATGGGAAAAGAAGATAAGGTTTCTTTCACATATAACAATGACATATACAGTGTACTCTCGATTATCCGTGGGTGAAATATCTGCTTTGCATGTTATCTGTGCATGATTTCTCCATATTTCTCACAAATTTTTATTTATGAAAATTGCACTTTGCACTATTCATACATTAATGCATGCGGAGTCACATAATACTTTTTGCTCATTTATTTATGCTAAGATATACTGCGTAAAATAGATCGTACATAAGGTTTTTTTTAAGGTAAAACGACCGTAAAATGATATCTTGGTCTTTTACTGCCGAATATAATATATAATTATATGACATCACATCTATTATGGAGTGCAGCGGAGACAAATTCTTTCATTGTGATTACATTTTCCCCACGCATACAAAAGTTTCCCTTCCCCTCTGTAGTCGTTTATCAGTCCACTGTGTTCTAGTTCACTCGGGAAGTGTATACTCCAGATGAGATGGCAGAAAAACACAAGAGAATCGTGTTGAGAGTGAATAGGAAAGAAACACCGAATGCATGAGTCACAGCCTGGCACTCCAGTATGTTGACAATTTACTTGATTACACGGGGCAGTGGAATTATCAATACAGTGATATTATAGCTGCAAGGAAAATCCGAACAATCGTGAAGAGAAACCTTAATGAGTCAACAAAACAAGCTAAGATTATGGATTATTTACTAAAAGAAAAGTAAACTGTGTTAACCCATATTCGGCCGAAGTAAGTAATGATAAAAAAATTGAGGGTTTTTCTTTATAACTGTTCTAAATATTCATTAGACAAGATAAATATAAAATATGGTGTTTGTAAAAAAAATTGTAAATATGTAAAAAAATAATGACACGTTTGTGCACCTTTGGCCAAATGCATGAACAAAGTTGTACAGCATTGAAATATAATATTTTATTAAAATTTAAAAAAAAATTATTTTGAATATTACAAATATTTTTTAAAATATGTGGAAACATATGTGATATGGTCAATAATTAATTATTTAATTTATTTATGGAAACTTTCAAAACATTTAGGATGTAATGCTACATTACATTTCAGACAAGGAAACTATGATTTTTACACATTCTACACCTTCTTGATTCACATTTCACTACCATATGTCCAACTTTGTCTGTCCTTATCTCTTGAGGCAGAGATAATTGCAATGGTTGATCTTTTTTAGGATTTGTGGTTGAAGTAGATGGCTGTTCTTGTACTTCATGTGAATTAGCACTCTTCAGTAAGGCCTGAACTACATAAGATTTTAAATCCACTTGCGAAACCTTATTTCCAGTGGTCAACCTGTACAACTTCCAAGTATTTACACATGCACTGCTCACTAAATTGGTGAATAAGGGCCACCACCATTTTTTCCCTATAATCCTAATTCGATAATTAGCGATAGAATTATCGGTAAGGTCGACTCCTCCCATATTTATTATATTCTCCAATAACATGTGGTTGTGGTATTCAAATTTCTTTCCTCTCCTTTTGGGTGTACCTTTTTGCATTCTCCAATGGAGCAACTGCCAAATTATTATTAGCTACAACTAGTGAAATGCCCATTGAAATATCAACGGAAGAATTATAGATAGAATGATTATTAATATTTGTATTTAAAATAATTAATAGCACACTATTACATATGAAATATTTCATCATATATTACATTTCTAGTGAATATTCTGTTGTTGTTTAGTAAAGGCCTTTGGTTTTTATTTTCGACTATAAATTTCCGATATTCTTCTCCCACCTTGTTCTCATCAATGCTACATATAATTGTCGGTGTGCAAAGACAGGGAAATAATTATATGTATACATATATAATGTAGGGAAAATAATTAAATTTCGTGCACTTAACGTTATGATTGTTTTAAAATTGTACTCTGTACTTACGAAGAAAGAAAGCTTACTCGAATCCTCAATAATGTTCTCTGTCGTTATATAAATAAAACTCTTTAAAAGATTTAAATTAAAAACTAACTAATTAATCAGTCAGCGGAATAATTTCTTTGAATACTATCTGAACAAACACAAATCAATTTATTTCGACATTGTAAACTGTTCCCTTGACGATTGAATGGATTGTTGTATTGGAGATCCTTATTGACAAAAAAATTAACTACCGTATTTACCCGAATGTAAGACGACCCTTTGTTTTCAGCCTTAATTTTAAGAAAAATAAGTTTTATGCAGTTTTCCAGCTGACTCAAATTTTTCCTGAGCCACAATTTAATACTACTAAAAAATAAATCAAATATGTTTACTTACAAAGTTTTGAAATCATTATACTGATGTTGTCCTTAACACACATGGATGCTTGTAAATTTATGCAGCATTTCTTTTACAGCCCAATGTTGCAATAACTTTTTTATAAGAAAACTTGCACTGCTTTCTATTAGAGATTTTATGAATACATATACACAAAATTGATGCAAAACAAATCCTACAAAGTTCAAATTTCAAGTCTGTAAGTGGCCTGTCCAATAGTCCATTGCTAATCACTTTCAGAGCATTCACTTTCATTGGAAGATTCTTCAGTTTTATCACCGTCATTCCATATTAGATCATCTTCGGAACCATCCAGATTGTTTGTCACACAACACTTCTTGAAGCCATTCTTAATGGATTCTTGTGAGATCTTTTCCCAAGAAGTTTTGATCCATTGCCCCAGCTGAGCCACCGATGGTTTCTTAATGTTGCCAATTGGAGTTAAAGGGCAGTCTCCTGACAATAACCATTCTCCATACAATCGACGAAGGTGGACCTTGAATGGCTTGTTCACTATGACATCAAGGACTTGGAGTTGGGATGTCATGCCACCAGGAATGACTACCAAATCTGTGTTTAGTGTAGCCACTTCATTCTTCACTTTGTCTGTTAAATGTCCCCTAAAGGCATCAACAGTCAGCATACCCCTTTGCTTCAATAGAGCACCTGGCCGTCTATTCCATACCTCTTTTAACCAAGAGACCATTAGCTCATCAGTCATCCATCCAGTTTTGTTACATTTGAAAATTATCCCACTTGGCAATTTCTCTTTTGGGAGATTTTTTCTCTTCAAAATCACAAATGGAGGCAGTTTTCTTCCATCGGCGAGCACAGCTAACATTACCGTAATTCGTAATTTTTCACTGCCTGTGGTTTTTATAATCACTGACTTTTCTCCTTTCTCGTTGATGGTTGTACTCCCTGGCATATCGAAATATACTGGCGTTTCATCAGCATTTCCAATCTGACCTAAGAGGTAGTTGTGTTCACATCGTAGTCGTATTATATAACGCTGGTACTGGATCAGCTTCTCTTCATAATCTGCAGGAAGCTTCTGCGCTAGTGATGTCCTCCTCCGAAGACAAAGTCCATTTCGCCGCATAAATCGAACTGTCCACCCAACACTAGCTTTGAACTCTTGCCTTGGTATCTTTCGTTTTGACGCTTCTTCTAAAGCCTTCATGCGGATTGTCTCTCGTGTAATGCCAAGTCCTTTTCTGCGCATTTCTCGGACATACTCGAATATGACTTCTTCCAACTCCTTATATCGTCCCACTTTAGGACCACGAAATGCTTTTCTCATGGAATGAGCACATTTAAACTGCTCCTTCGCCTTCCTCCATCGCCGAACATTTGCTTCTGTAATACTAAAGTGGCGCGCAGCTTCGGAATTGTTACTCTTTTCGGCAAAACGCACTACCATTAATTTAAAATTTGAGTCATAACTGCAACGCTGCATTGGTTTATACTCTTTAGTAAATGAATAACCTCTTTTCTCCACATGATCGCCCATGATTTTAATGATCAAAGATGAAACACAACGTCAATTTATCGTTTCAATTTGAAAAATCGTTAGAAAAATCTGATAGTTAGTATGTTATGGTTCAAGAACGATATATCTGCCGATATTTTATCACCAATAAATCTGATCAATTTATCGACGGGTAGATATAAACGAAGAGTTCAGTTGCCAACGATATATCGCTCCGTTCAGGTTGGCCAGGTTGGTTGGGATATTCCAGACGACCAGCGATCAACGATTTATCGGTCAAACTGAGCGATAAATCTGTACAATGGCAACAAACGAAGCGAAAAAACGTTCAAATTAAAATATCGGCCGATTTATCGTTAGACTAAAACCTACACGTTTGTATCCTGGTAACGATAAATCGTATAGATTTATTGCTCGCGAGAAATCTGCCCGATTTATCGGACGATGAGATCGGCCGATAAATCGCACCGTGTATACCCACCTAATGACAATAATGTATCAAGCTCTTATAAACTGTTCTAAACCCAATGGAATATTTGTATGATTATTTTACGTAATTGAAACTCAAACAATTAGAGCAGTAATAATGATATCTGAACTGAAGCTAAACCTCGTGTGGTTGGGCGAGCTGAAAATTACTTCTCGTAAGCTACGTGAATTCCAATTCGTCTGACCGATCGTCTGGGTCGAATAAATGGGCTTCGACAGGTCCAATTCTCGAGTTAGTCGAATCTTGGGAGTCGCCTGTATATTATAATTACTTGATTATAACTTAAAATGTTAAAAATTGAAAAAACAGATTTTTGTGTAATTTGTGTTGTTGTTCGCGAATATAAGATGATCCTACATTTTTTGGTGCCTAAATTAGTAAAAAAAACTCGTCTTAGATTCGGGTAAATACGGTAATTGTTTATCGTAGAAACCGTTACATAAACATACATAAGTGATGATTCCTGTCGTTTTCGCCGAAAGAAAGGTAAGTGAAATTACGTTACTATAAAATTAATTTAATGTGTGAAGTGCTGATATCATCGAAATTGAGATGTGGTATCGTGTAATATTACAAAGAGTTATTTCGAGAACCATTTAACCGATATCAACCAAATAAATAGCCTGACCGTCTTCTGAAAGCTCCTAGCAGTTATATTAACTGCCGCAAGGTGGCAGCACCAATCAATCTTATTTGCAAAGAGACAGACAAAAAGACATAAACGGCCCCTTCTTATGAGAATTACTACTGAGTTGTCATTCCATTTTACCACTGATAGTCCAGTCACCTCATCGTAAGCATAATCCAAAGAACCTCTAGGTTTTTTGCCAATACTCTTCGTATCTTCCAACAGATATTTTCCTGTTCTATTTTCTCTTTTCATCCATCACAAAGGAATGCTTTTCTTTTAGTATTTTGAATAAGGAGTAAGAGGAAAAGAAATTGGCGAAAAATATTCGATGCTCAGAGAAATTCGGGATAACTTTTAATAAATCTAAAATTACTTGAGCCCCCAAACTAATTTTTGCATTTTCATTTTTCCCATTGGCCCCACCATATGGTATAAATTGAAAAAGGTACCATCAGAAGAGCAGAGACACCAAAATTTGAAGCCAAACCTTACCGGTTTATTTTTTATGAACATTTTTGCTGAGTGATGCCCAAAATAAGGTATCATTTTCACATCAATGGAAAGATTATGGGAAAAAATACCAAATTCTAGAAATTTTTTATTCAAAATTTCAAACGGCCTTAGTTCTGTGAAATTCAGTTTTAAGTGAAATATTTAAGAAAAACTAAAATTTGACAGGTGTATACCGCTACTTCCGTCTGACCGATTGTTATCAAAATCCTTTCAAATCTTATGAATGTATATAAAATCACAAATAAAGAATTTCATGCTGATCTGATGAATAGTTTTTGAGTTACAGCAGCCACAAATTTTGTCACACACATATGGACATACAGACATCATCAAGAAAACGGTCAAAACTTGTTCTAGGGACCTCAAAACGTGTATTTCCATTGAAATCTCAAATTCGAATTTTTTCATGAAAACAATACTTTCCCTATACAGTAGAACCTCATAAACCTGGCATTCAAAAACCCGGCATTCTCAAAAACTCGGCACTTTTTTGAAAGTTATATGTATAAAAATTAAAAATTACTTTAAATGATGTACGTTTATCTATTTTCATTGTTTCGTTTACCTGATTAGAACCACATGTTCAGATTCATGGCAATAGCAATTGTTTTTCGTTAATGTAATTAGTAATTTTGTTAAATTTTATTTTGACATGACTTCAAAAAAAGAAGACAACCCATAAGTGGTGTTACGAAACTTAAAAAGAAAATTCTCACAATTGAAAAAAAGTGGAATTACTAAGGAAACTTGAAAAAGGTACTTCAGTGAAGAGATTTTGCAAAGAATATAGCATTGGTAGTTCCACTGTGTATGACTTAAAGAAGAAAAAAAGGAAATATTGAAATTTTATTCGGAGAGTGATACACCTAAAACTATGTGTAGCCGTAAAACATTACACGTCCCGGGTAAATATTGTTGATAAGGTATTGTTTGAGTGGTTTCGTCAGCGAAGAAGTGAAGGTGTACCTATTTCAGGCCTAATGCTAATACAACAAGTAAAAATTTTTCACAATAGCAAAAAGAGTGGTAGAAGATGACATTGAAATCTGGGTTGATATCGACAATGATGCGCCTGTCATACTTCAGCTAACACATGAGCATGAAAAAGATGAAGAAAATGAAAGTGACGATGATCAAGAGATAGTGAAGGACAAACCTTCAGTAGATCACTGTATACAGTTGGTCACAGATACAATATCTGCTTTAGAACAATGCTCTTTCATTGATTTCTTTCAGTAATTATTCTTATTTTTGTTTTGAAAAACAATATTTAAAGGAATGTTATCGAAATTCATTGAAATGTACGATTTATTGATAAAATTTGCCCAAAAATATAAATTATTTCCTTACTAAACAAAGTTGTTTGTGCTTGTTACCATATATAATATGCACCCACTTTTTGTCAATTTTTTGTGAATAAAAATGCATATTATAATTGGAAAATTACGGTACTTTAGCTAATTAAAATTATATCTTAACTAATAACATGCAATTATCGATCAAAAAGTTTTGCAATTTGAATTCATTCTAATTTAAACTTTTTAATAAGGATGTTCTTAATCATGTTTAAAAAACTTTTCTACAAGGAAAAGCATTCTTGCAGAAAAATATTCTTAAATACATGCTATAGGTAACATAAAATTTTATTTCAAATAGCTTTGCAATTATTAGACATTCTATGTTTGATAGACTTTTAAGGAAGCTGAAGCAGTAATTATTGCTTACCCTTCGATGCTTTGGTGCTGGAGCATTGTTGATGGTAGTAATCTTAGCAAGAATAAGGATTTGTGGTCGCCAGTTCTTGGTGTGAGGAGGCCCTTCCTCTAGCCGTAAAAGGCTATAACGTGCAGCAGAAAGAGCAAGACCTCTTATGCCATCACCCCACTCTTTTTCTGCCCTATAAATCATTCAAAAATAAACATCTTACCATGAATGCAATTGAATACGTAAAATTAACTCCAATGTAGTTAGAGTACTTACCCTCTATACTCAATATATTTATATATACAGCCTGCCATACCCATTGCAAGGAGGGCATAGTACCAGCTGGTCATGAACATCACAGCAATGCACATGGTAAGACCAAGAAATGAAAGCGACCTGCAAATGATTAGGAATACAGCTTACAGAAGAGGCAGAAGCATTGTAATATCACCGAAGGGTCTCTATTAAGTAAAATCATCCCTACTCTATATATGGCACACTTTAACCAAATATACCAATACATTATAAAACATCTTCCACAAATAACAGGAAAAAGGTGGTATTACCATTGAACAGAAGACAGCCATTATAGAAGGAATCTTTTATTATTATATGCTACTACTGAGAAAGATCATCATTCTAACATTCATAGCATACACCAGGGATAAATAAACATTTTATCATGAAGGCTGAATTGGTAAAGGCAAATATTTCAGTAATATGGAAGTCTTAAATTTCAGCAGACAAGATGACCAACATTTGTTTTTAAATTATGAAATTTTGTTACATTACAAAGAATGACTGCATACTATAGCTTTTTGGGCTACATAAGATATTCTTTAATTGTTTGCTTATCCCTAGTGCATAACTCACATAGTGCAGATGAAAATTTCCTCACCAATGGTAATACTTAAAGCGTGGACGCCAATTGGGTGTACGAAGTAACGTCTGCAGGGCACAGGCGAGATTTACAAAACCATAACACATGAGGAAGAACATGGATAGTAGAGGTGCCAAATAATCAACATTTCCAAGAAGGATTCCACACTGGCAAATACCAACTGTGAGGAGAAGTGCTCGAGTTGGTTCCCCTCGTTTGGATGACACAGCAAAAGGAGCCAAAAATGGTATGATGCCATCCCTGGCTATTGCCTGATATGCAAGAATAAGTGTAAATTAATACTAATACCTGTCACTGTTAATAAAGTGAAATCTTTTCTTATATTTTGTCAAATTTATTTATGGTACCAAGCAAAATATATCTGAAGTTAAACATTTACAACTTGAAAATTTCTGACCTAAATTTTTTTGCAATCCCAAGAAGATATTAAAGAACTCCCATATGTTGACTATAATTTCAAAAATATAAAATGTTTGTAATTCCTTTACACTCTCATTATAAAGGTCCAACTCAAGATGGGATTGAAATTTATGAATATCATACTTAATTGAATACAAGTTGGTCTTAAAAGCTATAAAAATCTAGATGGTTGATCCACCATTGTGGGTTATATTCATTTTATTTAAACGACATTTCAGAAGAATTGTAATTAACAAAGAATTATACCATGTGATGTAATACATATCATGTGAATGCAGGGCCATTTTAACGTCTAGATCAGCGTTCTGCAACCTTTTTAATTATATGGCACACTTTTGAGCACAGTCAAAATTTTTGGCACACCAAACAAAATGTGAGACTTTGTAGAAAATTTATATCACACTTTAGCAAACAAAAATTAAAGAAAATAATCATTTATCCTATGCAGACAAATAAAATTATTGATGAAATGTATATTCTTTGATTTAAAAAAATATTTATTCTAGATTATGAAACAGGTCAATGATGAGTAATGTCAATTCTCCATTTGTGAAACAACTTGGTTACAGTTTCAAGGAACTGAAATGGCCTAAGAAATTCTAACATAAAGTATCACTCTTTACAATAAATTCATTTCTGTGGTATCAAATGAAAAATAATAAAACAGAGCATTTTTCCATTCCCTATAATTTGACTCAATGTACTGCGGCACACCAAGTTCTTTGTTGTGGCGCACCAGTTGCAGAGCACTGGTCTAGATTAACAAACCAGTGGCCTAAGGCAAGCTGTCAACAGGAGCCCCATTACAGTTAAGACAGAAAACCCCAGGCAACATATTTTTAAAGAAAATTTTAATAATACTTTGTAAAATTTGTAATTTTTTACTTCCAGTAGAGAATGCCAAAATTAATCAAAACATTAAAAACTCCTATTAACATTCTCTGTGAAAATTCTTTTAAAATATGGTATGGTATATGATTCCTCAAAATCTTCTCCTCACAACTTATGAACTTTAATCATGACATTTCAACGTCCATTTTATATTTAAAATGTAACTTATACATCATTAAAAATTAGAATTTAGAACCACTTGGATATGTTCTTAAAACCATAAATTTTATGCTTCAATAAAGGTGCTGATCATGCTATAAAAACAACCAGCAGAATCATCAAAAATCTGATGTGGCCAACACATGACTTTCTCCATATTTGGGGTATAGACATTTAAATTATTATTTATAGCATTATGAGGCAAAATCATCATTTCGTATCGTAAAAGAATACAGTGGTCCTTATTGCCGTAAATTACGTATATTTTGAATATGTTTACAGAATTCACTGCTACATGGTGGTGGCACCGTATACGGGAAATTACAAATAAGTTAAATATCTCCGAAACGGATGGTTCTACGAAAAATTGTTTCAAACAAAAGTTGGAAGTAATGCTATTTGTTCCTTATAAAGATTGTAAATAACAGCATTTTAACAAACATTCAATGAAAACTGAAAACACCGATTATTTATAAATAATTCCTAAACAATAACTGCTATGGAAAATTGTTTGAAATAAAAGATGTAGGAAATTATATTTTCTACATTTTTTGTAATGGTCAATGTATACAATAATGACGTATCATTGGAGAAATATCGCAAAAACCGAATCGGGTTTCGAATAAACCTCAACTTCCAGTTAACTGGTATTGTCCAAAAACTAATCAGTTCTTTGTGTTCATGCTAAAGTGTTATATATGAAATTTGGTATTAATATGACAAGTACTTTTGAGTTAAGAGTGCCCACAGTCACATACATCCACACACACACACATCATTCCGAAAATAGTCTAGGGACCTCAAAACGTGTATTTCCATTGTGCAGAGATTTTCCCCGCAACTCCGCACTTAACGAAGCACTTGACCAAAAACGCGATGAATAATGCCCGCCCATTGAATATCGCCCCCCTTCGTTATCGCCGTCATTCGTAATCGCCGAAGAGAATCACCACGGCTCTCCTCACTATGGCTCGGTCCCATAGCTACTCGCCTTATATAGCGCGAATATCACCCCTATTTCCCATTCCTCCCTCTTCCTATGGTTATATAATCTACTCAAGCAATTAACCAATACCAAATCGAGGAGTCGCCCGTTCAAACTATCCGCCGGACCTCCCCTCATCTGCTGCTGTCACGTGACCGCCGCTTTCGCCGGGGCGAGATGACTTTTCGCAGGCAGAACAGACTCCCAGAGACAGAGACCTGAACGAGCGTCGGTCTTTGCTACGTGCTTACTGTTTGTCACAGAGAGAGGAGAGTTTTCCTCGTAAACCGTGTGTGCTGAACTATTCCTGTGGACACCTTGTAACTATAAACAATACCCATGAAGTGATTTACGTTGCGATACAAGTTTTACATCTCAAGTCTGCTTGTCTTTCGTTCTGTCATGTATACTTAATTATAATATATACGATGTTATTCATGTAATTCACACTATGAGACAAGTGTGCGTCTCAAGTCTATTTGTTTTCCTGTTTGTTATAATTTGTGCTAAATATAGCAATTAGTTAGAGATTGATGTGGCGTTATAATTGGGCCACCACAGTTGAAATCTCGAAGTTGATTTTTTTCGTTATCACAATACTTTCCCTATGCTATGTATGGAGAAAGTAAAAAGAATGAAATAGAATCTCGAAAGATAGCTAGTACCATAAAGTTGTTAATAATACATTTTCCATTCAGCAATTTAAGGTACAGAATACACAGTATCATTACACTTCTCATTAAATGTTTTATTTAAAACCGTTTTGCATTAGGTGTATTATGGTAGCATTCAACATCATATTTAGCAGTGCTTTTATTGTATAAAAAAAGTGTCGGTAGTCATCCCACATAACTTGCTTGGTCATCAGTAAAGTGTAATGCCATGTGGCCTGTCAAGGTATATGCACCACCAGTGGAATAAGATATAGGGGCATAGTCTTCCGCCATCGTGGGGAGAGAGAGAGAGAAAGGAAGAATGAGAGGGAGAGAGGGAAAAGGATGAGATGGAGGGAGAAAAAGAGTAAGGGGTTTAATTTAATTATTTAGCCATGACTACCCATTATTTTTGATGGACTTTTCCATTAGTATCTTGATAAATTGTTAAATGCCTCTTCCACCCCATCCACCTCTTCCTGCACTCCCTCCCCCTTATCTATTGAATTTGTGATGGACTTTTAATAACAAAGTGGATAATAAAAATAAACAAGTTAGGAAAGTATACAACGTATCACAAATGGGTGCATTTCGTGGATTGGAGTATTTGAAAGAAATTATATACCGGTATGTAAGGGAAATTGCATTTTAAAGTTCTTTTCTTTGACATAAATAATCCATTTTCTTTCTATTTAATAATATTACATGCACACATAAGGAAATTATACGTATTTTTGTGCGATTGTTTATGTTAGCAACCAGGTCCGGTTTCAGTTAAAAAATGTGTAAGTGAGGTAAAACTTTTCCGCCCCTCTGGATATCAAAGGCATGAAATAATATTAATGACATACTAAAAAAAGAAAATAAACATTTTATTGTTTTATTTTTTCAAAAAAATATTCAGCTAAATATTTTCACAAAATTGAAATAAAACATTCACTGACCTTATAACAAAATTACTACGCAATGATTATATTACCGAATATTTTTATATTGCAACTTTACAAACCCACTTTTCCAAAAGGACGAGATTAAGTTTTTTTGGGCTTTTTTCTTTGCCAAGCCATTTATCAGTGATCAGAGATGGAAGCTACGTGCAAAAAGTAGAGATCCCGAATGTTAAATAGTTGCACAAAGAGACAAACCCCGAATAATCAAAACTGAACGTTCACTGTATTTGGGATGGGAAGGTTATTTGAAATTACAATGCTTAATCCCTAAAAGAACATGAAACTTAGCAGTATAGTTATTGCTTCTGCATGTATATATTCCGCTAAAGAGGTTAAGGAAAGTGCACAGTGTAGACAACGTAAAACTTTAAAACGCTCATCTTGCCGCCCTTCTTAGGTGGCACCTGTGAGTGACATATCATGGCGTAAAATATAATTTTGTCGTGATGTTTTCAAGTTCTGTGCAATAAACCTTTAAAAGAATGAAAATGTAAAAATCCGAAATATTGATTTTGCCGCCCCTCTGAAGGGGCGCCTGTACGAGACCACTTATGTTGCTTATGCCTGAAACCGGCCCTGTTATCAACAATGGAAG
Organism: Uropetala carovei; assembly: GCA_036926305.1. Taxonomy (NCBI): domain Eukaryota; kingdom Metazoa; phylum Arthropoda; class Insecta; order Odonata; family Petaluridae; genus Uropetala; species Uropetala carovei. Next base: position 8,842,361 of record JAXCHB010000080.1, on the reverse strand, counting down.
AGGTAACCATGCAAGAAAATTTCTAAGTTCGACTCAAATTAAGACATTCTTGTTTGATTTTCTTGATAATGGCTACTCTTATGACAAAAATGTATAGGTAAAGAAATATTCTACTAGTTCCACAATTTTTATTTTAAAAGTATTTTGATATGACCAATACTTTATGACATATGATGGAAAATTCATTTTTTGTCACCAGTAAAGTGGTACCCCTCATTGGCTTACGTGATTCATTTATGTAATTTTCTTATTATATTTGACTGTAAGTCCTTAATATCAAATTTCATGAAAATCCGTTTGGTAGAAGCCGAGAACTAACATGCAGACAGATGGACAGACCGATGCTAATAGGCACTCACGCTGGTAGTGAAACGTGCCTAAAAATGAATAAAAAAATTAAAATGTTTAACATTTATAGATGCCATTTATTACTTTGAATTTAAAGGGAAATGTATAAACAGGTGAAAAAATCTGCTATGCCCTAAGAAAATATTCCCGTTCTGAAACAGGAGAATTAGTCTGCTACGGTAGTTCAGTGGTAGAATATCCATCTGGCAAGTTTGGTAGAAGCCGAGAACTAACATGCGAACAGATGGACAGACCGATGCTAATAGGCACTCACGCTGGTAGTGAAACGTGCCTAAAAATGAATAAAAAAATTAAAATGTTTAACATTTATAGATGCCATTTATTACTTTGAATTTAAAGGGAAATGTATAAACAGGTGAAAAAATCTGCTATGCCCTAAGAAAATATTCCCATTCTGAAACAGGAGAATTAGTCTGCTACGGTAGTTCAGTGGTAGAATATCCATCTGGCAAGTGGAAGCCCCGGATTCGATTCTAGGTCATAGCAGATTTTTTCACATTTCCCATCTTTACAGCTTACGCCTATCGCATAAGGATCTTCAGATCGTTCATTCCATCAATTGAGTTTTAAAGAATTAAAAACAGTTAAAACATACCAATATTAGTGTTTCATAACAAATTCCAGATTTTCATCAACTTCTTATATAACAAAACATCCTGACTTCGTTCCTTGCTGTTGATGTCTATGGCTGAGCATCGTACTTGAAGTAACCACGATTCCACATATTTTGTAGGGTCAAAGTGTGGGATGTGGTCCAACAACTCTGATTAACTAAAGTGCCAAAACAGTTTTCGTCATCAACAAAGCTCTGGTCGGGTACTAAGAATGTGCTTCAAATGCAGCAATTATTTCAGAAACGTCTTTTCCATCAGATAATCATGAAATATGCCAATTCTATCTTTTTCATTTAGTTGAAGCCTGATCAACAAATTTATAACTTCCATCGCACCGAATGTCACTTTAGTGTTAATGTCTTCAGGTTGCTGTTTTTGATCGAGCACGTGAGCCCATTGCTCTAAATCAGCATCTTCACTATCATGCAACTTTTTTTTGATTGATTTTTTTCAAGTTTCTGTAAAAAGTGTCTGGATCAATTGGACGATCATTTTTGCATTCTTTTTTGTGAAGTGAAACTCCCCAGAAGCATAGATTTTCAGCGGCTTTGGTAGCATTTTTATAATAAGAGCCTAGGATTGTTTGTCTTTCTTCAAAAATGTGTACAAGAACTTTTATCTTTTGATCCACTTTGTACAGGTCTACTTTGCGCTCTTGCATCACATATAATCCTAGCCAATAAAAATTCTGTAATGGCATTTGTTTACTTCTATCAAATCAATTTCAGATCCAAAATTATTAAATGATTGGTTTTCTCTTGCCACTTTATAGGCAGTACGGAAAATTTTTTGTGGTAATCACTTTTTCATGAAATAATGCCTTTAAACACACGTTCTAAGGGGTCCCTTTATGGGCATCTGCAACCAATTTACACTCAGCTTTATGCCATGTGGTTTCCTAGTGATCGAAAAGTTTTTTGCAAAGACATCAGCTGTTGATTTTCACCAAAGTAGGTTATTTCATTGTTGGCCCACTTTTTAGATACTTCCATTCCTGTCTATTTTCGTCTCTGAGAATTCCTACTTTTCGGAAAAGTAAACAGATAAGTTTTTTATTGTGAATAGAAGACAAATCAAATTCTTGCAAAAATCATTTTATTGATACAAAGTCCAGCAGCTAGGTCAGTCATCGTCAGTTTCCCCTTTAACACCATATGAAACAGGAACTAATGCAGTTAATGCTATTTCATTTGTCACTTCTTCACTTGTTCTAGCTTTTTTATTCATGGGAGGTGAAAAGAAACTCATGATTTTTTTCATTTTCAAATAGTCACAACAAAACAAATAATGAGTTATCGTATTTAAAAATTTAAAACTCACGCACTTTTTGAAAATTATATCACATCTGTAAATTTTATTGTAGAATCAGAAAACACACATCCGCTCAAATTGATGTCCTCAACACGACTTACTCAGGAAGCAACAGGTTGCAACTTACCGACAGGTTCATATACCAATGCATGGTCTCGGCTGACGTCAAATGATCTTTCTACTGTCGAAAACTCTATTATTCAGAATGACAGGTGTAGGCCAAAAGATGTCACCATGAAAAACAAGAAAAAGAAAAGCCTCCCCTTCTCAATCCTTCTTAGAGGGAAAACACAAGGACATAATATTTTTTTTGTGGAGGGGTTATATTATGTCAGCCAATGCATTGGCGTATGAACTTGTGGTTCTCGCCAAATAGACAGCCACATAAGACAGATTACTTTTCGGAACAGTTTGCACCACAGGACATTTTGCTATCGAGGACAGTACGCGACCGCGGACTGATGGCCATACAGGACATAACCACAAAAGACAGTTGACCATAGAATACAGTATGCTAATGGGGACAGATTGCCACAAAGGACAGTTTGTAACAGAGTAGAGTTTGCTACCTACGACAGAATGTCACATATGAGGGTAAGTTACTGTGGACAGTACGACACAGAGGAGAGTTTCTATCGAGGACAGTACACCACAGTAGACAGTTTGCCACAGACGACAGATTACCACAGAGGGCAGATTACCACAGAGGACAATTTTCCACAGAGGACAGTTTGCCGCGGAGGGCAGTTTGCCACAAAGGACAGATTGCTATAGAGTACAGTTTTCCAGAGAACACTATTTGCACAGAGTGCAGGTTAGCATTTAGAAAAGTTTGTATTAGAGAAAAGTTAGCCACATAGGATAATTTATAACTAAAGACAGTTTGCCACAGAAGACAGATTGTCACAGAAGACGGTTGCCACCAAGGACATTTTGCCACAGAAGACAGTTTGCACCAGAGGACAGATTTTCACTGAATACAGATTGCCACTGAGGACAGCTTGCCACTGCGGACAAATTGCCGCTGAGGATAGATTACCAATAAAGACAGTTTGCAACAGAGGACAGTATACCTTTACAGTTTACATCAGAGGAAAGGTTCCTCCCAAGGACAGTTTGCCATGGAGAACTCTCTGCTATAGAGGAAAGTTTGGCATAGAGGACAGTTAACCATACCAAACTGTTTGCCACAGTGCACAGTTTACTGTTGAAGCAGACAGACAGACAAATGACTTTAATAAGGGTGAAATTGAGACTATATAGTCCCTTCTTACATTTAACCAGTGCTTTTTTTGTGACGGTACGTGCCAGTATGGCACACTGGCACCTTTTTTCATAGCGATGTTGACACGTCTAATTTCGGTACATTTTCAATTTTTTAATTCTTTAAAACTTAAAGTAATAAATGGCTTCTATAATTGTTAAACATTTTGATTTTTATTATAAACTTTGTTATTAAAAGTTCATCAAAAATTCAATAGAGGAGGAGGAAGAGGATGCAGGAAGAGGTGCAGGAGGGTGGGTGGGAGAGGCATTTTACAATTTATCAAGAGATGAGTACCGGCACCTATTTTTTTACAAAAAAAGCACTGCATTTAACCCTATATCAACAGTTACAAAGGAGAATAAAAAATAATAATGATTATATATGTACACCTACACGCAATTTCACAGAAAAGAATAAGTAAGTAAACAAATAGAAGAACATAAAAGCAAAATATCCAATCACAATTTCGGAAAACTTCTAAAAACAAGACAAAGTATTTGTGGTAAAAACCGAGGAAAGGCATGACTTGGCCAACCTAGTTAAAGAAAACAATGCAGGATAGTTTGCCAAAGGGGACAGTTTAAATTTCAAAGAGAGAGATTTGGTAACAAGAGGTAAATAGAGGACAGTTAGTAATAGAAGGCAGTTTGTAATAGAGTGTAGTTAGCTACAGAGGACTTATGGCTCAGAGGGTAGTTTGCCACATAGGTCAGTTTGTTACCGAAGACAGTATGTCAAAGAGTACTGTTTACAAGAGAGAATGGTTTGCCATAGAGGACAGTTTCACAGCGAGGATAGTATGTCATAGTGTAGTTTTTGAAAGAGAACAGATTTTTAACAGGTAACCGCAGAGGACAGTTTTCTACCGAGGTCAATATTCCATAGAGGACCACAGAGAAGAGTTGTCTATCGAGGAGAGTTAACATATGGAATAGTTTGCCAGAGTCAACATTATGTCACAGATGACAGTTTACCTTTCCGAAGAATTAGCTACTAGTTGGCTACTAAGTACAGTTTGTTATATGTGACTGCATGTTATCAACGACAGTTTGACATAGAGGATGGGATACCACAGACAATAGGTTGCTACCAAGGACAGTACTACTCTGAAGATATCCTGCCAAGGAGAACAGATTGCCACTAATTGTAAGTACCATTAACCACAGAGGACAGTGTGGAAAAGGAGTCAGTTTACCTTTCAAAACAATTTACCCTAGAGGACATTTTACTACAGAGGACAGTGAGCCACCGAATATAAAGTGCTACATAATGCATCTACCATAGGGGACAGTGTGCCATCGAAATCAGTTCACCTTTCAGAATAGTTTGCATCAGAAGACAGTTTGTTGCTGAGTTAAGTTTGGCATAGAGCAGCAGCGGCTCGTGGTGTAAAAAGTAGGTGAAGTGCTACTTAGTATATACCAAGATACATGCATACTTATGTTAATGCCCCCAATGCCTTTGAAGTAAAATTTTACTAATGCTACAATACGTGCAAATATGTAAATGTTTTTCACAACTCACCCTATTTCTTGTATATTAAGTCGATCTTCCTGTCTTTCAGAGCAGCAAATTTATCGATGATGTCTTCATAGAAAGGCTGGTTTTCGATGAGATTGGATAATAGTTCCTTCTGTAGAGAAATGTTGGTTAGTGATGAAAGTCTCTCTTGTGATGTCGTGTTTCTTGTGTAAGTTTTCAATCTCTTCAGACGGGAGAAGCTTCTTTCAACAGAAACGCTTGTAGAAGGTATGGTCAGAACCAAGCAGAACTTTATAACTTTCCTCAAAAATATCCTTATCTTCTTGCAGTACCTTAAGAATTTTTTCTGTTGTTAAGTTTCTGTAGGATTCGTCAGCATACAAGAGACAAAGTTCGTTCTTCAAACGTTGAATTTTGGTGAATATCTGTGGGTAGGATTGCTGTAAATTTTGAAGAGCTGTAGAAGGGAAATCTTTAACATAATCTTCAAATATTCTTGCATCAGCAAGGCTAAGAAACTGCAGTCTGTTACCATCTTGAAATCTCATTTGCATTTCCATCAGAATGTTGTCCAAAATTTCGTAATATAAAATTCTGCAATTAAGAAAAACCTCATCCTCTGATGAAGCAGCATGAACTCTTCGCAGAGTTATGCTCGTCAATCTTTTACCTTTCTCAAAAATGTAGAAAAATGATGTTCGTTTCTTTTATTATTTATCAAGTCGCAAGTTATCTTTACCTTAGTGGCACATGAATTAATGTCTAAAGATTTTTTCTGCAGAACGTCGAAAAGAACATCAGTCAAAGCAAAAATATCATTGAACACAACAGCCAAAAATGTGAATTCAAAATTGTTCATATCATTTAGAAATCCTTTACACAGACGAATAGATTTCTCATCTGATGCTTCATCGTTCATAATTAATTCGAACACATGCTTTAGTTTGACCCAATCTTCAATAAAGACCCGAAGAAGTCTGGAATTGGACGACCAGCGAGTTTCAGCCACAGTTGGAATTCGTCTAGTGGCCACGGATTCAATTGTATGCATTTGTTTTGCCGAATGATGGAAAAATGAAGGAATTCCACTAACCGTTGCAAAAAATACCTGATACTTACAAGGGGAGTCCACGACATTCATATCGCCGATTTTCTTCAAATTTGCATGGTTGATAGCAGGCTATGAATAACGGAAGTATGTGAAGTAAGACAACACAACTCTTTCTCGTTCTCGAGAAAAACGTCTTTAAATGTTAAAAAATGCATATATCGATATTAACAACAGATATCATCTTACCCAACGTATCTACGGTAGACTAGTTGCTAACGAGACAAAACACGGTCGCAGATGTTATCTATCTGCTGTGGTTCGAATCCCATTTATTGTAATTTTTTTCGAGGTATTTTTCCTTTTTTTCATTAAATTCACTCTGATTTTTGAAAAGAACGTTAACCATTTTAATTATTGCCTTTTTCAGAAGTAATTACGAAAAGAGGCAATAATTAAAACAGACTACAACTAACTTATGTGGCCATCATAATGGGTTGGGGTAGGAATGGTATTCAGGAGTGAGGAAATTGCAGGAAAACAGGTGCGGCTATGATTTGGGTTATACGTATATAGGAGGGGAATTGATAGGATAAAGGTTTGCGGTGAGGAAATGGTAGAGGACCAGGTTTAACGTGAAGAGGAACAGTTCTTTGGATGATACATGTCGTAAAAGAAGGCAAAACAGAAACATTGCCGACACCATGAGCAAACTGCAAATGCGCATTTCCTGTGATGACAGCGATTTTTTTGAAGTTTTATAGGGAAGCAGACATCATTTATGTTTAAAAAGTATTTTCTTCCATCACTCAATTTTGAGGCGTACCAAGCATATTTAATAATGTCATAAAAAATCGGCGCACTCATTTGGCGATGGACAAGCGCATGAATTTTAATCGAGTCTTCCCGTGATGCTATATCCCGTTGTTCCTCCAGCAGCAGTGAGCATAATCCTAAATTTTTCTGCGCTTTCAAGAGTTTATTCTAATGTTGCCACATCCTTCTCACTAATATATCTTGTAATTTTCCTTTACATAATGTGCCTTTGATTCTTAAATTTTGCAACCCACGAATGACTGGCGGTGAAGCGAAAATCATTTGATTGAAGAAGGGAAGCGGCACTGCTGCAAAGTTCTAGTCGTCACCTGTTCATAATTTCTTCTTGCTTCTCTAAACCTTCGGTGCATCGAAGAATTTATCTTTTCGAATTTGTCTTGCTTGGTACATCCTCTTTTCACATCCTCCTGGCACTGTATCAAGTCTTGCTTGCTCTTCAAGCGTGATGCCCTTGTTTTTGTAGTCTTTTAAGCCATACGCCGGATAAAGTTTCGCCAAGGTAATAATAACCTTTTTCTTATATTCTATAGAAATGAAGTCGTAATCGATCATTGGTTTATTCTCCTTCGGGACATAGCAGTCTAGATCTCCATTTTCTTCATCTTCTCTTTCCGAATCATAGCCGTCACTTTAATCGGGTAGCATTAATTCATCTTCCTCGATGATTTCATTTTCTCCAAGCATCTCAAGCACTCTACGAAATATCTCCTCTCTAATTGCTATAGACCGAGTAGAAATTTCTGTGGCGATTCATGTGAAATGAAATTGTTTTCCAGAAGCAATTCCTCACAGTAACGCCAAGAATTTTTTAGCTCTTGCTTCGAAACTCTGTCATTCAAGAACGTAATGCTCACTCGACTACAACCTGGCTGTTGATTCATATTCTTATAAACAAAATAGATTATGCCCAAGCAGTCATAATCTAATACCACTAATTTCCTTTGTGATTATATGATTGATTGATTTAACCATGTTGTTAACCTTTCATTCCATAGAAACAAACAAAATAAAGTTTACATTTAAATATATTAAGTATCCCGAATATTAAATAGCTCGATGTTGACGTTGAGTGATGGAAGAAAATACTTTTTAAATTAATTATTTTAATTTAATTATTTTAATTTAATTATTTTAATTTAATTTCCGAAAAAGGCAATAATTAAAATGGTTAATGTTCTTTTCAAAAAACAGAGTGAATTTAATGAAAAAAAACGAAAAATATCTCGAAAAAAATTGCAATAAATGGGGTTCGAACCACGGCAGATAGATAACATCTGCAACCATGGTTCGTCTCGTTAGCAACTAGTCTACAGTAGATACGTTGGGTAAGATGATATCTATTGTTAATATCAAGACACGAATTTTTTAACATTTTAAGATCGTTTTTCTCGAGAACAAGAAAGAGTTGCATTTTCTTACTTCACATACTTCCTTTATTCATAGCCTACTACCAACCGTGCAAATTTGAAGAAAATTGGCGATATGAATGTCGTGGACTCCCCTTCTTAGATATTTTCTTAAAACTAAAATCATTTGTGGAAATCCGCTCGATGCACTGTCACCACTGGTCTCACTCACAATGAATTTAGAATCCGCTCGCCTGCTTACTCACAAGCAAAAAACACACACTGTAGGTTTCTCAGCACTTCACTTGACACCGCAATGTGGCAGATATAGCATTGTGGAGGCAGGAATGGGAGGCCAATGACGTCACGTTGTCATGGCAACCGCACATAGGTGATGGAAAACTTTCAACCAGGATCAAGTTCTTCACTCCACTAGTCTCTCGACCCAAACACCTCTGCGAGGCTCGCAGTACCAAGCTCGCAGTCAATCCAGCCACATAACTGAACGTGCATTCGAAAAATCAAAATGCAATGTTCCATCTTAGCGATATATTAAAATAAATAATTAATATAAAGTAAACATAATTATTTAAAATAAACACGTATTTTTCGATTAAAATAGGTGAAGTGGCACTTCACTTACTTCCACCTGAATAGCCGCCCCTGGCATAGAGGTGTGTTTGCTGCAGAGTACAGGTTGCCATTAAGTACTTTCCCCATATAGGATATCTTGCCAGAGAGTTTGCAACAGAGAACAGTTTAAATTGTAGAACAGTTTGTAACAGAGGACAGTTTGCAACAGACAGATAGCCATAGAGCACAGTTAGCCACAGAAAACAGTTTGCCATATAAGACATTTTGCTACTGAAGACAGTACCCCATAGAGTACTGAATGCAAAAGAAATCAGTTTGCTATAGAGTAGTTTGCCATGGAGGACAATATTCCTTTTAGAACAGTTTGGCAGAGGGGGAGTTTCAGAGTGGACAGTTTACCACAGAGTATAGTTGCTACAGAGGACAGTTGGCCAGAGAAGAAAGTTTACCAAAGAGGGCAGTATACCATTTAGAACAGTATGCATCAGAGGCAAGTTTCCTACCGAGCACAGTTTGCAAGAGACAAAAGTTTGTCATAGAGGAGAGGTTACCAGGACATTTTGTCACAGAGGAGACTTTGCCACTGAACACAGATGAGTTTACACTAAAGAACAGTTTTGCCATAGGGTAGTTTGCCAGAGAGAAGAGTATACATTTCAGTCAGTTTTTCCCTGATTAGAGTGTGCTACTTACAAGGGAAGGCACCCAAGTGTAAGTGGTGGATCACGACCAAACTTCACAGGATGAAAGAAAACGAAAAATAATTAGACACGTATTTTCGGAAAGGCGTCTAACGAGCCCGCGTTTTTGAGATATTTGCAATTGAAAATTGAAAAACAAGTGGCTTGTCCTCTAATACCATGACGAGCGACACCGTGACAACAGGTGGCGGTAGCCTAGTGATAAAGTGTCGGACTACGGAAATTGTGTTGCGGGTTCGGTCCTCGACATCGCTGATTTTTTTTTCTTCTCCAATCAATGTTTTATGACTATAGTTTTATGTGTTGTCCAAATTACATCATTAATAATTTTCTTTCTTTTTTCAGGCCAGTATTTTAATTTTAAATCCATTCCAATGCACTTTTTATGACATACTCGGATTATATAGATACTTGATAAATATATACAACATTTTCTACGCACACCGTCCTCGATATTTCCACTGTAGAGTTGCATAGTTTACGTGCCGAATAAGGAGCACTTTATGCCACGTTCCTACGGTTTCTCGAGTCCTTTCGGTGCGTCTTGGTGGTGGGCCCTACCGGGTGGGGTCGCTTTTCGCTCGCTCTCCTAGGGATGGATTAGGTAGCGGCCTCTGTCTCACACGGGGTCTGCATTGTCGGTCAGAAAACCCGCAAAGCGCTCGAAAAAACCAATGTTCCCCACTTCACGGCGTGCAGTCTACAACAGGCGACCACATGTGACTAAAGGCAGATGCACAATTGCCCGGGAACGAGAACGGCAACGCGAAGAAATTAAATTAAATAAATTTTAAACGTATACACGCGCGCCGCCATTGTTTTCGTTAAAATGTATTATTTGCTATCGTTACTTTGTTATCTTGTTATACTGCTATCGTTGCTGTTCATTAATTAATTAACTAACTGCGGATAATTAACCACAGTAGCGATCGAATCCCCACACATTGTTTCTGTAGGCAAAATGACAATTTGAGGCGTAAAGGTGAACGTGTCGCGTTCTATTGTGCACCGATAGGGTCGCACGTAACTATGCAACTCTACAGTGGAAATATCGAGGAGAGTGAGCGTAGAAAATGTTGTATATATTTATCAAGTATCTATATAATCCGAGTATGTCATAAAAAGTGCATTGGAATGGATTTAAAATTAAAATACTGGCCTGAAAAAAGAAAGAAAATTATTAATGATTTAATTTGGACAACTTACATAAAACTATAGTCATAAAACATTGATTGGAGAAGAAAAAATCGGCGATGTCGAGGATCGAACCCGCGACACAAATTCCATAGTCTGACACTTTATCACTAGGCTACCGCCACCTGTTGTCAAGGTGTCGCTCATCATGGTATTAGAGGACAAGCCACTTGTTTTTCAATTTTCAATTGCAAATATCTCAAAAACGCAGGCTCGTTAGATGCCTTTCCGAAAATACGTATCTAATTTTTTTTCGTTTTCTTTCATCCTGTGAAGTTTGGTCGTGATCTGCCACTTACACTTGGGTGCCTTCCCTTGTTAGTACAGTTTATCAAAGAGGACAGTTTCACTTGCAGAACAGTAAGCCACATAGTACAGTATGCTCGCAAGTTACAAATTGCTACTGTATATACTCGTGTATAACACGCAGTTTGAAGACCAAATTTTCAGGCCATAAAGTAGGGGTGCGAGTAATATGAGGGTCGATCAGAAAAAAAGTTTACAAGCCCTATTGTTCCAAGTGCCAAACTCGCTGAAAATTCTAAAGCTGCTGATATATACGGTAGATGGCTCTAGTGTTCAAGGTCACATGATTCGAATCATATTCACCGCAGGAGCTGAGCTGCGGTAGTTCAACATGGTGACCCGCTTGGAAAACTGGTCTCGATTGGAAGTGCGAAGAGTTATACGCTTTTTGTGAGCATAGAAAGCGTCAGCAGCTGATATCCATCGACAGCTCGTGGAAGTGTACGGCAATGCAGTGATGTCAAGGCAACAGGTTGCCAAATGGTGCTGTGCGTTCGAATCTGGCAGAGATGATGTGACGAATGACAATCCATATCGAAGTGGAAGACCATGCTCCTCAACTACAGCAGTCAACACTGCATGTGTCGAGGAATGCATTCAGACGAACATACGCGTAACTTTGCGGCATATGGCATCTGACCTTGGATTATCCTATGGCATTGTGCAGTGCATCGTGGTTGATGTCTTACAATACCGTAAGGTCTGTGCAAGATGGGTGCCTCGTTCATTAACAGACAACAACAAAGTGGCAAGAATGATGACCTGGGTGAGTTCACTGCAGCGTTATGCAGTAGAGGGACATCACTTTCTGCATCGAGTCGTTACTGGTGATGAGATGTGACTCCATCACTTCACTCCCACCAGTAAGCAATCAAGTATGGAGTGGTAACACACCAGCTCATCCAGGATGAAGAAGTTTAAAGTGACACCATCTGCTGAAAAAATGCTGGCCACCATCTTCTGGGACTCGTCGGGTGTGTTACTGCTGGATTTCCTGGAATATGGACACATGGTAAACGCCGATCGCTACTGCGCCACGCTGAAAAACTTGTGAGAGGCCATCAGGAGAAAATGTCGCAGCCTTCTTAGTGATGGTGTGATCCTCCTCCATGACAATGCCCAACCGCACACAGCACAGCAAACCCAGAACTTGCTACAAAACTTTGGTTGGGAAGTGTTGGACCATACCCTAAACAGTCCGGATTTGGCCTCCAGCGATTTCCATCTGTTTTCTGCCTCGAAGGAGCAATTGTCTGGACATCGTTTCAACTGCAATGAAGACGTCAAACGTGCTGCCAAAATGTGGCTGAGTCAACAGGGACATTCCTTCTATGCGCTCGGGATGGAAAAACTTATCAAATGCTGTGACAAGTGCCTCAATCTCCAAGGAGACTATGTTGAAAAATAGTGCATCAGTGACGCATTGCACGTTGTCAGTTTCCAGATGGGTAACATGGGTAACAGTTCTCGGCACTTTAAATGGGAAATTAAAGTGAACCTACATTGCACCAGATTCTCGCTTTTTGGGTAAATTTAGGGGAAAACCACAATAATTATCAGTAATCCAGGTTATACATATATTAATTATATATATGGAATGCCTAATTACTTCTATACAGTTATAATTCCATCCTCTCCAAATATTCTTTCACTAGCTCATCAGCTGATTGCTGTAGTCTTTGCAAAATCGCCAGGTAGACTTCCCACAAAACATGCATCGAAAACAAAAAACATAGAATGAGCAAATTGAAATAATTTTATTTAGTTCATGATTCTGGTAAGTACAGGCATCTCTGGGTATTCGTCTTTAATTGGTTGTGGAAACTGGACGATAAGCGAAAAGGCAAATATCAAGAGCTATTTTCCCTTAGACGCAATATTATAAATGTATAATTCATTCCTGAAAACCCAAAAAGCAGATCAAAATATTGATATTACCTTTTTCTATGGAGTTATTGGTACTATAAACACAATCTATAGGAACCTACAGCCCGCGGGCCACATCTGGCCCATGGGAGCATCTTATGTGGCCTGCAAAGACACGATGTAAATGCAACTACAAATGCAGCAACCATGTAATTGACTGATTTGATAACAAACACAGAGCTCAAATTCGCACTCAACAATATAAAATTGCACCGAAACGCAAACTAAGGAAGAACAAACAACAATAGGAAGCGAGGCCAAGTAGCTGAAACCAGTGGAGTCAGTGGCTGAATGAATACTAAAACAGATCACCCAAAACTCCTCCTAAACTCAACGTGATGATGAAATCAGTCAGTCAGTGGTGTGCTTTAATTTCCTCTTATTGTTAGCCACAGTCACAAGGGGAAGACACCCTACGTGATGTTTTCATTTCTCGATTGTAAGGTTATAAGTTATACTGCTGAGAACGACAATTCCTTAGCGTCTCATCGTTTGATAAATAATCATCTGAGAGTCCCTCTACATAGGTCTTACAATTAGCTCTTTTGATGGACAAATAAGTGAGAGAATGGACGAATGAATAGAGGTTTGGTTATAATTGGTTATGGACGAATAAGCAAAAAGACAAAAATCGGGGGGGACAAATACGGAGGGACCCCTGTACAATTAACAATGTAAGTAATTTTAAACCTGTAGAATGACATTTATGAACATAATCTTAACTGTCGCATTTCCTGTTTCCAGATTTGTTTGTTAAATTTTTGCATTATTCCTTCTATTAAACAGTTTTAGATGAGAGAACCAAAATCCACTATAAATCAAAACTCTTTCTATTTTATAGATCCTTTTTATCTGATTTAAAAGGATTGGCAGTAGTGGCGCTATGGTTTACTATGCTGCATCAGTTTGGCCAACTTACTGTATGAAGTTGCTGCCATCTCAACTCATTCGCTTTCATTATTGATGATGTCTCTCTAAGATGTAATGTGGAGCTTACTGAACGTAATACTTATGGGCAAGTCCAAGCACTTTAAAATTGTTAACTGGCAATAATTTAATGCTTTAACGTATTTATTTACGGTACTCTAGTTAATACTTAACATGACAATATAACTCTAAAATTTTGTTCTTATACTCCACAAAAATCAAGGGTGCACGTTATACACAGGGTATAATAAAAAGTCAGGATTTTTTGGCAAAAAGTACTGGTGTGTGTTATACATGAGGGTGCATTATACATGAGTATATATGGTATATAGTACAGTGTGACAGAGAGGACAGTTTTCCACGACGTGCAGTTTGCCCAGAAGGACAGTTTGCCATAAAGAACAATTTCCATAGGAAAAGTATTACATTTAAGAACAGTTTGCTACATAGGACAATTTTCCATTGAGGACTGCATGCCAGAGAGACTATTTAACTTTCAGAATAATTTGGCATAGAGGACAGTTGTCCAGAGAAATCAGTTTGTCATAGGTCAGTTTATCTTTCAGTACTGTTAGCCAATGACATCAGGTGCCTCCGATGACAATTTGCCATAGAGAACATATTGCCACAGAGAACAGTTTGCTACTGAGCACAGTCTTCCATAGAGGACATTTTGCCACGAACTATATTTTTTCTACTGATCAGTTTCCCACACAGGACAGTTTGTTACCGAGGACAGTATGCCAGATATATATAGAAGATAGTTTGCCTTTTATAACAAGCTTCAGAGGACAGTTTACTACTGAGGATAGCTCACCATAGAGGGCACTTTGACGCTGAGGACAGTTAATCTTTCAGAACAATTTAATACAGACAACAGTTTGCTACCAAAGATAATGTGCCAGATGGGATAGTTTGCCAGAGAGATCACAATGTCATATAGGACAAGGGGAGTTAGTTATTGAGAACAGCACGACACTAAAGATGTGTAGCCACAGAAAAGAGTTTGCCACAGAGGAAAGCTTGCCACTGAGGACAGATTCCCACAAAGTACAGTATGCTACTGCAGAAGGTTTACCTTAAAGGACAGTTAGCCACAGATGACAGTTTACCATAGAGGATAGTTTGCCACCGAGAACACTTTCCTACGGAGGACATCTGTCCAGAGGGGGCAATTTAGCTGGAAAATTTGCCAGAGAAAACAGTTTTTCACAGAGGACGGTTTTCCCACAGATGACAGTGTGCCAGAGAGGTCAGTTTGCCACAGAGAACAGTTTGATAATGATGATAGTTTACTACAGAGGACAGTACACCACAGAAGACAGTTTCTACAGAGGACATTTTGCTACTGAGGACAGTTTACCACCGAGTACAAATGCCAATGAGGCAGTTTGCCAGATAGGACACCTTGCAATGAAGGATATTTTGCTACTAAGGACAATTTACCACAACACATTTTGTCACATTGAACAATTTACCACTGAGAACAATATACCTTAGAGGACTTTTTCTCAGATTACATTATGCCACTGAGGATTATAATGAAATTATTTATGAATAAATTATTTTCTAACACCTTACTTTTTATATATACCTCTAAGTAACTGTATAAGCATTATGTAGTTGAATATGATATTTGAAAATATACATATATAGTAAATTGAATTTATTTATGGCTTTTTGGTACTATTCTTCATCCTTTTTCTGGTATAATTTTGTAGAGAATATAAAATTCTTTTAACAAAGGGTAAAAATGTAATAGAAACTTGTATTTACTCATATCTAAGCTGTAGTTTTTCCATATTCTGCAACTCTAGAAATGGGATGCTTCTTATATGTATTGAAAAAAATGAAAAAGCACAAAAATATTAAATAACCGTAAACTTCTGTAGGAATGATCTAAATGACCCTCATGCAGTATGTGAAGTGTTAAAACTTTAGACAGGTTTAACAAATTAAGGAAAATAAATATTATTAATGATAAAGGAATTATAAAAATGTCAGTTTTTGTCAGAGATTGCAACATTGTCCATCACTTCTCATGTCATACAAATTGGTGTAATATTCAGATTACTCTTTCAAGAGTGATATTTCCTTTGTGCTGTCTTCTGCTTTTAAGTTATTTTGACTTCCTTCATATTGCACGTTGCATATTGTTTGGGTAAAATTCGATTAAATTTTTGCATTGTACTGTTTGAGGCTGTTTTTTCCTATATATCTAAAGATGTACAGTAAAACCCCCAAATTCGTGGAGGTTACCTACCCGAAAACATGGCAAATTTGGAATCCTCAAAAATAGAAGCAAAGGCCATATGAGAAAATGGGGGTTATGTTTGCAGTTCTCCATTATTTTGACAACAATAAATGATGAAAATGTAGGCTAAAAAGGGTTTTGAACCAATACAATGTGGCATTTAAATCTGCCATAGCCGCACAGTTTATCACATATTGCCTGCCCACTGATGCCGCACTCTGGCCACTAGCAAGTTTATTTAGTAACTCAATTTTCTCACATAAAGTCAACGTCTTCTTTTTGCTTCTGCTTTCTGTATTATGACTTGCTTTCCTCTTGGTAAACATTTTCGAAAAACGGGGTCACAGCATGATAAAAAGAACCTTGCAGATGGGAAAATTCATTTGTTTAGTGCTTTTTCTCTTCACTTCAAAGATGACAGCAATACAGGTGACTCCTAAGATTTGACCAGGATGCGTTCCTGAAAACGTGGTCAAATCTCGAACAGTCGAATGTCGAATCAGCACAAATTCAAAAAATTAGATCAGAAATAACAATGTCTAGACTCGTGGTTGGGCGGGCCGAAAATTATTTCGCATAAACTAGCTTCTAATTGGATTGATCAATTATCTGGGTCGAATAAGTGGCCTTCGACTGGTTGAATTCTCGAGTTGGTCGAATCTCAGGAGTCGCCTGTAGTTGAAAACTCCGCGATACTGCGAATCACGTGAATTTGGAAGCCGCGAATTTGAGGCTTTGACTGTATATACAGTAATACCCTGATTTATGTTGCCCCTATTTACATTTATTCAAAGTTACATCGTTGATCATTTAGTACCTGTGTACCAATTTACATTGGTTTGCTAGGAAGTTATGCTGTTATCTCAGATTTTTTGGAAAATGGGAAAAGTACGAAAATCTTTAGATTTTTCCATTTCCATCTTCTTGAACATTTTAATGAATTTCAATACTTAATTAATATAAATATAAAGTATTAAAACAAAAACATTTATATTTACTCATAAATTAGAAAAGAAAGTGTAAAGATGGAATTTTAGAATTTGGGTAGGATTCACCATTGGTGAGATTTTGTTTTTTAAAGTTGATAATTATACTAGTATTAGATATTACCATATCTGCCCGAATACAATGCAGATGTTTTCTGTCAAAATCTATCGTGAAAAAATCACCCGTTAGCTTAAATGCGAGTCCGAGGAAAGTTTGGGTTATGGTTAAATCTTGAAGTCACCCATAGATGGCAGCACATCTCTCATTGCCTTCACATTCAAACGATAGTATGTACTATATTCTTTGTAAAGTAAATATCTGACCTACGATGAATATAAATTAATAAATAATAAATAGAATAGAATAGAATATTGAATTTAGCACTACCTGTGCTTTGTTACCGTTTAAGGCTGGGTTTTTCAGATTATTTGAGTGGTCACATTATTTGCATAAACTGGCGTTGCAGACGATTATGCAAATGCATTGATGGCTTTGAATGCTCACCTGTTTGAATTTTGGTAAAACTTTACATGGAACGTGTATAATTATAAAAATGCAATGTCTTAAGGCAATGTAAATGCTAATTTCATTGGAAATAGACTTGGATGAAAAATTATCTTGGCAAGATCGCTGTTACTATATTTGACCGTTTGTGAAAATGAAGATGAATGAAATTATTGTCACTGAATGTGGAACATTATTCAGCAACACAAAATTATTAATTGGAGTAATATTTCCTATTTTTAGGGGCGGTTTGCCCCATTTCTGCCCCATACGAGTGAAAATTAAAGGCACTTCTTAATGAGATACAAACTAGAAATTTTGCAGAATTATGGGTTTTTAGTTACAACAGACGGAACAAATCTGATATTGTAAAAATTCGAAATCTTAGGGGCTGTTTTTCCCCATTACTGCCCTATACGAGGATTAAAATTATAAGGCACTTCTAAATGAAGTACAACTTTAAATTTGACACGGTTATATGTTTTTGTACAAAATCGATTAGGAATAATTCGAAATTGTAAAAATGCTAAAATTTAAAAATGCTTGCGGAATGCAAGCACCGTCTACTAATATACACCGCTCCCCAGTTATAACGCGGGGTATCGCAGGAGGAACTGCGACCTGTGTTATAAGACAACCGCGGTAAAACCAAGGACATGACTTATCATTTTTTTAATTTCTATACTTGCTACAAATGACAAAATTCAAATAAAAAACAATATACAGTGAGTAGAAGAAATTTATTTAATTGATTCCTTAAAACGTCGGTATATTTTGTTGTTTTTACTTTAAAACTACAGGACTTTCTCTCCATGAAATACATGAAATAAGGAGGAAGACCCACGGTATAACCGATGGTGTTATAACCGGGAGCGGTGTGTGTGTGTATATATATATATATATATATATATATATAGAAGCATCTATATATTATAGTTATATCATGTGTATGAAGTGTTTATATATTACAGATATATACATCGCGGTAAGTGAATATGTTTTAAAAAACTATGGAGACTTTCTTTTAAACTTTTACGAAAAGTCCATTCGCTATACTAAAATTAATAGGAACAGCACATTTATTGTAATAGGATTATGAGATAATCATAAGATTACATTTTTGGTTGAGATCAATGGACTCATAATATAGTCTATAAATTCCTTTTAAAAGCATCACATCACAATGCTATGTAATAATATCTTTTCGATTTAACAGTTGTGGTCCCATTGTGATGGCACTTAATATTTTCCATTGTAAAAACAGTTGTTTGTGCTCATTAACAGGGATTTGAATTCTCTTTTCAAAAAATATAAACCTCAATCTTTCAGCAATAAATCTATTTATGTCCAGAGCTCCTATATTAATTTCAACTACTTTTAAAATGGCAATTTATAATGCCCTGCACTGATTTCATGCTTTTCTTATTAATTAAGGGGGTAGAAATGAAGCAAAGGGGTTCTAATAAGACACTGATTACTCCCCCACAGCTGATCCTATATCCAACCAACTTTTACTGTTAAGTCGATGTCAAGAATCCAGTTGAAACTTCTTGAGGTGAAACTAGAGAGAAAATAAGCGGACACGTCCCGGCTTTCTTCCCCATAGAAAAAATGGGCAAAATAGATTTGCACGCAAAACGTATACCAGTATTTAACTCAGCCATTTCATAGAGTGCCGTGGCTGCGGTTGCTAAGGCATTAGCATTGTAAGCATAAGGTCGGTGGTTCGATTCCCACTGGCTGCGAACTTCTTTTTCGTTTTTATTTCCATCTATTTTTTCAAATACCAAGCTGGGTACATTTCTCAACTTTGCTATTTGTGATTAAATGTTTTTTATAGTATTTACGAGTTAAATAAAATAGTTTTTGGGAAACTATGAACTATTCTTCAGGTTTACCAAAATTAGAAGCAACGCATCGTCGAAGCTTGAAAAACGAAGCCAACCTTGCTTTTCTATGAAGAAAACACAATGTGCAACGCAAAGATAGCCACACCACGCCATTAAATGAGCGTTTCTCACGGTGCCCATGACGCCAAGCGGGGTGACGCGCATGCTAAAATTCTACATATTTCCCCGCGACAATGTTGCAATACACGTGCTATTGTGGATTGCTCTTACAATTAAAGGCCGCAGATCATCACCAATTCAGTTATTGCCGTTCGCTGCTTTTGCTACGTGCTTCTCTCGCTTTACTCCTTTGATTTGCTGTTTTGATATCGACCTCTGCTCTCCTGGATAACTTACTCTCCCGTCAACGACCTCTGCGCTCTTTTTGGATTACGATTTAGCAGTTTTATTGCTCAGTATTGCGATTTTTCGTTTTTTTACGATTATCGTAATATTTTACGATTCTTGATTACCTCCCTGATTTCGACTTTTGCCTTCATGAACCATTTCGCTTTACCAATGGAGATCGATCCAGTTGCCGGACCCTCTGGAAATAGCTTTGCACGGGACGATGAAGACGTCATCAATGCTTCATTTTTATCAGATAATCACGATGAACAAGATATAACGGGGGCTATTCGTTTTTTTATAGGTAAGCAATTTACATTAATATGGCATCTTGTGGCTGGCTTCACCCGCATTACGAGAAATGCTCCAGAATGCATGGTATGCATTGAAATTAGCGGACACCAGAAGTGTTTTCACGAACGTTCGGGAGGATTGTTTTCCCCAAGACCTACGCAAACGGAAGTGCATATGTTTCTCAATAAGTTTCGTAAGATGCGCGTGGTGCAAGGAATATCTGTGCTTTCCTTGTTTTTACGATAAATACCATCCAAGCCTTTGCCTTAAAAATATTCAGCTGAATGGTGAATAGTGAGTGGACCACCTCTTTTTACCGCTGGCAAATAAAAAATGAAAGATGCGCGTGGTGCAAGGAATATCTGTGCCTTCCTTGTTTTTACGATAAATACCATCCAAGCCTTTGCCTTAAAAATATTCAGCTGAATGGTGAATAGTGAGTGGACCACCTCTTTTTACCGCTGGCAAATAAAAAATGAAAGATTAAAATATGAAAAATTATTTTATTACTATAAAAAAACATTAATCACAAATAACGAAATTGAGAAACGTACCCAGCTTGGTATTTGAAAAAATAGATGGAAATAAAAACAAACAAAGAAGTTCGCAGCTGGTGGGAACCGAACCACCGACCTTAGCGACCGCAGCCACGGCACTCTATGAAATGGCTGAGTTAAATACTGGTATACGTTTTGCGTGCAAATCTATTTTGCCCATTTTTTCTCGTACCCGGGGAAGAAAGCCGGGACACGTGTCCGCTTATTTTCTCTCTATTTTCACCTAAAGAAGTTTCAACCAGAATCTTGACATCGATTTGACAACGTCCCCTTGTAAGTCTAACATAAGTCTCATATAAACCAATTTATCCCGAAAATTTGGCTTCTCTAGGTTTCAGAATTCCAGATATGTTAGCCAAACAGATGGACAGACAAACGGAATACACAAGCTACTTAAAAAAACAAGAGATTTTAGAAATATACACTGGGTTTAAGTTCATCTTAACCATCAAAATTAAATAAATAACACTGTTTCCCTTAGGTATTAAAATTGCACACTGTATATTACTTGATCGATTTGAGACTGATTATAAAAAAATTTTGAAGCTTATAATATAAGAAGGTTTTGAAGCTACTAACTGAAATGAAACTTAAATTAGTAATTATGAAAACCTTAGTTATGCATATAGTTTTGGCTTTTAAAGGAAATGGGGAACCGTAGAGTAAGGTGGGAAGATAAAGAAAGATACTCTAAGAGCATAAGATCAAGTTAACCAGAGAGAGGGAGCATATAGAGCAAAGGAAAGAAGCAAAAAGGATAATGGGTTGGGGAAACCACCACCTGGAGGAGTCTGGGTGCGCCTGTTAGGGACTGGAGACCAGCACCCAGCGTAGATAAGAAGGACCCGATGAGGATGACCCACTGATTAGGCCATGCGATGTTAGCCACCACCAGCTTTCCCCCTATGCTCTGTCCATACCTGAGGGAAGGAGTGTGGGAATGTGTGTTGGTATATGCACTTGTAAGGGATATCCAAGCACAGTAGAATCCCAATTTAACCTTTGCTGGGAAACAAAATTCCTGTATCTTAAATTGAGGAAACATTAAATATAGGCTACATTAAACTGAAACACAAAATGATTTTAATTTGTTATATCACAAATTTCATCTTGTAAATTATTCTTCATGCAATGAAGGTTTTCATTCACAATTCTTTTAATATTATACAGTGGGTTCCGCTTATTAGAATCAAGTCGGGAAACCGTTATTTGATTCAATTAAACGGCTGATTCAATAATCCGGAGGCTGTGAATTTTAGGTATGTTAAATAATAAAATGTTAAAATTTAACATCTATTTCATATATTATAATTTGATGGTTATGTTAATTTTTGAGAAATATAATATAAACAAGTTTATAACAAATAAAATTTTAAACACGAATTCCACTTTTCGTGATATTTTATGAGTTATCCAAAGTCGTTTGAATCATGCTCTCTTTAAGATGAGGAATCGAGTCATATACCGTCGTGAACGTATAAGCGGCCAAGCTTCTCCCCCCCCTCCTCTCAATTCTAGGTTTTTCCAAGGACAGCCAAAGCACATCTGACTTCTTCAGCAGTAAACAGTATATTTCATGGTCATCTTCCTTCACTTTTTCATCAACACTTGAATTGTAATTTCCAATGTCAATTAGGTACAATGTCATCTTCTGTCAATAGGAGCTACAACAATGTCGTCATCTATCGAATTCAATCTACTGAACTCTATCTCAACTTCCTCCTCTTTGGGTTTCATTTCTGTTCGATATGAAGAAAATCTGCCTTTCTGTACAATTTAGCAACCTTATGTATACAACCTTACATCAATTCATTGCCACATGATTCAATAAACCAAAATAAGTGATTCCAATAAGAGGAGATTTCTGAAAACGTTAGATACAAAATAGTTTTGGTTTTCCGGTTTTGATTCACTAAAGCGGCTGATTCAATTAACCGCTGATTCTAATAAGCAGAACCCACTGTAATAATAAATTTATGCATTTCATTTATTACTGACTAGCTGCAGTGCCCGGCATTGCCTGGGGCCAGATGGAAAACAGCATTTATTGAATTTAGCACCCCCCCCCCAAATGTTTTTATAGCCTATGTTACACGCAGGGTGAAATTATATACCTATGCAAAGTTTTGTGATGATATCTTCAAAGGTGTGGATTTGAATAGCGGACAAACAAACAGAATTTCAAATTCAAGATTACTTTAATTTCATTAATCTATATTAATATATACTAATCATGATTTGATTACTTACATACATGCAGTTCAACACAACAATTATCAGGTAGTAAAATAGTTTAAAGGCTGAGTTCTAATTGCTATAATAGTTCAGGAGATAATCTGGAAGATCTATTGAGAATGTTAGGAACTTATAAAAAAAAATTATGAAAAAAGGATAAACTCAATGGTCGAGAAAAAGTAAAACTCATTCACACCTATTATTTACAGCTCAAAAATGTATCTCATCAAAACATTAATATGTTAGTCAAGGTTTCATCTTAATCGGCAAATTCGTTGCTGAGATATATTTAAAAAAAAAAAAATTTGGACCAGCTGTTACATTATGACCCTTCGACCCCGTGGACCAATTTTGTCCATTTTCCGATAGAAAATGTCTCATCAAAACATTGATATTGGTGGAGAATTCATAAAAATCGGTCAAGTGGTTGATGAGATATCTTCAAGAAACCGACACTTTGACCGACTTCCGAGAGCACCGTGACCCTGACCCCATGGGCCGATTTGAATTTAGAATTATATTTGGCACTGCTATTCTCATGATCAACTTGAAGCTGCTGCCAAAACTTGAAACTCATACCTTTATTTTCTTATGAGTTACAACTGGCACATACACACAGACATCTTTTATTATTATAGATTCAGAACTTGTTTAGAAAATATATACGAGGTGCTACAAGAAAGTTCCCAGACTGTATTTAAAAAGGAAAAATAGAGTTCATAACCAGCTATTCCCTTGAAGTAATTTACTTGGGACTTGATACAACAAGTCCAGCAATTCTGCCACTGTTGGAAGTACTTCTGGAATCCTTGTTTCATAACCCTTTCAAAGAGTCCTGAGATTTTCCCTAGACATCCAAAACATCATGAAATCTCAGTCTGCAGAGTGAAAATTTTTACTTTAGGAACAGGAAAAAATAACTGGGGGAAATATCTTGCGATTAAGAAGGGTGGGACTCTTGTTGTGAAGCAGTAACCAATCGCCAACATTCCATTTTTCAAGAATTTTCACAGCACATCTTCTCATAGACACCGCAGAACTTCAATACAGAAACATCGATTAAGAAATTCTTGAAGCGCAATACCATTGGTGTAAAAAATAAAATTTAACATGCTCTTCAAATTCGACCAAATTTGTCTGACCTTCTTTGGTCATCCACTTTTTGGACTTTCCCACAAAGAAGATGGCTGCTTTGTTTCCATATCACACCTGTAAACCCAACTTTCAATTCCTGTAATAACCTTCGGAAGTACGTTTAGATCAGTCTGAACTTGCTTCTGAACACTACCATACAATCATCATATTTTGCTTCTGTTCATCACTGAGCAGATGAGGCACAAATTTGGCCAAGATTCGTCTCATGTTCAGACGTTCCATAAAATTTTGTATGATCCAATTGTGATCTCCATTTAATCCAGGTCATCGAACCATAATTTGTTTCCTCTGGTTTTCATTCCGGTTCACTTAAAACACTAAATTTCAGTTCGGTTCCAGTTTCGCTCTGGCAACCATTAGTGAACCAGTTCGAACTGGTTTTTTTTTTGCTCCAACCCTAAAATATTTTAAAGTAACTTTCAAGAACTGATTTATTAATATTTACGAAATTTTATATTTAAATCATATACATCTTCACTATAACAATAGTGATATTAAAAAAAAAACTAATAATCAAAATATGAAAATAAATTTAAATGTAAATATTTAGAAAGTATTTTACTTATTTAAGATTACCATATATACACTAATATAAGACGAGTCTGATTATAAGACGACCCCCCCATTTTGAACTCCTAATAAAAGGAAAAAATTTATTATTCACACAATGACAGAGGTTTATTATACCATTGACTAATAAACATTGAACAAATTGAAATAAGCAATTTTGTAGCGTTAGTTGGCATATACAGTTGCTTTCCTTCAAGTGTCTATCAATGACTGATTTTAACTTCCTATACTTACTACATAGGCAACGTCAATGCAAGCGTTTATTTAGATTATCAATGAAGAGAAGATAACAATTACGCTTTTCTTTCGTCTATTTGAAGGTTTAATTGGCCTTAAATGAATCGGAGACAACAATGAGAGTCTTCTTGGTAACGCCCGGAATGAGTACGAAAAATCCGAAAAATTTCGAAAAAGAATGCGTATTTCTGAAAAATTCGACCGTGTAACGTGTAAACATCGCAAGAATAAGATAGTATAGAGCTTTAGCCGTCGAATAAAGCAAAATAGAAGAAAATCGGTCCATATTTACGTATTTTAATGAATGAAGGAAAAAACCTTGCACTCTGAAAAATCGAAAATCCCGTGTAAACTTATGGGAAAATATAATTTTCTCCTGGATTAGAACCCGGGACACTTTAGCAAACGAAAATATTTTTCCATAGCCAGTAGAAACAAAACGCCGTTTACCGCATATCTTTTGCCACGAACGGTTCTCGAGAAATACGCCGATATAATTACGCGAGACTTCATACTCACGGACGCACGCAGCTTCACTACGCGCATAATATATAGGATAAAATTCAAAAGAGTATTTGTATTCGAATACATTTGAATCGATTCATTTTCTACTGCTACCTTTAATAATCGAATATTTCGATTATACTCTGGATTCGGTTCCTCTGTCAGTCCAACTATTACGCACCGCGCGATTATAAGACGACTAGCGATTTTTCGGTCATAAAAATTGGAACAAAACCTCGTCTTATATTCAGGTATATACGGTATATTTAGAATTGAATAATTACAAACCATATACGATATGCGTCGCAAATGACTTCAACGGGTTAGGAAAGTGTAAATAAGCACGTTTCCTGCGAAAGTTTCCTAAACTCATTATGTTATCTCATTTTCTAATTTACTGGCTTAGTCTTTAGTACTAAATTTCATTAAAATCCGCTACAAAGAAAAGAATTGCATCCGGATAGAAGAACGGACAGAACAAAGCTAATATGCGCTAAAGCTGGAATGCCTAATAATGAATTACTAATATTTTTAGTCACAAATCATGTGGCAATATAAGAGACAACATTACCTCAACAGTGTCAGTAAGTTGAATAAGACAGTACGTTATTTTCATTAACAATTTGTGGATCACGTCCATTGCTCATATTATAGTCAAAACTGTAAATGCAAGGCTTTATTTTTTCATTCAAAGACCATGTAAATACATGAAGAAATGTATAAAATTTTTGTGAGGAAGAAGCCCGCAGAAATTGAGAGTCCGACAATCCAGGAAGGCTGAGAAATGTTTATTAACAGGATACAAATTTACTATGACTGAATATTTTTAATCATTTAAGTAGTGTGAGAATGTTAAACTTCATTATTTCATGAATTGAAATAATATGTACCGTTTTGAAAAATTGTGACTATGTGAAAGCATGTGATTTTCACCCGACAGTAAATAAAAAATCTACGTACATCTACATATTACCGTGCAACTCACCAAGTTGGTAAGTGGCAGTAGATGCCGTGCACTAAGCAGTCCTTATGATTTTTGTTGTCATGGGTACGCCTCCAATTGTGATTCCTGATCTACGTAACTTACATACAAATATGCGAATGAATGTCACATTTTACTATCCATCAATATACCGATAAATATATAGCCCCTATACATTTTACTTCCAGGGACCATAACAGGAGTAATATTGTTACAAAGTATATTAGTTACGAAAAATTTCATGCATCGCACCCCCTGCCACCTACCAATATGGTGAATTGCAAGATAATATTTAGATGTAAAAAAGCACTCTATTAACAAACTCCCTCAACATGAAAATCAAAAAGGTTAAATTATCGGATAGCATTATTTAATGTTTTGAGAATCGAGGAAAAAAGAAGAAAAAAATATTACCACCAGGAATCGAAGCCTAGCCCTCAATGAACAATGTGTGCACCCTAGCCTCCCAACCAAACTGACTGTTACTAACAATAATACAAATAATTATTATAAGCGGCATACGATGTTTTTGCATATTTTTTATGCTGACTTCTCGAAACCAGGGATGTATTCACACAAAATCTGAGACACATATTTGTATGAAGAATCGCATGATCCACATTTCATCTAAATACTTGATCCAAAGTTCGTAGCCTCTCCTTTTTATTATACCTCAATAAATCTCGTTATCATAACTGAGAACTTAGATAATTGAGCAATGGACAAAAGAATTTTTGCCTTTAGTGGATTATCCACCCCATTTTTCAAAAAAGAAATTACTAACTTCATTCAATAAACTCAACACTTATGAACAGCATTAAAACAATTTCAACAATTAATAAAACACATTGAACAACAGAAATAACAATGTCAACAAATAATAGCTTCTCCATTCGTGCTGGATGATTTATCTTCTCCTTGATGCTGGCAACACCTCATTATTCACACCGATAAGCTAAACATTTTAATGGAGATAACAAATATACATTAATTTTTTATTCCTATTTTCATGAACGATTAACATCCAATATAAAATTTAATTTTTTGAGTTTACAATATATACCTATTTAAAATTACTAACCTGTAACAAAGGGCAACTAATGCAAGAAACAAACGTGGAATGATCCTTCTTCAATAATTAGCAAGGCCAGACTTGTGGATGCTACGCACAGTTTATATGAAGGAATGAAAGGTTGTGGACATCTGTAGCAAATAAAACACTGTGGAAAACTTCCCTTCTCCCACTAGGCATTTATAAGGTTCAAGGAATTCTTAAATGGGTAAATTTCCCCATGGAACTACCGGAAGTCAGTATATATTATCTTATAAAAGACTTGAAGGTCGTATTCATGGAACGAGCCAAGGGACTTGAGGATTAGTGAACTTGGTCGGTGTTTGGACCCCATGGCGACAGGGTATGATAGCGTGAGGGAGGCGATGGCCATTTGAACATGGAAGGTTACTGAGTGTTAGGAAAATTCTGCCTTTCGCTTATACTTTTTATGCAAACCGAAATAAAGGGGCGAAATAAATATTGGTTTTTGGTTTTGGTTCGGGTTCAACACATTTGATTATTTCGGTTCGGGTTCGGTTCTACTCCGGTCAAAAATATCAGTTTTTTTTTGTTCGTGTTTTTGGTTCAGTTCCGGTTTGATGCCCTGATTTAATCAGCCAACTCATAGATGGTAAGAGGCCTGTTTTGGTGAATCAGTTCACTGAGTGATGCAACATTTGTATCCATTTTGCACATTGCCCTGAATGTTCTGCATCTTTAGTGGAGGTAAGATCATCTTGTGAATTACTCAAATACAGTAGAAGCTCAGTTATCAAGCATGTAGATGCTTGATAACTGAGCTTTTACTGTATTTGTGGACAAACTTTTTACGAGGCGGGCCACATTAGTAGTTGTGGGTGGTTAGGTGGGCCACATCAGGTCTCACGTAGGAAGTTATTTGAGAGAATGCGAAGGGTCCTACTAGTGAAAATCAATTATTAATACAATAGCTTCGCTATAAAAGGTTTTTCGGACATAATTTTAACCATCAAATGTGAAATTAACTGATTCACATTTCACGGTTCTCTTTTATAAAGGCATCGCGGGCCACATAAGGTGCTCTCGCAGGCCATAGTTTGCCCACCCCTGATCTATGGGGATTGAAGGGTGCCGATTGTTTGAATTTGCCAGTTGCATGAGCAAACACATTTTTTAACCCTGCGGTACTCGCACGAATTTTTCGAATGTCAGTCCTGACACCCCACATGCATTTTTGTTAAAAAAGAAATTTATCATCAGTATTTGATAAATTTTTATTAGGTATGTTTTTTTACTGTTTGTGATTATTTATAAGTTAATTTTAGGAAAATACAACATCATTTAGGATTATACATATATTTCGTAAGAAAGTGTTTGAGAATATTCTTATGAACCTTTTCAGACATCAATAGGTGAAGTAACAGTTGATAGATGTTCGGAATATATTCATGCTAATGTCAGTGCTGTAAATAAAACAAGGAATTACCAAAAAGTCTTTAACTTTTTCAATTACAGTATTCCTGAAATAGAAACACCTTCTGATTGTTTTAATGTAAACCATTAATACAACACACAATCTAAATCCATAAATTGCAGAGTATAAAGAGTATGCTGTTTTTCTATGTTTTTCACGCTTTCTGATTTCACATTAAATTTTTTCAACTTTGCTGTTTGTGCTTTTATAAATCCTTGATGAGCCAATATTATACACCTTCATAAGTTCATTAAGATTTTCACCTATTTCTAGTCTTCTACATATTTCCAGTTTCTGTTGTAACGTCAATACAACACATTTACGTTTCTCACCAAGTTTGTTATAGTTCTTTGATGGTATAACGAATGGATAGGGTAACAATATAAATACACCAGCACAAATAACTGATACTTTCCAAAGAAGGACAGATATTAGAGCATCTGGCAGTCATTTTTGGAATTAAATAAATTATTTTTCAAATTTTCCAGTTACATGAGCTTTCCGGATGAATGAATGCCAGATAACTGAGCTTTTACTGTATTTGCATTCTATCCATTTCTTGCTATCCAAATGCTGTTTTAACATTTTTAGAGTTTCAGATGCTGTTTTCTCAAGCCTATAACAGAACTTGAAACACTCACTGTTCTTACGAAAAAAAACTTGTGAAACAAGAATCGCAGCTGGCACTAAACACAACCTTACTCTCACACATGCAATTCAAGACAGAAGCAAGATACGATATCATTGCCTGTGGCCCAGCAAAATATACTCTACATGTACTGACATCAGTGTCACCATGCCAATGGTAGTATTGGAACTTTCTGGTAACACCTTGTATTCTTCTGTGGACAAATCTGGGTACAAAATTGTTAAAACACAAGACTTATGTTAGACTTCAGATATCAACAAGCAAAGCATGTGCAGTTTTACAATGTATTGAGAAATACTTTGATTTTTTCCCCTCATTGGCCAGCTTCTAGGTTAATGAGCAAACTTTTGTCTGGCAGCTAGGAATGAAATTCTGCAGTATCATTAAAAATATCACTAGGATACTTGTCCTAGAAAAGATAGGAATTCCATCTGGTAGTCTACTGGTTCTTGCTCTGCAGTACCACTGACTCCACAAGCATTCTTGCTGAAAATAACATGACTCTTCTTGAATAAAACATGATGCGACACAAAAATATTTCCCACAAACACTAAATCGAGGTTCAGATTTTATATATGAACCAAATTATACTCCATAAATGCAGGTAAACACTAAATTGGAGAATATACTGCATGACTTCTATGGAGCATTAGCAGGGAACACAAAAAGTAATCTTAAATACAGGATAATATTAACTACAGAAACCTTAAAATGGGATTCTACTTTAATTTGAATTGTTTATCAAAGACCCTACTGAGAATTAATTTTTATCAGTATTTGTCTCAGATATTGGTAACATACCCTATTTAAACTATCAAATTCCTATTTTGATAAATAACTTCCTTTACTGCCATAATAATTCATAAAAACCAAGTAATATGCCAGCGGTAGTGAAACTTACCTGTTCTCGGAGTCGCATAAGATAATCTTCAGAAGTTTGAGAGCCGCATGACACAATTTGTGCTCATTAATTTTCGAATAGTAATATGTAATCTCTATCCAAAGCAATTCAGATATAATGCACGTCCAATAGGTATTTCAAGCACGTCTCAAGTCACACTACATCATTGTTTTCGGTAATGAAAAACGTTGATGTCTCCGAATGAATATTTAAGAGAACTGTATAGTAAGTTAAAAAAGCTGCATACTAAGTTAAAAGAGCTGCATACTAAGTTAAAAGAGCTGCATACTAAATTAAAAGAGCCGCATGTGGCTTGCAAGTAGCTGTTTGGCCACCCCTGTAATATACTGATACAGTCACTTTTCCATTGTTAAATGTAAAGCCTATGGATCATGCGGAACAATGTAGGATTACATGAATAATAGTAAAATAAAATTCAGGCAAGTTGAGAAAACCTTCAGGGATCAGCGTCAGTCAATGGGCTTCGACAGAACTTTCTAGAACCAGTTGGGTGATTACACATTTGTGATCACCCAGATCTCCCCCACATATTCATGGACCTTGCTTAATCATGTTCTCGATTGGACTCATCGAGGGGGTGAGTATAGGTGTGCCGCCAGATGTGGTGAAGGCCTGCCACTGATGTATCAGCCTATCTTACGCCCTCGGGAGAGACATCAGATGTCTCACGATCAGGCGACCACGAGCTCATCACTGTGACCTCATCTTCATGCGTTCATCTTCTGATATGGGATACCACTCACTGGAAATGACTTATACATTACCCATACCGAGGCTTGCCAACGAATAACAGGAAAAAACATACGTGGCAAAAGCCTGGGGTGTGCCCCTTGGGACATGGAAACATGACAATATGTGCTTGCATTCTACAAGCATTTTATCTCACCTTAATATAAAGAGTAACAGCCGAAAATTATTTTTAAATGCAAAAGTTTGCACCTCTGCACCGATTTACGTGTTTTTCTTTTTGGACAATATTGGAGTAAAAACAACCCCTAAAATTTATAATTATAAAAATTTTATATTTTTTCATCATTTGTTAGGAATACCTCACATTTCTGCAAAATTTCATCTATGTAGCACCACTAGAATTGCATTTATATAAATTTCATTGTTTAAACTTTATGAATTTTTAACAGCCACAATAATAAACTTTTCTGAAATATTCAAATCTAATTGTAACTGAAACACAATTCCTTAATTTTCAGCTTTCTAGTTCGACCAAAGGTATATAAAGATTAGTGAATTTTTTTAACATTTATGAATTTTTAACGGCCGAATAAATAAACATTTTCAAATTTCTATGACTCCGATATCCTTCTTTGATAATTTATACTGTCAGAAAAAATTTCAGCATTGTAGAACATTTAAAAGTGCTTAAACGATGAAATGTTTGTTTAAAAGTTTATAATTTTTAACGGCCAATAAAATAAAAATTAATGCAAATTTAGATTTTTCCTGTCTATTTCTCCATGCTATCTACATTTTCTGAAAATTTCAGCACTCCATTTATTATAGTTTGGGCCAGACATTAGTATTCGCTTATAACCTATACCCTCCTCTGTAGCATTTTTACAATTTCGAACTATTCCGAATCGATTTTGTACAAAATCATATAACCATGCCAAATTCCATGTTTGATCTCAGTTAGGAGTTCCTTGTAATTTTCACACATGCATGGGGCAGAAATGGAACAAAACCGTCCCTAAAAATAAGATTTTTGCAATATTTTATTTTATATTTCCTTGCAACAAAATTTCTATAATAGTGAATAATTTCAAGTCACTAGGTCATATGGAGCAGCCTCATCTTTTCTGTTCTCATATTGAGCAATACTGTGGTAAAACAGCCCCAAAAGTGGGGATTATATCAGTATCGGATTTCCTTCGTTAGTTGTAGTTTAACATTCATGGCATTAAAATATAAGCCTCTGATTCCCATTAAAAGCTTACTCATATGAAAGCATTGCCTAGGAAACCTATTGTTGGACCCAGAAAAATTAACACTGATTCACAATAAAAACTATAAATTAACGCTAACTACACTTGGATTTGAATACTGTCCTCAAAAATAAGAAACTACATTTTATATTCTATCCGATAGTTTAAGTCACGAGTACATATCTTGAAGGGAAGTAATTTTAAAATGCAAATATAAAAACATCTACACCGATTTACATGTTATCTTATGGGGCAAAAATGGGGAGAAAAGGGGACAAACTATATATATATATATACACACATATATATATATGTATACGAGTATAGAAAATTGTGAGGCACTTTTCCAGATGTATTAGAAACTTGAAATTTGGTAGGATTTTAGGTTTTTAGTCACAACCAGAGGGAAAAATCCGAAACTGGCAAAATTCCTATTTAGAGGGGCTATTTTGGCTCCTTTTTGCCCCATTTTTTGCCCATAAGAAAACATGTAAATTGGTGTAGAGGTTTTTATATTTGCATTTTAAAATTACTTCCCGTAAAGATACGAACATAAGACTTCAACTATCGGATAGGATATAAATTGTAGTTTCTTACTTTTGAAGATAGAAAATATATACACACACACTAGTAGACAGTGCTTGCATTCTGCAAGCATTTTTAAAATTCAGCATTTTTACAATTTCAAATTTTTCCCCAATCGAATGTGCCCAAAATCAAGTACCCGTGCCAACTTTTAACTCTATAGCTCATTTAGAAGTGCCTTATAATTTTATTACTCATATGGGGCAAAACAGCCCCTAAGATTTTGAATATTTACTATATCAGATATTTTTCCTTCTGTTTTAACAAAAAACCCATAATTCTGCCAAATTTCTAGTTGGTATCTCATTAAGAAGTACCTTATAATGTTCACACTCGCATTGTGTAGAAATGGGGCAAAACCACACCTGAAAATTAGAATTTCTGCTTGTTTTTATTTTATCTTCGGTTGCAACAAAATTTCTATAATCATGCTAAATTTCAAGTCTCTAGATCATATGGAGCTGCCTCATCATTTTGGTTCTCGTATGGAAAAATAGTGGGGCAAAACAGCCCCAAAAATGTGATTAATATCATTATCGGTTTTCTTTCATTAGTCTTAGTTTAACATTAATGGCATTAAAATATTAGCCTCTGATTCCCATTAAAAGCTTACTCACATGAAAGCATTCAGCCTGTTGCCTAGGAAGCCTATTGTTACACCCATAAAAACTACAACTTTTTTGCGATAAAAACTATAAAATTATGCTAATTCTACTCAGATTTGAATTCTGTCTTCAAAAATAAGAAAATACAATTTATATCCTATTCGATTGTATAGGCCTTCAGTTCGTATCTTGAAGGGAAGTAATTTTAAAATGCAATTATAAAAACCTCTACAGAAATTTACGTGTTCTCTTATGTGGAAAAAATGGGGCAAAAAGGGGCCAAAATAGCCTCTCTACATAGGAATTTCAACAGTTTCGGATTTTTCCCTCTGGTTGTGACTAAAAACCTATAATCCTACCAAATTTCAACTTTCTACCAGATCTGGAAGTGCCTCATAATTTTGTATCCCCCTATATATATATCTATATATATATATATATATACTAGTTGTTATGTGCTTGCATTCTGCAAGCATTTTCAAATTTTAGCATTTTTACAAATTCAAATTATTCCCAAGCGATGTTGTACATAAAGATATAACCATGTCAAATTTGGAGTTTGTTGCTCATTTAGAAGTGCCTTATAATTTTAATCCTCGTATGGAGCAATAATGGAGCAAAACAGCCCCTAATATTAAGAATTATTACAGTCTCAGATTTTTTCCATCTGTTGTAACTAAAAACCCATAATTCTGCCAAATTTCAAGTTTGTATCTCATTAAGAAGTGCCTTATAATTATCACATTCGTATGGTGCCGAAAAAGGGCTAAACCACACATTAAAAATAGGAATTTTTGCAATTTTACAATTTTATCTTAGTTTGCCATGAAAATTCTATAATCGTGCCATATTTCAAGTCTCTAGGTCCTATGCAGCTGCCTCGTATTTTTTGTTCTCGCATGGGGCCGAAAAGGGGCAAAACCGCCCTTTAAAAATGAGAATTTTTGTAATTTTGTAATTTTATCTTAGGTTGCAATGAAATTTCTATAACCGTGCCAAATTTCAAGTCTCTGGGTCCTATGCAGTTGCATCACCTTTTTTGTTCCCCAAATGGGGCAATAATGGGGCAAAACAGCCCCAAAAATGAGGATTATATCAATATCGGATTTCCTTCATTAGGTGTAGTTTAACATTAACAGCATTAAAATATAAGTCTCTGATTCCCATTAAAAGCTTACCCATATGAAAGGATAGAGCTTGTTACCAAGGAAACCTAATGTTAGACCCAGAAAAATTAGCAATTTTTTGCGATAAAAACTATAAAATTACGCTAATTCTACTCGGATTTGCATTCTGTCTTCAAAAATAAGAAACTACAATTTATATCCTATCCGACAGTTTAAGTCTCGAGTTTGTATCTTGACGGGAAGTAATTTTAAAATTCAAATATAAAAACCTCTACACCAATTTACGTTTTCTTATGGGCAAAAAATGGGGCAAAAATGGGCCAAAATAGCCCTTCAAAATAGTAATTTCGACAGATTCGGATTTTTTCCTTCGGTTGTGACCAAAAACCTATAATCCTACCAAATTTCGACTTTCTACCACATCTGGAAGTGCCTCATAATTTTGTATCCTCCTATATATATATCTATATATATATATATATATCATGTGTAAGAAGCATCTATATATTATAGATATCATGTGTAAGAAGCATCTATATATTATAGATATACTAATAACATGTGCTTGCATTCTGCAAGCATTTTTAAATAATAGCATTTTTACAATTTCAAATTATTCCCAATCAATTTTGTACAAAATCATAAAACCATATCAAATTTCATCTTTGTAGCTCATTTAGAAGTGGATTATAATTTTATTCGTCGCATAGGACAATTATGTGGCAAAACAGTCGCTAAGATTTCGAATTTCTACGATATCGGATTCCTTCTTTCTGTTGTAACTAAAAAGCCATAATTCTGCCAAATTTCATGTTTCCATCTCATTAAGAATTGCCATATAATTTTTCTCTGGTATGAGCGATAAATGAGGCAAAACCGCCCTTAAAATTTGGAATTTTCGCAGTATTTTATTTTATCTTCGGTTGCAATGAAATTTTTATAACCATGTCAAATTTTAAGTCTCTAGGTCATATGGAGCTGCCTCATCTTATTTGTTCCATTACCAGGCCAAATTTCAAGTCTCTATGTCATATGGAGCTGCCACATCATTTTTGTTCTCGTATGGAGTAATACTGGGGCAAATCAGCCCCAAAAATAGGGATTATTACAATATCGGAATTCCTTCATTAGGCATAGTTTAACATTAAAGACATTAAAATATATGCCTCAGATTCCCATTAAAAGCTTACCCATATGAAAGCATTAAGCCTGTTGCTAGGAAGCCTATTGTTAGACCCAGAAAAATTACCACTTTTTTGCGATAGAAACTATAAATTTATGTTAATTCTACTCGGATTTGAATTCTGTCTTCAAAAATAAGAAACTACTATTTGTATCCTATCCAACAGTTTAAGTCTTGAGTTCGTATCTTGACGGGAAGTAATTTTAAAATGCAAATATAAAAACCTCTACACCAATTTACATGTTTTATAAGGGGCAAAAAGGGGCCAAAATAGCCCCTCAAAATAGGAAATGCGACAGTTTCAGATTTTTTCCTTTGGTTGTGACCAAAAACCTATAATCCTACTAAAGTTCAAGTTTCTAGCGCATCTGGAAGTGCCTCATAACTTTAATCCTCCTATATATATGAGATATATATATATGTATATGTATATCTCATGTGTAAGAAGCATCTTTATATTATAGATATACTAGTAGACAGTGCTTGCATTCTGCAAGCATTTTTAAAATTCAGCATTTTTACAATTTCAAATATTTCCCAATCGAATGTGACCAAAATCAAGTACCCATGCCAAATTTAAACTCTATAGATCATTTAGAAGTGCTTTATAATTTAATACTCATATGGGGCAAAGCAGCCCCTAAGATTTTGAATTTTTACTATATCAGATATTTTTCATACTGTTTTAACAAAAAACACATAATTCCTACCAAATTTCAAGTTTGTATCTCATTAAGAAGTACCTTATTATTTTCACACTCGTATTGGGCAGAAATGGGGCAAAATCGCATCTAAAAATTAGAATTTTTGCTATTTTTTATTTTACCTTCGGTTGCAACATAATTACTATAATTGTACTAAATTTCAAGTCTCTAGGTCATACTGAGCCGCCTCACCCTTTTTGTTCTCGTATGGAGCAATATTGGGGCAAAACAACACCAAAAATGGGGATTATATTAGTATCGGACTTCCTTCATTAGTGGTAGTTTAACATTAATGGCATTAAAATATAAGCCTATGATTCACCGTAAAAGATTACACAAATCAAAGCATTAAGTCTGTTGCCTAGAAAAATTACCACTTTTTTGCAATAAAAACTATAAAATTACGCTAATTCTACTCGGATTTGAATTCTGTCTTCAAAAATAAGAAAACACAATTTATATCCTATACGATCGTATAAGTCTTCAGTTCATATCTTGAAGGGAAGTAATTTTAAAATGCAAATATAAAAACCTCTACACCAATTTGCATGTTTTCTTATGGGCAAAAAATGGGGCAAAAGGGGGCCAAAATAGCCCCTCAGTATAGGAGTTTCGCCAGTTTCGGATTTTTTCCTTCGGTTGTGACCAAAAACCTATAACCTTACGAAATTTCACGTTTCTAGCACATCTGGAAGTGTCTCATAATTTTGTATCCTCCTATATCTATATA
Source organism: Uropetala carovei (assembly GCA_036926305.1). NCBI lineage: Eukaryota > Metazoa > Arthropoda > Insecta > Odonata > Petaluridae > Uropetala > Uropetala carovei. The sequence continues at coordinate 8,804,971 of JAXCHB010000080.1, read as the reverse complement.
AATAAAATTGTAACCTCTGTCTGTACATTTGTTTTTTGTCAGGGTTTAACTTTTTTTGTGTGTTTTGCATCACAAGAAGATGTTTGAACCGGTTTGCAGAATTGTTGTCTGTCTTTCTGTCTGTTTGTTTGTTACCGCATCACGCAAAAACAGCTGATCGAATTTTTATGAAACTTGCAGCATATCTTTAGACTGGCCCAACTTAAAATATAGGCTATGTGGTGTATCCCAAAAAAAAATTTTATTGTGGGTTTGGGGGGGGGGGGGGGGGGTATCGATTTGGTTTTTCGACGATAACTCCAGAGTAAATTAACTTATGAAGTTCAAATTTGATATTTGTCACTTTCAATACAAGTATAAGATCAAGTTTGCAGATGAGCAAAATCAGACCAAGGGGAGGAGTGGTTGTGAGGGAGGGGGGGGCACCCGTAAGAGAAATCGCTGATTTCAAGCTAACGGTTGATTACATCGAAGAAGTATAAATAAGAAATATTTTAGGAAAACAATTTGGGTAAATATTTCAGGAGAAACTCTGTCTGTCTGTCTGTTTGTTTGTTTGTTACTGCATCACGCAAAACCGGCTGGTTGAATTTTTATGAACTTGCAGTGTATCTTTAGACTGGTCCAGCTTAAAATATAGCTGGAGTGCCCATTGAATTTCAATGGATTTAGTGAATCTAAAACTTTGAACGTGTAACATGTACGCATCGCAAGAATAAGATAGTACACAGTTATAACCGTCGAATAAAGCAAAAATGAAGAAAACCGCTCCGCATTTTCCTATTTAGATGAATGAAGGAAGAAAATCTGCACTGTGAAAAATCGAAAATAACGTTTAAACTCCCTCCCCCTCCCTTCCACGCTCTCCTTCCCTTCTCCCCCTCCCTGCCCCTCTCTCACTCCCCCGCCATCCCTCTCGCTCCCTCCCCCTCACTTCCTCTCCCTCCCTCTCTCTCTTAAATGTAAGAAGGGACTATATACAAGACTCCAAATAAGAGAGACGCCAACTAGCGGTGGATTTTGGAAGTAGAGCTCCGAGAATAGTGAGTTGATGGTAGTTGATGTTAATAACGGAAACATGTTGAGAGTTCGTATGCATCTTTCGGTTTCGTTTGTAATTTTTGGAAGCTGGCTTCTCGATTCATTTTTATATTATCTTTAGTATCTTAATGAATACTTTTAGGGATTTTGAAATTCTTTTTTGAGTAGTTAAAGTTAGTTTTTTCGTTTTAGTTTATCACGTTATAGATAGGTTGTAGCGTATTAATTTCTTGCTTAAGGTAGTGTGTTGGCTTAGGTTAGATTCTTTGTGGAAGCTAGCGTCTCTATTTAGTTAATATTTAATTTCGTAATTGATGGGTTTAATAATTTAGATTTCGTGTTTGAGTAGTTAAAATTTGTTTTCCTTTCGGTTTAGCACTATAGAGGTAGGGTAGGTTTAGTAAATTTGTCATTGCTAGTAGGATTCTTTATTTCTTTAATCACTGCATTTTTTGTCGTTCGTTAGTGTTCATTTGTTATTGATTGAATATTGCATTTGTTGTTGTTCGTTGAAATTAATTTCTAAAAATATCTGTTATAGGAAGTCACTATATGAAATCGCAGTTGAAATAGGGTGAAAAAGAACTTGCCAAAACATTCCACATATTTTTCATTCAGATAAAAAATAAATAATCATTTAAAAAACTGATGAAAGGTTTTTCCTTGTTAAATTTCATGTTTTTAAGCACCTTATGCTTGACTGTTATTTCTATAAATTAGGATGTTAAGAAAATCCTTCATTCACTGATAACAAATACTTATGATTACTGCAATTACCTTATAAGTATATAGACAGGATAATTAACGATGAGGAAAAGAATCAAATGCCCATTAATAATAACAAAGAATTTTATACATACTGAATCTTGTTCATATTTAAAGAGAGGGACTTTTGGCAGAGAAAACTTCAAGAAAGAGAAAGTCCAATAGTTTAGTATAATTGTATACATAAATCTGTCTAGTATGACATACTGCATGAATTTTAATTCCCCTCAGATTTACATAAAATTAAAAGAATGATATTGAACAATTTTATTCTAAAATGTTATGCTATTATTCATTACTTCAAAAAGAATTTTATAAATCTTTGTTATAATTGCAATGCACCAAAAATATATTACAATGAGAAAAGGGAAAAGAGATATCAGGAAGAATCAATGAACAGAAAATAAAGATGTAATTCAACTTCAATGAGATCATTCCTTTCAGGTACTCATAACATTTCAGAAAATTATTTAATCTAGCCATTTCAAACCCAATAATGCGCAACTTATTAGTTTAATTTTACTAATTATAATAGCAGATATTTTTGCCATTCATTAACTTTATATTTTTATTGAAAGAATGTTTGAAATGGTCTGAACCAACAGTTGAGGAACAAATACAACTCACTTTATAACTAGCAGAAATACCTAGCATTGCTCGGATTTAAGGTTAAGAGCAAATAATAATTGCAGGCTTTAAAAATATTTTTCTTCAAATGTACCCAAAATTGATAATAAAAATAAATAATAACCAATATACAAAGATTTAATGAGCCTTCATTACACCAATGGGAGAAATAATGACAAAAACAAAACTATTACACAACTTGCCGTTCCTCCCAAATACCTCAGTATCTTCTAAAACTCTAGATAGACTTTCTCGCCCATCTTTTTGGACTAAATGCGAACGTTTCCTCTCCAACAATCACTTTCTATCCACTACTACAATACAACAACAACTGCAGTATCCTCGTTATGTCGGCCATCTTGATAAATGACGTCAGCGACAACAGCGCCGCCATCGGTTATTTCAGTCTCCTTAGTCTCAATATAAATGCATTGGAATCTCAATTGCGGCGACAATGGGAGTTGTCATGGTAGCTTATAATTGATATTGTAATGAAACTAATAAAATTATGTATTTTATTGATGCTAACCGCATTTCTACGTGAATTAGACCAGAATTCGGAATCTGTCTTCAATAAAAATAAACTTTGTCCTTTCCCGCAAAGAAATATCCAAGTCTCAAGTTCGTACCGTGATTTTAAGTAATTTTAAAGTGCAAATTCAAAGTAGTCTACACTCACCCCTGTATTTCAGTTGCAGGACGCTGCAAAATACGTGACGTTCAACAATTAAATCGTTCGCCATTTCGAATCAAAGTGATGGACTGAAACAAAACCTTGACCATTCACTAAGTTAGGATGTAAGGAAAAATCGTATAAAATTTGGTTATTCTAGCTTTAATCGTCTAGGAGTAGTTCCATGAACAATCCAACAAACCAACAAACACACCCTTCAAAATATATTATAGTAGATGTGGTGTATCTCAAAAAAAAAATTTGTTGGGGTTTGGAGTGGCATCGATTTGGTTTTTCGACGGTAACTCTTGAGTAAATTAACTTAGGAAGTTCAAATTAGATATTTGTCACTTTCAATACAAGCATAAAATCAATCTCCTATATATTTAAGAAAGTTTGTTTGTTTATGCATCTATCCATTTCCACACCGTTTAAGCTAGAATAATCAAACTTTCAACAAATAACTTCTTCACAAATAGGGAGGTCGCAGGCTACTTTTTAATCCCAAATGTTTTATATTAATTGTACAAAAAGCAAAATAACTTTGTATGCCAATGCACTGCCAACCAGAGAGGGGTCAAAAATAACGGGACAGTTCTTTTCTAACTGTTCTGATGCCTAAACTGTTCAATAAAATAACTGTTCTCATAAACTTCCTGTTCTCAAAGAACTCTACATCTTATACACAGTGAGAAAGGAGGGAAACGTCTACTTCCTTATCTGTAACTGGACAGCTGGGACTGATAAACTACATGTATTTTCCCAAGTCCTACTATTATTGATTTGAATCAAATTTGGTACAATTGTTGAGGGCTCCCAAGAATAATTCTTAATCGGTTTTTGTTTCTCTCTGCCCGTTTTATCCAAAACGGCGGCCTAGTGAATTCTTAAATACCATATATCATCTAGATTTCCAATCGGATTTGAACCAAATTTCCCCAGGCAATGCAGGGAATTTCTGCTAGTCTATAATATATAGATGCTTTTTCACATGATATACATATATATATATATATATATATATGTATATATATATACATATATATCTATAATACATAGATGCTTCTTACACATGATATATATATACAAGTAAATGTGTGCTTTCATTCTGCAAGCATTTTCTCTCACCTTAAAGTGAAAATAAAAGCCGAAAAATAATTTTCAAAGCATAAGTTCACATCTCGGCTCCGAATTACGTGTTTTTCTGTTATGAAAATATTGGGGTATAGGCAACCCTTAAAATTCATAATTATAAAACATTTATAGGTTTTTAGCACTTGCAAAGGATTCCTCACATTTACGCAAAATTTCGTCAATATAGCACCTCTAGAAGTGCATTTATATGAATTTTATTGTTTAAAATTTATGAATTTTTAACAGCCACAATATAAAACTTTTATGTAATTTTCAATGTTATTTAACAACGGAACATTATATCCTAAGTCTGTTAAAATTTTCAGCTTCCTGGATCTTCAGAAAGTACATAAACATTAGTCAATTTTTTAAACATTTAAGAATTTATTAAGTCCGAACGAATAAAAATTTTCAAATTTCTATATTCCCGTTTTCATTATTTGGCAAATTCTACATGTAAAAAAAATTTCAGGGTTATAGCTTATTTTGAAGTAACTAAACCATGAAATGTTAGTAAAATAGTTTATAATTTTTTCGGCCAAGAAAATAAACATTGTTGCAATTTTCCAATTATTCCTCAGATTATTTCTTTTGGTTCACCTATGTATTAAATTTCAGCTCTCCAACTATTGTAGTTTGGGCCAGACATTATTATCCTCCTATATACCGTATTCACCCGAATCCAAGACGACCCTGTATCTAAGACGACCCCCCATTTTGATGATTCCAAAAGAGAAAAAAGCTCAAATTGACCTTCATGACTACAAAAATTATAAATCTTGTGAAATATTTATTTTCTCTTATACTTTTCTTGAATGTCATTGTCTTTTAACATTTTAAAATCATAAGATCACATCACAAATAGAACCATTCAGGTTTTCAAACAAATTAAATGGTAGCATTCATTTTAAGATAACATTAAAAATCAAGTAAATACATTGAAAGAATATACTCATTTCAGGACAACAAAAAAACATTTCAATCCAAGTGATGCATAAAATCATTTTATTGTGTTAGTCATCATCACTGTCTATGCAACCTTCACTATTTTCCTCTGCTCACTATCTTTATCAACTTCATCATCAGTCTCCCACAAAACATCATCCTCACTCCCATCCATGGCATTAGATAAGCAGCATTTCTTAAATCCTTTCACTATTACTTTTGCATTTATTTGTTGCCACGATGCCTTGATCCATTGGCAGAGCATTGCAACTTCAGGTTTCTTAAGATTTCCTTTTGGTGTTAAAGTGTGAGTTCCACTCTGTAACCACTCAGAATACAAAACCTTTAAATTATTTTTAAAACACTTATTGACAGCAACATCTAAAACTTGAAGTTGCGATGTCATTCCTCCAGGTATTACTATAAGATCAATATTCATCGCACTCATTATGTTTTTAATTTCAGGAGATGTGTCCTTGAATGCATCCAGTGAAAGCATTGCTCTTTGTTTCAGTAAAGCTCCTGGCCGTCTATTCCACACCACATGTAACCAATCTCTCATTAGTTCTTTAGTCATCCACCCCTTTTCTTGACACCGATTATTCCACTTGGCAAATGTTTCTTAGGCATTGTTTTCCGCTTTAGAATCACATATGGTGGTAATTTATTCCCATCTGCTAAAACCGCCAACATTACCGTGACTCGCATTTTTTCGTTGCCTGTAGTTTTAATTAGGACGGACTTCGCACCTTTTTCGTTCACAGTATAATTAGATGGCATGTAGAAGAAAACCGGAGTTTCATCGGCATTTCCTATTTGGCTCAAAAGGTAATTATTGGTTTTTCTAAGTCCAATTACGTATTTCTGGTAAGCGAGAAGTTTTTCAACATAGTCTTTGACAATTTCTGACACAGCGAAGTTCGTCGCCGTAAAGAAAAATTATTTCGTCGCCGTAAAGAAAAATTATTTCGTCGCATCATTCTCACGCACCAACTTCTGCTGGCCTTGAATTCTTGCAATGATATATTAAGTCCTCTAGTAATTTCATTAGCTTTAAGTATAATACTTTCAGTCGAAACAGGCATACCGTTCTTCCTCATGGTGCGCACAAACTTGACTACTTCTTCTTCAATGCCATGAAATCGGCCTAATTTTGGACCACTGAGCGACTTCCTTGTGGCTTTGGCATTTTCTAGTTCCTGTTTTGGGAGTTTCCATCCACGCACATTTGCCTCAGATACACCGAACTTTCTACTCGCATCACAGTTATTAGTTTTTTCGGCGTAATTTATCACGATCAGCTTAAAATTTGTATCTTAGCTCCGTCTAATTCCTTTGTTAACTTTCCCTTTGCACTCGTGCCACGTACTTCAACATGATCTGTCATTTTAACTTAAGGGTTGTGCATTTAAATCAAGAATGCACAACTCAAAGTTACTGTCACACTTAGTGAATCGCGGTGCGTCGTTTGAAAGGGGAATCCCAATGATTTCCGCTCTCATTTGTTTTAACATTGCGGTTGGCATTACGTGCAAGGTGAAAGTACGTCTGTGTTATGATCGTTGACGATGATTATTAGTCTAAATAATTATTATTCCCGTCATGTTTTCTTATTGTTATTACTATTTGTTTATTTCACGTCTTTATGTACGTACTTGAATTTGCTGTTGTGAATTGTTTACTCTAATATACCATTTGTTGTAAAAACCACTGATTAAATGCTTAAATATACTTCGTATCCGAATGTAAGACGACTCTTGATATTTACAGCTGAAAATTTGGAAAAAAAGGTCGTCTTAGATTCAGGTGAATACGGTATATATATCCTATATCGTATCTATAATATATAGATGCTTCTTACACATGATATCTATAATATATAGATGCTTCTGACAGATGATATATATAGGAGGATCCAAAATTGAGGCACTTCCAGATGTGGTAGAAACTTGAAATTTGGTAGGATTATTGGTTTTTGGTCACAACGGAAGAAAAAATCCGAAACTGTCGAAATTCCTATTTTAAGGGGCTATTTTGGCCCCTTTTTGCCCCATTTTTTGCCCATAAGAAAACATGTAAATTGGTGTAGAGGTTTTTATATTTGCATTTTAAAATTACTTCCCATCAAGATACGAACTCGAGACTTAAACTGTCGGATAGGATATAAATTGTAGTTTCTTATTTTTGAAGACAGAATTCAAATCTGAGTAAAATTAACTTAAAAATATAGTTTTTATCGCAAAAAATTGCTAATTTCTCTGGGTCTAACAATAGGCTTCCTTGGTAACTAGCTCTATCCTTTCATATGGATAAGCTTTTAATGGGAATCAGAGGATTATATTTTAATGCTGTTAATGTTAAACTACACTTAATGAAGGAAATCCGATATTGATATAATCCTCATTTTTGGGGCTGTTTTGCCCCATTATTGCCCAATTCGAGAACAAAAAAGGCGATGCAGCTGCATAGGACCCAGATACTTGAAATTTGCCACGGTTATAGAAATTTCATTTCAACCTAAGATAAAATTATAAAATTACAAAAATTCTCATTTTTAAGGGGCGGTTTTGCCCCTTTTCGGCCCCATGCGAGAACAAAAAATGCGAGGCAGCTGCATAGGACCTAGAGACTTGAAATTTGGCACGATTATAGAATTTTCATGGCAAACTAAGATAAAATTGTAAAATTGCAAAAATTACAATTTTTAATGGGTGGTGTTGCCCCTTTTCGTCCCCATACGAGTGTGATAATTATAAGGCACTTCTTAATGAGATACAAACTTTAATTTTGGCAGAATTATGGGTTTTTAGTTACAACAGATGCAAAAAATATGAGAGTGTAATAATTCATAATGTTAGGGGCTGTTTTGCTCCATTATTTCCCCATACGAGGATTAAAATTATAAGGCACTTCTAAATGAGCAACAAACTCCAAATTTGACATGGTTATATGATTATGTACAACATCGATTGGGAATAATTTGAATATGTAAAAATGCTAAATTTGAAAATGCTTGCAGAATGCAAGCACATATTAACTAGTATCCTCTGTAAGAAGAGTCGATATAGAATGATATATATATATAGGAGGATACAAAATAATGAGGCACTTCCAGATGTGCCAGAAACGTGAAATTTGGTAGGATTATAAGTTTTAGGTCACAACCGAAGGAAAAAATCCGAAACTGGCGAAAATCCAATTTTGAGGGGTATTTGTGGCCCCTTTTTGCCCCATTTTTGGCCCATAATAAAACATGTAAATTGGTGTTGAGGTTTTTGTATTTGAATTTTAAAATTACATCCCGTTAAGATACGAACTCAAGACTTAAACTGTCGGATAGGATATAATGTAGTTTCTTATTTTTGAAGATAGAATTCAAATCCGAGTAGAATTAGCATAAATTTATAGTTTTTATCGCAAAAAAGTGGTAATTTACCTGGGTCTAACAATAGGCTTCCTAGGCAACTGTCTTAATGGTTTCATATGGGTAAGCTTTTAATGGGAATCAGAGGCTTATATTTTAATGCCTTTAATGTTAAACTATGCCTAATGAAGGAAATCCTATATTGTAATAATCCTCATTTTTGGAGCTCTTTTGCCCCAGTATTGCTCCATACGAGAACAAAAATGAAGAGGCAGCTCCATACGAACTATAGACTTGAAATATGGCACCATTATAGAAAGTTCATTCTAACCGAAGATAAAATAAAAAAATAGCAGAAATTCAAATTTTTAGGTGCGGTTTTGCCCCATTTCTACCCAATACGAATGTGAACATTATAAGGCACTTCGTAATGAGATACAAACTTGAAATTTGGCAAAATCATAGGTTTTTAGTTACCACAGAAGGAAGAAATCCGATATTGTAAAAATTCGTAACGTTATGGCTGTTTTACCCCATTATTGCCCCTACGAGGAATAAAATTAAAAGGCACCTCTAAATGATCTACAAACTTGAAATTTCACACGCTTACATGATTTTTTTTAAAAGTCGACAGGGAATAATTTGAAATTGTAAAAATCCTAAAATTTTAAAATGCTTCATCATTATATATTGACGGGTCTTACTAAGAATATAGGAACATACAAATTTCCAGCTCAAACTACATTAGTTGGAGAGCTGAAATTTAATACATAGGTGAATCTAAAAAAATGATGGGAGGAAAAATTGCAACAATATGTATTTTATTGGCCATTATAAATTATAAACTATTTACTAACTTTTCATGGTTTAGGTATTTCTAAATGAACTATGAAGCTGAAATTTTTTCCATTGGCAGAATTTGCCATGTAAAGAAAACGCGATTATAGAAATTTGTAAATTTTTATTTGTTTGTCCGTAATAATCTCTTAAATGTTAAATAAATTGACTAATGTTTATGTACTTTCTGAAGAGCCAAGAAGCTGAATATATTAAGACAGTTAGCGAATAATGTTCCGGTGACAATTAACTTTGAAAATTTTCCTACAGATTATTATAGTGGCTGTTAAAAATTCAAAAATTTTAAACAATTACATTTATATAAATGCACTTCTAGAGATGCTACATCGAAGAAATTTCGCATAAATGTAAGGTATTCGTAACAAATGTTAAAAATCTATAAATATTTTATAATTATAAATTTAGGGGTTGTATTTACGCCAAAATTTTTCAATAAGGAATTCACCTAAATCTGTGAATAGGTCCAAACTTTTGCATTTAAAGATTATTTTTCCGCTCCTAATACTTGCAGAATGCAAGCACACATTAACTAGTATTATAATATATAGACGCTTCTTACACATGATAAATATATATATCTATAATATATAGATGCTTCTTACACATCATATATCATATATATAGGAGGATACAAAATTATGAGGCACTTACAGATGTGCCAGAAACTTGAAATTTGGTAGGATTATAGATTTTTGTCACAACCGAAGGAAAAAATCCGAAACTGTCGAAATTCGTATTTTGAAGGGCTATTTTGGCCCCTTTTTGCCCCATTTTTTGCCCATAAGAAAGCATGTATTGGTGCAGAGGTTTTTATATCTGCATTTTAAAATTACTTCCCATCAAGATACGAAATCGAGGCTTTAACTATCGGATAGGATATAAATTGTAGTTTCTTAATTTTGAAGACAGAATTAAGTCCGAGTAGAATTAACATAAATTTATAGTTTTCATCGCAAAAAAGTGGTAATTTTTCTGGGTCTAACAATAGGCTACCTATGCAAGTCTTAATGCTTTCATATGGGTAAGCTTTTAATGGGAATCAGAGGCTTATATTTTAATGCCTTTAATGTTAAACTATGCTTAATGAAGGAAATCCTATATTGTAATAATCCACATATTTGGAGCTCTTTTGCCCCAGTATTGCTCCATACGACTACAGAAATGATGAGGCAACTCCATATAACCCAGAGACTTTAAATTTGGCCTGGTTATAAAACCTTTATTGCAACCGAAGATAAAAAAAAACTGCAAAAATTCCAAATTTTAACGGCGGTTTTGCCCTGTTTATGACCCATACCAGTGTGAAAATAATACGGCAATTCTTAATGAGATGCAAATATGAAATTTTGTAGAATTATGGATTTTTAGTTACAACAGAAAGAAGAAATTCGATATCGTGAAAATTCGAAATCTTAGCAACTGTATTGCCACATAATTGTCCTATGCAACGAGTAAAATTATAATGCACTTCTAAATGAGCTAAAAAGTTGAAATTTGATACGGATATATGATTTTGCACAAAATTGATTGGGAATAATTTGAAATTGTAAAATGGCTAAACATCAAAAATGCTTGCAGAATGCAAGCACACATTAACTAGTATATATATATACTAGATAATATATGCTTGCATTCTGCAAGCATTTTCAAATTTTAGCATTTTTACAAATTCAAATTATTCCCAATCGATGTTGTACATAATCATATAACCATCTCAAATTTGGAGTTTGTAGCTCATTTAGAAATGCCATATAATTTTAATCCTCGTTTAGGGCAATAATGGAGCAAAACAGACCCTAACATTATGAATTTTTACATTCTAAGATTTTTTCCATCTGTTGTAACTAAAAACCCATAATTCTGCCAAATTTCAAGTTTGTATCTCATTAAGAAGTGCCTTATAATTATCACACTCGCATGGGGCCGAAAAGGGGCTAAGCCACCCATTAAAAATTGGAATTTTTTCAATTTTACAATTTTATCTTAGTTTGTCATGAAAATTCCACAATTGTGCCAAATTTCAAGTCTCTAGATCCTATGTAGCTGCCTCGCATTTTTTGTTCTCGCATGGGGCCGAAAAGGAGCAAAACCGCCCCTTAAAAATGAGAATTTTTGTAATTTAATAATTTTATCATAGGTTGCAATGAAATTTCTATAACCGTGGCAAATTTCAAGTCTCTGGCTCCTATTCAGCTGTATCGCCTTTTTTGTTCTCGAATTGGGCAATAATGGGGCAAAACAGCCCCAAAAATGAGGATTATATCAATATTGGATTTCCTTCATTAGGTGTAGGTTAACATTAACAGCATTAAAATATAAGCCTCTGAACCCCATTAAAAGCTTACCCATATGAAAGGATAGAGCTTGTTACCAAGGAAACCTATTGTTAGACCCAGAAAAATTACCACTTTTTTGCGATATAAATTATAAATTTACGTTAATTATTTTCAGATTTGAATTCTGTCTTCAGGAATAAGAAACTACAATTTATATCCTATCCTCCTATATTCCTCTATATTCTAAGTAAGGTCCATCAATATATAATGAAGAAGCATTTTTAAATTGTAGGATTTATACAATTTCGAATTATTCCCTGGCTACTTTTAAAAAAATCATGTAAGCGTGTCAAATTTCAAGTTTGTAGATCATTTAGATGTGCCTTATAATTTTATTCCTCGTATGGAGCAATAATGGGGCAAAACAGCCATAACGTTACGAATTTCTACAATATCGGATTTATTCCTTCTGCGGTAACTAAAAACCTATAATTCTGACAAATTTCAAGTTTGTATCACATTACGAAGTGCCTTATAATGTTCACATTCGTATTGGGTAGAAATGGGGCAAAACCGCACCTAAAAATTTGAATTTCTGCAATTTTTTTATTTTATCTTCGGTTAGAATGAACTTTCTAAAATGGTGCCATATTTCAAGTATATAGTTCGTATGGAGCTGCCTCTTCATTTTTGTTCTCGTATGGAGCAATACTGGGGCAAAAGAGCTCAAAAAATGAGGATAATTGCAATATAGGATTTCCTTCATTAAGCATAGTTTAGCAAGAAAGGCATTAAAATATAAGCCTCTGATTCCCATTAAAAGCTTACCCATATGAAAGGATAGAGCTTGTTACCAAGGAAGCCTATTGTTAGACCCAGAAAAAATACCACTTTTTTCGATAAAAACTATAAATTTACGCTAATTCTACTCGGATTTGAATTCTGTCTTCAAAAATAAGAAACTGCAATTTATATCCTTTCCGACATCTTAAGTCTCGCGTTCGTATCTTGATGGGAAGTAATTTTAAAATGCAAATATAAAAACCTCAGCACCAATTTCCAGGTTTCCTTTGGGCAAAAAATTGGGCAAAAAGGGCCCAAAATGGCCCCTCAAAATACGAATTTCAACAGTTTCAGAGATTTTCCTTTGGTAGTGACAAAAACCTATAATCCTACCAAATTTCAAGTTTCCAGCACATCTGGAAGTGCCTCATAATTTTGTATCCTACTATATCTATAATATATAGACGCTTCTTACACATGATATATATATATATATACATATATACGCAAGCGAGGACGACCGCCACGAGAAGTGCTGCCAGAAGCGGGACGGAGAAGGAGAGTACTAAGAGATCACGTGACGCGAGAGAGAAGAGTGTGTGACGGGACTCGTGGTAGCGTGGGCCGTGTGTTGGCTCGTGGAAGAGCTTCTGCTGGAGAGCAGAATGCTGGTGTAATTCGGGTTTAAATAAAGTTGGAGTCCCTTGGACGTGTTGTGTTATTTCGGGTGTGCCTCCCCGAGGAGGAAGTTGGAGAGTGGTGTAGTGTTTTCTGACAGAGCAGCGGCGGGATCGGGATCAGATAAGGATAAGAAGATCAAAAACCAGTTTTCGGAAAGGAGCACGTCGTGAGAGAGCCGACTGTTTGCCGATGAAGACTGTACCCCTCCGTAAGTACGTGAAAGAAAAGTGATTCCCGAGTGAACAATACCCCAAGTATAACTAGGGTTGTGAGCGTCGAAACAGACCTAAAAAAAGCGAAATTAGCGAAAAAAAAGCGACCGCATGGCTTTTAGTGGGGAACCGGAAATGACGTATCCAGTGGCGGGAACAGGAGTAAGCGAGGCGTTCTTGACGCGAGCAGCGAGCTTTCCTGAGCTACCGAGAGCGATGTCGACGCCCTCTGTGACCCGACCAAAGAACCACTTAGCGCCTAGGGCGAGCGATAACGACATTGAACGTGAGATTCTACGACGAGAAAGACAGTTGCTGGAGAGAGAGCGCGCGTTGTTAGACCGCGAAAGAGAAATAATGGAAGCGAGACATTGTAGTACGATGGCGACAACTGTAGTTGCTCACCGAGACATGGCGGAAAGATTGTTGCCCGAGTTTGACGCGTCGACGACCTTAGGATTTACCGCCGAACAGTGGGTGCGGCGAGTGGAAGGGGTCGCTTCCGCGTATTCGTGGGACAATTCCGTATTGCTTACTCATGCGGTGAATAAGCTGAAAGGAGTAGCTAAATTGTGGTTAAATAGTGTCGCGGAAGAAGTGTATTCTTGGGAGACTTTTAAAGAAAGGTTACTTTATAGCTTCCCATCAACAGCTGATCAGGCCGATGTCCACATGAGTCTCACGAAGAGGAAGAAGCAGCGCGACGAAACCTATGAGTCATACGTGTATGCCATGAAAGCGATAGCGCGACGAGGTGACATAGATAAAGAATCCTTGATTAAATACATTTTGAACGGCTTAGGTGACAAGGAATTAGTAAGGTCGCTGGCTTTGTGTGAGTTCAAAGATGTTGAAGGGTTACTGCTCAAGATAAAGCGCTATGAAAGTATTACAGAAAGAGCGAGATTAGGTGAAAGACAGTTTTTAGCTAACCGTTATAGTGTCCCAATTGAACCGCCAAACGAAGGTAATGTGGTGAGGAGAAATAAGCAGACAACGCAGGCGAGGTGTTATAATTGTAACGGCCAGGGACACATGGCTAAGGATTGCCCAGAACGACAGCAGAGCAGGCGATGTTTCCGATGCAATAAAGAGGGACACATGATGAAGGAATGCCCTCAGGGAACCCAAGTTAATAGACAGAATTTGGAAATGAAAAGGCGAGTCCAAAGAATTTCGGTGCCGAACGACCAAATTAAAGACGAATATTATAAATGGATAAAGGTTAATGATGAACAAGTTGTTGGGTTCATTGATTTAGGGAGCGATGTTGTGACCATGAGGCAAGATGTCGCTGAACAGCTAGGTGTAGAATACTTTGCGAGTCAAAAAAGTCTGATTGGATTCGGCTGTGGGAAAAGTAACGTAATAGGCTCCAAACAGTTAACCCTTGTTGTGGACGACGTAAGCATTGAGGTAGAAGTGCTTGTGGTCCCAAACTGTTCGCAAGACGATGCCATAATTCTAGGACGAAGCGCCCTAGACCAATCGGGGATTCGAGTTGAGAAGAGCTATCAGAAACTTGTAATTAGGAGAGAGACTGATGGGCAGGAGGAAGAAAGTAACTTCGAAGCCAAAGTTCGGAATGTCAAAGAGAGGGCCGGGATAGAAATGGAAGAAATAAATTTGAATAACGACCTGTCTGAAGAGGAGAAGGATGCGGTATACGAAATGGTGAATGAGTATCGAGAATGTTTTGCGAAAAATTTGAGTGAACTGGGTACAGTAGAGTCTGCCAGTTTCGAGATAGAATTGTTGGATAACCACCCTGTGAATTTAAGACCGTATCGCCTACCGTACGCCCAAAGAGCGACTATGCAAAAGGCAGTCGATGAGTTAATGAAAATGGGTATCGTGCAGGAGTCGACATCAGAATACGCAAGCCCAGCATTGTTAGTGAAGAAAGCTAACGGAGAAGACCGGCTGTGCGTCGATTACAGAGCATTGAATTTGAAGACGAAAAAAATAAAATTCCCCATGCCAGCCATTGAGGAACAATTAGACGCGCTTGCAGGAAACAGTTATTTTACCATTTTAGACTTGGCGTCGGGATACTATCAAATCCCTGTAGCCCCAGAGACGAGACCCTTGACAGCTTTTGTCACCTCAAGTGGACTGTACGAGTTCACAAAAATGCCTTTCGGAGTAGTAAACGCACCTGCAGTGTTTAATCAAGTGATGAAAAGGGTAGTGCGAATGACAAAACCAGGAGAGGTCCTAGTCTATATGGATGATCTGTTGATACCCAGCAAAACGGTGAAGGAAGGGTTAGAGAGATTAGAAAGACTGTTGCAAGTACTGAAGAAATTGGGGCTAGCGCTAAAAGTATCAAAATGTGAATTTTTCAAAACTAGAGTAGACTATTTGGGCTTTGAAATAACCAAAGATGGGATCCGACCAGGCGAGAGAAAAATTCAGGCAGTTAAAGAATTTCGAAGGCCGGAGAATGTTCACGAAGTGCGACAATTTATTGGTTTGACGAGCTTCTTTAGAAGATTTGTATTAGGATTCGCTACGTTAAGCAAGCCGTTAACGCTCTTGACGAAGAGAGATACGGTATTCGAGTGGACGGAGAAACAAGAAAACGCATTTCAAGAGCTGAAGAAAAGATTAATCGAGCGTCCGGCACTTGCGTTGTTTGATGTAAATGCCGAACATGAAGTTCACACTGACGCCAGTAAGAATGGACTAGCGGGGATTATCTTACAGCGTCGAGAAGGAGAATCTCAAAAACCTGTGGCATATTATAGCCGACAGACGACAGATCTAGAGAAGAACTATCACAGTTATGAGCTAGAAGCGTTGGCAGTAGTTGAAGCCGTAGACAAATTTCGAATGTATTTATTGAACAGACCCTTCAAAGTTGTTACTGACTGTAATGCTTTAAAGACCACCATGTCCAAGAAAGAATTGTTACCGCGGATAGCGAGGTGGTGGCTTCGATTACAAGAGTATGATTTCACGATCGAGTACCGACCAGGACGCAACATGAGTCACGTTGATGCCCTCAGTCGAAATCCCGTGGGAGATTCCGAGGAACCGGATACAGCAGACTTGAAAATCTTCACGTTGCGAATAAATCAGGATGATTGGTTACTAACGATGCAGCTGCAGGATGTAGCTATCCAGAAAATACATCGTACCTTACAGCAACCTGCGGTCGCCAATGAGGATAGGCAGATCCACACAGACTATGTGCTGAAAGACAACCGTGTCTGTAGAAAGGTAGACGGTGGGGTCCGTTGGGTTGTGCCTAAGAACTCTATTTGGCGCATTCTAAAGGGAAGTCATGATGACATGGGACATTACGCAGAAGAGAAAACCCTAGAACACGTGAAGAGATATTTTTGGTTTCCGAAGATGAGAAGAAGGGTAAAGAAATATATTGCAGCTTGCATTGAGTGTGCTTATCATAAGAGACCGGGAGGTAAAAAAGAGGGGCAGTTGCACAGTTTAGAGCGTGTAGCCATCCCATTTCACACAGTTCACGTGGACCACTTAGGGCCATTCCCAAGGAGTAAAAGGGGCAACGAGTATGTTCTCGTGTATCAAGACAACTTTACAAAGTTCATCCTACTAAAGGCAGTGAAAACCACAAAAACCAAACCAGTGTGCGAAGCTATCAGTGAGATTACGAGCTTATTTGGGTGTCCTGAGCGTTTAATTACAGATCGAGGTACGGCATTTACAGCGAAGGAATTTGAAGAATTATGCGAAAGAAACCAGATAAAGCATATAAAGAATGCGACTGCTACCCCTCGAGCAAATGGACAAGTAGAGCGATCAAACGCATCCATTACAAACGCCATATCCACTATGTATGCACAAGAGGATGGAGGCGACTGGGACATGAATTTGAGAAACATCCAATTCGCCATGAATTCTATGTCAAATAAAACTACTGAGAAGAGCGCTTATGAGCTATTGTTTGCTTATAACCCAAGGAATTCATTGCAAAACCGTGTTATATTGGCGTTGCAAGAAAGCGAACTCGATGAGACTAGAGAGACCTTAGGCGAAGCAAGGGAAAAAGCGTTAGTAAAGATATCAGAGACGCAGAAAAAACAGAAGGAGCGTTACGATCAAAGACATAAGGTGCCGAGAGTGTACCA